>CM065590.1:353839435-354439435 GCA_033119425.1 Bufotes viridis
AGTCTTCCTCCCTGACCTCCTCCTGTTCAGTCTGCACACTGCAATAAGACGCGGCAGTGGGCACCAGTGTTTCGTCATCATCAGAGACTCGGTCACTCTGCTGTGGTGGTATTCCCATTTCCTCATCATCTGGATGTATAAGTGGTTGTGTGTCAGTGCATGGAATGTCTTCCACCGCTGGGGAAGGGCTAGGTGGACGCCCCTGGAAAACCGTGGGAGCAGAGTCTTCAAACAGAATAAGAGACTGCTGCATAACTTGAGGCTCAGCCAGTTTCCCTGATATGCATGGGGGTGATGTGACAGACTGATGGGCTTGGTTTTCAGGTGCCACCTGTGCGCTTTCCGCAAAGGACTGGGCGGAAGACAATGTGGTGAACGTGCTGGAAGCACTGTCGGCCACCCAATCGACTAATGCCTGTACCTGCTCAGGCCTTACCATCCTCATAACGGCATTGGGCCCCACCAAATATCGCTGTAAATTCTGCCGGCTACTTGAGGGAGTTGGTTCACTACTTTGTGCGCCTGAGGCCGAACGGCCACGTCCTCTGCCAGCAACAGAGGCTCCACGGACACCACCACGACCGCGTCCTCGTCCCTTAATAGAATGTTTCCTCATTGTTGCGATTCAACTCGCACCACAATAAAATATATTATTTTTAGCCCCAAAATTCACACACTGGAAGATATAATTCCTTTTTCCGGTATTAATTACAAGAAAACTGCTGCAAATTGGACACCAGAATTTTTAAAATGCTAGTTTTGGTACATAGATTCCCACACGGGAGATATAATTCCTTTTACAGGAGTAAAAACGTGAGGCCTACTGTTTCTGGTCTAACTAACACCAGATTGATTAAATTGGCCTTTTTTCACCAAAATTACAACACTGGACAATGTAATGCCTTTTGCGGTATTAATTACAAGAAGACTGCTGCTGATTGGACACCAGAATTTTTAAAATGCTAGTTTGTGTACATAAATTCCCACACTGGAAGATATAATTCCTTTTTCCGGTATTAATTACAAGAAGACTGCTGCTAATTGGACACCAGAATTTTAAAATGCTAGTTTGTGTACATAAATTCCCACACTGGAAGATATAATTCCTTTTCCGGTATTAATTACAAGAAAACTGCTGCAAATTGGACACCAGAATTTTTAATATGCTAGTTTTGGTACATAGATTCCCACACGGGAGATATAATTCCTTTTACAAGAGTAAAAACGTGAGGCCTACTGTTTCTGGTGTAACTAACACCAGATTGAATAAATTGGCCTTTTTCACCAAAATTACAACACTGGACAATGTAATGCCTTTTTCCGGTATTAATTCCTTTTTACAGGAGTAAAAGCGTGAGGCCTACTGTTTCTGGTGTAACTAACACCAGATTGATTAAATTGGCCTTTTTTCACCAAAATTACAACACTGGACGATATAATGCCTTTTGTGGTATTAATTACAAGAGGACTGCTGGTATTTCAGAACACCGGAATTTTTAAAATGCTAGTTTTGCTAGATAAATTTCCCACACTGGGAGAAATATTGCCTAAGCCTTTTTACAGTATTAATTACAACAGGAGTGCTTCTTCTGGTCTAACACCAGAATAATTTTATTATTACGGTGAAAGCTTTTTCTAATTTATATTTCTGGCACATAAAAAAAAAAATATTTCTGGCTGACAGTATTGGACTTGGCTGTAGTGGCACTGGCTAGCCTAGCTGGAACAGCACATTCATGGGATTTGCTATCCAAGTGGGTTACTTTCAGTTTCACCACTGATATATTAAATATCTTTGCAGTTAGTATGGGTGACACAAGCACAGCCAAACCCCTGATGTAGTATATCTATGAAAAAATCGACTATTACATGAGATTAATGGACGTTGTGGCAGCTTTGCTGTAGCACCACAAGTCCCAAAATGGCCGCCGCCTATCAGCCCAGTAACATGTGCCAGAAAACGGTCTGCCCAGCCAGAAAAAAAATAGACTTTGACTGAGCAACTGAATCGCTGTTGTTCTGATTCACAGGTGTAGATTTTTCACTTCTTTGGAGCTTTGGTTTTAGACTCTGTGGCAGCTTGTGCTGGCGCACCACAAGTCCCAAAATGGCCACCGCCGGTCAGCCCAGTTACATGTGCCAGTAAAAATCGCTCTGGCCAGTCTCAACAAAATAGTGAGTTTCAGTGAACAGCTCAGCTGAGTTGTTCTGATGCACAGGTGTAGAAAGGTAGATCATTCAATCACTTCTTTATCCCTGCCTATCTCGTCCTCACAGAAGCTGCATCCTCTCCCTACACTAGTCAGAGCAGTGTGACGTGCGGCGCTACGTGACTCCAGCTTAAATAGAGGCTGGGTCACATGCTGCACTTTGCCAATCACAGCCATGCCATTAGTAGGCATGGCTGTGATGAGCTCTTAGAGCAAGAAGTAAACGCTAGCTGATTGACTGCTGTGCAGCCCTTCAGAAAGCGGGAAGTAATCGACGAACACCGGACCCGAACCCGAAATTTTTTGAAAATGTGGTGTTATATTATTGTAAAATGCAAAATAAATGTGGAGCCCCAGTTATAGGTCTACAACACAATGAAAGCCAGATATCCCTCAAAGGAAGGAAAACCGAGCAAAGGGGGTCTCCATTACAGAGATCACCAAATCCACCATATTAAGTGGCCCCTATTTCAAGATCCCACTTTTTACAAGCTTTAAGGATGTGACGGTGTGGAATAGGATTCTGGCTAACTGGGAGCAATGCCTTGGAGACTACTTAAACAAAACAATAGTCTCCCTGAGATCAGCTATTGTTTTGTTATATTATTGTAGGTAGAAGATGTAGATGTTATATGTTTGTTACAGTTACGACAACTCCCAGCATCTCCTATGTACTTATAGTACCAGCAGTTCCTATGTATAAGTACATAGCAGCTGTTGGTAATAATACAACTCCTAACAGCTCCCATGTACTTATATTACCAACAGTTGCTATTATACCTATACTTGGGAACTGCTGGTAGTATAGGTACATAGCAGATATTATGAGTTGCAGTAGCTGTGACTTCTACTCCTAGCAACTCCTAACATCTCCTATGTACTTATACTACCAGCAGTTTTTATGTACTTATACATAGGAACTGCCGTATCCGGTAAATGCTGTAGTAGTTCTGAATTTTGACCCGACAAAATACCACAGCAAACGGCAGTATTTTGTCTGGTCAAAAACCATAACAGCGATGGAGCGGAAGACATCCTAATGCATACTGAACGGATCTCTTTCCATTCAGAATGCATTAGGTCCAAACGGATGCATTTTTCCCGGTATTGAGACTCTATGACGGATCTCAATATCGGAAAAGAACAACGCAAGTGTGAAAGTAGCCTTACAGATGTAAATTTATCATTTGTTGGCAGCAAGTCCCCTCATATAAATGGGTTGTTTTGCTCACAATATTCTAAATATGGGGCTTGACCATGGTACTAACCACTCTATGGTGATGGCTCCTCTGTAAGGTGGATTAAAGGTGGATTTACATGTGCCGAGTAGCAGCAGATTGTCGGTAAGAAAGTGTTCCTTCCTGACAGTCGGCTGCTCGTTCAGTGGAGGTGAAGCTCTGCATTTACAGACAGTGATCACCTCCACAGTAAGAGAACAAGCGGTTGCTATGGCTATCGCTCGTCCTCATGCAGCTGCATTGTTTCTGGGCAGCAAAGTGATGTTTAGACATCACAATCTGCTGCCCAGAAAAGATAATTTAGGTGCCTGCACTAACAGTTTGACTTGATGAAGGAGCGTTTCACTTGTTCATTGGGTGATCGGCTGCACCCTGAGGGCTCTTTTACATGAGCGTGTCCCTTGCAGGAATCACGCTCCATATTTGATAATGCTGTGTGACCATTCTGTAACCGAATCATACTGACAGCTTTATGTCAATATGATTCTGCTACAGAAAGGTCATGTAAAGCACACAGCATTATCAATCGTAATAATGCCATGCACTTCCTAAGTCCAGAATGCACAATCCCTCTCTCACGCTAAGCATGATTCCAGCAAGGGACACACTCATGTGAAAGAGCCCTGACACGGCCAGATTGTCAGGAACGTGCGTTCGCAGGAACGTTCATTCCTTATAATCTAAATCTACCTTAAGGTCGTCTTATAGACAGATGACCTTGCAGGTTATCGCGGGAGGAGCGTTTGTATGAATGTTTGTTGCTGATAATCTGAAAGCGTCGGCAAACACTTGTTCATTGGGTGATCATGTCATTGCGTTAGCACCAAAATCATAATTCTTGCACCACAGATTGTGGTGTATAAACAATGATTTTCTATGGGGAGAAGCGATTGCTGAATCATTCGCTTGTCTCCATACAGCGGAGATAATTGCTGCTTGTAAATGCAGCACAACCTATAAGAAAACTGGAGCACTCAATATATTAGGAAAGTATATATTTTATTCAGATATCAAATTTATTTATTCATTAACTTAATAAACAACATTGCCATTAAAAACAAAGTAGGCAGAAGGAAAAGAGCGCCACCCTGGTGGGACACAAACTGCACATAAGGATATATAAAGTGCAACAGTGGACAAGCACAAAGGGCAAAGCTGAGTACATATATAAGCTGAAATACGAGGTAGGATCAAAGACGGCTAATATCTGTAAAAACAGAGTAACAGGAGCAGTCTCACAAAAGGAGACAAATGGAAAATGGGGTGGCGTCATCCTGGTGGTTGTTTCACTACAGCGGCATTTGGTAGGTTTATCCATCGGCATATTCAGTTTTGCCTTTGTCTCCTTTTTGTGAGACTGCTCCTGTTTTTAATGGTGGTGTTATTTATTATGTTAATGAATAAATGAATTTGATATCTGAATAAAATATATACTTTCCTAATATATTGAGTGTGCTCCAGTTTTCTTATAGGTTGTGGTTTTGTCTCTGGGAGCGTACACTCCAGCTTTGAGTTACATATATCTCCCTGTCCATTGAGCCCCCATTTATTGGCATACTATGCATGGCCTCAGCTAATTTTAGTTTACACTGGGTTCAGACCTGAGCGTTTAGAAGCCTATCGCTTTATGCGCGTTCAAGATGGGCGCTTAGGCGCGTTTTTCAAGCCGTTTTGGTAAATAGTGTAGGCGCGTTTGACGCGCGTTTATGTGATTTACTGCATAGTTGGCCAATGACCAATGATATAGTTTGGCCAATCTGAGTGCTTTAGAGGTGTGACATTCCATGGTGGCTGATTCAGCATGTTGCAAACTTTGTAAAACGCGCATCCATAGGCGCGTTTTACGCTGCACAAACGCCCGAACAACACGCCTATCGCGTTTCCCATTGAAGTCAATTGGCACCAAACGCTCGAAAAAAGCCCGAATTAACGCGAACATACTTGCTTATGCGTCGGACGTTTATAGGCGCATAAAAACGCGCAAGTGTGAACCACCCCCATTGGAATGCATGGTTCCTGTACTGTTGTGCGTTTTTATGTGCGTTCGAACGCGGCGTTTTACGCGAAAGTGTGAACTGAGTGTTAGGCTTGAGGGTTCACATGTGCATTGGTTTTCCTTGTATTTATTGTAAATGCAGCAGTCACCTCTGTAAATAATCTGACAGATATTGGGAGCATCTGCCTCTTTCCTGATCATCTGTCAGAAAATCAATCCATGGGGGTAAGGGCGGGACTTCCGCTGAGAGGAGCAGACATGGATTCCTGGAGCTCTGCAAAGGCAATAATAATCTAACCCCATCTTATTCAGTAGCTAATTTATAATACAAGAGCAGTCTGCTCGATTATAGAACTGGCTGTAGAACTAAATGGACTCTTCTCCCTGTGGCCTACAAAGAACATGGAAGCCGGGGACTAGAGTAGCTTCTCAAGGTCATGATGCATCCCACTAACAGCTTAAGACAGCTTAACATGCTCCTTACTGAGCCCCTGAGATAGGGAGTACTTCAATGATTCCCACCAGATTCATATACCTTAAATAATATATTCAGTATGTACATCAAAGAATCTCCTCTGGTTTCCTTCAAATGTACCAAGCTTAAAGAGACAGTAACTGAAAATTGCATTATTTCATCATTGTGCACTTCTTGGCGGGCATCCTATATAAAACAATAAAGTTCTGGCATATACTCTAATGCCATATAATGGGGCACATTGTTTGACCCATTGAGAGCTTTATGCTGATTTATAAGTTACGAAAGGAACTTTAATTAAATGACTTAATGGCTCCATAGTTAATTTCATTTATTGCGGCACAGCTGTTAATTCAGAACTATGGGTGAAACAAAAACTAATTCAGAAGACCGAATGAAGGGATCGTGCAAGAGAAACAGACAATGAGAGATAATACCAACTCAGAAATTGAGGATATTAAAGAGCGTCTAAAGGAGCTTCCCTCCAAATCTTGTATAGAAAAAACTTTTATGGGGAATCACCCAAACAGTGAGGGAAGAACTCCAAGAAGTCAAAATGGACATTAAACAAATCTTCCAAAAGATCAATGTAGTGGAAAATGCTACAGCCTCTATTGTTAAACATGCAGACCACTTACCTAAAAAAAGAAGTTTATATGTTCACACTCCACAATGATGATCTAGAAAATTGATCTCGTCGCAATAATTTGCGAATCAAAGGTATGCCGGAGTCTGTGGTGGATAAGGACATTCCCATTGTGCTCAATGAGCTGCTAGGAAACCAAGAAAGTCAAGACATTGGTATTGAAAGAGCACACAGAGTCTACAGACCAAAGTCAATAGACAAGGATCAACCCCGAAACAACCCTTTTGAGCTACAGGATTAAAGAGGAAATATTAAGGAAGGCCAGAATGGGCAAAAGGATTGAACAAGATGGTAAAGAAATCTTCGTCTACCAAGATATTTCAAGATACACTCTGAGTCTCAGATACACTTTACATCCTCTGACAAGATTGCTCAGAGAATGAAATATAAACTACACAAGCGAACAATAAAATGCAAAACAAAATGCACTTAGCTTAACCACTTGAAGACCACAGGTTTATACCCCCTAGTGACCAGGCCCTTTTTACAAATCCGCACTACACTACTTTCACCGTTTATTGCTCCGTCATGCAACTTACCACCCAAATGAATTTTACCTCCTTTTCTTCTCACTAATAGAGCTTTCATTTGGTGGTATTTCATTGTTGCTGACATTTTTACTTTTTTGCTATTAATAAAAATTTAACGACATTTTTGCAAAAAATGACATTTTTCACTTTCTGTTGTAAATTTTTTTTAAAAACTACATTTCTATATAAATTTTTCTCTAAATGTATTGTTCTACATGTCTTTGATAAAAAAAAGTCCAATAAGTGTATATTTATTGGTTTGGGTAAAAGTTATAGCGTTTACAAACTATGGTGCAAAAAGTGAATTTCGGCATTTTGAAGCAGCTCTGACTTTCTGAGCGCCTGTCGTGTTTCTTCAGGTGCTAGAATGCCAGGAAAGTATAAATACCCCCAAATCACACCATTTTAGAAAGAAGACACCCCAAAGTATTCGCGGAGGGGCTTGGTGAGTTCATGTATCATTTCATTTTTTTCACAAGTTAGCGGAAAATGACACTTTCTGAGGAAAAAAATAATAATAAAGTTTCCATTTCTGCTAACTTCTGGCAAAAAAAAAAATCTCATACGGGCTCATTATGCCCCTCAGTGAATACCTTGGGGTGTCTACTTTCCGAAATGGGGTCATTTGTGGGGTGTTTGTACTGTTCTGGCATTTTGGGCAGGGCTAATTGTGAGCCGCCATGTAAAGCTAAAGGTACTCATTGGTTTTAGGGCTCTTTGCGCACCAGGCTGCAAAAGTGTCACTCATGTGGTATCGCCGTACTCAGGAGAAGTAGGGCAATGTGTTTTGGGGTGTATTTTTACATATACCTATGTTGGGTGAGAGAAATATCTCTGTAAACTGACAACTTTGTATAAAAAATTTTAAAAATTGTCATTTACAGAGATATTTCTCACACCCAGCAGGGGTATATATAAAAATACACCCCAAAACACATTGCCCCACTTCTCCTGAGTACGGCGATACCACATGTGTGACACTTTTTGCAGCCTGGGTGCGCAAAGGGCCCTAATTCCAATGAGTACCTTTAGGATTTCACAGGGCATTTTTACGCATTTGGATTCCAGACTTCTTCTCACGCTTTAGGGGCCTCTAAAATGCCAGGGCAGTATAAATACCTCACATGTGACCCCATTTTAGAACGAAGACACCCCAAGGTATTCCGTGAGGGGTATGGTGAGTTCATGTAAAATTTTATTTTTGTCACAAGTTAGTGGAATATGAGACTTTGTAAAAAACAAAATAAAAAAATAAAAATATATCAATTTCCGCTAACTTGTGCAAAAAAAAAATTCTGTGAACTCGCCATGCCCCTCACGGAATACCTTGGGGTGTCTTCTTTCCAAAATGGGGTCACATGTGGGGTATTTATACTCACCTGGCATTTTAGGGAACCTAAAGCGTGAGAATCTAAATGCGTAAAATGCCCTGTGAAATCCTAAAGGTACTCATTGGTTTTAGGGCCCCTTTGCATCAGGCTGCAAAAGTGTCACTCATGTGGTATCGCCGTACTCAGGAGAAGTAGGGCAATGTGTTTGGGGTGTATTTTACATATACCCATGCTGGGTGTGAGAAATATCGCTGTAAACGACAACTTTTTTAATTTTTTTATACAAAGTTGTCAGTTTACAGAGATATTTCTCTCACCCAGTATGGGTATATGTAAAAATACACCCCAAAACACATTGCCCTACTTCTCCTGAGTACGGCGATACCACATGAGTGACACTTTTTTGCAGCCAAGATGCGCAAAGGGGCCCAAATTCCCATGAGTACCTTTTAGGAGGGCATTTTTACGCATTTTTCTTCTCATGCTTTAGGGCCCCTAAAATGCCAGGGCAGTATAAATACCCCACATGTGACCCCATTTTGGAAAGAAGACACCCCAAGATATTCCATGAGGGGCATGGCGAGTTCATAGAAAAAAAAATTTTTGGCACAAGTTAGTGGAAATTGATTTTTTATTGTTTTTCTCACAAAGTCTCCCTTTCCGCTAACTTTTGACAAAAAGTTTAATTTTTCATGGACTCACTATGCCCCTCAGCGAATACCTTAGGGTGTCTTCTTTCCAAAATGGGGTCACATGTGGGGTATTTATACTGCCCTGGCATTTTAGGGGCCCTAAAGCGTGAGAAGAAAATGCGTAAAAATGCCCTCCTAAAGGTACTCATTGAATTTGGGCCCTTTGCGCATCTTGGCTGCAAAAAGTGTCACTCATGTGGTATCGCCGTACTCAGGAGAAGTAGGGCAATGTGTTTTGGGGTGTATTTTTACATATACCCATGCTGGGTGAGAGAAATATCTCTGTAAATTGCCAACTTTGAATAAAATTTTTAAAAAGTTGTCATTTACAGAGATGTTTCTCACACCCAGTATGGGTATATGTAAAAATACACCCCAAAACACATTGCCCTACTTCTCCTGAGTACGGCGATACCACATGTGTGCCACTTTTTGCAGCCAAGATGCGCAAAGGGGCCCTAAAACCAATGAGTACCTTTAGGATTTCACAGGGCATTTTTACGCATTTGGATTCTCACACTTTAGCACTCCTAAAATGCCAGGTGAGATAAATACCTCACATGTGACCCCATTGTGGAAAGAAGACACCCCAAGGTATTCTGTGAGGGGTATGGCGAGTTCACAGAAAAAAATTTTTGACACAAGTTAGCGGAAATTGATATATATATATATATATATATATATTTTTTTTTACAAAGTCTCATATTCCACTAACTTGTGACAAAAATAAAATTTTACATGAACTCACCATACCCCTCACGGAATACCTTGGGGTGTCTTCTTTCTAAAATGGGGTCACATGTGGGGTATTTATACTGTCCTGGCATTTTAGGGTTCTCGCAATCATTACACGTATGGCCAGCATTAGGAGTTTCTGCGATTCTCCTTATATTGAGCATACGGGTAATGAGATTTTTTTTCGCTCAGCCGCTGCGCTGAAAAAAAAAAAAATGACGGCACAGATTTTTCATTCGCATCGGTCAATGTGGATGAAAAAATCTCTGCCAAAATCAGTGATTGCGGTGCGGTGGGCGCTAGCTAACTAACAAGTAGCTAACTAACTGGCGGTGATAACGGGACCCTTATGCCCCATTCACACGTCCGAAATTCTGTTTGCGGAACGGAATTGCGGACCCATTCATTTCTATGGGGACAGACTTTGTCCCGCTCCGATCCGAATTACGGATCCGCGCTCCGGGTCTGCACTTCCGTTCCGCAAAAATATAGAACATGTCCTATTCTTGTCCGCAATTGCGGACAAGAAAAGCATTTTCTATATAGTTCTGTGCGGATCTGCAAAATGCGGAAAGCGCATTGCCGGTGTCCGTATTTTGTGGATCCGCAGATCCATGGATCCGCAGATCCATGGATCCGCAAAACACATACGGACGTCTGAATGAGCCTGTAGGGGGTGATTAGTGACAGGGGGGTGACAGGGGGTGATCAGGGGGTGACATGGGTGATCAGGGGTTAATCAGTGATGGGGGTGGGGGGGTGTGTAGTGATTGGTGCACTTTTCCTATAGTTTCCTCTGGTGGTCCCAAACAAAGGGACCACCAGACGAGCAGACAGCAGGCATATCAGACGCTGTTTAAAAACAGCGTCTGTTATGTGATTTAAATGCGGTTTTTTCCGCATCTACAGCCTGCCAGCGCATGATCAGCGCTGGCAGGCTGTAGTTTCAGTTGTCCCGGCTCCGATCACATGAACGCGCACGCACGACGCGCGCGCTCATGTGAAATCTCGGGTCTCACGAGATGACGCCGATAGGCGGCAGTGAGACCTGAGAGAGCCGCGCGCTGACGCCCATCGGCGTTAGCGTGGCGGCAAGTGGTTAAAGCAGAATGGAGGAGAAGGAGATCCAAAGGAACAACACACCAGCTCAACCAACTCAAGCAGGAAATATCAGCCGCATGGTAAGCAGTGTGAGTCAGAACTAAATAGGCCCTCAGTAATTCAGTAATGACTACAAGCTGCACCTGACAAGAGGTGTGGTCATTACAAAACAACAACACTGCACAGAGAAAAAGAGAGACTGTCAGATACCATCATGTGCCGCCAGTCTCTCCAATCTTCTCACCTCTGTCCAGGGGCGTAGCTATAGGGGGTGCAGAGGTAGCAGTCGCTACCGGGCCCAGGAGCCCGAGGGGCCCAAAGACACTTGTGCCGCATAAGAAGACACACAAAGCACTGAGGGAAGGGGGCCCAAGCTGAACTCTTGCACCAGGGCCCATGTGCCTTTAGCTACGCCCCTGCCTCTGTCATGGGAGGGACCGTGACAGTACCCCTCCCCTCTACGGGTGACCTCCGGACACCCAGAGCCGACTTTCTCAGGATGCGCCCTGTGAAAGGCCTTCATAAGGCAACTGGCATTAACGTAGGTCGCAGGAACCCACATTCTTTCCCCTGGACCGTAACCTTTCCAGTGTACGAGATACTGAAGAGATGGACGGAGAATTCATGAGTTCACTATCCTGGCAATCTGAAATTAAAGATTACCGTCCACCAAGGCAGGGGTAGGCGGTAAGGAGGACGGTTCAGCAGGTTTGACATATCTTTTCAGTAATGATTTGTGGGAGTCAAGACAAAAGCAACTGGATTAATAATGACAGAGATCTTATATGGCTAAATAAACCTTGGCCCCAACTTCAAAGAAGGTACCTTAAACTTAATGTTTCTTGTGGACAGCCACACAGAATCGCCCACTCTCAGGTCTGTACCACTCATACGTCTCTTGTCAGCCATCCGTTTATACTTTTTGCCCATTTTTTATTTTATTTTTTCGCCAAATAGATGACAACAAAGAGGAAAATCTTTCTTTTTCCGGTATACCAGAGGTCTCAGTACCAGAAAATGTGCCAAACTGCAGATGGAACCCATATGCTCCGCTCCGAAAAACGGCAACTTATCAGTGGACTCCTGCCTACGGTTATTTATGGCAAACTCAGCCAATGACAAAAATGAAAGACCACTCCTCCTGATTCTTCAAGACAAAACATCTCAAATTAGTCTCCAGATTCTGGTTAGTAAGCTTAGTCTGTCTGTTCGACTGATGGTGAAAAGCCAGAGAAGGACGATTGGACCCCCTTGCGAGTACAGAACGCCTTCCAGAATCTGAAAACAAACTGAGTCTCCCTATCAGACTCCACATAAGAGGGGATACCGTGTAGTTTCACAATGTTATCAAACACTTGTGCGAGAGTTTTAGCAATAGGAAGACCTGATAATGCTATAAAGTGCAACATCTTGCTGAAGCGATCAAAACCACCAGAATCACAGTTTTCCTTGAGGAATTAGGCAAATCTGTGATAAAGTCCATGGACAAATGAGTCCATGGCTGGGACGGGACAAAGAAGGGAAGTAGAGATCCTGAAGGCTGAGTATGTGTCACCTTGGCAAGCGCACAAGTCTCACAGGCTGACACATAGCCCTTAATACATTTACGCAATCCTGGCCAACAGAATCTCTGGGAAATGAGATCAACTGTGGATCTGCTCCCAGGGTGTCCCGTAAGAACACTGCTGTGATGTTCCCTGGAGGACAAGAGTTAGGTGCATCTCCCTGGGCCTCCAACACCTCTGCCTCAAGTTCAGGATAAAGGACGGATGCAACCACCCCATCAGCTAATATCGGGCCAGGATCCTCGGAATCACCCTTCCCCCAGGAAAGCTACACGACAAAGAATCTGCTTTGATGTTCTTAACCCCAGGGCAATAGGTGACAATGAAATTAAATCTGGTAAAAAACAACGACCATCTGGCCTGCCTTGGGTTCAGACTTTTAGCCAACTCCAGATAAGCCAGATTTTTTTGATTAGTAATTACTGTAATGGGATGAATCGCAACTTCCAACCAATGACGCCATTTAGAGATGAGCGAATCGAAGCTAACGAAATTTTTCAGGAAAAATTTGATTCGCAATGAATGCGAATTTCCTCGCGCTTTGTGGAAACGAATAGCAATTTTCCTAAAATGGCGGCTACACATGTGAGGACTGAGAACATGGGGCAAGGAACTCTGGGAAGACGGGATCGCCCAGATTGACATGCCTGCATGCAGCCAATCAGCAGCCAGACAGCCCTGTGATGTCACAGCCCTTTAAATACGGCGGCCATCGTACAGTCAAACATTTTCCAGTGTTCAGAGTGCAGGGACAGACATGTGAAGGTGCTAGGGACAGCAAGTGGTAAAATAATTGTGGAAAAAGACGTAAACGATTTATGAGAGCAGGGAAAGGATAGGGAGGAATCATTTCACAACATCTTAGTGCAGGGAAAGATGTCAGAAGGCACTAGGGACATTGATAGGAAAGTGATTTACAAGTGCAGGGAAAGATTATTTGGGGATCCAAATAGTCATTAGACAGCTCTGTCATTCCAGCTTTTTGTTAGTGGGCTGCAAGTGTTATGTTGAAAAGCCTTTAGTGCCTTATATCTTAGTATCTTATTCAGTGCAACAAGAAAAATATATACACACTGCATTGTTGCAGTTATTTCTGTTGAAAGCGTATAGGGGCATATTTCAGTGCAACAAGAAAAATATATACACACTGCATTGTTGCAGTTATTTCTTGTGAAAGCGTATAGGGCGTATTTTAGTCCAACAACAAAAATATATTCTCTGGTCACTTCTGCAGTTATTTTTGTTGAAAGTGTATGGTGGCCTATTTCAGTCTTACAAGAAAAATATATTCTCAGGTCACTTCTGCAGTTATTTTTGGTTAAAGCGTATAGGTACTGAAATACGCCTTCCAGTACTACAAGAAAAATATATACGCACTGCACTGTTGTAGTTATTTCTGGTGAAAGCGTATAGGGCGTATTTCAGTGCCACAAAAAATATATACACACTTCACTCTTTAATAGTTTTCTGTTGTAAGCATCTCGTGGCCTATTTCAGTCCAACAAGAAAAATATATTCTCAGTTCACTGCTTTAGTAATTTTTGTTGAAAGCATATAGGGGCATATTTCAGTACTACAGGAAAAATATATACGCTCTGCACTGTTGCAGTTATTTCTGGTAAAAGCGTATAGGGGCGTATTTCAGTCCGAATTTGGCGTATACAGAATGAGAACATGTATCCATCATGCCTTGTTACCACTGTGCAGGCTGGTGGTGGTGGTGTGGGGATGTTTTCTGGGCACAATTTAGGCCCCTTAGTGCCAATTGGACATTGTTTAAATGCCACGGGCTACCTGAGCATTGTTTTTGACCATGTCCATCCCTTTATGACCACCAGGTACCCATCCTCTGATGGCTACTTCCAGCAGTATAATGCACCATGTCACAAAGCTCGAATCATTTCAAATTGGTTTCTTGAACATGACAATGAGTTCACTGTACCAAAATGGCCCCCACAGTCACCAGATCTCAACCCAATAGAGCATCTTTGGGATGTGGTGGAATGGGAGCTTCATGCCCTGGATGTGCATCCCTCAAATCTCCATCAACTGCAAGATGCTATCCTATCAATATGGGCCAAAATTTCTAAAGGATGCTATCAGCACTTTGTGGAATCAATGCCACATAGAATTAAAGCAGTTCTGAAGGCAAAAGGGTGTCCAACACCGTATTAGTATAGTGTTCCTAATAATTCTTTAGGTGAGTGTATACTCCACTGTATAGGTCATATTACAAAATCTGATTGCCTTGATAAAATATATCCTAATAATAAATTTTGATGATGATAATAAAAGTTGATAGAGGATTAGAAGTAGGGACCCTCCAACAAGGAAAAACCCCGGGATGCAACGCCGGATTCAACGTTATTGGAGGGTCGCCACTCCAAAACATCACAGAAATCCAAACAATTCCCAATCTGAATTAAGACCTTCGGGGATAACTGTGTTCAATAAAAAATTAGCCTTGATTCAAGTCTCGACATCTGGTTAATATGATTACCCCTCGCCGATGTTTCTCCACTTTATCAATCGCCGCAAAGGATAAAACAGTCGGGTCTTGATTGTGGAAGTCTTTGAAATGGTTTGACAAAGAGTGTTTAACTATACCTTTCTTTATATTGTTTACATGTTCAGTAACACGCTCTTTCAATGACCTTTTAGTTCTACCTACATATATTTTCTTGCAAGGGCAGATGATTACATAGATCACATCTGTTCAGGGGCGTAACTACTGGGGAAGCAGCTGCTTCGGGGCCCGGGCTTACAGGGGGCCCAGCAAGCACGTGTTGTCCTCACTCCTCTCCTCGGTAATCAGCACGTGTCCTCACTCCTCTCCCTTCGCTAATTACACAGTGAATCGCACTGTCCTCTCGCCCTTGTCTATTTAAAACTTATTTTTCTTTCTTTCAGAAAAGCTTGCCCTGGGGATCAAACCTGCAACCATTAGGTTCAAAGGCAAGACACTTATCCACAAGGCCATATCAGCTGAATAGCCAGATAGCTTAAAAAAAAAAAAATATGACCTCTAGATGTGGAGAACTTTGATAGTGTATCCATACACATTACAGCTGCACCAGCACATTGTATATGGATGTAGCAGAGCTTGGTGTGTTGGGGCATTTGTAATGTGTATAGATACACTATCAAAGTTCTCCTTATCTAGAGGTCTTATTTTTTTTTTTCAGCTACTTGGCTATGCAGCTGATATGGTCTTGTGGATAAGTGTCTTGCCTTTCATCCTAATGGTCACAGGTTCGATTCCCCTCACAAACTTTTCTGAAAGACAGGATAAATGAGGCTTGCCTAACATGGAGGTAAGTATATGTGTTGTTTTTTTGTTTTTGTTTTTTAAATACTGGACTTTTACTTTATTGCCACAGGGGAGGAGGGGCTATTGGCACTATGATATTGGCAAATGGGGGGAGATAGGCACTTCATATTGGCACACACATTAGGGGGCAGGGGAGAGGATGGCACTATGATATTGGGATGGGGGAAGACAGAGGCACTTGATATTGGCACATTATAGGGGGCACTATGGGGAGAGGAGCACTATGGGGGCATCTGGTGCTATATGGCTGGCTACTGGCACATTATAGGGTGGGTTTATATGGCTGACTACTGGAACATTATAGGGGGTTATATGGCTGACTACTGGCACATTATAGGAGGGGTTATATGGCTGACTAATGGCACATTATAGGGGGTTATATGGCTGGCTACTGGCACATTATAGGGGGCTGGGGGCTATATGGCTGACTACTGGCACATTATAGGGGGCTATATGGCTGGCACATTATAGAGGGGAGCGAAACGCGCGGGTAGGGGGCCCAATACAAAAATTTGCTGTGGGGCCCAGTCATTTCTAGCTACGCCCCTGCATCTGTTGTATTGCAATTTAAAAGCTGTTTGATTTTATGTACATGGGAATTGTTTGTAGATTTCACCTCTGTGAAGAAATCCCCTTTTTCTAAAGTGACTGGCAAAAACACCCAAACTTATGGAACCATTTTGGGCAGCCCACCCAGAGTGAACCGGTCACAGAAGACTTCCATGTTTTTGAAAACCCCTAAACCGATCTGGGTGAAATTTGAATATGTTGATCACCCAGATCTGGGCTATCAGGGGACATATGATTTGTGGGGATACCTCATGTATAAAGGGGTGTTCCAGATATTGGGGGAAACTGTGACTTTTCTGCCTAGAGATAATCAAGTGGTTACTTTATCAAGCTTGATTATCTCCAGGACTAGGGAGGGAATTGTATGTTTCCATTGTACTTGATTAGCTATACTGTGTCCCCCCTGTGGGATGTCCCCTTGCATGGGGACTTGCATAAAAGCCTATGTGTGTTAATAAAGGCGTGTTCATTTTCTACCCTTCTTCTTGACTTCAGCTGATGTTTGGGGATTCGCATGCTTTATTAAGGGAATCATCTTATAAAGTTATTGGCATTTCGTATGGAATTCGTCCACTTCAATGGCCGAACAGAGCGCTATATTCACCAGGCTCGGGCAGCTCGGGAGAAAACTACCAAATGTGGTTTAAATATACTCGGTTTCCTTACAATTGGTGGCAAGCAGAGGGATTCGAATCCCGAATGGACGTCCTGAACCAAGCAAGGGAATGAATGGCTCAGCAATACCAGCTACTTAAGAGGACCACGCTAAAGGATTTACTGGAAGCTCGAGGCGTAGTGGCAAGTAACAAGACAAAAGCCACGTTAATTGCAGAATTAATAAAGAGCGACGGAACTAGCAATACAGAAATGGAAGCACGAGGAAGAACCCGCAATGCAGAAGGACATCAGATGGATGCTCAGTGTATTGGGACCCAGTCCATCAACAGAGGCGGTTCTGCAGGTCATGGCACAAGACAGGCAATCGCAAAAGAGCGAGAGGACCGAGACAGACCGACACAGGGAGATTTGCTACACTCCCGGGAAGTACCAATCACCTACCAAAGAAGGTAAATGATGCAGCGTTTAAAACTTTTAATGACAATGAAATGGAAATTGACAGTTATTTGCAAGACTTTGAACGTCAATGTGCGCTGGAGGGATTAGACTCCACAAAATGGGCTGCAGTACTCAGCAGCAAGTTGTCAGGAAGAGCAGCAGGGCGTTGCGAGCAGTACCTGATGGGGACATACATAATTATGTCCAGATAAAAGACATTTTGTTAGCCAGATATGCTGTAACCCCTGAGGCATACTGGAAAAAGTTTCGGGAACTTCGGAAGACTGGGAGAGATTCACACACTGAATGGGCTTTTCTGCTACACAGGGCAGCCCATAATTGGATGCAGGGCTGCCAAGCAACTACCCTGGAGGATGCCTTACAGCTCCTGCTATTGGAGCAATTTTTCAATCACACTGCAGAAGATATAAAAGATTGGGTAAAGGACAGAAAGCCTAAAACGGTGGAGGAAGCCGCCAGACTAGCAGATGAATACCAGGACAACAGGAGGAGGGAAAAGGGAGTGAGCAGACCAACTTTTAAGCCCAACTACCCGGGTCCAACAACATCTGCAGCCCCTAGGGCCTCCATAAACCACCCGCCGCAGAGCTCCACAGCAACCCCTCGACCCCCTGCAGTGTGCCATTATTGTAAGCAGCCGGGACATTACAAAAACCAGTGCCCTCGTTTGAACCGGGGAGGCTGGGAAAGGCAACCACTACAACAACCAAGGGCAGCCGCTCATTGTGTCCAGCAAGAAAGTACAACCTATGTCCCTAATCAAGAAGAGCAGTGGAGTGTACTACATGAGGTTAATCCAGTGCAAGCGGGAGGTGACAACCGAGACCACCACCGGCAATGGATTACAGTGGATGGCATGGGGACACAAGCTATGGAGAGACTCTGGGGCCACTCTAACCGTGGTACAACCACACACGGTCAAGGCCCAAGCTCGCACCGGTCGCACAGTAGCTGTAAGGGTAGCTGGGGGCGCCATACACAAGTTACCTACAGCCAGTGTCCTTGTGGACTGGGGTTCTGGATCCAAACAGTTGGAGGTTGGCATTATTCAGGAACTGAAGTCCTACTGGGCAATGATGTAGGCTGTTTAACCTCCCAACTATCACGGGACACCACTTCAAAAGCATACCCGGTTACCACTCTAGCTCAAACCAGACTGGAAGCACTGCTACACGCTGAGGATAGCCAGGTGGGAATTGAAATACCCCTTTACCCGACCACCCGTCCCTTTCTGGGATACGCCACAGTGTTTTGAACAGGAACCGAGAACCGACCCCACACTAGAAGGGTATAGAAAGGCAGTAGACGTTACCCAGGGGTAAAGCACCCACGAAAGATTTGAATGGCATATGGGGTTATTGTACCGAGTGACAGGAGGGGTGGGACACGGGGCCGCTCAGGTCATTAAAGGCAACTAATAGAACCCCGTAAGTTTCGGGCAGAGTTATTAAAACTCAGTCATGACATCCCCTAGCAGGACATCTAGGGGTTAAAAAGGCAAGGGACCGGTTGACCCAAACATTCTTCTGGCCTAGGGTCATGCAAGATCTTAAGTATTATTGTAGGACGTGTGACATATGTCAAAAGATAGGAAAAGGGTTGACAACCAGAAAGCCAAACTCCACCCTTTACCCATTATAGAAGAACCGTTTCACTGAGTAGCGGTCGACTTAATAGGACCCCTCAGCCGACCCAGCCAGTTTGGCAAAAAGTTCATTCTCACTGTAGTGGACTACGCCACTAGATACCCAGAAGCAGTAGCCCTCGCAAACATAGAGGCAGAGACTGTGGAGGAGGCCCTAGTTAAAATATTTTCTCGGGTAGGTTTTCCCCAGGAGATCTTGTCCGATCGGGGACTCAGTTCACGGCACTCCTGACACAGCAATTGTGGCAGAGCTGTGGAGTGAAACCCCTATTTAGCGCCCCCTATCACCCCCAGACCAATGAACTCTGTGAACGGTTCAATGGCACACTCAAACAGATGCTAAAGACCTTTGCAGAGTCCCACAGGAATTGGGAAAAGTATCTTCGCCACCTTCTGTTTGCCTACCGCGAAGTGCCCCAGGCATCCACGGGGTTTTCCCCTTCGAACTCCTGTTCAGGAGAAAAGTCCAGGGCCCCCTGGATCTCGTACGGGAGCACCGGGAGGGCAACACGGATAAGGGGAGTACCTGTCGTCCAGTATGTTCTGCAGTTCCGGGACCGGTTGCGGGCTCTCACCGAATCCGTTCGGGAGAGCCTGCAAGCGGCCCAGGAATGCCAGAGGAAGTGGTACGATAGGGGAGCCAGAGATAGGGTACTAGACATAGGGCAGAAAGTGTTGGCCCTGAGACCCGCTAAAAGGACAAGCTGCAGGCGGCCTGGCAGGGACCCTTTAAGGTGGTAGAGCGCATAAGCGATGCCACCTATGTTGTGAGCAAATGTTCAGATGAAAGGCTGACCAAAGCTTTTCATGTAAACATGCTCAAGCCCTATTTTGAGAGAATGGAAGATGTATGTGCCCCTCTTCTGAAGATAGTGAGGAACTACCCCTCCCTGATTTATAAGAAACCTCCCGTGTACTATTGACCAAGTAAGCTGGGGTCAGAACCTAAACCCCTTAGAGAAAGGTGAGGCATTTCAACTTCAGGGATACCAAGGAATGTTTTCGGCCATACCAGGCTATACCTCCGCTGCGGTACACCGTGTAGAAACCCAGGGAGAAACACCGTTACTGCAGCAACCATATCGAATCCCTGAGGCAGTACTTGAAAATATTCTCACCGAAATAAGAAAGATGCTCAAGTTATGGGTTATAGAAACCTCACAAAGTCATTGGGCTTCACCGGTAGTACTAGTACCGAGCACGACGGCACCACGCGCTTCTGTGTAGACTATCCGAGACTCAACGATCGCACTATAACTGATGCCTACCCCATGCCCAGAATAGATGAGCTATTAGACCGTATGGCTGGGGGAATTACTTGACCACCCTGGACTTGTGTAAGGGGTATTGGCAAATCCCTTGGAGCCTGCGGCCATCCCCAAGTTGGCATTCGTCACTCCATTCGGGCTATACCAGTTCAAGGTTATGCCCTTTGGGATCAAGAATGCCCAGGCTACTTTTCAGAGGATGGTCGATGGCTCTTGGAGGGGTTCCAGGACTTCGCATGTGCGTATCTAGATGATATTGCCATCTATAGCCGCACATGAGAGGACCACCTGGGTCACGTGTCCAGGGTACTCAAGCGAATTCATCTCGTAGGTCTCACCTTGAAACCGAACAAATGCTATGTAGGCATGGCCGAGGTGCAATATCTTGGCCACAGGGTAAGTTCTGGTAGGCAACGTCCAGAGCCGCCTAAAGTAGAAGCCATAGCTAATTGGCCCCAACCCCGTACCAAAACCCAGGTATTAGCCTTTTTAGGGACGGCCAGTTACTACCGAAAATTTGTCCCAGAGTACAGTGCCTTGGCCAAACCTCTCACCGACCTTACCAAAAAGGCCCTACCAAAACAGGTAACCTGGACCCCAGAGTGCGCAGACGCTTTCCAGAAACTTAAAGCAGCTTTAAGCGAGGCTCCTGTGTTAGCAGCACCCAACCACACTAAACAATTTCATGTCCACGCAGATGCCTCCATGTTTGGGTTGGGAGCCGTGTTGAGCCAAGTGGGGGACGACAGAATGGAACACCCGGTGGCATACCTCAGCCGTAAACTTTTGCCCAGAGAGGTCAGCTATGCCACCGTGGAGAAAGAGTGCCTAGCCCTAGTTTGGGCACTCAAGAAACTTCAACCCTATCTGTATGGACGGTCGTTTACCCTTATGACCGACCACAACCCACTTGTGTGGTTAAACCGGGTAGCTGGTACCAACCTCAGGCTATTACGGTGGAGCCTAGCCCTTCAGCCTTACAACTTTACAATGCAATACCGTCCTAGCAAACAAAACGGTAATGCGGACGTTCTGTCCCGACAGACCGATTTGGACTCTTGAAATAACTTTCTTGGACATCCCCCAATCCAACCCGACAGGGTCTAGGCAGGTATGCCGACCTATGGACTTATAGGGGAGCAGTGTGAAGAAATCCCCCTTTTTCTAAAGTGACCGGCAAAAGCACCCAAACTTATGGAACCATTTTGGGCAGCCCACCCAGGGTGAACCGGTCACAGAAGACTTCCATGTTTTTTGAAAACCCCTAAACCGATCTGGGTGAAATTTGAATATGTTGATCACCCAGATCTGGGCTATCAGGGGACATATGATTTGTGGGGTGCCTCATGTATAAAGGGGTGTTCCAGATATTGGGGAAAACTGTGACTTTTCTGTCTAGAGATAATTAAGTAGTTACTTTATCAGGCTTGATTATCTCCAGGACTAGGGGAGGGAATTGTATGTTTATGCTGGAAGGGTTTTATGTTTCCATTGTACTTGATTGATTTTTCATAATTTCAGCCTCCTCCTCAAATTTGCTACTATCTGTACAATTACGCTCGATTCTGCGAAACTAACTAACGGGGACATTGAGCAGACACGAAGGTAAATGACAGCTTGTGTACTATATAAAGCTATTTCTGGATGTGGGTTTATGAAACGTATAACATTTATTTTATTGCCCTGTGTCATTTGTAAATCAAAAAAATCTATTAATGTGTCGTATATTTTAGATGTAAAATTTAGATTGAATTGATTCGTATTGATATCACGTATAAAAGTATCCAATGATTGTCTATCATTTTCCAAATAAAAATGATATCATCAATGTATCTGCGCCAGAGCACCAGGTCCCCCTCCCCAATCTGGGTAAGATTGTATGATATTCCCAATGCACCCTAAATAAATTGGCATAACTGGGGGCAAACCTGGCACCAATGACAGTACCCGTGATTGAAGGTAAAATTTGACTCAAAGTAAAAATAATTATTTGTCAAAATAAAGAAAATTCCTTCCAATATGTAGTTTATCTGCTCAACTAGTAATCTACCTTCCAACACAAGTTGTGATTTGATTGCTTCCATCCCTTGATGGTGATCAATAATAGTATATAAAGAGCTTACATCAAGGGTACAAATTATCCAATCAGGTTCAAGATAAATTTCTTCCAATGTATGGAGTATCTGTGTAGTGTCCTTGATGTAAGCCCCTGTTTTTCACGGCTGGTTGCAACAATTTGTCTATGTAGTTTGACAAATTTGCCGTTAAGGATCCTATCCCGAAATGATTGGACACCCGGGGGTCTACAGGGTTTTTGTGTAGTTTTGGAATACAATAAAATACCGGCAGTTTTTGTTCTGTTGTAGTGATAACATATTAACCGAACAGGAATATACATTTACTAGTTAATCCTTTATCGCATAGCCGTTCTAATTCGTGCTGGTATTCTCTTGTAGGTTCATGTTGTAATTTAGTATACGTGGTTTGGTCCCCTAATTGGCGCTAGGCATTCCATGTTATGTTTATTCAAATCTAGAATTGCATTTATTTGCGGGGCATATGACTATTTGTTCTTCAGCCTGTAATTGTTGGATGGCTTCAACCTCCTGTTTATTTAGATTACCCCAATGTGGTTTTCCCTCTTTTAGTCTTCTTATATCATATTCTACATTTTTCTGGAATGCAATAATTTCTTGACTTAATTCCTGCCTAGGAAATTTTGTAGATTTAATTTCAACATTTGTATGTACATATTCATTGTTGGTATTTAAGTTAGGTTGGATCAATACAGGATTTTTCATAAAATATGTTTTGAGGCAGAGTTTATGTACAAACTTTTCAATACCTACATATACGTCAAACCTATTAAAATTTTGGGTAGGTGAAAATTTAAGACCCTTATTGAGTGAGTTGTATTTTGCTAAGGTTAATAATAGTATTCTCATGTGGTACTAATTTCTGTGTCTTATTTTTAGATCTCCCTCCTATCTGTATTCTCTTCTTCTTTCGTGTCTCTCTCCCTGGGGTTGTACCTGTTTGGTCTTGGTGAATTCACTTGAGGTGCTGGAGGGGTGTTTGACGTGACCTGCGACCAGGGCGTAGCTATAGCGGGTGCAGAAGTTGCAGTCGCTAAGGGGCCCAAGAATCTGAGGGGGCCCAAAGACCCTTGTGCCGCATAAGAAAACACTGGTGTTATAGAAACTGCATGCTGGTCAAGTTACACCTCTAGCTAGAGGGAAGGGGTTAGGTAAAGAATTTAGCATGGGAGGGGTGCCGTTTCAATTTTTCCTCAGGCAGCACGGAAGCTATGTGCTTCCCTGCCCCTGGCCACAAAGCACTGAGGAAGGGGGCCCAAGCTGAACTCTTTCACCAGGGCCCATGAGCCTTTAGCTATGCCCCTGCCTGCGACGTATTCTCGATTTGTGGTGAGGTGGGGTCCTGCCTAAAAAAGGTTCCTGTGATAAGACCTCATATCTGTTGTTCACTGAAACTGTGATATTATGTGGAGTTGATTGTAATTTAGGTTTGGCTTTTGGTTTAGGTATAGTATTTATCTCCTCTTTCTGTACCTGATCCCCAAATTTCGAATATTTTTATTTTTTCAACATAATTTCTTGTTCTGTTTTGTCAGGGCTTCTGCATAATATTTGATGCCATTTGTTATACTCATCATTTTTAGGTAACTTTTAAATTTTAATTTTAATAGCATCTATCTTCATAGTTATCGGCTCCAACATTGTGTTCGTCTTTTAATTAATAAATTTACCAATGTGAGTGATTGATCATACAGCAGCTTATTCCATTAAGTATCAAATTCTGTGCTACTAAGATCTTGGTCTGGGGTCTTCATTAACATCAGACCTTTAGGGACCTTTCCTTGTTCTACAAGTTGTTGTAATGACTTCACCTCCCACCTTAACAATAAAGATTCTATTTCTCTAAAAATTGGACATTGGTTCCAACTGGGGCTCAGACCCATCGTTGGATACACTGAATGAATAAGATTCCAATGTAAGATGTTTGCTTTCAGCGTGGCTCCAGATATCCATTACCGACTTGAAGGTAAGCATTTCACAATATCGGGGCTAAAATGTAATCAAGAGTGTCTGTAATTGGTGGCTCAACCTTTAAGTGGAGTGGATGTGGTGCTCTTATCTAGAATCTACCCCCATAGTTCCAAAGATAAAATGAATGTTCCAAAGATAAAATGATAATAGGCACACAATATCTGGATATCACCCCAAAAACAATTGTTTGTTTTATTAAATACTATACCTAAACCAAAAGCCAAACCTAAATTACAATTAACTCCACATAATATCACAGTTCCAGGGAACAACAGATATGAGGTCTTGTCACAGGAACCTTTTTCAGACAGGATCCCAGCTCACCACAAATCGAGAATACATCGCAGGTCACGGCAAACACCCCTCCAGCACCCTGAGCGAATTCACCAAGAGCACACAGGTACAACCTCAGGGAGAGAGACATACAATTAAATTACAATCACAAGGAGAATTCCCAATATTACACTCCCCAAACACAGAAGACACATTATCCCAAAACAAGGAGAGAGCACCACAATTCACAGGGACATGAAGGAAGAAGAGAATACGGAGAGGAGGGAGATCTAAAAATAAGACACAGAAATTAGTACCACATCAGGATATTATTATTAACCTTAGCAAAATACAACTCAGTCCAGCACAAATGTCCCTGCTGGGGTAAAAAACCATGCTGGGGTAATCTAAATAAACAGGAGGTTGAAGCCATCCAACAATTACAGGCTGAAGAACAAATAGTCATATGCCCCGCCGATAAAGGCAATTCTAGATTTGAATAAACATAACATGGAATGCCTGCGTCAATAAGGGGACCAAACCATGTATACTAAATTACAACATGCACGTACAAAAAAATACCAGCATGAATTAGAACGGTTATGCGATAAGGGATTAACTAGTAACATATTAACTGAACAAATATAAATTTATCACTACAACAGAACAAAAACTGCCGGTATTTTATTGTATCCTGAACGTACACAAAAACCCTGTAGACCCCCCGAGGCGTCCTATCATTTCGGGGATAGGATCCTTAACTGTAAATTTGTCAAACTACATAGACAAATTGTTGCAACCAGCCGTAAAAAAAACAGGGGCTTACATCAAGGACACTACACAGATTCTCCATACATTGGAAGAAATTTATCTTGAACCTGATTGAATAATTTGTACCCTTGATGTAAGCTCTTTATATACTATTATTGATCACCATCAAGGGATGGAAGCAATCAAATCACAACTTGTGTTAGAAGGTAGATTACCAGTTGAGCAGATAAACTACATATTTTACTTGGAGTCTAATTTTTACCTTCAATCACGGGGTACTGCCATGGGCAACAGGTTCACCCCCAGTTATGCCAATTTATGGTGTACTGGGAATATCATACAATCTTTCCCAGAAAGGGGGCGGACCTGGTGCTCTGGCACAGATTCATTGATGATATCATTTTTATTTTGAAAAACAATAATTGGATACTTTTATAAGTGATATCAATACAAATCAATTCAATCTAAATTTTACATCTAAAATATACGACAAATCAATAGATTTTTTTGATTTACAAATGACAACACAGGGCAATAAAATAAATGTAATACATTTCATAAACCCACATCCAGAAATAGCTTTATATAGTACACAAGCTGTCATTTACCTTTGTGTCTGCTCAATGTCCTCGTTGGTCTGTTTCGCAGAAACAAGCGTAATTGTACAGATAGTAGCAAATTTGAGGAGGAGGCTTAAATTATGAAAAATCAATTCAATATCCTCTGGAGTCGATTGAAAAACATTAAACAAGATGAGGAATTGGACAGATCTTCGTTTTTAATCGAAAACAAGAAGGTGGGGAGGAGATGGAGGAAAGAGAAAACAGTATAATAAAATCCAAAGTATTGTGAAAAAACATTGCCATCACCTGTTGTGTGACAGGGTAATAGGCACTTAGATACCACAAGTTCCATAAACAACCTATACCAGGGCCCCAAACTTGGGAATAAAAGTAGCCCACTCTTTAAGGAGAAAAATACAGCCTAAGACATCTATACAGAATTGGGTGGACCTAAAGGTTTTTCAGTGTGGTTGTTGCAGTAATTGTAGGATCACCTCCTTCCCCAAAAAACGATTTAGATGAAACTCTACAAACAATTCCCATGTACATAAATTCAAACAGCTTTTAAATTGCAATACAACAGAGGTGATCTATGTAATCATCTGCCCTTGCAAGAAAATATATGTAGGTAGAACTAAAAGGTAATTGAAAGAGCGTGTTTCTGAACATGTACCCAATATAAAGAATTGTGTAGTTAAACACTCTTTGTCAAACCATTTTAAAGACTTCCACAATCAAGACCCGACTGTTTTATCCTTTGCGGCGATTGATAAAGTGGAGAAACATCGGTGAGGGGTAATCATATTAACCATATGTCGAGACTTGAATCAAGGCTAATTTTTGAATTGAACAAAATTATACCCGGAGGTCTTAATTCAGATTGGGAATTGTTTGGATTTCTGTAATGTTTTGGAGTGGCGACCCCCCTCCGATGATGTCGAATCCTGGAATTGTATCCCGGCATTTTTACTTGTCAGAGGGTTCCTACTTCTAATCCTCTATCAACTTTTATTATCATCATCAATATGTATTATTAGGATATATTTTATCAAGGCAATCAGATTTTGTAATATGACCTATACAGTGGAGTATATATGTCATCCTACACCTGGGGCAACAAAAACGCATCCGTACACCAAAAACGCATTAAAACGCACATGCGTTTTTGTTTGAGTGTATAAATGTCGACAAACTCATTACATGGAAAGCAGACACCTTATATCGTTGGATATATTGAATTTAAGGTTGTATAGGGTTTTTACTTATTAATAAAGGCTATTGTAGGGATTCCATTCCATGTTTTTAAGAATTCCTAAACATTAATTAACCACTGGGTATATAAGGATACTAGCAGCCTTGAAAGGATACCACTGAAGAAGGAGCCAGATCTAAATACGCTCTGAAAGCGCGTTTGGTACAGAAAAGCAAGTATCCTGAAAATAACTGCAAAGACTTTACACCGCAGTCACTAAAAGTGGACTGCCAATGTAGGAGAGCAGTTTTGCTGACATGGAATTCAAGCTGACCAAATTCAAAACAAAAAACTCCAATCCAGTCAAGCTTCGGTGTTACATCACGTGACGGTGAGGTGAACTGAAATCTCATACGACTAAGGAAATCTCATGTGATTTGAATGGGAGAGCAGAAGTAAAACCAAGTGGTATGTATGCAGGTGGGACGCCACTGACTAGCTACCACTCTGCGTATACCAACAAAAGCGTGAGTAAACCACCAGCCTATACTAAGGTCCACCTTCTCAGTGCCTGCAAACTGGTAAATTTGAAAATGACCGATATATTTTGGACTTATTCTGAATGATGATCAGAATAATGGATTTTAATGGACATATGTGCTGCATTCAATCTTGATGCGAATTTAGCTGAATATATAATCTAGTGTACTCTTACATAGGATAATCTAATCACTGACCCGGTGACTAAAATATAGTGTGAACATCGTAAACATAGTGTGAACATCAAAAGCTGAAGTAGTAGATCCAGCTATCAAAGTATTTATATGCATGTGGCTACAGCAGGCCAATGATGTTAACTGATTAGCGACTGTCTGGATGAACTATCAAGTTGGTGACCACTAAACAGCGGCTTATGTTAGAACATCAGGGTTGCCCATCTGCAGCAAGTGGTTTTATTTCAACTAATAATTTTATTGTGTATTAGAGGTGTACACCTTGTTGATTTTACATTTGTTTTATTAAACGATTGTTTTTGGGGTGATATCCAGATACTGAGTGCCTATCATCATTATAATTCAATATATTTTTCTTGTTGGACTGAAATAGGCCACTATACGCTCAACAGAAATAACTGCAGAAGTGATCTTTGGAACTATGGGGGTAGATTGTAGATAAGAGCACCACATCCACTCCACTTAAAGGTTGAGCCACCAATTGCAGACCCTCTTGAAGAAAAATATATTCTCAGGTCACTTCTGCAGTTATTTCTAGTGAAATCGTATAGGGGCGTATTTCAGTACTACAAGACAAATATTTTCTCAGTTCACTGTTGCAGTTATATCTGGTAAAGCCTTTATTGATGTATATCAGTAGAAAAAGAAATATACATTCGCCAATTGCTGCTGCACTTCTATCTTGAAAAACCTTTATTGACGTATATCAGTAGAAAAAGAAATATACATTCACCATTTGCTGCTGCACTTCTATCTTGAAAAACCTTTATTGACGTATAGCAGTAGAAAAAAATATACATTTGCCATTTGCTGCTGCACTTTTATCTTGAAAAACCTTTAGTGATGTATATCAGTAGAAAAAGAAATAAACAGTACTGTTGCAGTTATATGTGGTAAAGGCTTTAGTGTGGTATTTCTGTAGAAAAATCAAGATATATTTAGCGTTCAGCGCTGCAGTTATATTTGGGAAAATCCTTTTTGCGGTATGGACCGAATTATGTTGTGGTGAAATTTTGTATTTACGTTTCACACACTGCGCACTTACGTGATGACTATTATCCGCTCTGCGCACCAATACAGGTGAATACACTATGCACTAACCCTGCACCAAAATGCGAACTAATTCACACCATCCTGCATCTATCTGCGGTATTGCTTGCTGGATGCTACGGGGACTTTTTTGCAGCACAGAAACCGCACGAGGACCGAGTTTCGCTCTACTAGCGCTGACCTACTTACTCAGCTATGTCCCGTTCACTTCAGATCACTCCGCCTCAGGCGCCGTTGTTTTTTTGTAAACTGACAGCCTATAACCCTTGGCGTTCAATGTTCCATTATATGTGGTAATGCCTTTAGTGGCGCATATCAGTAGAAATGCAAAAAGATATTCGGCGTTCAGCGCTGCAGTTATATGCGGTAAAATCTTTTTTGAATAATTTCGGTGGAAAAAAAATTTTTATTCAGCGCTGCAGTTATATATGGTAAAATCTTTTGTGACTTATTTTGGTGGAAAAAAAATTGTGTTCAGCGCTGCAGTTGTATGCGGTAAAATCTCCATGATGAATCTGCAGCGTGGGGGCCCCTGTGTGACTTCTACACACTTTCAAAATAATCCTTCATCAGAGCGAATAGATGACGGATGACTGGGACGCTCCATGACCTTCCCAGGAGTTTGTATTTGGCGATGCTGTTATATGTGGCAAAATCTTTTGTGACTTATTAAGCGCTGCACTTATATGCGGAAAAATCTTTTGTGAATTATTTCCGTGGAAATACAAATTTCCACCACCTCCATTAACTTCCTCATCTCTTCATCATCGGATACACTAACTTTACCCCCCCCCCCCAGGTATATATATAAGTGGTGCCAGCACCTCCTAGGAGTGAATAAAGGTAAATGACACTGCCAGCCTATTACAGCATGATACCACAATACATTTGATATGACATTTAGCAAGAGTTTAAAGTGCCCACATATGGCACATAGTGGGACACTGCATCAAGATGAATCAGGCGTGGATCAGCCAGGATTTCCACACACCAATGCCTGATGCATCAGACAAGATCATCCATGTGCCACACCAACAATTTGACAAGAGACTGGTTACTTCTGGCTACCTGCCTCAGCTACTATTCTGATGCTGTTACCCGCCTGATGCCACACATCTGATGCCAAGTGCTCCTTCTTTCATCCACCATATTCAGTGGGTACTGATATTGCCATCCACCTCCACAGTATGTCACCTTGCCACTCTGTGGTCTCCTCCTGATGCTGCTGCGGCCACCTCCAGACACTGTCATTGTGCCGTTCTGTGGTCTCCTCATGCTGTTGCCACCTCTAGACTTGGCCAGTGTGCCACTCGGTTGCCTCCTCCTACTGCCGCCACCTCCAGACTCTCTCATTATGCCACTTGGTGGCCTTCTCTTAATGCTGCTGCTGCCACCACCTACAGACTGTCATTGTGCCACTCGGTAGCATCCTCATACTGCTGCCAACTCCAGACCCTGTCATTGGGCTACTCTGTGATCTCCTCATGCTCCTTCCACCTCACCACTATGTCATAGGGCCACTCTGTGGACTTCTCATGCTGTTCCCACCCTCCCCACTTCATGACTGGTCCACTATTTTGGCTTTCGGCCTTGCTGACATCATCATTTATTTGACACTTCTTCTGATCTGTCAGAAGGAAGGAAAAACGAGACGCAGAATGGATCCTGTCTGTGTAGCAGCTTTAAGACCCGTATGGTCCCATCAGAATTGGCTTATGATTTGGTAGCCAAAAGTAGGAGTGGTTAGAAAACACAGAAGACATGCAAATATTCCATTCACTTGTCATTTCTGTTTTAGATCCACTCCTTTTTTTTTTTTGCCTTTAGCAATACTGATGGATTATTCAGCAAATGCTGACCGAGTGAAGGCATATGCTCCACGGACAGGATCCATTTTTTCTGGGTAATTGTTCTGACGGAGCAGAGAATGGGGAAAATTAATCAGTGACGTCAACACAAACTTACTGCTGACCCACTCTCCACTCTGTCGTGGGGCTCTACATGTATAAGCGTTTAATAGAACAGGTTCTGTAGACATCTATGTGGAATCAGCTGACGAGGGTGTAAAAGGAGTGCGCTTTTTCTTGACGCTAACATCTACCTGTAAGGCTGAGTTGATACCTGAGTTATTTTGTCAGTTTTGGTCCTGTGACTGCCCAAATAAGTGAAGTATGCAGTGATTCCAAGAGAGACGCCTGTAATCTGCATGTCATTACGGACTCACAGTATTATTTCCAGTATAGGAGCCGAAGCAAAACACTCCTTTACCGCTGAAAAGGCATGTAATGCCTCATCAGACCAGACTGAGAAATCCGCACCTTTCTTATCCTGATGTTTCTCCATGTTGGGGAATAAATTAAAATATCATCCAGATACACCACCACAAACCTGCCCTCCAGATGATAAAAGATATCATTGATGAAATGTTTAAAAACCACAGGAACATTGGTTAACCCAAAAGGCATGACCATATTTTCAGAATGACCTTTAGGGGTATTAAAGACCGTCTTCTATTCGTCCCCTTCCTTGAGTCCAAGAAGATATAAGTGAGGGACATGAACATATGGAGTCACTGTGGGTATAAATACATGGAGGCAAAAACAATAATGAATTGCTAATAGGAGTTTATTATAAACCACCTAATATACCAGAGTCCACAGAAAACTACTACTAAACGAGATAGACGGGGCAGCAAATCATAATGACGTCGTTATCATGGCCAACTTCAACTACCCAGATATAGACTGGGAAACTGAAACCGGTACATCTCATAAAGGAAACAGGTTATTGGCAGTAACCAAAGACAATTACCTTTCCCAACTGGTTCAGGACCCCACTAGAGGGACGGCCATACTGGACTTAGTATTAACCAATAGACCTGACAGAATAACAGATGTGCAGGTTGGGGGACACCTGCGAAATAGTGACCATAAAGTAATAACCTTCCAATTATCATTCAAAAGAGTGTTTCTTTAGGGAGGAACAAAAATACCAAACTTCAAAAAAGAAAAATTTAGCCTAGGCAAGAGAGGCATAGGCCTAACTCTCTGGGACAATGTCCTCAAAAATAAAAATACAGCGACTTCCGGTTCGGGCGTGCACATGGCCAGCCGCGAGTGAGAGGAGCTCCGCACGTTCGGCCCGAACTTCATAGAGCTGCCACACATCGGGACTGTGAAGACCCCACAACTGCCCCCTAAAGTGTCAGGGGCAGTCCATGGAAAAATTCTTGGTCAGAGGAAGCTCCCAGAAAGAGCTTAAGTCAGCGCACCCGGCAGGAGAAGTGCACAGAAGCAGGGGCATTATGGCGTCGACGCAAGATAAGGGGCAGAGACTTACCCGCTCTGCCTTTCAATCCACACAGCGGAGCACGGAGGCTCCCCACTCAGAGGTGGAGGAGGTAGACTACAGCCAGGGCCCAGATGGTGAATTTACATCCTCCTGTAAAGCAATGGCCATAGAGGTGGCCAAACTTCTAGCACCGGATATCAAGGCATCGCTAGAGGCCACAGTATCAACAGCCTTGCAGCAACTGCAGACAGAAGTGGCACAGCATGCCTCCCAGATCTCTAAGGTGCAGTAGAGAATGACGCTGGTGGAGGAAGAGTTAGAAAAAGCCCAAAGCCATATTCGTGATCTCCTGCGCAGCAACCCGTTTTTAAAGGAGAAAGTCGATGACTTAGAAAATCGCTCCAGGAGGAGCAACTTGAGAATTATTGGATTGCCAGAATCGATGACCCCGAACCAGCTGGCGACAATTTGTAAATTAGAAATACCGCAAGCGCTGGGGCTAAACGGTACATTCACAGTCGAGGGCTCACCGCCTGGGTCCGCTGATGTCAGCGGGAGGAGACTCCAACAACATGCGCCCTAGATCAGTGATAGCCAAGTACCTGAACTACGCTGCTAAGGAAGGAAGCCATACTTGCGAAATTCAGGCGCAACTCGTAACCCCTAATGGTTCTAGGCAATAAGATTTTATTATTCAGCGACTACTCAGCTGAAGTCGCAAAGCGCAGAAGAGCATTTACACAGATCTGTTCTTCATTGGCGAAGAATAAAGTCAAGTTCGCCTTGCAGTATCCGGCAACACTGCGACTTTTTCGTCAAGATGGGACAATCGACGAGGCGATGGAGGCGCTGGAGACAGATCCTCTATATTCGGATATGGTCCCGCTGCTCTCCCAAAGATCCACATCATCGATCAGAGGAAGACGCTTCAGGATGAAGCCGGGACAAACGCCATCCAGGCCCATAGGACCAGAGGAACAAGCCGTAGATTTCAGATGGGGACTTTGAACAAAAATGTGTCGGCAAAGTTAAAAGGACTCCTGACGGGACACGTGAGATGCTTAAGGACTTAGAGTTCTGTTATGATTCATGTTTAACAGTTATATGTTTTACAAAGGGCCGGAGGGCTAAGGAGAGCATAGAAATGTTAATGAGAAAGTTATGTATATGTAATGACGACAGCTACACTGAAGGATGTGCGAAAAAAGTAAAGTTAGCAAGTGGTATGTTAATGTTGTGGGTTTGCACAAGAAGGTTAAGGTTGTGGTGAGGGGGAGGGAGGGAACACTAGTCTTAGACCAGTAAGGGGTAAGGTGATAGGACGACACATTTGGAGACACTACGGTTGTCTATTGAAGATGAATTCTCCTGCAGGGATCTTTAAGGTAAAAGCATTATGAGAGTAGCCACTTGGAACGTGAAAGGCCTTAGGTCTCCCTCCAAGCGTACGGCGATATTACGCCACCTTAAGAGGCTGAAGATTGATATTGCATTTCTGCAGGAGACTCATCTGGAAGAGGCAGACTATTGGAGGCTTCGGAGATTATGGGTGGGGCAAGTAATAGTATCCTCTTCTGTGGGGAAAAAAGCGGGAGTAATTGTCTTACTGCATAAACGTTTCCAATATGTGATTAAGTCCACATCAACCGATGAACAAGGGAGATGGATACGAACATGTTTGGAATCTTCCATAGGCCATACGGTCATATATAACATTTATGCACCCAATACGCCCCAGTCAGATTTTTATAGGAAATTAGAGACTGACATCTTGAAGGAGGGCTCACCACAGATAATGGTAGTGGGAGATTTCAATAGAGTACATAATGAACAGGAAGACAGGAAGTGAGGGACTCCCAGTATGACTAACAGTCAGGGGAACACCCAGACGCTACACCCCCTATTGCAGGCCACCAGAATGACACATGGCGGCACCACTACCCAATAGACCGAGTTTACCCACTTCTCACATGCTCAGGGGTCATGGTCGAGGATCGACTATTTTTTGACGTCACCTGTGTTGTTGACGAGAGTTAAAATGGTAGAGATCTCGGACTTGGTGGTCTCTGACCATGCCCCAGTGATCATGAAGATTATGGACACCGTCCACAGGGGACAAGACTATATATGGAGAATGCCTCAGCACTTGTCCAAAGACAAGTAATTTATAGACAGTGAGAGGGTGGTGGTGGGAGTACTCGCAAGATAACGCAGAACATGTGAGCAACCAAGCTCTATTTTGGGATGCGACCAAAGCAGTACTAAGGGGCCGCATATTGGCATACACTATAGGGAAAAAAAGGAAGCTAGGAAAAAATATGAGGATACCACTACATTAGTGCGTAATGCATATACAAGTTTTTTGCAGAAACCCACAGAATTTAATAAAATACTTTGTGACTCCTAAACATAATTTTGACTACTGCCTGGAAAGGCAGGAAAGATGGTTCAGAGACCACCAAAGGGCAAAGATTTTTCACCATGGTAAAAAGGCAGACCGGTTGCTAGCCAACTTAACTCGCCCGTTAGTTAAACAGGCACCTTTTCATCCTCTAAGGGATAAGACAGGACGATTATGTACTCAGCCTAAAAACATAATGGAGACATTGGGAGATTTTTTCCAGACGTTGTATACGAGGGACCCTTTGATACTCAGAGAGCGAATGATCTCCTGGGAAAGGTTAGATTGCCCCAGGGACATAGGCGAGGAGGAATTAGTAACAACGATAAAAACCCTTTCAAATAACAAGGCACCGGGTCCCGAAGGGTTTCCCGCAGAGTTTTATAAGGCATTAAAACAGGAGCTGTCACCGACGTTAGCTAGCCTATTTAACACCATTATGAAAGGAGGGAGCTTACCAGAGACTGGCAAAGTAGCCTATATAAAGATACTCTCAAAACCAGGAAGAGATTTGACTCAGCCAGACTCATATAGGCCGATATTGTTGATCAACCAGGATATTAAGATTCTGTCCAAAATCTTAGCAAATAGACTGGCTCTTTGTGTGTCAGAGTTAATAGGCCCCCACCAATTATGTGGGGTAAATCAGCGGTGACCAATATTTGAAAGGTTTTAGCAGTATTAAATAGCAGCGGGAGCCATTGTCAGGAGTATAAATCAGCGCTGTTAGCAATCGATGCCGAGAAGGCCTTTGATAATGTAAGCTGGCAGTGGCTGGACATGGTGCTAGACTAGGTTAATATCAAAGGCAACTTTATAATCTACTTAGGAGCGATATATGAAGATCCTTAGGCGAGGGTGTATGTACCGGGCTTTTTATCGAAAAAAATTGTACTCAGCAAGAGCACACGACAAGGGTGCCCTTTTTCTCCCTTAAAAATGGCAGGATTTACCCTTGCCTCTGTGAGGAAGGGCGCACCTAATAAAAATGGTCAGTTTCCCAAAATTGCTCTACCCGCTACAAATGATCCCATTGTTCTTGAAGCACACAGACACTTCGCGGATGCAGAAGGCATTTAACCGCTTTCTGTGGAAATCCAAAAGGCCCTGCATTGCATATGCATAACTGACGATGCTGAAATGGGAGGGAGGGTCACAACTGCCAAATATTCGCCATTATAACCTAGCTGCTCTGTTTCGTCACATGAGGGATTGGGTGTGGGGGACGGAGCATCACTCGGCAATTCAGATAGAGCAGGAACAAGCCGGCTTGTGGAACCTGGAGGCCTTGTTACATACAAAATTAAGAGATATTCCTGCATCAGCCAGGTAATCTATCCTGTTAAAAGACACCATAATGGTGTGGAAGTCGGTTAGGAAGATATATGGGCTTCCATTCTATATATCGCCCATGATGCCATTATGGATGCTGCCTTCTTTCCAGCAAGGTAGAGAAAATGTGTTGTTTCGGGAGTGGAGGAATAAAGGGATTACTAAACTTAGTGACTTAATGGGAACCTGTACCCAGGAATTGCTGTCATGGGAGCAGCTGAAAGAAAAATATGGCTTGGCTGATGCACACTATCTCCCTTTCCAACAAATCAAGAGCTACTGTAAAGCTCAGTCAGGATCATTGGGTGACTCGGAAAAACTTGCGTGGTTCGCGGCTATACTGGGCAGAGATGGCACATTTATGTCCCTCTCAGAGCTGTACCGAAAACTACATAACATACAAAAGCTTGGTGAAAGGAGCTTTCAAAACATGGGAAAGGGATTTTTTTTTCTTTAAAATTTTTATTTGTCATCTCAAAAATGCAATCTATAAAAAGGACAGAATTACAGAATCATCCCCGACCCCCGAAACCGCCCCACCCCCGACCCTGCAGGAAAAAAAAAAAAACAACAACAAAAAAACAAAATTACTTAACCGTCCCAGTCCTTCCAAATACCACCCCACTTTACGTAGGACCCTCTTTGTCTATACGAGATCCTCTCATAGCTTTTCACCTTCTTAACTAAACCTAACCAATTATTGCAGTTTGGAGCAGAGGAGGAACACCATTCTCTAGATATAAGAAGCCTGGCCAAAAACATCACTTTAATCAACAGTCGGCGCTTCGGAGGCTGACAGTTAACCTCCGATAAATCCCCCAAAACCCATACTTTGGGAGATAGAGGAATTAAGTCTCTGAACCAGAGTTGTTTGAACCGTTCTCCAATACTTACTCACTATCGGGCAATCCCAAAATAGATGTAAATGATCTGCCCTGGGATCCCCACAGCAAGGGCAATCAGAGGAGGCTCTAAATCCCCCTCCTAAGGAGCCATAAGGGTGTCACATATATTTTATGCATAATATTAAACTGTACGACAGTATGATTAAAATTGTGCGAAACCTGACTTAAATTATCCCCTATGTTCTCCCAATCCGGGGAGCCCACCTCTGACAGTGAAACAGACCAGGATCTCTGTCCTGGAGAAAAACAATCCGAAAAAATTTGTTTCATCAAGTGTCTATAACAGTGTGATAATTTAACTTTCATACCACCTTTCTTAGAAATCAAATTGTGCAAAAATTCAGGAGTGTCTACATTAAGTGAATGACTATCGGTAATACTAAGAAGTGCCGACCTCAGTTGAAAATATGCATACCAAGCCACCTCACCTACGTTAACCTTTTGTTTTAGCTTCATAAGAGACAGGATTTGCCAATCTTTAACCAGCTGATTCAGATACTGAATACTTTTCATCCTCCAGTATTGCCGACAGTTTGGATCCTCTAAATTCAAAAGCTTTAAGTTATGCCATAATGGAGTACAAATAAGTGATTTTAAACCAGCTCTTTATAACCAGCCAGGCTTTAGTAGCCATTCTGCAGAAAGGTTTATAGCCAGTCTGTATGTTAAGTAAATAATCGGACTCTAATACTGTAAATAAATCCAGAAAACCTGAATCTTTCACCAATTTTCTGCAGAGATGGCTATTTTCCCAATTATTGAAAAACAAAGTTGGGAGGCCATAAAATAACCCCTAAAATAGGGGCATAGAGAAATAGAGCGCCTTTAATCTCACACGCTTCCTCCCCCATAGTAGATAATTAATCATCCGCTCTATCAATCTAAAATACTTATCTTCAATCCATATAGGCGAATTGCGAAGAACATAAAGAATCTGGGGCAACACCACCATTTTTATTAATGAAATTCTGTCCGCTCTTGCAGGCAGAATTTTTTGCCATATCTTAATTTTAGATCTCAGCTTTGAGAGTAAAGAAAACAAGTTGAGTTGTAAATAATCTTGAATTTTGGCAGAAACTGTTATACCCAGGTATTTTATTGAATCAGAGATCAGTAACCGATTGGTAGTCTCCCATAGATCCACGCAATTAGTCTACAGGGAGAAGAGCAGTCTTCTCCCAATTAACCTCCAAACCTGAGGAATAAGAAAATAAGTTAACTAATTCCATTATTCGAGGAAGTGTGTTTTCTGTTTGATGGATAAAAAACAGGATATCATCTGCATATAGTGATATACGGTCCTGCTTCCCCATTACTCCAAAACCAGCCACTCTCGAATCCTGCCTTATACTAGCTGCGAGAGGTTCGATATAAATATTAAATAAGAGGGGAGAGAGGACATCCTTGTCGAGTACCTCTTCCCAATACAAAGCTCTCTGTCGGCTCTCTTGGTCAATCCACCGGATCTTTATCTTTTTTGGGAATTAAAACTATTAAGGCTTCCATCACAGACTGTGGCAGAACCCCTCCCTGTGATGCTTGAGAAAACACCTCCAGTAAATGGGGAGGATGGCATCGCTATACTTGCGATAAAATTCATACGGAAGACCATCTGACCCTGGCGATGAGTTCCCAGAGATAGACCTCAAGGCCTCTTGAATCTCCGAAAGAGACAATTCTCTTTCCAAAAATTTTTTTGGGGCTTCCGTTAGCATCGGAAGAGAAATTTTCTCCAGGAACTACCTCGCCAGGTTGGGTGGCAAGCCAGATGAGGATCCATATATCTGCGAGAAATATTGCAGAAAAGTATCTCTAATTCCCTCTGGGTCTGATATAATTATCCCATCTAGGTTGCGAATCAAAGTAATAGCTTTCTTTTTCTTATCCTGTTGTGCAATTATTCTAGGTAAAAGCTTACCAGGGCGTCCGGATTCAGAAAAATTCTTCTGTCCCTTAAAAAATAATCTATGGTTTGCTTTCTCAATTACATATTCCTTCAGAGAGCAACTAGCCTTCTGCATCTCTTCCTTATTATATTCAGTAGATTGATTAATAAATCGCTCCGTTGTGGATGCCACGATCTTAACCAAGTCCTCCTCTTTTTTCCTAAATGTTCTCCTCGCAGCAGTAATATCACTTATAAGGACCCCCCTCAGATATGCTTTCAGAGCGTCCCAAACTGAATTGATGTTGACAGAGGGGAGATTCACCTCCCAAAAGGAGGATACATGTAATTTAGTAGACTGATAATTATCCATAATGGTAAGCCAATATGGATTCAGTTTAAAACCAAGCCCCCTATTGTCTTTATTCTTCCCGGTGCGAACCTCAATTGATACAGGTGAGTGGTCTGAAACTATTCTTACTCCGTATCGTATCTTTCTAATATTGTTCAAATTACTCTCATTGGTAAGTGCTAAATCAATCCTGGACATTGCTCTACCCCCCCTGCTAACACAGGAGTATACTCTCTTTCCTCCGCCAACATATTCCCATATATATTCACCAGTCCAACTTCAAAACAAAACTGAGGCAGTGGAGAATTACAGATGTTCCTTCCCCGATCTGCGTCTAAAGTCAGTCTGTCCTTTTTAGGATCCATAACAGCGTTAAAGTCTCCCATCAGAACAAGCCGACATTCTGGTTTCTTTTCCAAAAAACGCAATAGTTGGGTAAGTGGATACATCGAAAATGGCAGAGGTATATAGAAAAAGGCGAGAATATAACTGTAACCATAGAGCCTGCCATACAGAAAAATAAATCTACCATGATCATCTATATAAGATTCTGTTAAGGAAAAATCTATAGAATTATGAATCAGAACCGATACACCCCTAGAGGCACTACTAAAAGTGGAATGGTAGGACGGAGTGCCATCCCGTCGTCAAACGGGTCATGGTCTCTTTAGTGAGATGGGTTTCCAATATGCAAATAATTGCAGGAAGGTATCTTTTCATTGCATCCATAATAACTTGCCTCTTAACCGTTTTCCCAAGACCTCTAACGTTCCAAGAGACAATTCTAATAGACATCAGTTAGACAGAGAGAGAAAAAAATTAAAAAAAAAACTTTCCCTGCAAGGTAGGTTCCCTTCCTCCCTCCCTTCCCCTTCCTCCCTCCATTGGTCCACCCGATCTAGTCAGCAAACCTCTACCTTCGGGCCATTCTCCCCCCCCCCCATTAGTCCCATCCCCCCTCCATCCTCTCCATCACTTCGTTGCAAAAAGTTTCATATGCCCAGTTGCTCCATCCAATCCAGTGCTTGTTGTGGTTTTTCAAAAAAATGGGAAGTCCCGTTGTAGAGAGTATTTAATGTCCTTGGACGCCAAGCGTTTCTTTATCTCAATGAAACTTCTTCTTTTTTCTTGAGTCTGCCGAGCAAAATCGGGGAAAAATAACAATTTAGTCCCCTAATAGTCGATAGGTGAGCATTCTCTTGCTCTTCTCAGTATCATGTCTCTGTCCATAGATAATAGCAGCTTCATTAAGATTACTCGTGGCGGCCTCCCTGGAAAAGGTTTCCCCCCCTGGTATCTGATGGGCTCTTTCTATTTGAAACATAGAAGAGAAATGTTCACTGCCCAAATTTTTCAAAATCACATCCTTAAGTTGTTCAGCTAGCTGCCGGCCTTCAACTCCTTCTGGAAATCCAACTATGCGGATATTATACCGCCTTGATCTGTTTTCCAAGTCCTCCAGCTTATTTTGTAGAAGGTGATTTTCTGAAGCAAGAGACAGAGTCTTTGATTTTATCATATCCATATCAGATTGCAGAGAGTCGACCGTCTTTTCCACATTAAAAACTCGATCACAGATTTTTGCCAGATCCTCTCTTATTAAGGATAAGTCACTCTGCATTGACCCCAATTGAGTGATATCCCCTGCACTGGCGTGCCATTGTTTTTCACAGCACGCAAGATTTTTTCCAGGGCTAAGGGGTCATGTTCGATTTCTGTTCGCGACAGCAGACTTTCCTCCCCTCCTTCCTGACCTGCCACTGGTGGCCCACTTGTGAAATCAAGGAACTTATGGCCCCTTTCAGGTTGACTAAATGGTACTTAGAGGCACAATTGTCAAATAGATTGGGGAAGTTGGCAGTATAAAGTAATACAGGATTGGTCTAAGCTGAAGACAGGATGTATTATATGACAGAATGGAGAAGAGGTTACCGTAGACTCAGACTAGTGTTCACAATGTTGGGCAAAGTTGGGGGAGAGGGGTTTAGGGGGGACAATAAACTGAAAAATTGTGAATTGAGAAACATAAAGGATACCCTGTTATACTGTTATAAGCTGATGTTTACTGGAAAAACGCTAACTTTGTATGTCGTTATATGCTTATAATGTATCGACTATATGAAAGATTCTCAATTCAATAAAGAGAATTAAAAAAAAAATACAGCCACAAAATGGGATATTTTAAAAGCATCCTAAAATCTAATTGTGAGAGGTACATACCTTATGGTAATAAAAGGTTAAGCAACAAGAAGAAACCAATGTGGATAAATAAAACTGTAAAAAAAACAATAAATGACAAAAAAAGCATTTAAATCACTAAAACAGGAGGGTAGCGAGGAAGCACTGAAAAACCATAAGGAAAAAATAGAAAATGTAAAAAACTAATAAAAGCGGCCAAACTAGAGACCGAGAGATTATTTGGCAGAGAGAGCAAATCTAACACTAAAATGTTCTTCAATTTATATAAATGGTAAAAAGTATAAATCTGAATTAACTGAGGAAAATAAACTGTCAGATGAAATGCAGAATGTAAAAGTAAATTCCCCATTAAAAGTGCCAGGTCAGACCCAGGAAGAAGTACAGCGGCCTCTCAAAAAGATTAAAATAGTCAAATCACCAGGACCAGATGGCATACACCCCCGTAACCCTAAGAGAATTAAGTAATGTCATAGCCAGACCTTTATTTCTGATATTTAAGGACTCTATACTGACAGGGAGTGTTCCACAGAATTGGCGAATAGCAAATGTGGTGCCAATATTCAAAAAGGGTCCAAAAACAGAGCCCGGAAACTATAGGCCAGTAAGTTTAACATCTGTTGTGGGGAAACTGTTTGAAGGTTTTCTGAGAGATGCTATCTTAGAGGATCTCAAAGGAAATAAGCAAATAACGCCATATCAGCATGGCTTCATGAGGGATCGGTCATGCCAAACGAATTTAATCAGTTTCTATGAGGAGGTAAGTTCTGGACTTGACAGTGGCTCAATCAATGGATATCATATATCTGGACTTCTCCAAAGCATTTGACACTGTATCACATAAAAGGTTAGTATATAAAATGAGGATGCTCGGACTGGGAGAAAATGTCTGTAAGTGGGCAAGTAACTGGCTGAGTGACAGAAAACAGAGGGTGGTTATTAACGGTACACACTCAGATTGGGCAACTGTCAATAGTGTGGTACCTCAGGGTTCAGTACTGGGCCATATTTTTTTCAATATATTTATTAATGATCTTGTAGAAGGCTTGCATAGTAAAATATCAATTTTTGCAGATGACACTAAACTGTGTAGAGTAATTAACAGTGATGAGGACAATATACTGCTACAGAGGGATCTGGATAGATTGGAGGCTTGGGCAGATGAGGTTTAACACTGACAAATGTAAAGTTATGCACATGGGAAGGAATAATGCAAGTCACCCGTACATACTAAATGGTAAAACACTCGGTAACACTGACATGGAAAAGGATCTAGGAATTTTAATAAACAGCAAACTAAGCTGCAAAAACCAGTGTCAGGCAGCTGCCGCCAAGGCCAATATGATGATTGGTTGCATCAAAAGGGGCATAGACTCCCGTGATGAGAACATAGTCCTACCACTTTACAAATCGCTAGTCAGACCACACATGGAGTACTGTTGCATCAAAAGGGGCATAGACGCCCGTGATGAGAACATAGTCCTACCACTTTACAAATCGCTAGTCAGACCACACATGGAGTACTGTGTACAGTTCTGGGCTCCTGTGAACAAGGCAGACATAGCAGAGCTGGAGAGGGTTCAGAGGAGGGCAACTAATGTAATAACTGTAATGGGGCAACTACACTACCCTGAAAGATTATCAAAATTAGGGTTATTTACTTTAGAAAAAAGACGACTGAGGGGAGATCTAATAACTATGTATAAATGTATCAAGGGTCAGTACAGAGATCTCTCCCATCATCTATTTATCCCCAGGACTGTCACTGTGACGAGGGGACATCCTCTGCGTCTGGAGGAAAGAAGGTTTGTACACAAACATAGAAGAGGATTCTTTATGGTAAGAGCAGTGAGACTATGGAACTCTCTGCCCGAGGAGGTGGTTATGGTGAGTACAATAAAGCAATTCAAGAAGGCCTGGATGTATTTCTGGAGTGTAATAATATTACAGGCTATAACTACTAGAGATGGGTCGTTGATCCAGTGAGTACTGATTGCCTGAATGGAGTTGGGAAGGAATTTTTTACTCCCCTTAAGTGGGGAAAATTGGCTTCTACCTCACAGGTTAATATTTTTTTTTCCTTCCTCTGGATAAGCTTGCAGGATGACAGGCCAAACTGGATGGACAGATGTCTTTTTTTCGGCCTTATGTACTATGTTACTATTTACCCTTTTTATACTTACCAAAAGGGAGTCCCTAGATGAGGATTTGGCTCTTAAATAACCCCTTCTAATATCATGTTGGTTGTAGTCCCTGTTTCGGAATCTTTTAGAAAGATCCTCTGACTGGGTCTCAAAACGTTCGTCACTGGAGCAGATACGGTGGAGTCGTAGCAATTGACCCGTAGGGGTGGCTCTAATAGTCTGTGGTTAGTGAGATGATTTTGTATGTAATAGAGTATTGGTTGCTGTCGGTTTTCTAAAGAGGTCCGTGGAGACCCTGCCATCCAAGTCCCTACCAAGTAACACATCCAGAAATTTAATCCGTTCCCGGCTGTATTTCCATGTCAACCTAAGGTCATTTACATTAAGTTGTTGGAGGAAGGTGTTTAACTCAAACGTTAAGCCCTGCCAAATAAATAAAATGTCATCGATATACCTCACTGATATATGATGATTTTAGATGATATTATTTATATAACTTTTTATGGTATTTTTGTATGGTATTTGATTAAATATGTACCTCTTTGGTATGCTACACATGGTGCAATATATAATCAAGGAATTATTTATCCTTATCACATACATATACTGTATGATTTATGTGCTTGGATTGCTCTCCCTGTATAGACTTAGGCCTCCTATCCTGGGTTGGACACATTCCGGGCATGCGCTGGGTGGCCGCATCATGGAGCGCGTCGTAATGCCGGTTCCCATAGTGACGGACTGGGGCGGGCCCCGCACCACGCATCATCTACTTGGAGATGTACATTTTGTGGTGCGTGGGCACGCTCGGCGTCGGTCACGTGGTTACGAGCGGCGCAAAGCTGTGATGCGGGCCTCTTAATCATGCCGTGTATGTGTCCTTGATGAACCTCAGGTGTATCTTTTGATGTGTGTATATATATACCCCTATATCTGCCAGCATATTTCAGCCTCCTGACGAAGCCAGTGGGTTGGTGAAACACGCGTCGAGGTAGCAGCAGCGCCGAAGCTCCGGTTCTTTTGGCCACCATGGGCAATTGATATTTTATATTGTTGTTTTGATCACCATTTAATATGTTACCTTTTTTCTGCTCCCAGTTTTGGTGTTATTTGCAGCTTATTAGCAGTTAATTCAATTGTGCATTCTTCCCTTACATTTCTTGTATCTTTCAATATACTGGGAGCAGAGCATGGAATTTACAATTGAATGTGTTTGAACATCCCCTGCTCCCTTTTTTCTCATAGGATAAGGTTTAGGTTTATGGTGTCCTCAATAAAAACATTAGTATTTTGTGTATGGAAATAAAAGCTATTAGAAGGATTTTGAGCTTTATTCACTTTTTTAAACACACTGCTATTATTTTGAACACAACTGAACCTTATCCCATGACATCACTCCAGCAGGACTACAAAACACCAGTGATTTTCTGGCAGCTAACTATAAAATCATGTCCTCTTTCTCTACCTGAAACTCAAACTCTCAAACTAAACTTCTTGTCTTTCAACCCACCTAACCAACCTAAACCTGATATTTCAATTTCAGTCTGTGGTACTATCATAACTCCTGGGGAGCACAGGAGTTCCTTCTTTTGCTTCCCATATTCAATTACTGGCACCCTCATTTCGTCCACAGCTCAAGAAAATCTCCAGAATCCATTTTCTCATGGTGGAAAAAGCCAAAACTTTTGTTGTTGCCTCATTGCTAATTGGTCTTCCCCTCACTAAAAAAAGTCATCTTTTTTTCCATCCACAATACTGATGTCCCTAACCTGTTCCAGTCACTTCTGTAGTTGTCCATCCACCACAGAATACAGTTTAAGCTTCTCGCCCTCAGTCACAAAGCTCTCCACAGTGCTTTACCTCCTTACATATCCTCCCTCATTTCTGTCTAACACCCTACTCGCACTCTCCGTTCTGTAAATGATCTAAGATTATTATCCTCCGTAACTCGAACCACTCACTTCTGTCTTCAAGACTTTTCTCGAGATTCACCAGCTCTCTGGAATGCACTGCCCTGGACAATCACATTAATGTCCAACTTCTATAGCAGGGGTACTCAAGTACTTTTTGTAAAGGTCCACGTACCTGAGTCTGCTGTTGGATGAAGGTCCGAGCTGCAAAACAAAAAAAATATATAAGGAGGGACAACACCATTTGCGTGTAGCGCTGCATTATTTTTTTCTACAATAATCCACACCTCCAAGCCGTCCTAAACTCCTTTCTGCCAACCAAACAGTAAGAATGTCCTTTCAGTGCCCCCTAACAATAATGATGCCCCTTTAATGCCCCTCAGACAGTATGATATCCCTTTAGTGCTCCACAGAGTATGATACCCCGAAGTGCATCCTCACAGCAAGGTGATCCTTTAGTGCCCCCATACATTATGATGCTTCTTAGTGCCCCTAACACACCACAGAGTATAAATACCCCAAGTGCCCCCTCACAATAGTAATTCCCTATCTGTGCCCCCTTTACAGTTGTAATGCCCTCTTTGTGCCCCTTTCACAGGATGAATCCCCACTGTGCCCCCTTCACAGTTATAATCCCCATTGTGCCCCCTTCATAGTAATAATCCCCATTGTGCCTCCTTCACAGTAATAATGCCCCTTAATAGTAGTAATGCCCACTGTACCCCCTTAAAAGTAATAATGCCCATTGTGCCCCCTTAATAGTAATAATGTCCATTGTGACCCCTTCACAGTAATAATGCCTACTTGGCCCCCTTCACAGTAATAATGACTTCTGTGCCCCCTCCATAGTAGAAATCCCCATTGTGCCCCCTTAATAGTAATGCCCTCTGTGCTAGTAATGCCCATTGTGCCCCCTTCACAGTAAAAATGCCCACTGTGCCTCCTTCAGAGTAGTATTGCCCTCTTTGCACTGTGCCCCCTTTATCGTAGAAATGCCCATTGTGTCCCCTTCACATTAGCAATGCCCATTATGCCCCCTCCAGAGTAGAAATGGTCATTGTGCTCCTTCACATTTGCAATGCCCATTGTGCCTCCTCCAGAGTAGAAATGCCAATTGTGCCCCCCCGTGTTAAAAAACAAAACAAAAAAATAACACAGTAACTACTCACCTTGTCCCGTTCCTGAAGCTCACAGTTCTCTCTCCTGCAGACACAGATCGCTCTGCAGCACTGTATGGGTGGAGCTTATGCAGATTTCTGGGCTGCAGGCTCCGCCCACACAGGCTGGCAGCATAATCTGTGCCTGCAGGCTGAATGATGGAGCAGGGAGAAGTCTTCCTGCTTTACAATTCAGAGTGCCGCTAGCCTGAAGAAGAGAAGGAGCGTGGGGAGCTAAGCGGTGAGTGACAGGACCGCAGCTACCTGCGCTCCAGCAATGAGTGCTTCCATCTGTATTGATGGAAGCTCTCATTGCTCCTGGACTCTGGCACCCTCTGAGAGCCGGCACCGGATTCGGACTGCAGTCTGCCAGTTAAGTACCCCTGTTCTATAGCTGTAAACATGTCTTAAAAACACATCTTTTTAGGCAGCTTTATCACGTTCCCTAAACTGACTCTACCCTCATTCTTGAGAACTGACCGCCATCATCCAACACTAATCCCTACACTCAGTGCATCAGCTCACACAGCTAAGTCTGCACTGCTCTATTTAGTAGAAAGATGACTGGACCATTTTAGAAAACAACCAACAACAATGAGGTTTACCTTTTGTGTCACCCCTCATTTCCTCATAGATTGTAAGCAGGGCCCTCACTCCTAGTGGTTCAATTGTATATTAGCCTGTATTTCAGTGATGTGTATGTTGGTCTGTAGATGTACCCTCTGAATTGTAAAGTGCTGCAGAATATGGTGGCACTATATAAATAAAGTTTATTATTATTGTTATTATTATTATTATTATTATTATTATGTTTCATTTTTGGGAAAGTTAGGTAGGGTTTTAAGTTTTATTTTTATAGGGTTTATGGTGAGGTAACAAATGACCTGATAACTTTTATTTTGCCGGTTAATATGATTACGGTGATACCAAATTTATATCACTTTTTATGTTTTAGTACTTTTGCATTATAAAATCGCCTAAAAAAAATAATTTGTATTTTATGTCACCATACTCTAAGAGCTATAACTATTCTATCTTTCTGTTGAAAGAGTTGTGTGACATTTGTAAGGTGAACAAAAAACAACTACTGTATTTTTCGCCATATAGGACGCATGGGCTCATAAGACTCCCCTAGTTTTTAGAGGAGGACAATAAGAAAAAAAAAATTTCATTAGACCTCAGGTCAGACCAGTAATCAGACGCCCAATGTTAATCAGACCTCAGATCACAGCTCCAATCAGATCCCCAATGTTAATAAGACCCCAATAAGACCTTAGATCAGACCGACAATCAGACCTCAGCTCACACCCAAAAGTGAATGACCCTCAATCAGACCTCAGATATGAGCCCCAATATAAATAAGACTCTATTCAGATCTGATGAAAAATCACTTACCTCTCCTGCTCCTGGACGACGACGCTCCTCACCGCCCGCGCTCTGGCTTCCTCCTGCTGTTGGATGTGCTGTGAACTGGCACACACAGCTTGAGGTCACAGAGCGCCCTCACTCTGTGCGCAGCCTTCACAGCCGACAGCCAAGGACCAGGAAGCGGTGAGTACAGAGCCTTCACCGCTTCCCTGTTCTCCGGTGCTAATGAGCGCTTCCATAATGGAAGCGTTTATTAGTATTTGCCCCATAAGACGGGCCTTTTTCCCCCACATGACTACCGAGCCAGGACAGGAAGTGGCACATCGCTTCCTTAGCTGTATACACAGCGCTCATTCAACGTTGGGTATACAGCGTTCTAGAAGGCAGGTACGGCTAGGAATGGTCTCTGCCTTCTCACTGGGGTGCCCAGCTGTCACTGACTGCGGGCCCACAGCTCGGCAGCTGATGTTCGTCATTTCATTACCTGCAGGTCCCTATACGTTGTCTATGTGGTATTTTGCGATTGTCGCAATTTCTATATAGGCAAAACTATATGACCAATGTTTGAACGTTTTAGGGAACATATAAATTCAGTGAGTACAGGGAAGGGGTGTCTCCGCCTCATTGAACATGTGAGGGAAAAACATAATAGTAATCCCCGTTGTTTAAAATTTGTAGGCATTGAGATTGTTAATGTCCCTGAAAGAGGAGGAGATCACCATAAATTATTATGACAGTCTGAATCTAGGTGGATTATCCGCACCCAAGCAATGGGGGGTATCGGTTTAAATGATAAGAACGATTTGTCAGTACACCTATAACCATTCTGGGACTTGCAGTCCTCTTCCCCAAAGCTCCGCATGTATGTTTATAATTGATTGGATACAGTTGCAGTATATTGGTTGTTGATAACTATTTGTATTGTTGTGAACTCATGCAATTAATGTCTATCCTTTTCATTTTGCATTCTGTATTGTTTTTAAGGCCCGGTTACTGGGGGCGTGACTTTCCACACCTGTGCAAGGTGTGACGTGTGAGTGCGTCCTATTAATTAGCGTGTGTTCACGTTTGGGCTTTCAGGTGGCCTGACGAAGTGCAGTGTTGCACGAAACGGCCGCCGACACTTTACTGTCTTGCGAAGGTCTGGAAGTCCGCCCTCCACCCGGTTGTTGTATTACTGGATGCTCAGAATAAAGGATTTGTTTTATCACGTGGACGAGTGCCGCTACTTTCACTTCTTTACTACAAAGTTTGTGTATCTTAGCCATCCAAATGACTGATTAATTGCCGTCTAAGATAACTGAGCTCTTCTCTAAAAGAAAATCCTCTTAGAAGAAAACCAGCTTATATGCTTCTATAGAATATACACTCATTGATACATACATGGCATAATAATATATATATATATATATATATATATATATATACAAATGGATACAATGATACATTATCAATAACTGGATATGAATATACAAACATATGTATCATTGTTTGAAATATACTAAAACTATATGCAATCACACATGAATATATACATTATACCAATGATTATATGGAATGACACTCAACAATCTCTCTTGACCCCGGTACTTAAGAAAGGACCACATTTTGTTATTACATGGTCGTGTCTTCCAGACAGTGTATGTGAGACCCATTATATTCTTTGTTGGCAATAACTTTTTAAAACAATATACTTTGTATTCAGTATAAACTTTTACACAGACTGAACTCTGCATGCCCTCATCTCGGCCTGTTTTAGTTGTATGGCAAAACTCTGGTTCAGTCTATCTCTTAAAGGAAATGAATGTCCATTTTGACCATATTATCATCAGATATCACATATAGTTATGAAAATGCCTGACAAATCCCCCTTCATTACAAAAAATTCCACAAAGTGTGAATATATTTGGAATGTCCAAAAGGGCTTTTCATATGTCTTCTTTGTGGGTCACAGCGCGTAGGCTTTGTTTACAAAGTTCCAATCAGAGCTTGGCTAAAGTCTTTCTAAATACACTCTCTTAGAAATATAACTCTGAACAAACTGCTCGTTATTCTCATGACGATTTGCGTGAGTCAATAACTCAGAATATAAGTTTGCAGTAATGTCGGTATCTTCTACCACGGTATACAAATCCGATAAATGTTGCTTCTGCTTTTCCATCTCCGCATGAATGCTCATTAAGTAACTTTTTAGTGAACTGATCTCGAGTTCCAAAGTTTTGATGGAGATGGAATTGGCAACTGTTACACCTGTGGTAATAACAGCGCCCACTACGCTAAAAATTATAGCGGCTACAATCGCAGAAATAAATCGCTTTGGTCTTTGACTCGTAGAGAATTGCTCTCTGGTCAAGTTCTTCCTTGCTTGCTTCAGGATCTGGGTAATCCGTTCTTGCGAATATCTGACGTGCGTCTGGTACCAGGTTTGGATCTCTGGCGACTAGATTTCGGACACGTTGAGTTGCCTTTCGATGAAAACGCGTGGATCCAGGCTGATGTAGGCCTTCTGGGATAATATCCTCTTGTTCGTCAAGATGAACCCCACTGTATCTTGCCGCATGATTCCGGACGAAGGACCTGGCACAGCAATCTGCTCAGCATGGAACTCCTTACCCAAGATCAGGACGATGTAGATAATGGCAATCATCTTTGACATCTTACGCCTATAAAATATTGTATGACACATATGAGTACATACATTTTTCAACTTTATCCTGCAAGAAAAGAGTTACTTATACCATATACCTCTGATTGGCATAAGTTCTTTTCTTGGACAGAATGAGTTCGGGTTTCAGAGGTGAGTCAGGAGATGTTTTAGTTACAGAGGAAACATACATCAGGATGGGTTAGTATGAGTTAAAGATGTAGAATAACAGATAACACTTTTTTGTTCATACGATACCAATCCTTATTTCCGTCTTTAGCTGAAACCATAAAGTCTCTTCACCTCTTTTCATCCAACTCCTTCAATCTCTTGAAGTCGTGCACTAGGATGACAAACACGTAGCTGATTAATGTGCACCCATTTTTCAATAAATTCATCCCCCTTAGGGATTTTGATCTTGTAGACCACTGGAGATAATTTGTCAGTGATGACATAGGGACCTTTCCAGGAAGGTAGGAATTTTCTCTCCTTCACTTGATCCCGTGCGAAGTTATAGAGATACACCTGATCAGAAATTTGGTACTCTTTCTGAGTAGTCTTCAGATCGTAGTACGTCTTAGCACTCACTGCGGCTCTCTCTATATTCTTCTGTGCAAAAGCATGCTGAAGGTGCTTGCGTAAACTCTCCACATACTGATGCAATCTTGTAGCTTTGATCAAGTTATGGTCTGTCGTCCGGTAAAGTAAATGCTGGGGTAACACCATCTTCCTTCTCGTAATCATCTCGTAATCATCTGCGCTTGGGGTGGCTCTGATGGCCATAAGCACCAAAGGCAACTTGAAATCCCAGTCCTTACCAGATTCATTGACAAACTTTTTCAGTATGTTCACAATGGACTGGTTGTAACGCTCTACTCCACCACTAGAGGCTGGTCAATAAGCTATGTGTAGCTTCCTCTTTACCCCCAGGGTTTCCCACATCTTTTTCATCACCTCACTGGTGAAGTGACTTCCACGATCAGATTTGATGCGCTGGGGAAGACCAAATCTAGAAAAAATATGGTTAATGAGTATATATGCACATACACTGGAAATGCATGTTTTATTCGGCAAACATTCCACCCATTTCGTGAATAAACATGTCACAGTTAACATGTATCGGTTTCCTTTTGAAGATGTAGTTACTCGTCCAATGAAGTCGATTTGGATATCTGACCATGGCATGGACCTCCCCCTTTTCAAAAGCGGTGCCTGATGATTGGGTCCTTGTGGTTGAAATTGAGGGCATATTAGACATCCTTGACAGTATGTTCGTACGTCCTGTAACATGTGTGGCCAGTAAGCATAGTCCCTTAACAATTCATATGTTATTTTCTCACGTCGATGACCTGCTGTTGGGGCATCATGGGCATGTTGTAGCATCAGACCTCGGTATGCTGCGGGTACTACCCATTGTGCTATACCGTTCTTTGAGGTCCGTATCAACAATCCATCCTGTAATGAGAATTGTGACTTACCTTTCATCAAGATCCGCAGCCCTTCCTTACCGTCACAGTCCTCCGTGGTTATGGGACAATTCCGTGAATCCTCGATATGTTTATAAAAGAGACCAATGATTGGATCCCACTTTTGGCTCGCAATGAGATCTTCACTAGGGGAATCTTGGCTCCACTGTGCCACATTGGCTTCAGCTTCCTTTTGGGCCTGACTCCTTGTCATAGCATCCACTTGTATAGTTCCCATGAGGTCATCCACGTCCAAGACTTCTCCATTAATGGCTGCTTGCTTGGCGAGGGAATCCGCTAGGTCATTCCCATCTTTATCAACACCCGGATATTTAGAATTGCCTCTTACCTGGCTGTTTTTGGAACAGATTTTATATCCGATGGATATATCTGGGAATATGTTATTCCACACGATTCCAATCCCTGCAACCAGTGTACATTCAGATCCTACATTGGTATGGAAAGAACAACCGTCAACATACACACATGGTAACGACTTACAGTACTCCTCTTCGTACGATTTATATGTGGATGATGACTGTTCCTCCAGGAAATCATTTTCTGGTGACTCACCTTTATGGTCCGCATTGGAACAATCATGGAGTTCTGCTAATCCTTGAGCAACTGGGTTTTTATTGTTTTGCTTGTACCTGATCTCCAATGGCCATCCCATCAAGGACATTGTCCAGGCGGTTATCCTGCTGTTTTACAGGTTTCCATCCCTTATCCGATCACTTTGCAAATATTGCAGTGGTTGATGTGCAGTTTCCACAATTATCCTTTCGCCTTGGATAAAACTCCTGAAATACTGCAAAGCCCACACAGTTGACAGTAATGCTTTTTCATAGCTATTAAATCTTACCTCAACTGGTGACAATGACTTGCTGGCATAGGCGATGATTTTGTTTTGGTTTTCCTGTTTCTGGAAAAGAACTGCACTTATGCTTTTGTCGGTGAAACCTGTTTCCACAAAGAATGGTTTTCCACCTTCCGGGTAAGCAAGGCATGGAGCCTGGATAAGTCTGGCCTTGAGCTTGGTTACAGCTTGCTCATGACGCTCACTCCATTCCCATTTTACTCCTTTCTTTAGCAACTGCAAAAGAGGTTTTGTAATTTCTCCATAATTATCTATGAACTTACGTGAGTAGTTCATCATGCCCAGGAATGATCTCAACTCCTTGAGATTTTGTGCCTCCACCTTCTTCTTCTGTGGATTGATTCCTTCGGCAGTGATTTCATGGCCAAGAAAATTCACCTTGGTCCGGCACCATTGGGCTTTCTGTAAAGAAAGTTTCACACCTGCTTTCCTCAGCTGGGTTAGTACATGCCTCAAGTCCTGGACGTGTTCCTCAAAAGTTGTACTTTTGATCAGGATGTCATCCACATAGGATAAGGTACATCGTTCAGTGGCATCAGGCATTGCCTTATGCATGAACACTGAAAATTCATGGCCCGCATTGATGCACCCAAAGGGCAGTCGGGTCCACGTATACTGTTGTTTGCCAAATGTAAAGGCCAGTTTGTACTGATCCCATTCATCCACCTTAATCGTCCAATATCCTTGCGCACAGTCAAGGGCAGTGAATATTTTGGATCCCTGAATTTGTGCCAAACACTGATCAATATATGGCACGGGCCATCCGGACATATAGACTCGTTTGTTTAGTTGCCTTAGGTCCGAGCAGAGTCGAAATTGACCGTTAGGTTTGAGGACTCCAAGTATTGGATGATTGAACGAACTGTGCACTGGACGGATGAAACCCCTCTTCTCCAGGTTTTTGACGATTTCCGATAGTGACTCGTAAGCCTCCAGCGGAAGTCGGTACTGTTTAACAAAAACAGGAGGTGCATTGGGATTTGTCTTAATTCTTGCAACGAGTAGGTCAGTTTCCCCACAGTCATAAGAATCCTTGGCAAACATCTCCTGGAACTCTGTAAAGAGTTCCCTTAGCTGTTGCCGCTCTGATTCATTGGAGCATGCATCGGCTTTGGAGAGTTTTTCTTCCACCCGTTCCTTAAGTTCTGGCAAGATCTCAGGCTGACTTAACTCGTAAGCTTCTTCAAGCTCAGTAGTTAAATTGTTCTGGGTGTAGCGTACCTTATCCTTTCCTTGCTGGTATGACTCAAACTCCTTTTCATCGATTTCATGGTTGAAAACCAATGATGTTTCCTCGATGTGACATGTACCTTCTTCAGCGCTGAAAGGATAAACAGAGTGTATATTAAAAAATCCCTCGGTACTTGAGGAGAAATTTTGTTCCACTATCCGTTCTTTGGTCAGGTACTCATCAGGTATTAATCCAATTACATCATTTTGGAATCCAAAAGTGTAGTATTCCGAATCCATAGCTAGACCAATCATGGTGTCCTTCTGTAGGGATATGCTATGGGGAACCATGTTATACACTACCATTTGTAATGGATCCTGATGGATATTTTCAGGGGATTAGGTTTTACCTTTGGGCCGAGGTGCTGTATTCTGTTGGATAAACAGATCAACGCATCTGCGTTCTTCAGCTTCTGTATCTTCTTTACTTGAATGGGTAGAAGAAATGGTTTGCATCCTTCAGGGATTACAACCTCCTCAGCAACCATAATACTCACGGCATAGGGCATCTGTCCCCATCTTAAGGCTTGATCTACATCCTGGAATCCCTCTGGGCTTCCTGGTAATCTGGACCATAGAGTATGGTTCACCAGATCAATCTGCACGGCAAATCTGTGTAGAAGGTCATTACCTATATACATATGGTACTGTGGTTCATTCAACACGATGAAGATGTGTTCCGTTGTCTTATTTCCTATAGAAATAGATAAAATGCATCTCGCAATAACATTGTAACTCAGGGAATCTCCATCCAGGTCATGAATCCATTGGTCCTGTGGAAAGGAACTTTTTATCATTTTAGGATTGGTAACCTGTTTTATAAGTCCTAGGGTTATGAAGCTAGGTTCGGATTTCAGATCTAATTTGGCGTATTTTACCCGGGCTATATTGTTCACCTGTACGGGAATCAATAAATTGTCATTGACCTTTTCTATCCGGACCATTGAGTATGTTTGGTCAGGTCCATGACTTCCTGATTTCCCCCTTGAAGAGAGATAGTTAAGACATAATCATCCAGGGTTACCTTCTCGATTCTTTCCCTTTGGATGGTAATGATGTGAGCGGCACCGCTGACATCCTCCTCGGGCTTACCATTTTTCAGGATCGTGACATCCGGCGACTGATTGTTCCTGAAATGAACTTCAACAGAGTTAGGCCTCTCCTTAATCACATGACAACTGCGTTGTGCTTGCGCATTGCAGGAATATTCATAGACAATGGGTACCTTCACCTGAGTCCATACTGCTTCATTAATGAAGTCAACTATGGAACTCAATCTTTTTAGTAAATCGATTCCTATGATCAACCGATCATATGGAAGATCCACAATCATTGTGGGATGTCTAATTGTTTTCTTGCCAATCTTAAATGTCAACCAGGATGTTCCTTTTACCTGTAAGGCATCTCCACCTACACTTATCAAAGAACCATTAAATGACCTTGGCTTCTTTGATGTTAAATCCAAAACCTGTTGGAAATAAGTGTATGATAAAATTGTGACTTGTGATCCAGTGCCTTTGATTGGTCTGATAAGTTCATTTTGGAGATATGTAGCCACAAAGTATCGGCCATCAACCTGAAAAAAATCAGAGAAAGTTAGGATGTTTACCCATCTGCTGTCTGAGAGGTTGACCTCTCTGCAGCTCCGTGACCTCTGCACTCCTGAGTCTCCCAGGACAAGCTGGAGGAGCAGCGTTACCCCCCCCCCCCCCCTTTTGGGAAAAGCTGTGCAACAGTACAAGTCACAGCTGGCTCACAGCTAGATGCTGGAATGATGAGATTACACACTGGAACAGACATCTGGTCAAAGGAATTGACATTATTAGGCTGCAAGACAAATTACATAATAGACATTTCCCCCCTGGCCTTAATTTCAGGGTCAGGGGTGCTGCAAGGAAATATGGGATTAGAAATCACATCACTTTCTACCACAATCATCTTAATACCCTTGCAGCGGCCTGGGTTCTGACCCGGCCCAATCTGCTTTATGCTGTTACACTGCTGGGACCTGCAGTTTCCCCTAAAAAAGATTCAGACTGTTTTCCTGGGGATATCTGGGACAATTTACTTACCACATCACTCAGCTGGGCCACTTGTTCTGCCAGCTGATCAAACCTATTTGGTTTTCGTGGATTTTGGCTTTGTTGGGCCCCCTGGTTATTGGTAGGTGACCTACTCCTGGGGGAATTTGAGGTTTCCTGCCTATCTTCCCTCTGTTGTCTGGGCTTGTTATACCAGTGCCTATAACCTTGAGAATTGTAATAGGGCCTATAACCCTGGGGATCCCTATTAGACTTCCCTGAATTATTCCCCTCTGATCATTAGTATTTTGGGGTTTGGTGTGTTTGGGCGGTCCTACTTTCGCTGTTTTTTTTGGACAGGTCCTGTTGATTGAGGGAACTTGCGTTGTTATGATTCAAATCCCAAGCTAGGGTTTACCTTAGCCTCAGCTATGCTCTGCTCTGGGGACTTCTTGAATCTCCTCTCACCTGAATTATGCCCCTCACTGATATTATACAGTAAGGTGGCAGCTGTCACTAACCTATCCAGGGGAGCTCGCATGTCCAGATCTCTAGCTAAGCTAAGTTTTATCTGGGTTGGCATAGCCTCATAGAACAATTGTTTGAACTCCTCAGACTCCCAGAAATCTCCCCAGATTTAAAAATTTAATTCCCCTTACGTCCTACAGCAGCACAGATGGGGTTAACTGCCCCCTGTGGACTGGTAGGACCGGCGGAATATTTAATGAGCCACAAGAAAAAGACCAATAAAAAAACGTCCTGCTCCCTTAAAAGGGGGAGCTTCACCACTGCCCACTGTATTTTATTTTGTCCTCTCGGACTTGGACTGGCGTGAGGTCTCCCTCTTCATTGTTCTGAGGGAGCGATATCTGTTTCAACCCCTTTTTTTATCTTTATGGGGTTTATTCATTATGACTTTAGTTTTTTTATTGCCTGTGGGGGCCCTTTTTTTGTTTCAAAGACTTCCACCTTTTGTGTATCCTACCTTGCCCGGTCTGTGCCGGGCTCTGACGGGGCTCTGTGCCGCTCTGCAGCCGCTCGGGCGGCTCCTGCTCCTGCCGAGGCGCGCGCCGGGTGACGTCATCCCCGGGCGCTGCGCTCTCCCGTCTCCTCTCCTCCTCCTCGGCAGCGCGATCGCGCTGCCGTTCATAGTAGTAATAAGTGAGGGGAGGGTGGGTGGGCTCCCCTTCCCCTCCATTTACTGTGTAAATTTATAAACATTAAATTTAGTTAGTTTTATTACTTGAATAAAGTCAGGAGGCTTAGGGGAGTGAGTTGGGTGGAGTTATCTCCACCCAATTTTATCTCTAGTGGCAGATAGGCTTGTCAATCATTGGTAGGTGGGGTAAGGGCTTTATAAGCCTCTCTACCCCCTCACTCTGTCTCTGGCAGCACATGCTTCATTAGCTAGCTCCCAGAGTCCTGCGTTTCTCTTGAGATCACATTGATTGATTGGTCTTCTCTTGAAGTACTTTCTCCTTGCTGTTTTTTCTTCAGCTGATTCGACTGTGTTCAGGTGGCGTTGCCTCGCTTTTTCCGGTCTTAGGAAAGTATATTGGTTTTACTAATACTTTCTTCTTTTCACAGTCATGACTTCACCGCGAGAATCGGAGCAGCGCAAGTCTTCAGGAAAGAGGAAACACCTTGCCTGCTTTGATTGCAGCACTCCGCTAGACGACAACTGTCCGTATTCTCGTTGTGACAGCTGCCGCTCTCGCACTACCACTGAGCCCACGATGCAGGAGATGTACCAGTGGGCAAAGTGCTATGTGGATGACTCCATTAAAGGAGTCGTGAAGCTCCTTAATGAGAGGTTGCCTGGACCCTCTCAGACTCCTATGGAGACCACCGCAGCTACGGAGAGGCCTGCAGTCTTTTCTGTAGGCTCTTCCTCCTCCGAAGAAGAGGAGTCGGTCTTGGGGTTCTTTCCTCCAGAGAAGACCCAGAAGCTTCTAAAGTCCATCAGGTCGGGGGACCATGATGTTGACGCAGGGGAGTCTTCCGATCCCGCCGAGACCCTTACCTCGGTTATGACGACGGAATGGAAGAAGCCGGAGAAAGGGGCCGTCTTAACTAGAAGATTTAAGACGATGTTCCCGATGGCGAAACCTTTGGTGGAATCGTGGGGTTTCGTCCCTAAAGTTGATATGGCTATCGCCAAACTCTCCAAGCGCACGTTGGTGCCCGCAGACGATGGGTCGAGTCTGCAAGACCCCCTCGATAGGAGGGCTGACGGCACCCTTAGAAGAGGTTATTCAGCTGCCGCGGCATCTGCCTCTACCGCCATTGCCGCTTCGGAAGTCTCCGCTTTTCTCCGCACTAAGCTGAATGAAATCCAGACGGACGTGGACCAGAGCGTCTCCCGGGATGCCTTCAAAACAGCCAACCTGGCTATGGATTTTATCTGTGACACAGCTCAGATTCAGCTAAAGCTGGCGGCCAAAACGATGGCTTTAGTCTCAGCGGCCCGGAGACCCCTCTGGTTAAAACCTTGGCAGGCGGATAACGCCTCAAAATTTAACTTATGTAGTCTCCCTTTTGAGCCCGATCGTCTTTTTGGACGACAAAATTATGGAGTCTCTCTCTGATAAAAAGGGCAAAAGCCTTCCCCAACAGCCCTCTCGGGGGCGTTCTAGACAAGATCGTGGGGGCAGATCAGGGCAGTCTAGAGGCCGTAGAGATTGGGGGGGACAGCGAAGATCTTCGCGGCGTTCCTGCAGACCCACTAAGGAGGCGAAGCCCTCCTGACTATGGGCCTCTCTGAGGCTCTTGGTTACTCCCTGCTACCCCTGCCGTTACTCCTCTCGATTTCTGTGTACCTCTTCCTCACATTCCTGTAGGAGGTCGTCTCGGCCATTTCCAGGCAGCCTGGAGCCAGGAGATACAAGATCCCTGGGTATGCAACATCATTTCTACAGGCTACCGCATAGATCTCTTATCACCCCCGCCAGGAAGATTCATCATCAGTCGGGGGTTGGTGGCCGAAAAGCAGAACATCCTAGAATCCTATATCCTGGAGTACATCTCCAAAGGAGCCTTGGAGGAAGTTCCGGCAGAGGAGCAGGGGTTAGGTATCTACTCACCAGTCTTTCTGGTGCCCAAGAAGACAGGAGATCTCCGCATGATCATCGATTTGAGGTACTTCAATCGATTCATAGTGAAGCCAAGGTTTCGGATGGAAACCATAAGGTCGGTCAGTCACGTCCTCAATCCGGGGGACTTCATGGCAACCCTGGACCTCAAGGATGCGTATCTGCATGTTCCGATCCATCCTTCTTCCCGACAATTTCTCAGGATCGCGGTCCGGGTTGCGGGAGAACTAAGGCACCTTAAGTTTGCCGCTCTCCCCTTCGGAATCTCTACTGCACCCCTAATCCTTACCAAGATAGTGGTTTCCGTGGTGGCTGCCTTGAGACTCCAAGGACTGACCTTCATTCCTTACCTGGACGATTGGCTTCTCTTAGCTGCCTCCGTTCCAGTTCTCATCCTTCATCTTCACCAGACAATTTCCTTTCTTCTCCGCTTGGGCTGGATTATCAACTGGCCGAAGTCGAACGTGAGCCCGTCGACCTCGATTCAATATTTGGGGTTCGTGATCAACTCTTTGGATATGTCCCTCCAGTTGACTCCAGAAAGGAAGTCCCGACTACAGGACCTCGCCAGGTTCCTTACAGTCCCTCGCCGGGTCTCCATCCGGATTCTGATGAAGATGTTGGGGCTCATGTCAGCAGCTGCGGACGCAGTCCCTTGGGCATTATGGCACCTCCGTCCCTTGCAGACCGAAGTCTTGAACAGTTGGGACGGCAGCCCTGCAGCGTTAGATTCCCTGCACACTTTATCCTCCCAGGTCCGAGAATCCCTAAAATGGTGGATTCAGGTACCCTCAGGAAAGTCTATGACCCAGCCAGACTGGATCATATTGACTACGGACGCGTCCCTAGTAGGCTGGGGCGCGCATCTGGACGGTTCCCGATTCAGGGAACATGGTCTCCTCAGGAGCGGCATCTTTCCTCCAATCTCCGCGAGATGCGAGCTATCCGGCTAGCCCTCCTTCACTTTGCACCCCTCATCCGGGGCAAGGCAGTGAGAGTCCAGTCAGACAACATGACTGCAGTGTTGTATATCAACAAGCAGGGAGGAACAAGATCTCCACCCCTCCTTGCAGAGATCGGGGTGATTCTTCGGTGGGCAGAGCTGAACCTTTCCCATCTATCTGCTGTTCACATTCGAGGATCCCTCAATATGATTGCGGATCGTCTAAGTCGCGGACTACCAACGATGGAATGGTCCTTACGTCCGGAGATCTTCCAGCAGATTGTCCTCAGATGGGGTTTACCGGAGGTGGATCTCATGGCAACCAGGTTCAACGCCAAGGTGCAGAGGTTCTGTTCCCTATACAGGGAAGACAACCCCCTGGCGATAGACGCTCTGTCAATACCGTGGAGGTTCAGGCTGGCATACATCTTCCCTCCTTTTTCCATGATACCGAGGGTATTGATGAAAATCCGTCAGGATCAGGCCTCGGTGATTGCCATCATCCCGTTTTGGCCCAAGAGATCCTGGTTTACCCAGCTCATGCGGATGAGTCAGGGACAATATTGGAGACTCCCCCAGAGCAGACCCTGGTGTCGTGGGACACACATCTCTGCCCAGATCTGCACAGGTTCAACCTGACAGCCTGGAGGTTGATCAGTCCCTTCCCAGAGTAGGAGGGCTCTCTGAAGCGGTCCTGAGAACCTTGTCACATTCAAGAGCGGAGTCCACCAAGAAGGCCTACGCTAGGGTAATGAAAGTGTTTTCTTCATGGTGTGCTTCTAACCAGGTGGCGTTTGCAGATCCGCCCCTTCCTGCTGTTCTCCAATTCTTACAAGATGGGCTTGACAAGGGTCTTGCCCCAGCTACACTTAAGGTACAGATCTTCGCGATATCGGCCTCTCTAGACAGGCCGTATTCTCGGGATCCGCTCATCAAGCGCTTCTTGAAAGGAGCTGAAAGACTACGGCCTACAATTCTGAAACCAATCCCCCAATGGGATCTCTCGGTTGTCCTAAGGGGTTAGCATCTCCCCCTTTGAGCCTTTGGAGGAGGTTGATTTTAAGTTCCTAACGTTAAAAACTGTGTTTTTGCTGGCCGTTACTTCCGCGAAGAGAATATCCGAGCTTCAAGCTTTTCGGCTCTTCCTCCATATACCACGTTCCTGCAAGATCGTGTCCTGTTAAAGTTTCTACCCTTCTTTAGGCCGAAGGTGTTGACATTTCAAAATATCAATCAGGTTATTTCCTTACCCGTATTGTTTTCCTCCTCCCTCTTCTGCTGAGGCTCGGTCAGACATCCCTTGGACATTTCGAGATGCCTCCAGATCTATGTGGATAGGTCTAAGGAGTTTAGAGTGGATGAAAATCTTTTCATCGTGTTTGCCGGTAAGTTTAAAGGCCGCAAAGCGTCTAAACCATCTATTAGTCGCTGGATTAAGGAGGCCATCAGAGAATCTTTTTTCTCTCAAGCCTTAGATCCTCCGGAGTTTGTACGTGCCCATTCTACCAGGGCTGTTTCAACCTCTGTGGCGGAAAGAAGTTGTCTTCCCTTAGAGCTGATCTGTAAGGCGGCCTCCTGGAGCTCCGAGTCAACCTTTATTTCGCATTACAGGGTTGGTGCAAGAATCTCGGAGTTCTCGGCTTTTGGGCAGACTGTTCTTGATTCTGCCAGGCAGGTGGACCCTCCCTAGGGGTACTATCTTGCTATCTCCCCATCTGTGCTGCTGTAGGACGTAAGGGGAATCGTTAATTTCTAACGATAATTTGTTTTCCCTTAGTCCTAACAGCAGCACACTAAGATCCCACCCTAGAGTAAGTAATCTTGCTGAAAATACAGTGGGCAGTGGGGAAGCTCCCTCTTTTAAGGGAGCAGGACGTTTTTTTATTGGTCTTTTTCTTGTGGCTCATTAAATATTCCGCCGGTCCTACCAGTCCACAGGGGGCAGTTAACCCCATCTGTGCTGCTGTTAGGACTAAGGGAAAACAAATTATCGTTAGAAATTAACGATTATGCTATTGCTAGAGGAACTTTGATCCCTTTCTGCATATTGGGAATTTTTCTTCCTTGAGCCCACATTAGCATATGATGATCGCCTGGGATCCTGATCCCCCTTATGGGCATACTCACGCCGGCGTGGCAAGGAATAATACACACGCATTCCCACATCACTCTCACTCACATGCACTTTGACCACTTTCATCAGACACATACGGCACAGGGGATTTAACCCTAACCTTAACATCTCGCGCATAATAACATTCTCTCTTTTTCATTATTATTTTGTGCCAAATCCATAGACATCAGGTATCTTTCAACCATGCCACCTATCGTCCATACATCCCTAAATCCTTCCTTGGCTCCTGTCTGCAGCTTATCGATCCATTCATCCATCTCTCTATCAAATTTAAATTGAGAATAAAGATATTTGATAATCTTATAGATAATCTGCTCCGGGTAAGATACATCATCTGCCATAGCCTAGCCATTACCCTTATCGCTGCCTGTTGCACTCATGATTCTGATCACTGATCAATATACAATAACAACAACAATTTGACTTGCCAATAAGGAGTATGGAATATTTTCACTAATTGAACAAATTAGTTAAAGAAATATCTCAATCAATCTCAGCAGTGCCTCCAGATATGTCAAATATTTATTTAATATAAAATATGAAATCATAAAAATTATGATTTTATATTTTTATAAAAAATGAAATTATGAAAAATTTAATTGGCGGACATATAAACGCCAGTTCTTTTATTGATGAGATCTAAAGTCAATTTGTGCAGCTAATATAACAGGGTGCAATTAATTATATAAAATATAATTTATTACAGATAAATATAGTAATATACAAATTAATACAAAGAAAGTTTGGATATAATATCAAAATTGTCCACAATATAGTGCTCCACCATTTATACCAGGCTCAATTAAATTACTAAAACCAAGTACAATACAATGCTATTCTTCATCTAATTAATACCAATTAGTGTACTGGTTATCAAAACATTAAAATATAACGAAGAAACAATAGAAATGAATCTGTGGAAAATGCCTTATGCAAAATCAAAGAATATAGCAGTAAAAGACACCTTATAAATACGCCTATTGGCCTAATTACGGATTATAAAATCCGATCAGAGATCTCACTCTGATAGAAATATTACAGGAATTTTAATGATGTGCACGTTCATTAAAATTTCCCATAAAATTACTGTTTTAACACTATTGACCCACTCAAAATGGGGTTTCAACTATATGCCTATTAGAGTGATTTATAATTACTGCAAATAAAAGAAATTATACATTACCCCTGGCTTTGGGATAAAGTGCTTTTAGAAGGGACCCAGCTTTCCAAGATTTAGGTCTGCCAGTTTCTTTTGTGAGTCTCGGGTGTGTCCCTGGAAGAATTCCTTAGGGTGGAGGGAGCTTTCTCTTAGGACTGAAAGTGGTGAAGATGTTCTGTGATCTGTGACGTCCTGTGATGTCCCGTGATCTCCTTGTGAAGTCTTTCTGATGTCTTTGTGATGTGTTCCCTGACTTCAAAAAACTGGAGCAGATATTCTAATCCTTATCTATGTCCATCCCCTCTTGGTTTAGGGATTTCCAATCAGATAAGGTGGGTGTTAATGTATGGTAATTATGGTGATGGCGTCATTTAATTGGCATTTTTTTAGAAACTTCTGTCCATCTATCACTTGATGGCACTATTGTATCATCTATGATGTTTTTAAAATTCAAATGTTCAGGAAAGCCAGATGCGTACATATCTAATCTGTTCACATGACTTTCTTTAACCTTTGCTCAGACCGACTGGCGGTATTAGAAGTTTCCCTAATCCTTGAATTTATGGGGCAGATACGAATACAATGGTCTTTAGAGAGTTTAACCAGTTTGTGTATCTTAGCCATCCAAATGACTGATTAATTGCCGTCTAAGATAACTGAGCTCTTCTCTAAAAGAAAATCCTCTTAGTAGAAAACCAGCTTATATGCTTCTATAGAATATACTCTCATTGATACATACATGGCATAATATATATATATATATATATATACAAATGGATACAATGATACATTATCAATAACTGGATATGAATATACAAACATATGTATCATTGTTTGAAATATACTAAAACTATATGCAATCACACATGAATATATACATTATACCAATGATTATATGGAATGATACTCAATAACCTCTCTTGACCCCAGTACTTAAGAAAGGACCACATTTTGTTATTACATGGCCGTGTCTTCCAGACAATGTATGTGAGACCATTATATTCTTCAAGATAAGCCCACATCTGTTGGCAATAACTTTTTAAAACAATATACTTTGTATTCAGTATAAACTTTTACACAGACTAAACTCTGCATGCCCTCATCTCGGCCTGTTTCAGTTGTATAGCAAAACTCTGGTTCTGTCTATCTCTTAAAGGAAATGAATGTCCATTTTGACCATATTATCATCAGATATCACATATAGTTATGGAAATGCTTGACACACCTACCTCCAAAGTTGTCCTAGTTGTTGGATTTAGGTCTGGAGACTGGCTAGGCTACTCCAGAACCTTGATATGCTTCTTACGGAGCCACTCCTTGGTTATCCTGGCTGTGTGCTTCGGGTTGTTGTCATGTTGGAAGACCCAGCCACGACGCATCTTCAATGCTCTGACTGAGGGAAGTAGGTTGTTGCTCAAAATCTCACAATAAATGGCCCCATTCATCCTCTCCTTAGTACAGTGCAGTCGTCCTGTCCCCTTCACAGAAAAGCACTCCTAAAACATGATGTTACCACCCCCATGCTTCACAGTAGGAATGGTGTTCTTGGGATGCAACACATCCTTCTTTTTCCTCCAAACAAGACAAGTGAAGTTTAGACCAAAAAGTTCTACTTTGGTCTCATCTAACCACATGACTTTCTCCCATGCCTCCTCTGGTTCATCCAGATGGTCATTGGCATGCTTCAAACAGGCCTGGACATGTAATGACTTGAGCAGGGGAACCTTTCGTGCAATGCATGATTTGAAACCATGACGTCGTAGTGTTCTACCGACAGTGACCTTTGAAACTGTAGTCCCAGCTCTCTTCATGTCATTGACCAGCTCCTTTCTTGTAGTTCTGGGCTGATTCCTCACCTTTCTTATCATCAGTGATACCCCATGAGGTGAGATATTGAAGCCCCAGTCCAAGGGAGACTGACAGTCGTCTTTAGCCTGTTCCATTTTCTAACAATTGCACTAACAGTTGATCTATATTCACCAAGCTGCTTAGCAATTTCCCTGTAGCTCTTTCCAGCCTTGTGGTGGTCCAGATTTTGTCTCTGGTATCTTTTAACAGCTCTTTGGTCTTGGCAATGGTAGTAGTTGGCGTCTGACTGACTGTGGGGTGGGCAGGTGTCTTTAAAGAGCTCAGACAGGTGCTACTAAGTTAGATTAATGAGTGGAGTAGAGGTGGACTTTTTAAAGGCACAGTAACAGGTCTTAGAGAGCCAGAATTATTGCTGATTGCCAGGTGTTCAAATACTTATGTGCAGCAGTGCAAGACAAATAAATTCTTAAAAAATTATACAATCTGATTTCCTTTTTTTCTTTTTTTTTATTCAGTCTCTGAGTGGGACTGCACTTTCAATGTGAATTTCACACCCCTCTGTCATTTCTAAGTGGAAGAACTTGCAAAATCACAGGGTGTTCAAATACTTCTGTTCACTGTATTTATCAATAAAAATATATGTAGATAGAATGATTGCAATGATTGAGTACAAAAATACTTCTAATATGTATAATCTATAATTTCTAAGTCATTGATTCATGATGATGCATGTAAACAATGAATAATGGATTGTAAATAAGTAAATGGGTTGTAAATAAATAATTAAATAAGGTGAGTTTCCTTAAAAATACATAAAATTATTAAGTGGAAAAATTTTCAAATATGCATAATTGCATAAATATTACTCCTACATTAACCCCTTAAGGACGCATGACGTACTGGTAGTATGAGTAGTTCCGATCACTACTGCTGCCAATCATATTGTGGCTGCAAGGTTGCAGGGGGGGGTGGTTGCGGGAGGCGGTGCGGAAGGTGGGCGGTGCGGCAGGCAGGATCGCGATTGCGATCCCCCGCCTGCGTCCTCTGTAATATTCCCTGGTGTTTAGTGGATATATCAGAGTGTCAGCACATTGCTGACACTCTGATAGAAACGGCTGGCATCTGTGCTTGATCAGATGCCAGCCGTTTAACCCCTTCCATTCCACGGTCCATACGGACTGCGGTATGGAAGGGTTAACAGGGAGGGAGCTCCCTCCCTCTCCCATTGGGGGACTGCTGTGCCTTTGCTGCCCCCCAACAGGATGGGATCGCACAGGGAGGGAGCCCCCCTCCCTCCCCATCCATCACCCGCTGCTCTCTTATGGCAGCGGGTGATGGTTGCCATGGAAGCAGGACGCTTTCAGAAGAATCCCGCTCTCCATGGTGCTGAAAGTCTGAATAGACCTGCTAAAGGTCTATTCAGACTTTGTAAAGTAAAAACTACAGCACAGTGCACTATATAGTGTACTGTACTGTATTATACAGACACCAGATCCACTGGATCTACAAGGATCAAGTGGGTCTGGGTAAAAAAAAAATGTAAAGTGAAAAAAAAGTAAAAATGAAAAAAACACATCACTGAATAAAAAAAAAAATACACTACACATATTAGGTATCGCTACGTCCGTAAAAACCTACTCTATAAAAATATCACAAAAAATTGTGTAAATAAGCAATTTTTCGGCACCTTGCATGACTAAAAGTGTAATACAAAGCGATCAAAAAGGCGTATGCCTCCCAAAATAGTACCAATCAAACCACCATCTCATCCCGCAAAAAATGAGCCCCTACCTAAAACAAAAAACTATAAAAAAAAACTATGCCTCTCAGACATTTTTTTTGTTTCAAAAATTCTTTTTAGTGTTAAATGTAAAAAAACCTAAAAAGTAGACATATTGGGTATCTCCATGTCCGTAAGAATCTGCTCTATAAAAATATCACATGACCTAACCCCTCAAGTAAACACTGTAAAAAAAAATTAAATAAAAACTTTGTCAAAAAGCCATTTTTTTTGTCACCTTACATCACAAAAAAGTGTAATAGCAAGCGATCAAAAAGTCATATGACCCCCCAAATAGTGCCAATCTAACCGTCACCTCATCCCGCAAAAATTAAGCCCCTACATAGGACAATCTCCCCCCCAAAAAAAATATATGGCTCTCAAACTATGGAGACACTAAAACATGATTTTTTTTTTTTTTTTTTTTTTAATATTATTGTGTAAAACTTGTATAAATAAATAAAAAGTATACATATTGCGTATCGCCGCGTCCGTCACAACCTGCTCTATAAAAATAACACATGACCTAACCCCTCAGCTGAACACAGCAAAAAAAAAATAAAAAAATACGGTGTCAAAAGCCATTTTTGCCACCTTACATCACAAAAAGTGTAATAGCAAGCGACCAAAATGTCGTATGAACCCCAAGATAGTGCCAATCAAACCTCCATCTCAGCCCGCAAAAAATGAGCCCTTACATAAGACAGTCGTCCAAAAAATTTAAAAAAACCTATGGCTTTCAGAATGTGGAGACACTAAAAAATAATTTTTTTCAAAAATGCTTTATTATGTAAAACTGAAACAAAACCCCCAAAAAGTAGTCATATTTGGTATTGTCACGTCCGTAACAACCTTCTCTATAGAAATAGCACACAATCTAACCTGTCAGTTCAACGATGTATATAACAAAAAATAAAAACGGTCCCAAAACAGCTATTTTTTTGCAAATTTTCCATTTTAATCCATTTTTCCAGTAACAAAGCAAGGGTTTACAGCCAAACAAAACTCAATATTTATTGCCCTGATTATCTTGTTTGCACAAACACCCCATATGTGGTCATAAACTGCTGTATGGCCAAACGGCAGGGCACAGAAGGAAGGGAACGCCATATGGTTTTTGGAAGGCAGATTTTGCTGGACTGGTTTTTTGACACTATGGCCTATTTGATGCCCCCCTGATGCACCCCTACAGTAGAAACTCCAAAAAAGTGACCCCATTTTGGAAACTACGGATAAGATGTCAGTTTTGTTGGTACTATTTTAGGGTAAATATGATTTTTGGTTGCTCTATATTACACTTTTTTTGAGACAAGGTAACAAAAAATAGAAATTCTGAAATTTCATCTCCATTTGCCAATAACTTTTGTGGAACACCTAAATGGTTAACAAAGTTTGTAAAACTGGTTTTGAATACCTTGAGGGGTGTAGTTTCTTAGATGAAGTCACTTTTATGGAGTTTCTACTCTAGGGGTGCATTGGGGGGCTTCAAATGGGACATGGTGTCAAAAAACCAGTTCAGCAAAAATCAACGTTCCAAAAACCATATGGCGTTCCTTTCCTTCTGCGCCCTGCAGTGTGGCCATACAGCAGTTTACGACCACATATTGGGTGTTTGTGCAAACTACAGAATCGGGGGAAAAAATATTAAGTTTTGTTTGGCTGTTAACCCTTGCTATGTTACTGGAAAAAATGGATTAAAATGGAAAATTTTCCAAAAAATCAAAATTCCGAAATTTTATCTCCATTTGCCATTAACTCTTGTGGAAAACCTAAAGGGTTAATGACATTTGTAAAATCAGTTTTGAATACCTTGAGGGGTGTAGTTTCTAGAATGGGGTCATTTTTGGATGGTTTCTATTATGTAAGCCTCACAAAGTGACTTCAGACCTGAACTGGTCTCTAAAAAGTGGGTTTTTGAAAATTTCTGAAAAATTTCAAGATTTGCTTCTAAACTTCTAAGCCTTGTAACGTCCCCAAAAAATGAAATGGCATTCCCAAAATGATTGATACATGAAGTAGACATATGGGGAATTTAAATCAATAACTTTTTTTGGCGGTATTACTATGTATTATAGAAGTAGAGAAATTGAAACTTGGAAAATTGCAAATTTTTCAAAGTTTTGGTAAATCTTGTATTTTTTTATAAATACTGTCATTAAGTACAATATGTGACGAAAAAACAATCTCAGAATGGCCTGGATAAGAAGAAGCGTTTTAAAGTTATCACCACATAAAGTGACACTGGTCAGATTTGCAAAAAATGGCCGAGTCCTTAGGGTGAAATTGGGCTGAGTCCTTGAGGGGTTAAAAGCTACTCAAGATAATAGTAGTAATTAATGATAAATAAATAAGAGTGCATTACATAAAAAACATTAGAAGATAGTTTCAATGATTTCATTGAGCCCGTGTGGCATAAGGGTGTCTAGTTAATAGATCCAGTAGACCTCTTATTTCTGGAGGCCCCCTGGATTTTACAGGCAAGCACGCTGTAAGCATATTACACAGGCATATTACAGTCTTTAATACACTTACAGCCAATGCATCACAATACAGAAGTACTGTGATGCATTGTAAAGGGTATCAGAACCCCAAAAGTTTAAGTTCCAGAGTGGGGACAAAAAAATAAAGTGTAAAAAAATTAAGTTTCAGGTAAAAAAAAAAAAACTATGGCTCTCAGACTATGGAGACACTAAAACTGGAATCTTTTTTATTTCATAAATATCATTGTGTAAAACTTATAAAAAGTATACATATATTATGTATCGCTGCATCCGTAAGAACCTTCTGTATAAAAATATCACATGACCTAACCCCTCATGTGAACACCGTAAAAAAAAAGTGTCAAAAAAGGCATTTTTTGTCACCTTACATCACAAAGTGTAATAACAAGCGATCAAAAAGTCATCTGCACCCTAAAATAGTACCAATCAAACCATCATCTCATACCGCAAAAAATGAGACCCCCCCCAAAAAAAAAAAAATATGGGTCTCAGAATATGCAGACACTAAAACATGATTTTTTTTTCCAAAATGCTTTATTATGTAAAACTGAAACAAGCAACCAAAAAAAGTATACAACCCGCTCTATAAAAATACCACATGATCTAACCTGTCAGATGAACATTGTAAATAACAAAAAATAAAAACGGTGCCAAAACAGCTATTTTTTGTTACATTGCCCTACAAAAAGTGTACCCTACCCTACCCTAAAATTGTACCAACTAAACTGCCACCTTATCCCGTAGTTTCCAAAATAGGGTCATTCAAATCTGACATGGCAGCTTAAAATTATCCCAGTGAAATCTGCCTTCTAAAAACCATATGGTGTTCCTTTCCTTCTGCGCCATGCCGTGTGCTTGTACAACAGTTTACGACCACATATGGGGTGATTCTGTAAACTACAAAATCAGGGCAATAAATATTGAGTTTTATTTGGCTGTTAACTCTTGCTTTGTTACTGGAAAAAATTGATAAAAATGGAAAATCTGTCAAACGTTATTCTGAAATTTCATCTCTGTGACAAAAGCACCTTTGTCACGGGGAGTTGGAGAGGTATGCTTGTCAGCCTATTACCCTGTGACTATGGCCCCAGTGACAGTTGGCATTCACAATGGACATTGCTGTGACCTAATCAACATTCACAATGGACATTACCTGTGACCTAATCAACATCCACAATGGACATTGCCTGTGATGACCTAATCAACATTCACAATGGACATTGCCTGTGACCTAATCAGCAAGCACAATGGACAATGCATGTGGGGTTGGGATATATCTGGCTGTATGTTGATTGGTCGCTGTATTTTGTGTGCCTGTCCTCAATCAGGTCCCCGGGGGAGTAGCCCTGGCTGGAAGACTTGCATAAAAGGCCAAGCTTTGCCATCCAATAGAGAGTTCCTGCTTGACCCTCAAAACGAAGTGTCGTCTCGTTATTGGGGGGGATTTATTGTCTGCTGTTCGAGTTTGACTGCTAGGAGTGTAAACCTCTTCATATGGTTTTTCCTATTCGGCTGTTTACCGCATTCATATGCTTCTCCGATTTGGTGGTTGTGGTGTCGGCTAGAGCGCTTGGAATCCTCAAGAAGCGCTAGGAGCATCTTTCAACGGAGGTACCCAGTCGGGGGGCCCGTCGATCCGTTACATTGGTGGCAAGCGGTGGGATGGCGTCCTAGTGCGAGGTAAAGCAGCTCGGAGACACCGTTCGTGGAATTACAAATTGAGGGCAACGCTAGCACTCATACCCAACTTCAGGAGAACAAGCATGGCACCCAGCTACACGCAGGAGGAATTTGACAGAGAGCTGAGATCACGGCTGATTTTCTTCGGACCCAACCCCCCGGAGAAATCTGTGCAGTTCGTGAGGAGGTTAACAGCAGAGTACCTGCAGTTCATGGCAGATGGTATCGTCCTTCCTCCCCAGCGGCAGTGTGTACCCCCGGGAGCTGAAGGTGTTTCCCTTCCTCCCCAGCGGCAGTGTGTACCCCCGGGAGCTGAAGGTGTTTCCCTTCCTCCCCAGCGGCAGTGTGTACCCCAGGGAGCTGAAGGTGTTGTCCTCCCTCCCCAGCGGCAGTGTGTACCCCAGGGAGCTGAAGGTGTCGTCCTTCCTCCCCAGCGACAGTGTTTACCCCAGGGGGCCGAAGGTGTCATCCTTCCTCCCCAGCGGCAGTGTGAGTTACAGAGGGCCGAAGGTGTCGCCCTTTCCCCCCCCCCCCAGTGGCAGTGTGAGTTACAGAGGGCCGAAGGTGTCGTCCTTCCCCCCCCCCCAGCGGCAGTGTGAGTTACAGAGGGCCGAAGGTGTCGTCCTTCCCCGCCCCCCCAGCGGCAGTGTGAGTTGCAGGGAGCTGAAGGTGCCGTCCTTCCCCCCCCAGCGGCAGTGTGAAGTCCAGGGGGCCGAAGGTGTCGTCCTTCCTCCCCAGCGGCAGTGTGAGTTACAGGGGGCCGAAGATGTCGTCCTCCCCCCCCCCAGCGGCAGTGTGAAGTCCAGGGGGCCGAAGGTGTCGTCCTTTCCCCCAGCAGCAGTGTGTCCTACAGGGAGCAGAGACAGTTGGTCTCTCTCTCCAGCAGCAGGACAATGTTACGGGAGTGGAGACAGGCGGTCTCCCACTCCAGTGGCAGCCTGTGTTTCAGGGAGAGGAACACAGCACCCCCTCTCCCCAGCGGCAGCTTACCCTAACAAGGGGAGACACCAATCTCCCAGACGGCGCAGATGGGACCGTGGTCTCTGTGCCTGACCTACAGGGATGCTGGACAGCCTGTCCAGATCCCCAACTACCCGCACCGGGACAACAGTAGCGGCAGTGTTCCCAGCGGCTATGTTCCCAGCCCCCCAGCAGAAGAGCTGGCAACTGGGCAGAGTGCAGTCAGCCTCTGCCCTCCCCTTTCCTCCTGTCCTGAACCTGACTACCCACAGGCTATCCAAGCGGAGGAGCTGGCATCTTGGCAGAGTGCAGTCAGCCTCTGCCCACCCTGTACCTACAGCTCCATGCCTGAGAACACAAGGGAGATCAGGGGCAGCAGACGTACCCTCTGCAGCCTAGGACAGACCCAACAAAGCTGGACACTCACAAACTACAGGTGCAGTACTCGATTGTGGGCGGGCTGCTCGTCTAACTCAGGTACTGACCGACAGGAGGTCAGGTACCTGGTTAGTCTTCCCCTGGGAGGGAAGATGTGTGACAAAAGCACCTTTGTCACGGGGAGTTAGAGAGGCATGCTTGTCAGCCTATTACCCTGTGACTATGGCCCCAGTGACAGTTGGCATTCACAATGGACATTGCTGTGACCTAATCAACATCCACAATGGACATTGCCTGTGACCTAATCAACATTCACAATGGACATTGCCTGTGACCTAATCAGCAAGCACAATGGACAATGCATGTGGGGTTGGGATATATCTGGCTGTATGTTGATTGGTCGCTGTATTTTGTGTGCCTGTCCTCAATCAGGTCCCCGGGGGAGTAGCCCTGGCTGGAAGACTTGCATAAAAGGCCAAGCTTTGCCATCCAATAGAGAGTTCCTGCTTGACCCTCAAAACGAAGTGTCGTCTCGTTATTGGGGGGATTTATTGTCTGCTGTTCGAGTTTGACTGCTAGGAGTGTAAACCTCTTCATATGGTTTTTCCTATTCGGCTGTTTACCGCATTCATATGCTTCTCCGATTTGGTGGTTGTGGTGTCGGCTAGAGCGCTTAGAATCCTCAAGAAGCGCTAGGAGCATCTTTCAACGGAGGTACCCAGTCGGGGGGCCCGTCGATCCGTTAAATCTCCATTTTCCATTAATTCTTGTGGAACACCTAAAATCTTAACTTTGTAAAATCAGTTTTAAATACCTAAAAGGGTGTAGTTTCTAAAATGGGGTCACTTTTTTGGAGTTTCTATTCTAAGGGTGCATCAGGGGGTCTTCAAATGTGACATGGCAGCTTAAAATTATCCCAGTGAAATCTGCCTTCCAAAATCCATATGGTGTTCCTTTCCTTCTGCACCCTGCCATGTACCAGTACAGCAGTTTACGACCACATATTGGGTGTTTCTGTAAACTACAGAATCAGGGCAATAAATATTGAGTTTTGTTTGGCTGTTAACCCTTTTGTTAGCGAAAAATAATTGATTAAAATGGAAAATCTGCCCAAAAAAGTGAAATTCGGAAATTTTATCTCCATTTTCCATTAATTCTAGTGGAACACCTAAAATCTTAACTTTGTAAAATCAGTTTTGAATACCTTCAGGGGTGTAGTTTCTAAAATCAGTGGTTTCTATTATGGGTGGTTTCTATTATGTAAGACTCTCAAAGTGACTTCAGACCTGAACTGGTCCCTAAAAAGTGGGTTTTGGAAATTTTCTGAAAAATTTCAAGATTTGCTTCTAAACTTCTAAGCCTTCTAATGTCCCCAAAAAATAAAATGGCATTCACAAAATGATCCAAACATTAAGTAGACATATGGGGAATGTAAAGTAATAACTATTTTTGGAGTTTTTACTATATATTATAAAAGTGGAGAAATTGAAATTTAGTATTTTTTTATAAATAAAAATCAAATTTAGTGACTCAATGTTATCACTGTCATGAAGTACAATATGTGATGAGAAAACAGTCTCAGGATGGCCTGGATAAGTAAAAGCATTTTAAAGTTATTACAACATAAAGTGACCCGTCAGATTTGTTAAAAATGGCCCTGGCAGAAAGGTGAAAAATAGCCCAGTCATGAAAGGGTTAAAAATATGTCGACACAAACAGTTATATATACTACTCCAGATTTTACCCCACAAAGTGGTTACAAAACATTCCCTATAGCCCATACAAATGCATTAGACTCAACCGTACACACAATGAGGACTAAGCAACAAGCAAAAATCCTAAAAAAGAGATTCACTTATAAAGGTTACCCGAATGAACTCGCCTATAGGCCCCATTCACACGTCCGCATTTTAGTCCGCATCTATTCCGCAATTCTGCGGAATAGATGCGGACCCATTCATTGTGAATGGGGCCGGTAGTGATGCGGAGAGCACATTGTGCTCTCCGCATCAGAATTTCCGGAGCCACAGCCCCGAACTTCCGGGTACCGAACCATCCGGCCGCGATTCCGCAAAAGATAGAGCATGTCCTATTCTTGTCCGCAGCCTGCGGACAAGAATAGGCATCTCTATGGGGAGTGCCGGCATGGTATGTTGCGGATCCGCAATTTGCGGATCTGCAACACACTACGGACGTCTGAATGAGGCCATACTAGAAGTATATCAAATACACAAGAAAACGGTCTTGAAGCTGCCGTGAAAAAAGAGGGGACACAAACAGAAGAAAATTAAAACTTTAATACCAATACAATACATCGAATAAGCACGACACTGGCTAAACACTGGCACATACTACTTCAGGACCCCTATCTGGCAAAATATCTGCCCCCAAAACCCAGGATGATATATTGTAGCGCCCCAACCATCATAAACATTCTGGCTCCCATTAAACCCAAACAACACAGCAAGGCCCCACAATTTTATAAATATATACAGCCCCAAAAAATAGGGAGCTATAAATACGGAACCAAACAGTGTCTGTGCTGCAAAGTAATCACGCATAATGGCACTGATTTCAGTTCAAACAAAAATGGGACAACTTTTAAAATAATTCATCATATGACATGTCAATCTAGCTTTGTAATCTATTTGATCGAATGAGGATATGGCCTCCACGACACAGGCACTACATTGTCGTGTGAACCAACACAGATACAACATTCAGAAATAATATTAGAAACACAGCGTCTCTAGACATTGTGCATCCACGCCTGACAAAGAAAAACATCAGCCAAAAATTACCTCTATTGACCACATACCTGATAACCCGTTTAACAGATTCTATAGCCTCCAGAAACTAGAGGTCTACTGGATCTATCAACTAAACACCCTTACGCCACACGGGCTTAATGAAATCAGTGAAACTATCTTCTAATGGTTTTTTATGTAATTTCATGCACTCTTATTTATTTATTAATCATTCATTACTACTATTATCTTGAGTAGCTTTTAATGATGGAGTAATACTTATGGAATTATGCATATTTGAAAATTTTTCCACTTATTCATTTTATGTATTTTTAAGGAAACTTACATTTATTTATTTAAAACCCATTTATTTATTTACAATCCATTATTCATTGTTTACATGCATCATCATGAATCAATGACTAAGAAATTATAGATTATACATATTAGAAGTATTTTTGTAATATTGTACATCTTCCAGCTGTCCAATATACCCAAGATTTAGTAATTACTCTATCATTCTACCTATATACATTTTTATTGATATATACCGTATATAATTTGTTTGTGCAGAGCCGAGTAGGTGGGATGAGGAGACAGGAGGACAGACCAGCAACCAGTGATTAAAAATGACATATGTTTTGAGCCCAATAATATTAGCCTCACACAACCAGTAGGGTTAGATGAATCTTAGCATATATAACATGGTGAAAACTAGAACCAACTCAAGGTAGTCTATGACCGCCACATAATCCCAAAGAGTAGGGAAGAGCAAGTCTGCCAGCTGTGAAAATGTTGAGGCGAAGGTAGAAGGTTTCATAGACGAGAAACAGAGAGATCAGAGGTAGAGAATGTGACCCATAGATACAGGCATATTAGAAGAAGATGTTCCCGTTTACACTTCTCTTCCGGTCAGCCCAACGGCTTACTCAAGCCCGTTCTTCATGGGATATTGTATCAGGTAAGCCTTTTTAAACGCACATTTTTACGGTGGCTCCTGTTATGTTGGTCCTCGATTAGCATGAAAGCTGTAGATATGGCTTCATTGTGAGCCGCGATACTCTCTGCCATGGCCTCGCTGTGTGCCACTTGTAAAGCCTGATTGTCCTCCCCAAATTCCACCCTGTGGCCTTTTTGTCTCACCTCCGCTTTCATGTCTGCTAATTCCTTCATTACCGGGACAAGGGCCCCTTCTAGGTTTTTTTAAATACTCCTTGAAAAGTTTGCTGTGTCCACAGTCTGACCCTCATCTTCAAATTTAGCAGCGCTGTCTGTTTCATAAGCCGCTGTAACTTCTGAGACTTGGTGGGGGCCAGGCGCCATCTTGTTCTCCTGTGCTGAGGAATCCTGCGGCTTCTTTTTCAGAAATTGTCCCATCTCCGCTTGAGTTTTCTGTTTTCTTTGGCCCACCAGGGATGATATTTGCAGATTTTCACCATACTTGGGTCTCTAAGATGCAGGATTGCACTGGATGTTGGTCTATGTGAAGGGAGCTGTAGCTCAGGCGTCCGTCTTGCTTCCCAGCTAGGCTCCGCCTCTAGTGTCCCTATTTTGTACAACACACACAGGTATTCATAGGTCCAATCCAGAGGGTCACCTCCCCCAGAAGCTTCCAGCACATATAGCCACGTTTATGTGCTCCCCACACAGTTACTGATATAGCTACACCTGCAACTTAGCTTGTTGCTCTTCCCCTTATATGACCTCTCCCCCACATGTAGCAAAAGCTACTAAATACCGGTTCTATCACCAGAGAACCACTCTCCCGTTGACATAGCAACCAAGTGATCCCACCGTTAAACGGGAATCTAACAGGAACCCAGTGCTCCCACCGCCAAATATGAACCTAGCACTCCCACAACTGAATGTGGACTCATCATTAACAAACCACACCAATGCCCACGTTGTACCCTCAGGATACTACACATTTATTTACAAAAAGGTCACATAGACCTACTAAATCGTTTTAGGGGTTACAACATAGATAAATAAAACGTAACCTTTATTATATTTTTATAAAAGCTGATACATTTATTTATACACCCAGTCCCATTAAAATGATCAGGGAAGGAATCAGATATTCCACTCAATAATGAATGTGTGTAATCCTCTTTTACTTGGAGGTACTGCTTATGGCTGCAGTTCACTTTGCTGTGTTATAATGTGTGCGGCTTCATTAGGGAAATAATGGTAATTTTAATGGGACTGGGTGTATAAATAAATGTATCAGCTTTTATAAAAATATAATAAAGGTTACATTTTAATATCTGTTGTAACCCCTAAAAGGATTTAGTAGGTCTATGTGACCTTTTTGTCACTGTTAAATATCAACCCTGGGCCCCAGATGTTTTGTCCCAGGCTCCGAATGTACTGCCTGCCAGGCAGATACAACTGTATTGCCGTCCTGAGGATGTGATCAGTGCAGAAGGCAGGGGTTGAGAAGGACCTGTGATGATGTTACCATCATGTGACCAGTGCAGGAGAGGACGGCAGTGAGGAGGGAAAGGCAGTAGGCTGAAAAAAACTACAGCATTCTGCAGTTTTATTCCAGCCGCCTCTCAGCATGTTTGCTGTGCTGCAGCTGGACCTCCGGCCCGCCCTATTATAGTGAATGGGGCTGGAGCGGACTTCCGGCGGCACGGTGCACTAGCGGTAGCATGGATCCGGCAGGCTGTTCCCCCGCCGGAACAGCCTACTGGAGAAGGCTACCGCTATTGTCAAAGTAACCTCAGAGAACTGGGCCATATTTATTGGAGCTTCATTTTTCATTTTTTTCATTATTCATTTTTTACTGAGTAAGTAGCAGTAACATAATAAGCATTAGTTAGCCTTTGTGTACACCATAAAGTTTGTTTTCATTTCGCTACATACCCATAATTTTCTCATTTTCCAACTATAACAAAGTATGCATTACATCTAAAGAATGCATGTCTTTCTTTTAGTGGTGAAATCAAACCTGGAGCAGTCACCCAGCCCTTCCATATAGACATGAATTTGGTTGGGCATCTCCTTTTCAGGTATATACCCATTTCATATTGCAAAATAACATTCAGTCTGCTGATATATTCCCGGCTCATGGGTGGATTTTGTGCAATCCAGTGTTTAGGTATTAGTATAGGCGCTTGAAATGGCATTCTCTGCATACATAAAAACACATCATTTTCCCTAACATATACCTCTAATTGGCCCAAGAGACATGTCCTAGGATTACACGGTATGTCTATCTGTGTAACCTGCTTAATAAGCTTTACAATCACTTTCCAAAATCTTCCAAGTTTAGAACATTCCCAGAACATATGTATTAATGAAGCGTTCTCCGCTTTGCACCAAGGGCAACATGAATCTGTTTGAAGTCCTATCTTATACAAAAGAGCAGGGGTTTTATACACCCTGTGTATTAAATACAGCTGCGACATTCGCTGTGCTTCATTAAGTGTTAAACTGGGTGTTAGAGATAGTGTATCGTTCCATTGTTCCTGGGTAATGCCCCCTATATCACCCTCCCATTTATCTTTGACCAGGAGAGAGCCTGGGGAAGAGGTTTCATCATATATACAGTTGTGTTCATAATTATTCAACCTCCACTGAAATTGAGTGTTTTGGCCAATTTGACATTGATTTTGATCATTTCAGTCATCTTGTTTACAATTAAATCAAAGAGGCACTTGTAAGTCAGACAAATATAACATAACATTTATAATAAAATAACCACAAATGTCTTTTCTGTGCTCACATCATTATCAGTTTTATTCAACCCCCAAGTGACATTAAATCTTAGTACTTAGAACAACATCCTTTTCCAGTTATAACGGCTTTTAACCTCCTCAGGACCGCCTGAGCGGACTCAAGCGGTCCTCTATCTCTGGGTCGACGCATCGGCGCGTCATCTCGCGAGACGCGAGATTACGCGCTGATGCCGCCGCGCATGCGCACTGCGCGGCGGTAAAAAGTTTAAGAAGGAGTTGGTCATCAGCCTGCCAGCCAATGATCAGCACTGGCAGGCTGATGACTTTTAAAAAAACCGAATCACAAGCCATCTAACACATTATATTTATAACTATAATGTGTTAAATGTCTTCTGTGCTCTCTGCTGGGTCCTTTTCGTTGGTTGGACCCTGCAGAGAGCACATATGACTAAGTACATAAGCACTACATACTTAGCCCCAGATCACCCCCCATCACCCCAATTGACCCCTTGAAAACCCCTTTCAATCACCTGTCAATCACTAGTGAAAGGGAAAACAGTGATCAATGTAAACTGTCACTTTTTTTTCCCACTAGTATTGACTGTTAGGTTTAGTTTAGGCCCCCTTGGTAGGTAGTTAGCTTCCGTTAGCGCCCAGCTCACCGCACTCACCGATTCACTGATTAGCGTAGCGCTAATCAGCATTTGTACTTGTATAGTGTCTGTAAGTGATCAGAACTGATCAGTCAGATCTATAATAGTATTAGTGTCACCTTAGTTCGCCCCCCACCCAAAATGCAGTGTTTGCCCGATCAGGCCTGATTGGTCGCCCACACGTGCGTTCACCCACGCCCACCCCGTCGCAGTGACAAAAATTTTATTTATGTTTTATCACTGCACAATAACTAATCAAGCGCTGCGGCGATAAAAAAAAATCAGTTTTGATCTCTTATCAATCGTAGCGGCTTCCTGTACTTCGCAAGCCTCCCATTTGTAAGACAGGCTTGCTCTTTTTCTTGGGTAGTCTCAGGGAATACCCTCTAAATGTCAAATAAGGGGTATTCCTCTGCAGAGGCCTACAGGATTCTGACCCAGTCGGATGAGGAATGGGAACCCTCATCTGACGAACCCTCTTCTGACGAATCTAGCGTGTCAGAATATGAACCTGTAGAAAGCAGTGGCAGTCTGACCCAAAGTTCGGACGAGGAGGTTGAGGTCCCTGATACCACCAGGCGTACCCGGCCCTGTGTCGCTAGACCACAGGTTGCGCAGGATCCGTTTCAAGTGCAGCAGAGTGGGGCTGCCGCTGTCAGATTACGTGGTGAGGCATACACCAGCAGCGCAGCCATTCCTGGACCTAGTACCAGCACTGCCGTAGAACATGGTGAAGAGTCGAGCACCAGAAGGGCAGTTGAAGCTGGTACGGTGGCACGTGCAATAGTTCCCCCGTTGCAGCCACCGCACAGACAGGCCCGTAGAGCCCCTAGAATCCCTGAGGTGCTAGCAAACCCTGATTGGCAGCCCCCAACTTCAGCCGCACCATTTGTTCCCCCTTTCACCGCCCAGTCAGGAGTTCAGGTGGAGACAGCTCAGATCGGATCGGCACTGGGGTTTGTTGAGCTGTTCTTCACTGCGGAGCTCTTTGACCTAGTCGTGGCAGAAACAAATCGGTATGACACTCAATTTATAAACGCCAACCCGGGAAGCTCTTATGCCCAGTCTTTCCGGTGGAAACCAGTCCAAGTTTCCGAATTTAAAACTTTTCTGGGCCTTCTCCTCAACATGGGCCTAACAAAAAAGCATGAATTGCGGTCATATTGGTCCACGAACCCAATTCATCACATGCCCATGTACTCTGCTGCCATGTCCAGGACACGATTTGAGACCATCCTGCGTTTCCTACACTTGAGCGACAACACCACCTCCCGTCCCAGAGGCCACCCAGCTTTTGACCGGCTCCACAAAATTCGGCCCCTCATAGACCACTTCAACCTGAAATTTGCAGATTTGTATACCCCCGCACAAAACATCTGCGTAGACGAGTCCCTAATACATTTTACCGGGCACCTTGGCTTGAAACAGTACATCCCAAGCAAGCGCGCCCAGTATGGGGTCAAACTGTATAAGCTCTGTGAAAGGGCCACAGGCTATACACACAAATTTCGGATCTATGAGGGAAAAGATCAGACCCTGGAGCCGGTCGGTTGCCCTGACTACCTGGGGAGCAGTGAGAAGACAGTCTGAGACTTAGTGTCACCCTTATTCGGCAAGGGGTACCATCTTTATGTGGACAATTTCTACACAAGTGTGCCCCTCTTAAGGCATTTGTTCCTAGAACAGATTGGCTGCTGTGGCACTGCGCGACCTAGTCGCCGGGGCTTCCCCCTATGGCTCATTACCACCCATCTTGCAAGGGGGGAGAGGGCTGCCTTGTGTAACGAAGAACTGCTCGCGGTGAAATGGAGAGACAAGCGTGACGTTTACATGCTCTCCTCCATTCACGCAGACACGACAATCCAAATTGAACGGGCAACCAGTGTCATTGAAAAGCCCCTCTCGGTCCACAACTATAATTTGCTCATGGGAGGGGTGGACTTCAATGACCAGATGTTGGCCCCATATTTGCTTTCCCACAGGACCAGACGCTGGTATAAAAAGGTGTCTGTATATCTAATTCAATTGGCTATATATAATAGTTTTGTTCTCTACAGTAAGGCTGGGAGAACAGGATCCTTCCTCAAATTTCAGGAAGAGATCATCGCGAACCTCCTGTATCCAGGAGGTTTCGTGGCCCCAACCACCAGTGTAGTGAGCCGTCTACACGAGCGACATTTCCCCAATGTCGTTGCTGGTACCTCAAACCAACCGCCACCCCGAAAAAGATGTCGTGTCTGTAGCAGGAGTGGAATAAGGCGTGACACCCGCTATTTCTGTCCTGACTGCCCTGACCACCCTGCCCTATGCCTGGGGGAGTGTTTCAGGAAGTACCACACTCAGGTACACTTAGGGACGTAGGGATTGCAGGACACAGGTAGTTTTTATAATCAGGATCTAGGGTCTCTCAGGATACTAGGTTTTGAGAGACCGTAACACATAGGGGTGCTGGTGTGCTACAGCAGAAATGTGAAACGGTAGAAACCTCTCCTTTCACTTGGGATAAAGTGCATCATGTACTTCGCACCATCTCTGTGAGATTTACACTTTACACATTGTCCCATGGGAAAGGAGAGGTTTCTGCTAGGAAAATAAAGAGTGAAATGGTAAAAAAAAAAAAATTAAACAGGTAGCAAGAAAAAGAAATCTTGAGTGAGTTCAGGTTTTAAAAGTTTTGATGTTCAGGTTTGAAAAAAAAAGTTTTATGTTCAGGTTTTGTAAAGTTTGTAATACTCAAGTTTATGAGCCTGCTGCCTGTGTTTTCTTTTTTTCCCCCTAACCACCCTTTGTTTTCCAGGTAGACCAACGGACCAACCGACGAAAACGCTGCAGCACTGATGTGCATTCTGAGAGAAGCATTGCGCTGCTGTCAGAAGACACGTGAAGTCGGTGTATGCGGCACTGCAAGACGAGATTTCTCCTCTGCAGTACAGGTACGTTTGCCCAGGCATATGAGCTGAGGAGAGGTGTTGGAGTTCATATGCTTTGGCAAACACTTTGTTAAAAAATCTGGCAAAGATGTCTTCCTCCACAACGATCGATTGATCGATGTGAATGGAGAAATCACGTTTGCCAGGACATAGGAGCTGAAGTGGGTATGGATGTTTGGGCGGAGCCCCTATGTCCTGGCAATTGCCAGGCCCCTCTTTTTTTTCTTGCATATTTTTTGGCAGAGATTTTTTCATCCACATCGATCGATGCGAATGAAGAAATCTGTGCTGTTCATTTTTTCTTTCAGCCCAGAGGCTGAACGGAAAAAAATCTCATTAACCGTATGCTCAATATAAGGAGAATAGCAGAAACTTCTAATGCTTGCCATACATGTAATGATTGCGGAGACCCTCAAATGCCAGAGCAGTACAAAAACCTCACATGTGACCCCATTTTGGAAAGAAGACACCCCAAGGTATTCGCTGAGGGGCATATTGAGTCCATGAAAGATTAAACTTTTTGTCACAAGTTAGCAGAAAGGCAGACTTTGTGAGAAAAAAACAATACCTTGGGGTGTCTTCTTTCTAAAATGGGGTCACATTTGGGGTATTTTTACTGCCCTGGTATTTTAGGGGCCCTAAAGCGTGAGAAGAAAAATGCGTAAAAATGCCATCCTAAAAGGTACTCATTGAAATTAGGGCCCCTTTGCGCATCTTGGCTGCAAAAAAGTGTCACACATGTGGTATCGCCGTACTCAGGAGAAGTAGGGCAATGAGATTTGGGGTGTATTTTTACATATACCCATGCTGGGTGAGAGAAATATCTTTGTAAATTGACAACTGTGTATAAAAAATGGAAAAAGTTGTCATTTACAGAAATATTTTTCACACACAGTATGGATATATGTAAAAATACACCCCAACACACATTGCCCTACTTCTCCTGAGTACGGCGATACCACATGTGTGCCACTTTTTTGCAGCCAAGATGCGCAAAGGGGCCCTAAATCCAATGAGTACCTTTAGGATTTCACAGGGCATTTTTACGCATTTGGATTCTCAAGCTTTAGGGGCCCCTAAAATGCCAGGGCAGTATAAATACCCCACAAGTGACCTCATTTCGGAAAGTATGCACCCTAAAGTATTCGCTGATGGGCAGTGTGAGTTAATGGAAGTTTTTATTTCTTGTCACAAGTTAGCGGAAAATGAAATAAAAATAAAATAAAAAAATCCATTTCCGCTAACTTGTGACAAAAAATAAAAACTTCCATGAACTCATTATGCCCCTCAGTGAATACCTTAGGGTGTATACTTTCCGAAATGGGGTCATTTATGGGGTGTTTCTACTGTCTGGGCATTGTAGTACCTCAGGAAACAGGACAGGTGCTCAGAAAGTCAAAGTGCGGAAATTCACTTTTTTGCACCATAGTTTGTAAACGCTATAACTTTTACCCAAACCAATAAATATACACTTATTGCATTTTTTTTTATCAAAGACACGTAGAAAAATAAAGTTAGAGAAAAATGTATAGAGAAATGTAGTTTTATTTGGTAAATTTTCCAACAGAAATTGAAAAATGTTGTTTTTTTGGAAAAATTTCGTCAAAAAAAGTAAAATATCAAAAAAAGTAAAAATGTCAGCAGCAATGAAATACCACCAAATGAAAGCTCTATTAGTGAGAAGAAAAGGAGGTAAAATTCATTTGGGTGGTAAGTTGTATGACGGAGCAATAAACGGTGAAAGTAGCGTAGTGCAGAATTGTAAAAAGTGGCCTGGTCATTAAGGGTGTTTAAGCTAGGGGGGCTGAGGTGGTTAAACGTGAAGCATAGCTTGACACAAGTGTCTTGTAGTGATCTACGGGTATCTTCGCCCATTCTTCATGGGCAAAAGCCTCCAGTTCAGTAACATTCTTAGACTTGCGCGCTGCAACTGCTTTCTTTAAGTCCCACCAGAGGTTCTCAATCGGATTTAAGTCTGGTGACTGCGATGGCCACTTCAAAATGTTCCAGCCTTTAATCTGCAACCATGCTCTAGTGGACTTGAAGGTATGCTTGGGATCATGTTGAAAGGTCCAACGTCTCCCAAGCCTCAGGTTTGTGACGGACTGCATCACATTTTCATCCAATATCTTCTGGTACTAAAGAGAATTCATGGTACCTTGCACATGCTGAAGCTTCTCTGTACCTGTAGAAGCAAAACAGCCCCAAAGCATGATTGACCCCTGCCATGCTTCACAGTAGGCAAGGTGTTCTTTTCTTCATAGGCCTTGCTCTTCCTCCTCCAAACATAGCGTTGATCCATGGGCCCAAACAGTTCTAATTTTGTTTCATCAGTCCACAGAACACTATCCCAAAACTTTTGTGGTTTGTCCACATGACTTTTGGCATACTGCAGTCGACTCTGCTTATTCTTTGGAGACAGCAAGGGGGTGCGCCTGGGAGTTCTGGCATGGAGGCCTTCATTACGCAGTGTGCGCCTTATTGTCTGAGCTGAAACTTCAGTACCCGCATCTGACAAATCTTTTTTCAGTTCCTCAGCAGTCACACGGGGACTTTTCTCCACTTTGCGCTTTAGGTAGCGCATAGCAGTCGAAGTCAGCATCTTCATTCTGCCACGACCAGGTAGCGTTTCAACAGTGCCGTTTGCCTTGAATTTGCGAATGATGCTTCCTATGGTGTCTCTTGGTATGTTTAACATCTTTGCAATCTTCTTATAGCCATTGCCCTTCCTGTGAAGAGAAATCACCTCTTCTCTTGTCTTCCTGGACCATTCTCTTGACTTCACCATGTTTGTAAACACACCAGTAAATCTCTAGAAGGAGCTGAGTATCAGTCATTTTTAATCTGCCTAATGCTTATTTTGCTTGATTGCTGCTCCTTGACATCCACAGGTGTTTTCAATACCTGATCGAAAACACTTGAATGAACCTCTGTTCTTAAGAGTGGTAGTCTTTAAGGGGTTGAATAATTGTGTCAATGAAGAAATCACACAAAAAAACATTTAATACTGTATTACAAAAACAATTGATGTCATTTTAGTTGCATTTGGTTCTTTAAAAAGTCCTTGTAAGATTACACTAAATTCCCTAAAACCCTTTTCAATTTGAATTTTGAACACAACTGTATGTCTATATACTAGTGAGATCAGACCCTTCGTGCTGCCAGTATTCAATAGCTGCTGAATTATTATTGGGGTAGCTGAAAATTGTTCACTCCCTGTGAATTGCGCCTGATACGCATGCCTCAGCTGTAAAAATTTATGGAATTATGTATTTGGAACTTCAAATTCCCTCTGTAGTTGCGCAAATGTTTTCATAGTACCACCCTCCTGAATGTGGCGTATACAGAGAATACCCTTTTTCTCCCAGGGAGAGAATCCCTCAAGCCTAAATATCTCAGGCAGCCACGGGTTTCGCCATAGAGGCGTATGTCCGTAGAATCTTTTGAGACCAATTATGTCTTTAAATTTGGCCCATACTTTAAATATCAGGGACAGCGTGGTAAGATCCCTAGCCCCCTGCACCTTTCCTATTTCGGCAATACATATTGGTATGTCCTGCTTAGTTAGAGAAGATGCTATCTTTGCTGATGGTCCCGCACCCTCATACTGCCCCCAATCCTTTAAATGTTGCAACTCGGCGGCTACAAAGTATATCCAGGGGTTCGGTGCGGATAGACCACCCTCCTCCTTGCCTCTCTGCAACGTCTCCAATCTGATTCTGGGCTGTTTTTTTTTCCATACCAGTGATCGGAATGCACACTGAATCTTATAAAATTTCCTATGGGGTATCCAAGTGGGAGAATTGTGCAGTATATACAGCAGTTAAGGTATCAGGATCATTTTAACTAAATTGCAGCGACCCACCACTGATAGAGGGAGTCTAAACCAGGCAGACACCTTGTCTGTAAGTTTATTAAGCAGGGGATCTATATTAAGTTTAATATATTCCGTAACTTTTGGCGTGATCGACACCCCTAGGTATTTAAAACTATTCACGATCTGTAACTGGATTTGCATCCAGGCCATTTGTGGGGGAAGCGGATCAAGCGGAAGTATCACTGATTTTTCCCAGTTGATTCGTAACCCTGACCTAAGGCCGAATTCAGTAATGTGACACATCACCAGATGGACAGATTGTGTTAAATCCCCTGTATATAAAAGCAGATCATCTGCATATAACGACACTCGTTCCTCCTGAGGGCCCAGCAGAAACCCTGTCCAATCCGGCGACGCATGTAATTTACATGTCAGTGGCTCAATGGCTACTGCAAACAGGAGTGGGGACAATGGACACCCCTGCCTGGTCCCTCGGTGTAAAGGGAACTGTGCACTAAGTTCTCAATTTGCTCTAATTCTGGCCAATGGAGATCGATATAGGAGCTTCACCCAATACAAGAATCCCGGTCCGAATCCCATAGTCATCATAGTTTCCCACAGATATTCCCACTCGACGATGTTAAAAGCTTTGACAGCGTCGAGGGATATCACTGACCGGCACCTCCCAGTATCCACGAGTCTTTGGAGGTTGAGAAAAAGCCTCCTCAGATAAATGGACGTGCTTTTGTCAAGCATGAATCCTGACTGATCTTCATGTATTAGGGTACTAATAACTTTGTTCAGACGGTTAGCTAATACTTTTGCCATAATTTTCACATCCACAGGGAGGAGGGAAATAGGGTGATAGGATTCCGGTAGCGTTGGATGCTTTCCCGGCTTAGGTAGCACTACTAAAATGGCCTCTCTGATGGAAGCCGGTAATAGTCCCACTTTTAAGGCATCGTTGAATGTGTCAAGCATATGTAGGAGGAGATCCTCCTGATGCCTTTTATAGAATTCGCCTGCCAGGCATTCCAGTCCCGGGGATTTTTCGTTAGGGAAGGCCCCAAGGGCCACCCTAAGCTCCTCTAACTCTATAGGCTCATCTAGATAATGAAGTGATTCCGTCGATAATTTCTGCAACGGAATGTTTTCAAGGTAAGATCTAAAATTACTAGTGTCTACAGTGAGTTTTGAGGTATATAATTCTCTATAATAGACATAAAACTCGTGAAGAATCACTGAGTCACCCGACGACAAGGTTCCTCTTGCAGTTCGGATGGCCAGTGTCCTGGAAGGACCGTTCTGTGAACAGACTACCCTGGTCAGTAAGCACCCCGTGCTCTCCTCTGACTCAAAATATTTCTGCGATAGGAAGAAACATTTATTGTCCGCAATTTGAGTAAAATGATCCCTCAGTTTGTCCTGTGCTTCTTTCCACTGCAAATCCCTTTGTGGTGAAGGGTTTTGTATGTATTCCACCTCAGAATATTTTACCTCCCTCTGCAAGGTATTTGTAAGCCCCCTAGTTGCAGACTTCTTACACCTAATTTTTTGGATATAGAGACCACAGACATAGGCCTTCATAGCGTCCCATATAATTCCTACTGATGTTGAGCCTACGTTGGTAAGGAAAAAGTCCCTAATCTTTTACGTGAGTGGGTCCCCTCTATCAAGCAAATCTATCCAGAACGGGTTGAGCTTCCACACGAAAGGAACTCCTCCCATATTAGTTTTGGCCAATTGCATCTCCACTCGGATAGCAGAATGGTCTGATAGAATATCTGCCGCGTAGCCTATCTGTGAAATATAAGGCATCATGTCCAGGGACCCCACTGGTAGATCAATCCTGGAAAGGGAGCCATGCGTCGATGAAAAACAGGAGGATTCACGAGCATTGGGATGTTGAATTCTCCATAGATCATGAAGATCCAATTCCAGCAATAAGTTTGCCAATGAAGTCTCCCGCATTCCCTCCGAGGCAGGGCTATGATGAAACTTATCCAATGACGGATCTAGTTATTTGTGAAATCCCCCAACATAAGTATCGGGACTAGAGGGCCTTTGGTTATACAAGTCATAACCTGTTTGATCACCGTACAGGAATACGGCGGTGGTATAAAGATAACAACGAGAAGGAAGAGGCTTTTATGTATAGAACAGTGTAGGAAAACAAATATACACTCAGTGTCTATAACAGAGGTATAGCATTCAAAAGGTATGGCCCTGTGGACCAGAACACTGACCCCCCCTAGTATGAGTTGAGAACGTGGAATGGTAGGAGTGCGAGATCCATGGTTTATGCAGCAGATTCTGAGATTGTTTAGATAAGTGCGTTTCTAAAAGGCATAATATGGGCAGTTGATATTTTTGTACCGCCGTAAATATAGATTGTCGTTTTACACTCTCTCACTCCCCTAACATTCCACACCAACACCTGTATCTTATCTATCATGTTGTATAATCTGTATAATAATGAACAGGGTGTACACAGATATATAGCACGCCAAACAACCGCCAGAGGCAGAAGTAAGTATATAGGTCGTCTCACCGTACTTTTCCCCCCAATTAAACCTAACCTGGAAACAACAGAACAGTGCATATAACATCAGAAAGAGAATAAAAAAAAGAACTCCATTCATCCCCAAAAAATGGGAATTTGAGGCACGAAAATTTCCTGGAACCAGCAAACATAGTAGAATGTATCTGGTGAGTAAATTATAGAAAAAGAGTCTCGAGTACGGCACCTCATATGCAACAGTCGGACTAGGTGATATGTAGTAAGTGTCCATCATATTAGTACAAAATGGCCAATATGGTGAGCAGTCTTCATATGGGGCACATTAACTATGCCTAATAGACCTATATTAGCAGGTATATCCGATGTATCAGGGAAACATAAGAACATATGAACTGGAAACAGCACATGTAGTATACTCATCATCCAATCGTCCCAGATACCAAGTCATCCCTGGTGGCAGTTCCCGCTGAGTTAGGTGTCCACAACCGTCACTCCTGTTCTCCGGCGACAATCTTGTGGAGATCTTTCTGATCCAGCCAATTGGTGGCCTATTCCGGCGTTTCAAAAAAGTGTGTTCTTCCTCCTGCAACCACTTGCAGTTTTGATGGATATAGCATGGAATATTGCACATTTCATATCCGTAGGCGTCGTTTGACCTCTAGGAATTTTGCTTACCTCTACTGAACTTCTGCGAAGAAGTCTGGGAATATTGATATTTTGTTGCCGTCAATAGTGAGATCCAGCAAGTCTCTGGCCTCGCACAGGATTGTGTCTCAGTCTTGGAAGTGCCGGATCTGGAGCAGTAGTGGTCTGGGAGGTGGCCCTGGTGGTGGGGGCGAAACGGTACCTGGTGCGCCCTCTCTATGACGAAGAGTGGAGACAAAGACTGCGCACCAAATTTATCTTTGAACCAGGTTTTAAAAATTCCTGGAGCATCAGCCCCTTCAGCCTTTTCTGGTACGATCACCAGTCTAAGATTATTGCGCCGAGACCCATTTTACTTGCCTTTGTTGATACCCTGGAACAGAATAAACAAAGAGAAGGACTTCCTCCATTCCTTAGTACAAGAAAGGTACTCAATCATAGCCCTTTTAACGTCTAAACAATGAAGGGATTTCTGAAAGAGGGCCGGGAGTACTATGTTTTGTGACCTGTGGAATTCAGAGGCAACTTCAGGTAGAAAAGCTGGGTCGGGCCTGATTAAAACTCTACCCTCCAGGTGAGGGAGCCTGACCGCTGTCTGTTATGGACGCTTGAGCCTGCAGCTCCGTCACACTCACACTGGAATACCGCCACATCTAGCAAAAATCTTGCCAAAAATGGTCAGAACCTGGAGAGAAAGAAGCTATCACACTCCTGGTACACAGACAACTCAGAAAGCACAGATGGAACTGCAGAAATATCGAAAAAAAGTCAAGCTCCGGCTCTCCATACAAAGCTGCAAAGATGCCGCCCTCAGCGGATGAAGGAGGAGCCGAGGGTGAGGATACTGACCTGGAGAGCGCAACAGAAGGTGAGCAAGACACTGCGCTGGCTCCCATAACTAAATGTTATTTGAAAACAAAAGCCCTTAAACCTGTGCTAACTGAACTAGCTGCCATTAAGATGACGTCCATCAGATAGCACACAGAGTGAAGAGCCTGGAATCTACCCAGGAGGAGATGATTTCATTCTCGGGGGCGCGAGAGTATCAACAAGCCATTATCCCTCATAGAGAATAAAGAGAACTGCAGTAGGCAGAAAAACATCTGCATAAAAGGGCTGCCAGAATCCTGGGCAGCAGAGGCTGCCAGAGACACAGCCAGCATCCTAACGCTGCTAGAGATAGATCCAGTATCAAATACCAAAAAGGAGAGCTACCAAGACATTGCTTCAACCACACTTTCCAATCGTTGGCAAATGAAGCTATTACTAGGTGCCTTGAGAGAAAACAACATACAATACTCGTGGCTGTAACCGGTCGGACTAGCTTTTCACAAAAATAGCATACGAATAGTGGTGCGTACACCCTTGCCTTCACCTTGTCCTATTTACCCCGCAACCATCAACAAGGTTTTATTTACATCAAGGTGGAATAATCTTTGTCTTTGACAGGGGCACAGCATATTTACATAGTATGGGCATGGATGAATTAAACATTTCGAAAACAATTTTCCTAACAGAAAACTATACAGCACCCTGTTAAAGCTAAAGGCTAAAAACACTGTAGTCACTGAACCAGTTCCCAAAACATTATTCTGATCATGATGTGATGATTTCAGAATTTTTCCCATCAGTTCATTTAATAAAGTCTATCAGTTTCTTCAAATCCTTGGTGATCCTTCCATCAGGGGCAGTTTTGTCCGGAATGTTGATTCAGCAGGAACTTCCAACGATCTTGTAGATCCCTCCTTTTTCTGCTGTCAAGGACCAGTCGGTTCTGTAAAGTTATCACTGGAAAAGAGCTCAGTTGTTCCGCCATTCCCTTCGCAGCATCACAGATATAATACACAAATCTTTGTTGATGACAATAGAGATGTTAATCCAATCTACACATTTTTATTACTAATCGTGGGAATTAATTACTCAACTCCTGCAGCTATCTGACTTTTAGCTTTAAATTCTTCTGAAACTCTTCTACAGACTCCTATGGCATCCATGTATACATGTGAGTCAAAGGATGTAGGGAGTGTCCTTCTTAATCGTGACCGGGCATTGTATTTCTTACTGATTTGATCCAATTCAGGAGGTGAGAATAGAACAAATGGCATCAGTACTTGATTAAGGTACGTTGGCCATTTCATTCTACCTGCATCCTGGGTCAGAGTTTTAAATCTCCACACAATCACCAGATATCTACTTGTCCCATTCAGCTGAATTATATAAGAAAAATATCCTGGAGGAAAAACACCAAAGGGCTTTTTCCTGTATAAAATCCTGTCTCTAAGGTCAGTTTGTCTTCATGTTTTTAAATTGGCCAAATATTTAATGCCAATTATAGGTAAGGATGTAGGAGCCACAGATGTAACTGAACTTTAAGGTTTTCCCTTACCAACATTCTAAATTTGCCTAGGGGATCTTTGTCACTTACACATGCTCCTAAAACATATATCCCCGAATCCTGTTGGATAGGATTTCTAATGGACAGGAACACAGGATTACACTCATTATGTTCACAACTGTTTGGTGGTGTTCCCTTCAGGACAGTCATCCTTTAGACAAACCTTCACCTTTACTTTAGAGGTAGTTTCCACTGGTTTATATTCACAAACACTTCAGACTAGTACTCTATCCTGTTAATCTCTAATATCCACAGTTGGTTTGGTCATATCTAAACACAATTACCATAGACTGAGTCAGTTCCAGTCACACAGATGTACTTATCAGACCAAAACCAAATGTCCTATCTGTCATCTGTCTTACAGTCCACTATACTGAAAACTTAGTCAACTTAGTTGTTCCTGACTCATCTTGTTAATATAACACCGTTGGAATTTGATTTGAATGTGATTTCTCCCTTTATACTATATGAACCAAACAATACGACATGCAAAAACATTATGGCTCTTATAGTCCTGGCACTTGATTGCAACATGACTCATAGATCCAATCAGGCTCTCCTTCCAATTCGACAGCAGTGGCGGTAGTTATCAGGACTTGATGTAAATCTTCAAACCGTAGCTCTAGGACTTTCCACACATATCTCGTTTCATCACCTCCACAATCTCCTGATTGTAAAGAATGAATAGCTTATATACACTCTGGATTCTAGAAAACAACTAAAACTTGGAAATACACATTAGACAATCAATTTGTGCAACATACAACATAATTTGGAAAACTACTATGCTGCATCTGGAGCTGTTGGGGAAAATAGAGACCTAATCTAGGGGTATTCCCACAGAGAACTTTATAAGGACTTGGGCCTATGTTTCGGTTAGGGGTGAACCGGACGGAGAAAAGCCCCAGGGGTAGGTACTCTTACCTCAGTCAGTACCTTTTATCTGTAGCCTTTGCTACAGGTCAAATCGCTGAATATCCTGGAAAGAGATCAATACAGACACATTTACACAGTTCCACCTTTGTTCTGAATATAGTCAATCCGCAGTCTCTGAAATGGTAAAATGACCTTGGCATATGCCTTAGTGGAACTCCCATAGTTCTCCCATCATTATTACAGCATTTACCTTAAACTAACCTAGTGGCAGCCTTGTTGAACCCAGGAGCCATTCACCACAGAACCCAATCACAACTTCTCTCTTTTGATTTGCCCATGTTCTAAATCCATCCTCTTTAGGTAGAGTGCCCTCTGAAGGAAGAGTTTCTTACCAACTCTCCAGAGTCCATTCTCAATCATCACTTCTACCTTTATTCTTTGATGTTTCCTTTCCTGTAGCCTGTATCTGTAAAAGACAAACTTTTGGAAGTCTACTGGCCCTAAGCCACCCTGTATCACACAGACTTCCATGTAGCGTAGACTTCAGGTAATAGTTTAGCCTCTACCTTCTCAGGCAGCATCAGAGCATCAAACATCTCTCATACATTCAGCATTAATTATATATGGGCTTACCCATGGATTAAACAATCTTTGCTTCGCCAAATTAGACCATAATAATGAATGATACCGAAGGCATATCTGGATCTTACCCTCAGTCATCTTACAAACCTCAGCGACTGTCTTCAGCTCGGTCTCCTGCATTGAACATTGCTGGAGGGAGTGGTTCTTTCTTGACAACATCAGATTAAGTAGGGACAGCATATCCTGGCTGAGATGATCCATCTTCCAAGAACCTGAAATTATCTACCAGAAACTCAAAAATTTGGTTATTAATTGTAGACAATCATGTGAATTTGAATTATTTTTAGATGGGAAGGCACTACTACACCTATTTTTATTTCTTTTTAGAGGTACTACAGTACTACTCCCTCCCCCTTCCAGAGGCAGCAGAGTAGTTTGATCTAAATTTGTGCACCTTTAAGGCTGTGAACAGTTGGTAAGAGGAGTAGGAACTGTATTACTATCTACTCTTACACATGTGATACTACCCTTAGCCATGATGAAAGATCATGGAACATGTTTGCTATGAGGCAATAGAAACAGTCCTAAGGATTGTATAGATAATAGGGATCCAGCATTTGATTCTGGATTGTTGATTCCCTGTGGGCGTTGCCAGGTGAGGAAATGGGCAAGTACATACAAAGTATTCCTTCCCCGCCTGTCTTGTGGGGAGGACTGATAGGCAGCCACGCCCGCCTTAGGCCTTTGTTCAATTGAACTTCTACAACATGGAGGGACAAAATATAGGACTATAGTGAACTGTACTCAGGCCTAGCTAATACTAGACCTTTCCAGATGATCTTCAAAACCATCCACAAAGGCAGCACTTATGATTTTCTCATTATTTTCAAAGCCCAAATCCACCCAACTTTCCTGAAGTCTAATGAAAACTTTCTCCACACTCTCTGCCTTGCACTGATGCGCATTTAGACAATGTGACAGGCTAATCACTTAAATGCTTCCTCCCACACCCACTAACAACATGACAAAACATTTTTATTTTTTTTATTTTTTTACTACAAACCAGCATAGGTAAGTCCTCTGAATTGGGAATTCTACTCATCGGTAAAATTGATGTTATTAATATTTGTGGATAATGGGTACAGCAGATTTCATCATAAAATGATGGTAGAAATCTCACATTTTCCTGTGATTGCAATACAGTTCTAAATAAGGACCAAAAGTCCTATTTAATAGGATTAGACACTTCCAATTGGCATCATAGGGATAATCACTGCAGGCACATTTTAAACTAGTGGAACATACAATTGGGACATACTGGAACCTATAATATGAACATACATGTTACGATCTTCACAGTCTAAAGATGCATTCGCAATTAGCAGCCCCCACTATAAGGGGGGCTTGAATTTATGAGGAGGGGGTTTCAGCAAGAGCACAGGAAGGAAGGAGTTTTTGTAGAACTATAAGCACAAAATAACCAATATTGGTTACAGCAGATGTGGTGGGGGAAGGGATGCCACATGGCAGACTCTTTGTTCTCTATAGGATTCAAAATCCTCCATCTTGCATAGACATGCTGATAATTTCATTTCTTAACTTCAATTTCTATCAATCACTTCCATAGACAATTTTCACCATAACTCAACTTGCACTAGCCTATTACTATCCTTCAACCAACTTCTCTTTTCCTTTAATACACTTTCCACAATTCTTCATTTAGTCTACCTCCTACTGCACTTTCCTTCTTATGTTTTAATATACAGTCTCTAGGGGAACTCTTACACAATACTACATATTTCCGGATAATACCGGAAATCTCTGCTACATAGTATTATATAATGCTATCAATGTTTTCTTTATTTTAACTGAAACTTATCCTCTCTTTCTCTCATCAGCTGAGCTGCTTTCAACATCTCCTCATTATGTCCTGTAACATTAGAATTGGCCCCTTATTGTGGGGCACCCACTTAACAATATCTGGTTGCTATTAAACTGAAAATAGCCAAACAGTATTGATCCCACAATATATCTTGTGCAGGGCACCAACCTAATAACCTCGAATTGCTTATTTAATATGCAATTTCGTGTTAATCCTACACACTCTCTGTAGGGATACACAGTCTTAATAACTGCCAATCGAATTGGTGTTAATCCTACTCTCTGTAGGGATACACAATCTTAATAACTGCCAATCGAATTGGTGTTAACCCTACTCACCCCTGGTCATTACTCATGAGTCTTCAAACTCTCGTCAGAGCTTGGCTGAGATCCAATTCTACGTCACAGGATATGCATCAGCTGTCTAACAACTTCCGTTCTGCTCAGTTTCAGCATGTTCTACTACACAAAGAAGGAATATTCAATCGGGTTCTTCGTTCTGAAGGACAGATCAGCTATAATTTAAACCCTTCTATCGCGATAACACCAATTCAACTCTTGAGGAGGTGTAAGAATTAAAGCTTCTTACCTTGTTTTAACCAGCATGACCTCGTCTGATGATTTTGGCCAAGTCCTCTCGTGGCGTTTGAATCGGAAATTACACAATCTGATCTGCCCCACGTTGGGTGCCATTTTGTTAGCGCAATTCATGCTCTTCTCATCTTCTTTGTGTGGTGCCAAATTAAATAGAAGTTATAAGTATGCGTACACCATACTGCTTTCATAATGAGACCAGACACAAGTTGGTTCCATTCAAAGCACTTCTCATTCCCGAGGCTCAGAGCTTTATTCAAAACTATATTCCCTTAAATAGTAGACAGGACATCACATAAGGGGTGTTCCTTAAGAAAAGGTAATTGGCTCCTTAACTTCATAGGAGTGGTTTCAGCAACATCAACTCTGAGTTCATAGGTAGCTTTGAAAACTGCAACCTAATTCCCCCTCCCCCTTCACAGTGACCTTACCCACACATCTGGATAGCGGCCATCTTGTGGACAAAAATGTGTACTACATGATGTTTTCATATATTCAAAAATGCTCTCTCTCACAGACTATTTTGCCAGAGGACAATGTTCCGGAGGTCTTTCTTTCCCTTCTCAAAATAGGGGGGATATGCGCTTGCTGGCACTTAGGCCCTAGAGCCACAATACTGCTGCATAGCGCCTGGATGCTTGGTGATGCCAAGCGACATATCTCACCTTAATAAGATGCCTTCTTGCTGTTTAGCATGTCTTTTGTTTTCTGTATATATTTTAGTTTGGCAAGTTTACTAGTTTATTGAGGACAGTATGGTGGCGGTGGCCTAGTGTATCACATGTTAGTGTTCTTCTTGATTCCATCCTGTTTGGTGCTCTCTCTTCAATATTCCTTGTTGCTTGTGTGTGTGTGTGTGTGTGTGTGTGTGTGTGTGTGGGGGGGGTTTAGAGTAACTGGACCGGTACAGAATTGTTGAAATTAGAGCGTTTCAGCAGGCTAGACATGCAATGCTATAGTGCAAAGTGTTTCAGACCATGCACAGTTGGTTTCTTACTGTTGTTGGAATGTATTAACCTCTCACCCATCCCTTTCCCTTACATACCAACCAGTTTTTGCCCTTGAGTCCTGTTTTTCAAACTCTGTATCTCTTTGGTTGATAGCCAGCAGTGAGTGCCAATACCGCAGCCTATAACCTAGTAAATGTCAGATTGTGTGACTGTCTCTTTTAATGTTAAAGGGCTGAACTCTTCACAAAAAAGACACCATGTGTTATTATTTTTGCACAAATTAAGAGCTCAGGTTGTGTTTTTGCAGGAAACGTAATTCAAACAAAACACAGTCCCCAAAATGCCTACCCAGGTTTACAACCAATGGTTTCATGGTGAGAGCACGAACTCCTCGTCTCTAGCAATTCACAAAGATCTTCCTTTCCAGATGACAGACCAGTATGCAGATGCTGAAGGGAGAGTGCTTTTTGTAAAGGTACAGTAGCCTCAACACCACTTACATTTGCTAAATTATATGCACCAAATGTCCGCCAGCTCATGTGGCTCTTGAAAACATTAGAGGATTTGAAGCTGTTTGCTGTAGGCCTAATTATATTGGGAGGTGATCTGAATCTTGTACTTAATCCTTTTTTAGACTCCTCAACGGCCAGATCCCATGTGGCACAAAGAGCTCTAAGCAAACTGCAGACAAAGCTCCAGGAGCTTGACCTGGTGCTACCCGCACCTATATTGAGAACGGAGCCCCGCAAGTGAACAAGTGAAGGAGGGTGCACTACGTATGCGCAGCCGCCCTCCATTCATTTTCAATGGGGCCGGCGAAAATAGCGCTCCGCTATTTCCGTCAGCCCCATAGAAATTAATGGGAGCGGGGGCCGCGCATGCGCGGTATTCTCCTATTCACTTCTATGGGGAGCCGGCTTGGTTGTGGCCGGATCAGAGTCCTCCGGCCACCACCTTGCGGGGCTCCGTTCTCTATATAGGTGCGGGTCCCAGCTATGGCATCCTAGCGATACGCCCCCATTGTCTATGATGAGACAACCCCTTTAAGACACTTAGAGAAAATCTTAAAGACCAACTTAACCTTAGATCTTCCTAATGTTATCTTTACTTTCAGCAGCTGATTTATGCACATGGTAATAAAGGAGGCCACCTGACCTCTAGGATTAAGAAAAAGAAATCTCTATCTCAGATATCAGCGGTTAAAACTGCCCAAGGTCAGGTTGTGAAACCAATACTGGACATCTCTAAGGCTTTTCAAACCTATGCAGGATTACATAATTTACAGCAGTCAGAATCCCAAACATCCATTCCTTTTAGAGATCAGGCTGTAGAATCCGTTCTGGAGACCCTGAATCTACCTAGAATAGACCATCAAACTGCACAAGAACTAGTGAAGCCAGTATCACTGGAGGAAATGAAAGTCATTGTCAACAGTTTTTCCCTTAAGAAGAGTCCAGGCCCTTTTAGGCCTCCCACTTCAGTATTATAAAACATTCTCTGACCTATTCTATTCACATTTATCAACATTGTGTAATGATCTGTTAGGATTGGGCTCATATACACAGACAAACACAGGAGGCACATGTGACCCTCATTCCAAAAGAAGGAAAAGATCCCCAACTTTGTGGCAGTTATAGGCCGATCTCACTCTTGAACCTTGATCTGAAAATCTGGGTGAAACTCTTGGCCTTTAGAATGAAAGCATACATTCCATCGTACAGAACAAAGACCCCACTGACCCTATTAGGAGTTGATGCCGAGAAGGCTTTTGACGGGGTGGATTGGTCTTTTATGAGGCAGACCTTATTGCGGTTCCAATTCCCACCACAGTTTGTGGATGCGGTCTTCACTCTGTATGCACAACCTCCCGCCAGACTCAAAATAAACGGAACATTGTCCCCTAAAATAGTACCCAGCAGGGATGCCCACTTTTTCCTACCTTATTTATTTTAGTAGTGGAAACTCTTTTGCAAGTTATTCAACATGCGCAAGATATTAAGGGGTATAGATGCCGGAGATTTGAATTTAAGTATTTAGCGTTCGCTGATGAATTGCTATTTGTGATTACTAATCCACATTCTGGTTTTTCAGTGGTTGCTAGACTCTTAGATCACTTTGGCCCCCTGTCGAATTTCAAAATGAACGCTAACAAATCTGAAGTGATGAATATTATTCTAACTCTAAATCAGAGGTTCAAGATATTAAAGCAACCACACCTTTTGCGTGGTGCTCAGGTTCTATTAAATATCTGGGGATAAAAGTTCCAAGTCAGCTTTCTAAGCTTTATGATCTTAATTTCGCCCCATTGTTATCTGACGTTACAGAGCTCCTGTAGTCCTATGATCTACCCTTGATCTCCTGGATGGGCAGAGTCAACCTGATAAAATGCTACATTCTCCCTAAAGTATTATATTCTATGCAGATGATACCTATTAGATTACCCGCAACAGTCTTTAAAACTTTGAAACAAACATTCTCACGCTATATATGGAAAGGCAGGAGACCTAGGGTATCATACACACCATTGACCAGGGCTAGATCGGAGGAGAGGATGGGACTAACGGAACGCTACGCATATTATAGGGCCTTACAACTACAAAGATGGCTAACCCTGGCAAACCCTGATCAGAATGCAGAGAATTTCCTCAGGGATCTCTGGCTTCCCTCTATAAAACGGTTTAGGAAATCAGACTTCGACCCAATGATGCAAGGGATTTGTGAGGTGTGGCATGCATTGGGACCAGAGCTGTCAACCGCCACTTCTCCAATAATTGCAGTGGGTCTACTTCTGATACATACTGGGAAACATGTGCAGCCTTATGAGACAATGTGGCAGATTCTAAATAGGTTCCCTCTGGCTCAATTATTCCCTAAAGGACAATCAGACATCCAGGAGGTAGTCCAGCCTTTCCCTCTCAACTTTTTTCATTATGCCCATATTAAGAAGATTTGCTCTGTGGCAGCGCAGTCATACGGCTGGTCTAGAGAGCTCACTGAATTTGAAAGGGCTCTGCTAGTTACAACAAGATCAGCAAGGACTATGTCCTTCTTAGTACGCTCCTTTGTCTTACCCCACATTGAGGATAAACCATTGTATCTCCAAGATTGGTTGTCACGAACCAGCGGGTGTGAACCCACCGTGTCACATGTCCTACCTTCTCTAAGGGCGTTGTCTAATAGTGATGAGCGGCATAAGCAATATTCGTTTTAGCTATATTTTGCAAATTTTTCTCATAATATTCACAACAAATTAGTGAATTCTAGAATTCGCGACCTCCAGTCATTATTTTAACGATTGCTTAAATCGGCACTAATGATGCACATTTTTTTTTCGCAATAAGTGCAACTTTCCATTTTATCAGGTCTGAGTAGATATTACTGATTGGTGCGCTAAGTATTGTTGTGATATCACAGCACTGTGTCTAACAGACACTAATCCCTATCACAGCACAGTAATTCCTATCACACTACTTAACACCCTGCACTGCAACCTATCAGCTACACTATATCACTATCTAACCTACACTGACTACCTCCCACAAACTATCTGTATTATATATATGAGCTAACTATCTAATGTAATTAAATAAGGATCTAGATGAGTCTGCAAAGCACAGAGCACAGCAATGACACTGCTGTCTCTCTCAGAACTGCAAAAAACTGCAGAAAATGGCTGCTTAGGAGTTTCTTATACAGTAAAGGAGTAGGCAACTTTCCTATTGGTTGCTAGGGATGTTGCTAAGCTATGACAAATATTTTGCAGCCTTCTCATTGGCCCACAAGCAAGAAGCAGAAGTACTGATGAAAAATAAAACTAGAATATTTGCGATTACGAATATATGGCACTATATTCTAGATTTACGCGAATTCTCGAAGTGCCGATATTCACAATAAAAATTCGCAATTAGAATATTCGCGATGAACACTTGTCTAAGTAAACCTCTTGATCTTCACAGTACCCCTGATGGTGAGGATAGACTTTACCAAGGGGAACACCAGGTTGCTACCTCTTGAGGAGGGTTGACACACAAAGCAGCTGGTCGAGGCGGACCATGAGGTACCTGAGCAAGGTACCAGAGGTACAGACGTAGTCAGCAGGCTGATTCGCAACCAGTAGCAACAGTGCAGGACCGAAGGATGAGGCAGAGGTGAAGTCAAACAAGCAATAGGTCAGGGCAGGCAGCACAGGTACAGGTCAGGCAATCCGGGTCAGCAACAGGAGAGTGAAGGCAAGCAGGCAGGGATCAAACAGCAGAGTCCAGAAACACATACACAAGTCAGATACACAGGAACACAAGCAGAGATAACAGCAACCTAGCAAGACATAAGGACCTTGACGCTGAGGCATCTGGAAAGGGGGCTGAGCCAATTAATATATGCAGAAGGGCTAGGATTGGTCAGTGAGGTTGCAACGGACCGCCTGGCACCCGACTGGGTGCCTCTGCCAATCTATGCTTTCTAGCTGTAGCTGAGGACCACAAGCACTGCACCGGACACCATCAGTGTCGTAGACCCCTCACCGCCACAGCTTGGCTGGGGTTTTGCCATCTTCCACCCACCCTGGACCTAAGGCAAGGCTCCAGCTTCCAATGGGTTGACCTCTCCTACTCCCAGAGAGTGTAGCAGGCTGCTCTTAAAAGAGAAAGTGATTATAGCAATTCCCCCACACATGAAATAAGGCTATATGTTGAGGGTAAGCAGAAATCCTTTATTGGTGCCACAGCTAGCCTTTTTATACAATTCCCCATGTATGGGGTACGCCCACATGGACCATGTGGGGAACTGTGTTACAAAGATACAGATCAATTACAACCATTGTAAAATATGTGACACTTTCATACAAAGTAGGTCACTCCCTCCCCTACTACGCCCTGGAGTCTGAGAGATAACTGAGTCAAAAACTGTACTAAACTCAATTATCTCCAGGTACAGAAAAACATACATTTTTAACAAACTCCCAAACACCCCCAAAACACATGAAAACCCCACAAAAGTCACATCCCCTGATAGCCCCGATCTGGGGGACCAACATATCCAAAAATCACCCAGATCGTTTCAGGGGTTCGGGATTTTCATTCAAGTCATAGTTTTGACCGATTGTGCACATGTTCCTATGCCCAAAACAGTTACAGGGGATTAGGGCTAACGGTCGGTCTCTCTTTCTTGAGTCCTTTAAAAGTGCATTTGGCAAGGTCTATTGCAGAGCCCATAGTCACAGAGCAGGAGGCTGGCAAGCAGGCCCCTCCAAGTTGCCGTGGCGAGGTTACTTTCACCACAGAGGTCACATAATCTAACCCATAAAGCACAGGAAGTGATGCGCGCTGGCCCTTAAGGAAGTGCTGCAGGAACAAGCATACTGTGGCCAGGGTTGAAAGGAAATTGTGGAGCAGACCCCAGAACAACAATACCTACACGGACAGGGCCCAGGACTGCAGCGGTGAATGGGAAAGCACTGGCAGCAGATCACCGCTGAACGCGGTGCCCGGGACTGCGGCGGTAAGCAGGGGAACAGTTACAGCAGCCACTGTTACATTGGCTTATCCCTATCAATAGCAGATATCAGGTCTATTTTGACATATTCTCAAAAATTCTCCACCTGTGTCCGCTTAAGAGACAACCACCAAAAATTGCTAAGTCGCTGGTATAGGACCCCGGATTTCCTGCTGAGACACAATTTAGCTTTAGACAATACATGTTGGCGGTGTTCGGATCACGAGGGTACCTGTCTGCATATCTGGTGGACCTGCCCCCTGATACAACCCTTTTGGTCTCAGATAGAACAAACTATAAAGAAGGTTTGTGGGCCACAATTCACCCTAACCCCACATATGGTGTTCTTGGCGAAACCAGGGACGGACTATAGGCGGTCAAAGACAAATTTAAGCTCACATCTCATTGCAACAGCAAAAAGCCTTATACCACTACACTGGAGACAAGTACTCCCGCCGACTCACTCCCAGTGGATTGACAAGGTTAACCAGATATGCAGGTTTGAAGAAATGAAGAGTTGGTCACATAGGTCTTACCCCAAGTTTTTAAAACTTTGGGCCTTGTGGAAATTGTATGATAGTAATGGGATGGCCTCTCCCTCTACTACCTAGAGAGATGTAAGACTCTAGCTTCGCTGTTTCTTGGTCTGTAAGATGTGGAAAGGCACATAGTGCTTAATAGCACCATCTAAGATCAACCTTGCTTCTCGCATTTGTACCTTTTAGCATCGGGAGAGCAGAAGTCATAGCAGCTCGCACTGATGCTAACTGCTTGAGATTGGAAGAACCCTCTCTTTCTTTGCCTTCCCAACAATGCTGCAGATAAGACTTCTGAATGTGTGCCCCCCAACCTCAGGGACTCGCATCTGTCGTTAGGCATATTAACCCTCCCAGTTTCCATGAAATCTCCCAGATTAAGTTTTCCCTTTCCAACCACCAGGACAGACTTTGAAGGGTTTGGTCTGAGATCTTAAACACTGCTTCTAAGGAAACTTTCCCCCTGTCCCAAAAGGATGGAATCTCCCATATAAAGGATCGGGAGAAGAATTGAGCCCAACTCAAAGCAGGAATGCAAACTGTGAAGGAGCCCAGGATAGACATTCCCTGTCTCACAGAAATTACTGGATTTTTTTATAGGTTCTAAATAGAGATGAGCGAACACCTGGAAGTTCGGTTTCAGGAAGTACGGCCGAACTTCCCGTAAATGTTCGGGTTCGGGATCCGAACTCGACCCGAACTTTATCCCAAACCCGAACCCCATTGAAGTCAATGGGGACCCGAACTTTTAGGCACTAAAAAGGCTGTAAAATAGTCCAGGAAAGGGCTAGAGGGCAGCAAAATGTAGGTAAATCCCCTGCAAACAAATGTGGATAGGGAAATGAATTAAAATAAAATAAATAAAAATTAACCAATATCAATTGGAGAGAGGTCCCACAGCAAGGAATCATGCGTCATATCACCCACCACTAGAGAAGGCCACTTTCAGTTATTTCGGACCCAGCACCCAGACCGAGGAGAGAGGTCCCACAGCAAGGAATCATGAGTCATATCACCCACCACTGGAGAAGGCCACTTTCAGTTATTTCGGCCCAGCACCCAGACAGAGGAGAGAGGTCCCACAGCAAGGAATAAGGCGTCATTGAAACTTATATTGAAACTTTGGAGAGAGTTCAGAGAAGAGCTACTAAACTAGTACATGGATTGCAGGACAAAACTTAACAGGAAAGGTTAAAGGACCTTAACATGTATAGCTTGGAAGTAAGAAGAGACAGAGGGGATATGATAGAAACTTTTAAATACATAAAGGGAATCATCACGGTAAAAGAAGAGAGAATATTTAAAAGAAGAAAAACTGCTACAAGAGGACATAGTTTTAAATTAGAGGGGCAAAGGTTTAAAAGTAATATCAGGAAGAATTACTTTACTGAGAGAGTAGTGGATGCATGGAATAGCCTTCCTGCAGAAGTGGTAGCTGCAAATACAGTGAAGGAGTTTAAGCATGCATGGGATAGGCATATGGCCATCCTTCATATAAGATAGGGCCTGGGGCAATTCATAGTATTCAGTATATTGGGCAGACTAGATGGGCCAAATGGTTCTTATCTGCCGACACATTCTATGTTTCTATGTTTCTATGTCATATCACCCACCACTGGAGAAGGCCACTTTCAGATATTTAGGCCAGGCACCCAGACCGAGGAGAGAGGTCCCACAGCAAGGAATCATGCGTCATATCACCCAGCACTAGAGAAGGCCACTTTCAGTTATTTCGGCCTAGCACCCAGACAGAGGAAAGAGGTCCCACAGCAAGGAATACGTCGTCATATCACCCACCACTGGAGAAGGCCACTTTCAGTTATTTCGGCCCCAGCACCCAGACAGAGGAGAGGTTCATTCAACTTTGGGTTGCACCGCAAGATCATGGTAAAGAAGTGCCCCGGAGTACAAGAATACATGGTTGAGGGTGAGGCAGTTATAAATGTCTATTTTGCACAAGGGAGGCACAGGTCCTGTGGGATCCATGCCTGGTTCATTTTTATTAACGTCAGCTTGTCCACGTTGGCTGTGGACAGGCGGCTGCGTTTGTCAGTAATGACGCCCCCTGCCGTGCTGAATACAGGTTCAGACAAAACGCTGGCCGCCGGGCAGGCCAGCACCTCCAAGGCATAAAATGCTAACTCTGGCCACATGGACAATTTGGAGACCCAGAAGTTGAATGGGGCTGAACCATCAGTCAGTACGTGGAGGGGTGTGCAGACGTACTGTTCAACCATGTTAGTGAAATGCTGCCTCCTGCTAACACGTTCCGTATCAGGTGGTGGTGCAGTTAGCTGTGGCGTGGAGACAAAACTTTTCCACATTTCTGCCATGCTAACCCTGCCCTCAGAGGAGCTGGCCATGACACTGCTGCGTTGGTGACCTCTTGCTCCTCCTCTGCCTTCGCCTTGGGCTTCCACCTGTTCCCCTGTGAAATTTAGGAATGCTCTCAGGAGCGCGTCTACCAGCGTGCGCTTGTACTCGCGCATCTTCCTATCACGCTCCAGTGCAGGAAGTAAGGTGGGCACATTGTCTTTGTACCAGGGATCCAGCAGGGTGGCAACCTAGTAGTCCGCACACGTTAAAATGTGGGCAACTCTGCTGTCGTTGCACAGGCACTGCAGCATGTAGTCGCTCATGTGTGCCCGGCTCCCCAGAGGTAAGGACAAGCTGTCCTCTGTGGGAGGCGTATCGTCATCATCCTCCGTATCCCCCCAGCCACGCACCAGTGATGGTCCTGAGCTGTGTCGGGTGCCACCCCGCTGTGAACCTGCTTCATCCTCATCCTCCTCCACCTCCTCCTCATGCTCCAGTAGTGGGCCCTGGCTGGCCACATTTGTACCTGGCCTCTGCTGTTGCAAAAAAACCTCCCTCTGAGCCACTTCTAACAGACTGGCCTGAAAGTGCTAAAAATGACCCCTCATCCTCCTCCTCCTGGGCCACCTCCTCTTCCATCATCGCCCTAAGCGTTTTCTCAAGGAGACATAGAAGTGGTATTGCAACGCTGATAACGGTGTCATCGCCACTGGCCATGTTGGTGGAGTACTCGAAACAGCGCAACAGGGCACACAGGTCTCGCATGGAGGCCCAATCATTGGTGGTGAAGTGGTGCTGTTCCTCAGTGCGACTGACGTGTGCGTGCTGCAGCTGAAACTCCACTATGGCCTTCTGCTGCTCGCACAGTCTCTACAGCATGTGCAAGGTGGAGTTCCACCTGGTGGGCACGTCGCATATGAGGCGGTGAGCGGGAAGGCCGAAGTTCCGCTGTAGCGCAGACAGGCGAGCAGCGGCAGGATGCGCACAGACGGCCCGCACTTTATGCAGCAGCTCTGACATGTCGGGGTAGTTGTGAATGAACTTCTGCACCACCAAATTCAGCACATGCGCCAGGCAAGGGATGTGCATCAAACCGGCTAGTCCCAGAGCTGCGACGAGATTTCGCCCATTATCGCACACTACCAGGCCGGGCTTGAGGCCCACCGGCAGAAACCACTCGTCGGTCTGTTGTTCAATACCCCGCCACAACTCCTGCGCGGTGTGGGGCCTGTCCCCCAAACATATGAGTTTCAGAATGGCCTGCTGACGTTTACCCCGGGCTGTGCTGAAGTTGGTGGTGAAGGTGTGTGGCTGACTGGATGAGCTGGTGGAAGCAGAGGAGGAGGAAGCCGAGTAGGAGGAGGAGGAGGCTACAGGAGGCAAAGAATGATGCTCTACGATCCTTGGCGACGGAAGGATGTGCGCCAAGGAACTCTTCGCCTGGGGCCCGGCCGCCACTACATTTACCCAGTGTGCAGTTAGGGAGATATAGCGTCCCTGGCCGTGCTTACTGGTCCACGTATCTGTGGTTAGGTGGACCTTGCCACAGATGGCGTTGCGTAGTGCACACTTGAATTTATCGGATACTTGGTTGTGCAGGGAAGGCACGGCTGTCTTGGAGAAGTAGTGGCGGCTGGGAACAACATACTGTGGGACAGCCATGGACATCAGCTGTTTGAAGCTGTCTGTGTCCACCAGCCTGAATGACAGCATTTCAAAGGCCAGTAGTTTAGAAATGCTGGCATTCAGGCCCAGGGCTCGAGGGTGGCTAGGTGGGAATTTATGCTTTCTCTCCAAGGTTTGTGAGATGGAGAGCTGAACGCTGCCGTGTGACATGGTGGAGATGCTTGGTGACGCAGGTGGTGGTGTCAGTGGCACATCCTCTGTTTGGTGGGCGGCAGGTGCCAACATTCCTCCCGAGGCGGAGGAAGAGGCCGAGGCAGCAGCAGAAGAGGGAGCAGGGGGAGCCAGAGTGAGTTCCTTGCTTTTAAGGTGTTTACTCCACTGCAGTTCATGCTTTGCATGTAGATGCCTGGTCATGCAGGTTGTGCTAAGGTTCAGAACGTTAATGCCTCGCTTCAGGCTCTGATGGCACAGCGTGCAAACCACTCGGGTCTTGTCGTGAGCACATTGTTTAAAGAAGTGGCATGCCAGGGAACTCCTTGAAGCTGCCATTGGGGTGCTCGGTCCATGGTGGCAGTGGCCAGTAGCAGGTGAACTCTTTTGGAGTCGGCTGTTCTGCTTTTGCCCCCTGCTCCCTCTTTTGCTACGCTGTTGGCTCGGTCTCACCACTGCCTCTTCCTCTGAACTATGAAAGTCAGTGGTACGACCTTCATTCCATGTGGGGTCTAGGACCTCATCGTCCCCTGCATCGTCTTCCACACAGTCTTCCTCCCTGACCTCCTGTTCGGTCTGCACACTGCAGAAAGACGCAGCAGTTGGCACTTGTGTTTCGTCATCATCAGAGACGTGCGGACTGCGATAAGATGGTATTTCCATGTCCTCATCAGGAAACATCAGTGGTTGTGCATCAGTGCATTCTATGTCTTCCACCACTGGGGAAGGGCTAGGTGGATTCCCTTGGGAAACCCTGCCAGCAGAGTCTTCAAACAGCATAAGAGACTTCTGCATAACTTGAGGCTCAGACAGTTTCCCTGATATGCATGGGGGTGATGTGACAGACTGATGGGCTTGGTTTTCAGGTGCCACCTGTGCACTTTCTGCAGAAGACTGGGTGGGAGATAATGTTGTGAACGTGCTGGATCCACTGTCGGCCACCCAATTGACTAGCGCCTGTACCTGCTCAGGCCTTACCAGACTTAGAACGGCATTGGGCCCCACCAAATATCGCTGTAAATTCTGGCGGGTACTGGAACCTGAGGTAGTTGGTTCACTAGGACGTGTGGCTGTGGCAGAATGGCCACGTCCTCTCCCAGCACCAGAGGGTACACTGACGCCACCACGACCGCGTCCACGTCCCTTACTAGATGTTTTCCTCATTGTTACCATTCACCAAGCACCACAATAAGAAAAAGGCCTTTTTTTTTACAGGCACCTAACACTATCTGCCTATTTATTTATGTAGCGTATTACACTAATCCAGGCACAGCAGTAACCACTGATTTAGGGGAATATCTCTTTTAGGGCTAGTATTTAGGCCCTGGATGAAAGGTATCCTTTTATGGACAGATTTAAACTAGGCCTGCAACAGCTGGAACACCAGATTCAGGGTATTGCTATTTTGGCAATTGAATTTCACCCCAGAACAAAATATATAATTTGCAGGACACTATGAAACTTGGCCAGCCACAGCTGAAACCACTGATTTATGGTATTGCTCTTTTGGCAATTGAATTTCACCCCAGAACAAAATATATGTTTTGGCGGACACTATTATAGTTTGCCAGCCACAGCTGAAACCACTGATTTATGGTATTGCTATTTTGGCAATTGAATTTCACCCCAGAACAAAATATATCCTTTGCAGGACACTATGAATCTTGGCCAGCCACAGCTGAAACCACTGATTTATGGTATTGCTATTTTGGCAATTGAATTTCACCCCAGAACAAAATATATGTTTTGGCGGACACTATTATAGTTTGCCAGCCAGTGCTGGGACACCAGATTTAGCGGATTGCTATTTTGGCAATTGAATTTCACCCCAGAACAAAATATACCCTGTTACGGACAGATTTAAACTAGGCCTGCAACAGCTGGAACACCAGATTCAGGGTATTGCTATTTTGGCAATTGAATTAAACCCCAGAACTAAATATATAATTTGCAGGAAACTATGAAACTTTGCCAGCCACAGCTGAAACCACTGATTTATGGTATTGCTATTTTGGCAATTGAATTTCACCCCAGAACAAAATATATGTTTTGGCGGACACTATTATAGTTTGCCAGCCACAGCTGAAACCACTGATTTATGGTATTGCTATTTTGGCAATTGAATTTCACCCCAGAACAAAATATATGTTTTGTCGGACACTTTTATAGTTTGCCAGCCACAGCTGAAACCACTGATTTATGGTATTGCTATTTTGGCAATTGAATTTCACCCCAGAACAAAATATATGTTTTGTCGGACACTTTTATAGTTTGCCAGCCACAGCTGAAACCACTGATTTATGGTATTGCTATTTTGGCAATTGAATTTCACCCCAGAACAAAATATATGTTTTGGCGGACACTATTATAGTTTGCCAGCCACAGCTGTGACACCAGATTTATGGTATTGCTATTTTGGCAATTGAATTTCACCCCAGAACAAAATATATGTTTTGGCGGACACTATTATAGTTTGCCAGCCACAGCTGTTACACCAGATTTATGGTATTGCTATTTTGGCAATTGAATTTTACCCCAGAACAAAATATGTTTTGCGGACACTATTATAGTTTGCCAGCCACAGCTGTGACACCAGATTTATGGTATTGCTATTTTGGCAATTGAATTTCACCCCAGAACAAAATATATGTTTTGGCGGACATTATTATAGTTTGCTAGCCAGTGCTGGGACACCAGATTTAGGGGATTGCTATTTTGACAATTGAATTTCACCACAGAAAATAATCTATCCTTTGCCAACCAGCAGAAAGTATTATACTTGGCTAGCCAAAGTTGGAACACCAGATTTAGGGGATTGGTATTTTGGCAATTGTATTTAACCCCTTAATAAAATCTAGAAATTTCTATCCTGAGTTTCTAGGGGTGACAATTGGCACAGCCAAGCCCCTGATGTAGGATATAGCAAAAAAAAATCTAGTATTGATGGATTGATGAACTTGGTGGCAGCTTGTTCTAGTGCACCAAATGTCACAAAATGGCCGCCAATCACCCCAGAAAATAAATGACAGAAAAACGCTCTGTGCAGCCTAAAAACCAGTGAGCAAGTAACTATCAGAAGTTCAATCATTCACAGCTGTAGATCGATCACTTCATTAGGTGCTTTTGCAGACTTTTCCCTGCCTAATCTCGCCCTCACAGCAGCTGCGTCCTCTCCCTACACTAATCAGAGCAGTGTGACGTGCTGTGCTACGTGACTCCAGCTTAAATAGAGGCTGGGTCACATGCTGCACTTGGCCAATCACAGCCATGCCATTAGTAGGCATGGCTGTGATGGGCTCTTAGGGCAAAAAGTAAAACACTAGCTGATTGGCTGCTGTGCAGCCCTTCAGAAAGCGGAAAGAAATCGCCGAACAACGAACCCGAACTTTTTTGAAAATGTCCGGGTACCGAACACCCCAAAATTCGGTACGAACCCGAACTATGCTCGAACTGTTCGCTCAACACTATTTAGGATCTTTTCTTCTGTTAAAAAAGACTTCTGGACCCTGGAGTCCAAAACAAGACCTAAGAACACCTGAGTCTGAGACGGGGAAGGATGAGATTTTTCCTTGTTCAGTATCCAGCCCAGTTTTTCTAAAATCTGTAAGACTATTTACACCGACATCCTGCATGAATCCTCTGATGTTGCAACTATCAAGAAATCGTCTAGATAAGGGGCAAAAAGAACACCCTGTTCTCTTATGTGAGTGCTCATCTCGGCCACTATTTTTGTAAAGACCCGAGGAGCCATTGACAGACCGAACGGAAGAGACTGAAACTGTAGTTGCAGTAACATCCCTTTTACTTATACTGCCAACCTCAGAAACCTTTGGTGTTCCCGACAAATCGGCACATGATAATATGCGTCATTTAGTTCTAATACCGCCATGAAACAGGAGGGAAAAAGCAGATTTACCACTGACTTTATTGATTCCATCTTGAACCTTTTTAAGTATCGATACAGATTTAATTCTCTTAAGTTTATGATTGTTTTGTAAGAGCCATCTGGCTTTTTTATAAGAAACAAGAGGGAGTAGAAACCTTTTTTACTTCTTCTCCTAACGGCACCGGAATTAGAACGCCCTTGCTTAACAACTTCAAGACTTCTTCCTCCATGGCTGATACTCCTAGTTTTGATGAGTGTATCTTTGTAATTACAAACTTGTCTGAAGGACAAGAATGAAAGTCCAGCCTTAATCCTGACCGGATGATGTCCAGAACCCAAGTACTGTTGGAAATAAGGGTCCAAGCAGGGAGAAAATTCCTTTTTTTTTTAACAATCTTTTTATTAAATTTGCGGCAAGATGACAAATATAAGAAGGCATCATTAAATACAAAAAAGATACAGACACCTCTTATTAGAAGTGACAGAAATTCCAAAGGCAAGGAAAATGACACGTGCACAAATGTAAGCAACATTATGCAAAGATAACATAGCAACCCCCCCCCCCCGCCTCCCCCCCAACGGTTTGTGCAAGTACACAAAAAGCTGCTGCTGGAGAGCCTCACTACACAGGCCTCACGGACAAGGGAACACGTCCGTGAAGTAGTTCATACATGTACCAAGTGGTGTTTTCAAAGTGAGAGATGAGTTTAGTTGTCATGGAAGGTGATAAATTACTCATGAATAAAGACCACTTTTCAAAGAAACGTTTGGTTAGTTTTTCTTTTTCAGACAGCGTAAAGATCCAGTCCATCTGGAAAAGAAAGTGTACCTTGGTCAATATAAAAGGAATAGTAGGAACATTGGGGTCCAGCTACAGGTGCAAAATATTTTTCCTTGTAGCTGCAGCCCAAGTATGGAGCATGGCTTTCTTCCGTCTGGAGAGACCGCGATCCTCTTCTGCAAGAATATTGAAGATGGCCCATTGGGGAACTGCATGAAATGAAATGTTATAAGTGGAAAGTAAGTGAGCTTTAACCTGGTCCCAGAGAGCTTTAACCTTAGTACAATCCCACAGATGATGAAAGAGGTCTGTGTTGAGGCTACCACACTTGGAACAAGAATAATTACCGTCCCCCGACATTTTATTTTTAATATATGGGGTTATATAAGCCCTATGGAATATTAGGGTAGCCATATCAGTATAACTACTAACTGGGGTATGTTTATGGATTTTCAACGTCGCTTCCAGGATTTGTTTAACATCAAAATCGGGCAAATCAGTAAGCCACTTACAAGGACCAGTAGTGGTAGTCTCCCAATTTATCAAGGGAATCGGCATAAACATTGCTGGACAAAACTGCGCGCCTGGAGAAATAAAAATGGGTTACAAATAAAGGCTGGAAATTTCTGAGAGGCTGCAGCGAAGGAGAGAACAGAATGGTTAGTCAAGCAAATCCAAAATATATACGCAACCCTGAGTAGCTAGAGAACTATATGTTCTAGGTGGATTACCATTTAAAAAGTTAGGATTACCCAAAAAAGTTTGAAATGGGGTATTGGTTGAGGTCAAACCATTCATTTTCCGCACCGTACGCCAAGCTAAGATAGTATGCCACAAGACCGATAATTGCGAAATATTGGGAGGAAGCTTGTCCTGAGGTAAATGCAGCAGCATCAGCAGCGACAAATCAGGGCAAAGTTGGCTCTCCAATGAAACATTAGCAAAATGAGACCTGCCTCTGACCCAGTCTAAGATATAGCGAAAGATGGCTGCCTGATTATATAGCCTAATATCAGGGAAATTTAGTCCGCCAAGCACTTTAGGTTGCTGGAGTTTAAAAAGGCTAAATCGACTACGCACTGTAGAGTTCCAGATAAATTGTCTAAAGGCTTTGTGGAGAAGTTTTATATCAGTTTGCCGTAACAAAAGTGGTAAGGTTTGGATTAAATACAGTAATTTGGGAAAAAGTACCATTTTAATAAGGTGACACCTACCCGAAAAGGTCAAGGAGAAATGACGCCAAGATTGAACTTGTAACATTAGGGGGCGATGAGAGGTTTATAATTAGATTGGTACAATAGTGCCGGATTAGCTGGGAGCTGGATTCCTAAGTAGGAAATAGATTCAGGTCGCCACGAGAAAGGAAAGTCTAGGCCCCCGAGACGTCTGGCCATGCGGAATATCGGAAGCGCCTCTGACTTCTGGAAGTTAACCTTGAACCCAGAGCAGTAGCCAAAGGCTTCAATAGTGGACATAATGGCGGGTACGGCTTGACGAGGATTGGCTATAAAAAGTAAAATGTCATCCGCAAAGGCCAGGAGTTTAGTCACATGTGCGCCTGTCCGAATCCCCTCAAAGGAAGGGAGGGAGTGTAACGTCCTAATAAGGGGGTCTAGCGCTATATTAAATAATAACGGGGACAAAGGGCGGGAGAAAATTTCTTAACCTTCCCCCTACCTGACTTCTGGCAACATTGAGGGCCTGATCTTTTCCAATCTCCACCGGATTGATTGAAGAAGAAACCCTTTCTCTTTCTTTGCTGTCTGAATCTATCCTCCCTTTCTCTTGTATCCCAAACCTCATTCTTTCTAAAGGAACGAAAGGAGCAACCTGGTTTACCATTAAAGGAAGAGAATGATAGGAAACCGGGAAACTACTTCTTATCTGTCGCTTTTTCAAGCAATTCATCCAAAGTTGGCCCAACCAAGAATTTCCTCTCACACGGAACTCCACATAACCTCTGCTTAGAGGGAAGATCTCCTTTCCAATTTTTCAACCATAAGGCTCTGCGAGCAGTTGGACAAAGCTGAAGACCTAACCGTTAATCGGATAGAATCCGCTGAATCTTTGGTTAGAAAATCTGCAGCTTTTTTATGGTTGGAAGAGAAGCCAGGATCTCTTCCCTGGGTACTTTATTACGGACCTGGTTTTCTAGATCTGAAATCCAGACTATCAAAGATGCAACATGTGGATGCAATCCCAGGTCTGAAAGAAGTAAAGGCCTCCAATGCTCTTTTAAGAAAGGCTTCAGCCTTCTTATCTAAGGGATCTTTTAAAACTCCTGTATCCTCAAAGGGCAGGGCTACCTTCCTAGATACTTTAGAAATTACGACATCTATTTTAGGAGCTTTATTCCATGTCGCGCAATCTTCTTCTTCAAAGGGATGCTTCCTCTTCCGACTTCTATTTGGACTCTTCCATTCTCCTTTCATCAAACTTATGACATTCTTATGTATTGGAAAGGTTCTATGCCTTCTGGAATCCAACCCTCCAAACATAATGTCCTGCACAAATCTTGGCTCCTTAGCTTCCTCAAGCTAATAGCTCTTATCTATAACTTCTGTAGGGAAACACAGTCTTCCTCCTTCTTTCTCTACATCAGAAGAGGAACAAGAGGAAATATCAGAATACCTGTTAGATTCTTCTTCCAAATCAGAAACAGGCGAAGACTGACCTAACAGGGAATTTAGGCGACTACGTTCTTTTTACTGGCTAAGGAAGAATGTACCTCCGATTTGACTAAGGCTTACAAACACTTGTAAAGGGAAGGCAATTCTTCAGCCACAGTTCTGTCAATACATGGCTGACACAGCCTCATCTCCCAAGTATGTGGAAATGCAGCTTTACTACACAAGGCACATTCCACATTTTTCCGTTTAGATAACACCTATTTAGGCGTCCCCTATAATATTAACAGATAGAAAAAACTATATAAGTATATAACCCCAGCTTAACCAGTCAAACTCACCCCTTCACTCAGGTACCGGGGTAGGGGTAGACCCAACATCATCTGCCACCTTGTCTTCCTCCATGGTTAGTGGACCTCTTATGGCAGGAATGATCGTTCCAATTAGAAGCAGACGAAGTTCTTGTCACGAGGGTGTCAGGAGCCACGTCTGACTCCGTTATACCCGGGGTCAGGAAGTCGCAGCGGGTGGCTGCGCGCTCTATGTCTAAAGATTGCGCTGTTACTTAATGGTAGCTTTCTGTGTTTGCCTCGCAATCCTTTTTGTCTCACTCAGGGATCCGTAGCTTCTTCTCCTCAGCTGTTTCTTGTCCATCACTCCCAACCTCCTTATATTCCCCCTACCCACTTCTCTGGTTGCCAGATATTCAGCTTCCTGCCTGGACTTCTATACTCACCCACTGGAGCTGTGTAGCTGTTGTTCTTGGTTGTCGTACCAGAGCATTACCCTCCGGATCCCTGTTGGGCTTCTGTTGTTGTCACCCACCTGGGCTTATATGTTTTATCTGTATTGTCTGTCCTCTCCCTGGTGTTTTCCTTTAGTGTTAGTGGTGAGGACTAGTGCTCCCACCGCCCTATTCACTACTTAGGGCTCTGTTTAAGGAAAGCCAGGGTTTAGGCACGTTATTGGCGTACTGGTGAAAAACCCGTCTAGGGTGTCAGGGCAGTCAGGTGCCAGCTTTTAGGTGAGTTAGGGGTCACCACCTTTCCCTCTCCCTTGGACAGGACTGCCCCTTTTCCCTCCCTTTGCGTCACACGTCTGTGATCGGCACGCCGGTCATAATAGTTCTACTTTATTATGGCCACTACATAGTGGACTTTTATGCAGGGTGATCCCCTGTTGTGCGCGCCTTCCGGCGTGTGACGTCATCACAGTGCGCTCAGCACTGTGTTCCCCTACGTCCCACTCCCCTGCACGGCTTCCTTCTGTCACTCAGACCCTGGAAGCCTGACTTCTTCCTTCCAGAGACTCCTTCCATGTGTGTGCGTGCGCCATCCCCAACGCCCGAGGAGCTCCCTCTGGAGGCTTGCGGCGTTTCTGCTAGAATAACCCTGGTGCATCGGCGATGCCACCCGGCCTTTGTCTGGGGACTGCAGGTGTAGTGCCCGGAAAAGGGGAAGCAAAAATCAGACTTCTTTCAGAGGTTGGCTTCCCCTAAGAGACAGGAGGGCGGATCCTCTCTCTCTAGTGCTGTCCTGGGTGTATGAGGAAAAATAAAAGTATTGTTGGCACCCATTAACAAACCCATCAAAATCTGAACTGCAAAAGCCAAAATTGCCTTCTGAACCCTGCAGTGTATCCAAACAGCAGTTTATCTCCACATTTATAGAACTTCCATACCCAGTAGAACCTGCCTAACAATTTAAAGGGTGTCTGTCAGATAACAGATGCTGTGCATAGCTTATTGGGTATTGAAATGCCGTAACTGTGGAAAACTTGTAATTTTTATTTTAGATGGTAATCTGCACATTAATTTCTGCAAAATACCTGTAACGTCAAAATGCTCACTCCAACCCTTGATAAATACCTTTAGTGATGTAATTTACAAAATGTAATAGAAATGTGGTGAATGTTAGTTACCGTATGTTTTCGCTTTATAAGACACACTTGATAAGACGCACTTAGGTTTTAAAAGAGGAATATAAGAAAAAACTATTTTTCATTAAACCTCAGAACAGACCCCAATGTGCATCAGATCCGCATATCAGACCTCAGATAAGATCCAACACGCATCAGAGAGAAAATAAATTAACTTACCACTCCTGCTCTGCCGCCAGATTGCAGATCCGGTGGTCTTTCCTGCACTCACCACTCTCTATCCTCTCTTGGCCTGTGCTGCACTGTGACCTGACTATGTACAATGCTGTATGCAGTCAGGACACATGCAGCGTGGCGCCGGAAGAAGACTCTCAGTGGTGAGTACAGGCACCTCTTGAATACTAATGAGCACTTCCATAATGAAAATGCTTGCTAGTATTCACTTGATAAGACACAGTGCCATTTTTACACCGAAAGTGGTAATTAATAACTATTTTATCTTAAAACCAAAGAAATTCAAATTTAGAAAATTGTTAATGTCTCCAAATATTCTGTACATTTTGAATTTTTTTATAAATAAAATTAAAAAACTCTCAGAATGGCTTGGATAAGAAAGTATTACAATTTATTACCGCATTAACTGACGAATCAGATTTGGAAAATTAGGTCATGTCAGAAAGATGAAGACTGGCTATGCACCCATTCCACAGCATGCTAATATATCTTTATAGACACTGGCAATGGTCTTAGCAGGTTGTTACCAATTTGCTGTAGGACAGTTTCAGTACTGACAATGATCCTAGCAGCCAAGAATTTGCATCTCAAACATGTGGAAAAACTGGTATTCATTAAAATCACTTATAACTACTGTTTCTGCTGAAGTTTAGTCCTACAACATTAGAGTAAGTGGGAGGCACAATGCAACTCTCTGCTAAATTCTATACACGTGCAGTTTGCCTAAGATAGGAATATTGTATCGTAAAAGACAAAGAAAGACCAGTACTCATGTACTTGCTGGTGGATCTAAAGTAATTTATTACATACCGTATAATAGCCCCTCCGTGACACATTGTCACTATCTGAAATGTGTCATTAAGTGACTTTTACCCTCTATGCAGTCATTCACTGAAGAGTCACCAGCACCGGCGTAGGAAGAAGGGGGGGGGGGGGTGGGGTGTCGGATCCCCCCCAGGAAATAATGCGGGGGAGACAGGTATGCAAAAATCCCCCCCAGTGGCAGCAGGGCAATGTGTGCGGTGGTGGCGGGGCACAGGAAGATGAACACTTCCATTATGGAAACGTTCATCTCCATAGTCATCTGTATCGCCGTCCTCAGGACAGCGATACAGATGGCTGTGCTGCGGAGCAGGAGAGGGAGAGGCGTCTCCCTTCCCTGCTCCTCTGATAGGCTGCCGGCACTAGGCCTGCAGCCTATCAGATGTTGGTACAGTCTGTGAGCCATACAGCGCGGGACACAGGCCAGAAGAGGCCTGCATCGCTGTGACGGATGGAGGTAAGTATAAGTGTCTTGTTTTGTGTGTGTGTTTTTTTTTTTTTTTTTTTAAACCGGACCCACTGGCCCATAAGGGGGGGGGGGAAGAGATTTTAGCACTTGGGGGGCGGAGAGATATGTGGGTGTGGCTTAAGGGTGGACAGGGACACAGGGGCCCCATAAGTGCTGTTCCCCCCCATATTTTTGGGGCTTCCTACACTCATGTTCACCAGTAAGTACAATTGAATCTCTTTATTTAGTCTATTGCAATTGGGACTGTAACCTCAGTACAGGGACATGTCTAAAGGCTCATGGTCCCTGGTGGTGGATCTGCAAAACACATATACTGGGCGTGTGCATTTTGCGTTTGGGGGAACAGAATAGCCGGCCACTAATAGAACAGTTCAATCCTTGTCCGTAATGTGGACAATAATAGGACATTTCTATTTTTTGCGGAACGGACATGCAGACATGGAATGCACACAGAGTAATTTTGTTTTTATAAGCAGCAGATAAGGGCGATGTTTAAGCATACCGCTCGTTCTTCACACTATACTGTACCTCTGATGGTGAGGAGAGACTTTCCCGAAGGGAGTACCAGGTGCTACCTCAGAGGGGAATTGGAATCAGAGTGTGAATCCACTGGACTGACCTCCAGATGACACAATACACCCAGTGGATGCTGGGAGGCCAGAGGCTGATCAGACGGAAGCGCAGTCAGAAGTCAGAGCAGGCGGTAGTCAGGCAAAGTCCATAAACGTAGATCAGGGTCCGGACAGGCGTCAATTAGGCAAAGTCCGTAAAACGTAATTCAAGGTCCGGTACATAGAATTACAACAATCAACAGAACTCCTTAGCTCAGACAGGAAACTAGACAAGCTAGGAACCTAAGAGTTGCTCAGGTGCCTTCCTGGGACAGCTGGGGAGATAGAAGGCGTTCCTCACAAGGAAGGAGAGACACGCCCATGCAAGCCCTAACAAACAATAGAGGACTCAAGCAGGAAGTAAGCTCTGGCATGGAGCACAGATACAAGAGTTACGCTACCTGCGCTTGTCAGCACGGCACATGGCAGCAGGAGGGAAAAAGGGTGATGGCACCCATGTCCACGTGTAAGGTCTGCACGTTGGCACAGACCGCTGGGCTAGCATTTTTTTTTGCGAACCAATTGAAGTGAATGGTTCCGCAAACAGGCCACCAAAAAAAAAAATGGAACAGACAAGGACCAAAAATATGTTTGTGTGCATGAGCCCTTATTATGGTGTAGGCATCTGCCTCACTTTTCATTTGCATTGTCTTAAGCGACCTGGAGCCAATGCACACTACTGCGCTCTGATTACCATACAAGTGGATCATCATGCTAATGTCATGTCTTCAGTAGGTTTATTGTTAATTTATTCATAGTTTTTCATGTATAGTTAATATGCTTTATGTATAATTCTCTGTTGATTGTGTAACAGCACCCTCTAGTGGCCGTTTTACACACAATTGCAGCTATTCATACTAGAAGTTTGGTCTACTTCTGCTTCCATAACTTGTGACCCATGAACTTAGTGACTTCATCATCCCTGCACATAGCAGCCATTTTCCTCATTATGGGGGACTTCAACTACCCAGAGATAGACTGGGAAACTGAAAGCTGTACATCCCAAAAAGGAAACAGGTTCTTGGCAATAGCCAAAGACAATTACCTTTCCCAACTGGTTCAGGACCCCACTAGAGGGACGGCCATACTGGACTTAGTATTAACCAATAGACCTGATAGAACAACAGATGTGCAGGTTGGGGGACACCTAGGAAATAGTGAACATAAAGTAATAACCTTCCAATTATCCTTCAAACGAGAGTTTCTAAAGGGAGGAACAAAAATACCAAACTTCAAAAAAGCAAAATTTAGCCACCTAAGCAAGGCCATAGGCCTAACTAACTAGGTCAAAGTCCTTAAAAATAAAAATACAACAACAAAATGGGAGATTTTTAAAAGCATTGTAACATCTAACTGTGAGAGGTACATACCTTATAGCAGGCATGCTCAACCTGCGGCCCTCCAGCTGTTTCAAGACTACAACTCCCAGCATTCTCGGACAGCCTACAGCTATCAACCTACAGCAGGGCATTGTGGGAGTCGTAGTTTTACAACAGCTGGAGGGCCACAGGTTGAGCATCACTGCCTTATAGGAATAAAAGGCTAAGAAACAATAAGAAACCAATGTGGATAAATAGAACCGTAAACATAGCAATAAATGACAAAAAGAAAGCATATAAATCACTAAAACAGGAGGGGAGCCAGGAAGCACTGATAAACTATAAGGAAAAAAATAGAATATGTAAAAAACTAATAAAAATTGCCAAACTAGAGACCGAGAGATTAATTGCCAAAGAGTAAAACTAACCCTAAAATGTTCTTCAATTATATAAATAGTAAAAAATATAAATCTGAAGGAGTCAGCCCTCTACATAGCAATGAGGGGGGTGTTGCAGAGAGCGACGAGGATAAAGCAAAACTATAAAATATTTTTTTCTCCACTATATTCACTGAGGAAAATAAACTGTCAGATGAAATGCAGAATGTAAAAGTAAATTCCTCATTAAAAGTGCCCTGTCTGACCCAGGAGAAGTACAACAGCCACTTAAAAAGATTAAAATAGACAAATCGCCAGGACCGGATGGCATACACCCCCGTATCTTAAGGGAATTAAGTGATGTCATAGCCAGACCTTTATTTCTGATATTTACGGACTCTATACTGACAAGGAATGTTCCACAGGATTGGCGCATAGCAAATGTGGTGCCAATATTCAAAAAGGGTCCAAAAACAGAGCCTGGATATTATAGGGCGGTAAGTTTAACATCTGTTGTTGGTAAACTGTTTGAAGGGTTTCTAAGAGAGGCTATTTCGGAGTATCTCAACGAAAATAAGCAAATAACGCCATATCAGCATGGCTTCATGAGGGATCGGTCATGCCAAACGAATTTAATCAGCTTCTATGAGGAGGTAAGTTCTAGACTTAACAGCGGCGAATCAATGGATGTCGTATATCTGGACTTCTCCAAAGCATTTGACACTGTACCTCATAAAAGGTTAGTATATAAAATGAGGATGCTCGGACTGGGAGAAAATGTCTGTATGTGGGTAAGTAACTGGCTGAGTGACAGAAAACAGAGGGTGGTTATTAACGGTAGATACTCAGATTGGGTCACTGTCACTAGTGGGGTACCTCAGGGGTCAGTATTGGGCCCTATTCTCTTCAATATATTTATTAGTGATCTTGTAGAAGGCTTGCACAGTAAAATATTTATTTTTGCAGACAACACTAAACTGTGTAAAGTAATTAACACTGAAGAGGACAGTTTTCTGCTACAGAGGGATCTGGATAGATTGGAGGCTTGGGCATAGAAATGGCAGATGAGGTTTAACACTGACAAATGTAAAGTTATGCACATGGGAAGAAATAATGCAAGTCATCTGTACATACTAAATGGTAAAACACTCAGTAACACTGACATGGAAAAGGATCTAGGAATTTTAATAAACAGCAAATTAAGCTGCAAAAACTAGTGTCAGGCAGCTACTGCCAAGGCCAATAAGATAATGGGTTGCATCAAAAGGGGCATAGATGCCCGTGATGAGAACATAGTCCTACCACTTTAAAAATCACTAGTCAGACCACACATGGAGTACTGTGTACAGTTCTGGGCTCCTGTGAACAAGGCAGACATAGCAGAGCTGGAGAGGGTTCAGAGGAGCGCAACTAAAGTAATAACTGGAATGGGGCAACTACAGTACCCTGAAAGGTTATAAAAATTAGGGTTATTCACTTTAGAAAAAAGGCGACTGAGGGGAGATCTAATAACTATGTATAAATATATCAGGGGTCAGTACAGAGATCTCTCCCATCATCTATTTATCCCCAGGTCTGTGACTGTGACGAGGGGACATCCTCTGCGTCTGGAGGAAAGAAGGTTTGTACACAAACATAGAAAAGGATTCTTCATGGTAAGAGCAGTGAGACTATGGAACTCTCTGCCTGAGGAAGTGGTGATGGTGAGTACAATAAAGGAATTCAAGAGGGGACAGGATGTATTTCTGGAGTGTAATAATATTACAGGCTATAGCTACTAGAGAGGGGTCGTTGATCCAGGGAGTTATTCTGATTGCCTGATTAAGGTCGAGAAGGAATTTTTTCCCCTTAAGTGGGAAAAATTGGCTTCTGACTCACAGGTTTTTTTTGCCTTCCTCTGGATCAACTTGTAGGAAACAGGCCGAACTGGATGGAAAAATGTCTTTTTTCGGTCTTATATACTATGTTACTATGCTACAGCCATCTTTCCAGAGTATAGCACTTGGTCTAGAAGTCTCTGGAACCATCCTCTACATCTAAGCTCACGGTAGCATCGTTGGCATGTCACATAGCCACATTACAGCCGGTTTGCATATGTATTTGCATATCTTTTTCCTTTCTTTTATAGCAGCTTACAGTTAGCAGCTAGGGACCATGCTTGTTATGCAAATAGGATAACATGCTTGGTTAGATATGTATCTATGTTTGTATGTGCATTGCTATGCACAGAAATATATTATATGCATTGCTATATGTCATACCCCATTAGTAAGTGCATTATTTTTCTGTTCCCCAGTTTCACCGCACTTATATATCCTTGCAATAACGACAAGTTGGATGTTGCTCTGTTGTCAATCCATTGCTAGGAAAGGTTTAGCTGTCTGTCAAGCTATGTACCTTCACACATAAGGAGGACAAAACAGTGAAACAACAGCTGCTTACGAGCTAGATACGAGGAACTGCGACTCCCTGGCCGCAGTGAAACAGGGGCTGCTTACAAGCTAGATACGAAGAACTGCGACTCCCTGGCCGCAGTGATACAGGGGCTGCTTACAAGCTAGATACGAGGAACTGGGACTCCTTAAATCCTGGCCGCAGTAAAATAGCAGCTTCTTACAAGCTGGATACAAGAAACTGCGATTCCTCTAACAGGCTGGACCACATGATATTGAACCCTGCAAGGTGCAGCATCGTCGCCCACGACAGTTGCAAGTGTGAAAGCCTGTTCACAGTGTAATTATGTCGTCAAGAGAATCTGAACTGTACGAGACAAGTTCACGAATTTTGGCTAGCTCCAGAAGTTCAAAGAGATCGGTGAGCAGCTCCACGGTCGCCATTGCCCACGCAAAAGCTGAAGTCGCCAAAATCCACCTGACATTTTCAGAACAAGAAAGACAATTAAAAATAGAGAAAGATTGTATGGAAATGGAAATAAAAACTTGTATAGAAATGGAGAACGCACACATGGAAGCATCCCTGGCTGAACAACAAGCAGCTCTGGAAAAGCTGACTGTTGAAAAGGAAGCTGCAGCTGCTGTAGCAGAGGCAGAGGTGTTAGAAGAAGCAGCAAACTCTGCAAGTGATAGGCCCAGCAAACAAAGATCCAGGTATGTCAGTGAGTTAATAACCAAGGGGCTCTCCAAGTTTGATGACAGACCTGAAAGCTATAGGTTATAGCGATCATCATTCAGAAATACAATCAGAGACCTAGATCTGTCTGCATGTGAGGAAATTGATCTCCTCAAGTGGCTAGGAAATGAATTGGCAGAGCATGCAAAGTGGATTAGAGCCATTAATATTAACTACCCAAGCACTGGGTTAAACAATGATATAGAAGAGACTTAAGGACTATTACGGCTCACTAGAAGTGATAGAGAACGCACTCTTCAAAAGAATTGAGGATTTCCCAAAGATCCAGAACAAGGGTTTCCAGAAGCTGAGAGAACTGAGTGACCTGCTGACAGAGCTACAAGTTGCCAAAGCTGAAGGAGATTTACAAGGTCTGGCATTCTTAGATACTGCACGTGGTGTAAACCCCATAGTACAAAAACTACTTTATAACCTGCAAGAGAAGTGGATTGTTCAAGGTTCCAGGTACAAGCAACAGCACCATGTCTCATTTCCTCCATTCTCATTCTTTGTGGACTTGAATGATCCCAGCCTTGACTTCTCGATGTTTGACACAACTTACCCCAAACCAGGTAGGCCTGTCTCACTTTGTAACATGAAAGGTACACCTGTTGCAGTACACAAGACCAGTGTATCTTCCAATGACCCCTCAAACAAAACCTACAGTACATCAAAGTCTGAAAAGATCTTAACCAAAGACCCATACAGAGAATGTCCTCTACATAAGAAACCACACTGATTGGTGAAGTGCAGATGATTTAGAGAAAAAGTTCTCAGGGACCGCAAAACTTTCCACAAGGAGAACCACATTTGTTACAGGTGTTGTGCATCAACCTCTCATATTGCAAAAGACTGTACTGTAATCATCAAATGCTCTGAATGCAACAGTGAAGAGCACAATACAGCCTTACACCCTGGGCCAGCTCCATGGACTTTCACACCCTCAGAACAGGCTGTAGAGCATGGCAGGGAGGAGAGAGACACCTAAGTGCACCGAAGTCTGCGGAGAAGGTCTTAGTAACAAATCTTGCTAACTCGGCTTTCTTTGATATCTTCTATATTAAAGGACACTGCTCCCCATTTTCACTTAAAACCTGCACAGGTATAAGTGAAGAAAAAGGCAGAAGAGCTGCTGGCTTCCAAATCTAATCCACAAATAGTGAAGCATCCCTACCTTTACCTACCTTGATCGAAATGCAATCAGATGACAAACAATAGAGAAGAAATTCCTACACCTGGGGCTGCATTACATCATGCACATCTAAAATCCATACCACATCTCATACCTGCACTCGACCCAGAGGCCCAAAAAAATACTTCTGCTTGGAAGAGATATCATAAGGGTCCACAAGGTAAGAAAACAAATAAACGGTCTTCACAATTCTCCATATACCCAGAAGCTTGACCTAGGGTGGGTCATTATAGGTGATGTCTGCCTAGGAAATGTTCACAAGCCAAACGCAGTGAATTCTCTTTACACGAATACCTTAGAGAACAGACATCTTTCAGCCTTGTCCTAACAGATTCCTTCTAAGAGAGAAGACGGCAAGTTTACTATATCCTGACTTTTCAGAAATCGAGAACCATCCTTGTGGTGAAAACCAAGACCACTTGGGGTGCAAGGTGTTCCAGAGGACAAAGGAAGACCACAAGATAGCACCCTCTATTGAAGATGAGGCCTTCTTAAACATAATGGAGCAAGGATTCTTCAAGAATAAACTGAACACCTGGGTTGCACCACTGCCTTTTAAGACACAGAGACGCCATCTTCCCAACAACAGGGATCAAATCTTTAAACACTTCTGTTCACTCCAACGCAACTTTCAGAAAAGACCAGAGACATGTTCGGCACTGCCCCCTGACATGTTTCGACAAACACTTGGCGTCCAGTTGGCCCGTACCCCTGAGGACGTCAAGTGTTTGGCGAAACATGTCGGGGGGCAGTGCCAGATAGTTTTTAATATATTGCAGGCTATGAGTGGTATATGGACCTAAGACTTTATTATAGGCCCAGGAATTGTGGTAATTAGCTGTAAATAGCCATTATAAATACAATACATTGGCACATTTGAATAGTCCCCTACCACAGGAATAGCCCAATAAATTTTAATAGGGACTTTTATCTCCAGTTTTGAATACTATTAACCACATCAGCCCCCCTAGCTTAAACACCCTTCATGACCAGGCCACTTTTTACAATTCTGCTATTCCGCTAACTTGTGACAAAAAATAAAAACTTCCATGAACTCACTATGCCCATCAGCGAATACCTTAGGGTGTCTACTTTCCGAAATGGGGTCACTTGTGGGGTATTTATACTGCCCTGGCATTTTAGGGGCCCCTAAAGCGTGAGAAGTAGTTTTGAATCCAAATGCGTAAAAATGCCCTGTGAAAGGTACTCAATGGAATTAGGGCCCCTTTGCGCATCTTGGCTGCAAAAAAGTGTCACACATGTGGTATCACCGTACTCAGGAGAAGTAGGGCAATGTGTTTTCGGGTGTATTTTTACATATAACCATGCTGGGTGTGAAAAATATCCCTGTAAATGACAACTTTTTCCATTTTTTTTATACAAAGTTGTCAATTTACAGAGATAATTCTCTCATCCAGCATGGGTATATGTAAAAATACACCCCAAAACACATTGCCCTACTCCTCCTGAGTATGGCGATACCACATGTGTAACACTTTTTTGCAGCCAAGATGCGCAAAGGGGCCCTAATTCCAATGAGTACCTTTTAGGAGGGCATTTTTACGCATTTTTCTTCTCATGCGTTAGGGCCCCTAAAATGCCAGGGCAGTATAAATGCCCCACATGTGACCCCATTTTAGAAAGAAGACACCCCAAGGTATTCCGTGAGGGGCATGGCGAGTCCATGCAAGTTTTTTTGCACAAGTTAGCGGAATTAGATTTTTTTAGTTTTTTCTCACAAAGTCTCCCATTCCGCTAACTTGTGACAAAAAGTTCAATCTTTCATTGACTCAATATGCCCCTCAGCAAATACCTTGGGGTGTCTTCTTTCCAAAATGGGGTCACATGTGAGGTTTTTGTACTGCTCTGGCATTTGAGGATCTCCGAATCATTACATGTATGGCCAGCATTAGGAGCTTCTGCTATTCCCCTTATATGGAGCATACGGGTAATGAGATTTTTTTTTTCCGTTCAGCCTCTGGGCTGAAAGAAAAAATGAACGGCACAGATTTCTTCATTCGCTTCGATCGATGTGGATGAAAAAATCTCTTTCAAAAAATATGCAAAAAAAAAAAGAAAAGAGGGGCCTGGCTGAGATGATGCGAAGTACATTATGCACTTTAACCCAAGTGAAAGGAGACGTTTCTACTGTTTCACATAGCTGCAGTAGCACACTAGCACCCCTGTGTGTTAGGGTCTCTCAAAACCTAGTATCCTGAGAGACCCTAGATCCTGATTGTAAAAACTACCTGTGTCCTGCGGTCCCTACGTCCCTAAGTGTACCTAAGTGTGGTACTTCCGGAAACACTCCCCTAGGCATAGGGCAGGGTGGTCAGGACAGTCAGAACAGAAATAGCGGGTGTCTCGCCTTATTCCACTCCTGCTACAGACACAACATCTTTGTGGCAGTTGGGTTGAGATACCAGCAACGACACTGGGGAAGTGTCGCTCGTGTAGACGGCTCACTACACTGGGGTTTGGGGCCACGGAACCTCCTGGATACAGGAGGTTCTCGATGATCTCTTCCTGAAATTTGAGGAAGAATCCTGTTCTCCTAGCCTTACTGTAGAGAACAAAACTATTGTACATAGCCAATTGAATTAGATATACAGACACCTTCTTATACCAGCGTCTGGTCTTTCGGGAAAGCAAATATGGGGCCAACATCTGATCATTGAAGTCCACCCCTCCCATGAGCAAATTATAGTCGTGGACCGAGAGGCGATTTTCAATGACACTGGTTGCCCGTTTAATTTGGACTTTCGTGTCTGCGTGAATGGAGGAGAGCATGTAAACGTCACGCTTGTCTCTCCCGCAAGCTTCACCGCAAGCAGTTCTTCGTTACACAAGGCAGTCCTCTCCCCCCTTGCAAGACAGGTGGTAACGAGCCGTTGGGGGAAGCACTAGGTCGCGCGGTGCCACAGCAGCCAATCTGTTCTAGGAACAAATGCCTGAAGAGGGGCACACTTGTGTAGAAATTGTCCACATAAAGATGGTATCCCTTGCCGAATAAGGGTGACACCAAGTCCCAGACTGTCTTCCCACTGCTCCCCAGGTAGTCAGGGCAACCGACCGGCTCCAGGGTCTGATCTTTACCCTCATAGACACGAAATTTGTGGGTATAGCCTGTGGCCCTTTCACAGAGCTTATACAATTTGACCCCATACCGGGCGCGCTTGCTTGGGATGTATTGTTTGAAGCCAAGGCGCCCGGTAAAATGTATCAGGGACTTGTCTATGCAGATGTTTTGTGCAGGGGTATACAAATCTGCAAATTTCAGATTGAAGTGGTCTATGAGGGGCCGAATTTTGTGGAGCCAGTCAAAAGCTGGGTGGCCTCTGGGACGAGAGGTGGTGTTGTCACTAAAGTGCAGGAAACGCAGGATGGTCTCAAATCGCATCCTGGACATGGCAGTACATGGGCATGTGATGAATTGGGTTCGTGGACCAATATGACCACAATTCATGCTTTTTTGTTAGGCCCATGTTGAGGAGAAGGCCCAGAAAAGTTTTTAATTCAGAAACTTGGACTGGTATAGCATAGAAGCTTCCCGGGTTGACGGTTATAAATTGAGTGGCATAAAGGTTTGTTTCTGCCACGACTAGGTCAAACAGCTCTGCAGTGAAGAACAGCTCAAAAAACCCCAGTGCCGATCCGATCTGAGCTGTCTCCACCTGAACTCCTGACCGGGCGGTGAAAGGGGGAACTACTGGTGCAGCTGAAGATGGGGGCTGCCAATCAGGGTTTTCAAGCACCTTAGGGATTCTAGGGGCTCTACGGGCCTGTCTGCGCGGTGGCTGCGACGGGGGAACTACTGCATGTGCCACCGTACCAGCTTCAACTGCTCTTCTGGTGCTCGCCACTTCACCATGTTCTACGGCAGTGCTGGTAATAGGTCCAGGATGGGCTGCGCTGCTGGTGTATGCCTCACTACGTAATCCGACAGCGCCAGCCCCACTCTGCTGCCCTTGAAACGGATCCTGCGCAACCTGTGGTCTAGCGACGCGGGGCCGGGTACGCCTGGTGGTATCAGGGACCTCAACCTCCTTGTCCAAACGTTGGGTCAGACTGCCACTGCTTTCTACAGGTTCATATTCTGACCCGCTAGATTCGTCAGATGAGGTTTCCCATTCCTCATCCGACTGGGTCAGAATCCTGTAGGCCTCTTCAGACGAATACCCCTTATTTGATATTTGGAAAACTAAATTTAGGGGGTATTCCCTGAGACTACACAAGAAAAAAAGCAAGCCTGTCTTACAAATGGAAGGCTAGCAAAGTACAGGAAGCTGCTGCAATTGATAAAAGAATATCAAAACTATTTTTTTTTTTATCGCCGCAGTGCTTGTGAAGTGATTGTGCAGTGATAAAAAAAAAAAGATTTTTTTTGTCACTGCGGCGGGGCTGGCGTGTGTGAACACACATGTGGGCGACCGATCAGGCCTGATCGGGCAAACACTGCGTTTTGGGTGGGGGGCAAACTAAGGTGACACTAATACTATTATAGATCTGACTGTGATCAGTTCTGATTACTTACAGATACTATAAAAGTACAAATGCTGATTAGTGCTACACTAAAGTGATTGGTGTACTCACTGTGACATGTGCTCTGTGCTGGGTCCAACCGATGAAAAGGACCCAGCACAGAGCACAGAAGCCATTTAATGCATTATATTTATAAATATAATACATTATATGGCTTGGGATTCATTTTTTTAAAAGACACCAGCCTGCCAGCGCCGATCATTGGCTGACAGGCTGGTGATGAACTTCTTCTGAGCCTGCCCTGCTATTCTGTGCGCCTGTACAGGCGCAGAGATTTCAAAATCTCGCCTCTCGCGAGATGACGCGCCCGCGCGTCAACGAGGAGTAACTGGGCTGCCGAGATCACGCAATCCTGCGTGCGGCGGTCCAGAGCAGGTTAATATTTATCCAATAAAAGTTACATTTTAATAAGTGATAGGTTGGTGTCAAGAGAATGCAAATTGTTGGGAAGTCCCAAAATGTAAAAAAAGACTAGCGAGGACGTTAAGTTTGTTGAAAGAGACTTCTATGTAGATGATGGCTTAAAGTCGCTTCCCTCACCAGAGGCCGCAATCAGTCGACTCAAAAGGACACAAAGTATGCTTTCCTGTTCAAACCTCAGACTGCATAAGATAGCTTCAAATAGCAAAGTTGTTATGGAGGCCTTTCCTACTCAAAATCATGCCAGTGATTTGAAAGATCTAGACTTTGTCGGCCATTTAATGAGTGTATATGATACCTAATCATATTCTAGTCCAAAATGGATACTCATTTTCTTTACGAGACAGGCTGAACCAAAGTTTTGCTATATGGCTGGAACAAGCCAAGATGAGGTCATACAAAGTTCGGTCTGTGTAAAAAATTTCTGTTGAATACAGAGTACATTGTTTTTTCAAAAGTTATTGTCACAGATGTGGGCTTATCTGTAAGCCTATACATATACTGGATTTTCCAGACATGTCCGTCTGAAGAGAACAAGGCCCATTCATATTATTATGGTCCATAGATCAATAGTGTGAGAAACATTCAAAGAGACGCCTAGAGGTCTGTCTTTAGTTGTTTAAAAGTTGTCTAAGTTAATCCTTATCTCTAATTTACAACGACGAAGGTCAAATGTATATAATACAAGAGTGCCATAGTTAACTCTTTATAGTATGGTACTAATTGCTTGCACAACAGTGCCACCTGGAGACAGATGGATATCATTACACCATCCTCCATAGTTACAATATGGGTAAATTTGATCTCATAGGATCATTATCATATGAGCGTATGATTGGAAGATCTTAATCCAGGAGGATGTGACATGAGATAAGGGGGGAAACAAGAAGAAGACTCACAAGCAAAGAAGAAGAACATTCCAAGATTCCAGGATCATCAGAATCATGATCATCAGGATCATCATAGCCAGGAAAAGAAGAGGACTCACAAGGGAGATCCAACACCCAAGAGAGAGGGGTCTATCAATATGAAAGTCATGGTGAGACATGCGATGATTGACCACCCAGCTTTCCTAGGAGCAGAAGTGTGATTCCTGCTCGGACTTGGTAAGAGACATAAAGAATGATATTTCATTTTATTAAGACTAATTGGATAATGTGGGTAAAATCATATCACCCAGATTGGCGAATACATAAACACATGAATTAATTGATCATCTCCATATTGAGATGTAGTCTTAGGATATTGTGAGGCTTCATTCTACTTGCAGAAGAATCAAGACTCATAATCAATCAGGGTATTAAATGATTGCATATATAAATATATTGATAGTAGCATTCTTCACCAAGCTAGGTGATAAATTCCCACTGGAAAGACTTGTTCCAAGTTCTTCCCATTTATGTTCTGTGTCTTAATAGTCTTACCAAGTCATATATGTGAAAATAGTCCAGGATGGGACGAAAGGATACAGTTATCTCTTCTAAGTTATATCCTTGGATGGATTTGCCCATTCCTGAAGTCATGTGAGGTGTAGTTGGTTAGAGGGGGGCAGAATGTATTCTTTATTCCATATTGGTGTCTAGGATTAGACATGCCCATCATGATATCATGAGGTTTCCTCTGAACATAAGTGATGTATATAACTTCTTGTTTTGATATCCTAACCAAATAATAGCTTTGTTATAATGTGACAAGTTGCTTCTACCCACATGTATTGCTAAGCTTATATTCTTTATATCGATGATATCATTGTGTTTATTTACTTTTTTTAAGCTTGTAATGCTTTATATCAATGTCGGATATATTAATTGGCATATATGATTGTGTTTAGTTATGTTTATAACCTTGTAACCAATACATTTGCATATTTTTTTATAATACCTGCGTATTATTATTTAATGTCAAAACTATATCTTTAGCATTAATGTCATCTCACATGAAAAGAACTTATTATCTGAGCAAATAGTCGGCCTCAGATGTGAATTGTATCGATTTAGGTTATCTACAATTTACCAGGTCAATCAACCAAGAAGTTATGAAAAATTCATGGTTGATTATTTCTATGACCATAATTAATAATTCTTAATTGAATTATTATAAACCCGACAACTTGGCAACAGACCCGATACCCATGCAGCGCAGCCTAGCGCTCAGCTGGGACCTCAATTCTGACACCTTTACCTTTCAGGTTGACCAAGAACAGAAACCCTTCACACAACGTGGAGTTCTGTCCACCATTAACAGTCTATACGATCCACTTAGATTTGCAGCCCCTGTGATCATCCAAGGTAAGACTCTGCTCAGAGAGTTAACCATAGAAACATGTGATTGGGATTCGTCACTTCCCTCAGAGAAAGAGGCACTATGGGTAGCACAGATAGACTCTCTAAAGGCATTATCTAACGTGTATATACATAGGCTATATGCCCACTTCTCTCCTGCTGAGGTTCAGTCCAGGAAGCTGTGCGTATTTTGTGATGCCTCAGTAAAAGCAATCGCTGCAGTCGCTTACCTTAAAACTATAGACATTAAGGACCAGGTCCAAATTGGCTTTACAATGGGCAAAGCAAAGATGGCACCAAGTCCTAAGCTTACCATACCAAGACTAGAACTTTGTGCTGCTGTTCTGGCAGTAGAGGTAGCAGATCTTATCGTGTCATAAACAGATGTAAAACTTGATAGCACAGTGTTTAATAATACAGACAGAAAAGTAGTGTTGGGCTACATTTACAATGAGACTGGGAGATTTTATGTCTATGTTACATAGTAACATGGTATATAAGACCAAAAAAAGACATTTGTCCATTCAGTTCGGCCTGTTTCCTACAAGTTGATCCAGAGGAAGGCAAAAAAAAACCTGTGAGGCAGAAGCCAATTTTCCCTCACTTAAGGGGAAAAAAAATTCCTTCCCGACTCCAATCAGGCAATCAGAATAACTCCATGGATCAACGACCCCTCTCTAGTAGCTGTAGCCTGTAATATTATTACACTCCAGAAATAAATCCAGTCCCCTCTTGAATTCCTTTATTGTACTCGCCATCACCACCTCCTCAGGCAGAGAGTTCCATAGTCTCACTGCTCTTACCATGAAGAATCCTTTTCTATATTTGTGTACAAAACTTCTTTCCTCCAGACGCAGAGGATGTCCCCTTGTCACAGTCACAGTCCTGGGGATAAATAGATGATGGGACAGATCTCTGTACATATATTTATACATAGTTATTAGATCTCCCCTCAGTCGTCTTTTTTCTAAAGTGAATAACCCTAATTTTGATAACCTTTCAGGGTACTGTAGATCCCTCATTCCAGTTATTACTTTAGTTGCCCTCCTCTGAACCCTCTCAAGCTCTGCTATGTCTGTCTTGCTCACAGGAGCCCAGAACTGTACACTGTACTCCATGTGTGGTCTGACTAGTGATTTGTAAAGTGGTAGGACTATGTTCTCATCACGGGCGTCTATGCCCCTTTTGATGCAACCCATTATCTTATTGGCCTTGGCAGTAGCTGCCTGACACTGGTTTTTGCAGCTTAATTTGCTGTTTATTAAAATTCCTAGATCCTTTTCCATGTCAGTGTTACCGAGTGTTTTACCATTTAATATGTACGGGTGACTTGCATTATTCCTTCCCATGTGCATAACTTTACATTTGTCAGTGTTAAACCTCATCTGCCATTTTTCTGCCCAAGCCTCCAATTTATCCAGATCCCTCTGTAGCAGAAAACTGTCCTCTTCAGTGTTAATTACTTTACACAGTTTAGTGTCATCTGCAAAAATAGATATTTTACTGTGCAGGCCTTCTACAAGATCATTAATAAATATATTGAAGAGAATAGGGCCCAATACTGACCCCTGAGGTACCCCACTAGTGACAGTGACCCAATCTGAGTATGTACCGTTAATAACCACCCTCTGTTTTCTGTCACTCAGCCAGTTACTTACCCACATACAGACATTTTCTCCCAGTCCGAGCATCCTCATTTTATATACTAACCTTTTATGAGGTACGGTGTCAAATGCTTTGGAGAAGTCCATATACGACATCCATTGATTCGCCGCTGTCAAGTCTAGAACTAACCTCCTCATAGAAGCTGATTAAATTTGTTTGGCATGACCGATCCCTCATGAAGCCATGCTGATATGGTGTTATTTGCTTATTTTCATTGAGATACTCCAAAATAGCATCTCTTAGAAACCCTTCAAACAGTTTACCAACAATAGATGTTAAACTTACCGGCCTATAATTTCCAGGCTCTGTTTTTGGACCCTTTTTGAATATTGGCACCACATTTGCTATGCGCCAATCCTGTGGAACATTCCCTGTTATTATAGAGTCCGTAAATATCAGAAATAAAGGTCTGGCTATGACATCACTTAATTCCCTTAGGATACGGGGGTGTATGCCATCCGATCCTGGTGATTTGTCTGTTTTAATCTTTTTAAGTCGCTGTTGTACTTCTTCCTGGGTCAGACAGGGCACTTTTAATGGGGGATTTACTTTTACATATACAAAATAACAGAAAATAATGCACTATAAAAATAGATGCAAGCATAACATATGGACTAAGCCCTCACTCTTGATAAAAACTAATCAGGAAGAGATGATGGAGGCAACATGTCCGGCTGGTGATCTGGTGAGTGCGGTTCCATATCGATTGATTGATAAAAACTAAGACACTTGGTCAATACATTTTGATCAAAATACATCTAAGCCCACCTACCGGCGACAAGGTGGTCTCAGTTCAGGCGGGTTCCTATGCTAACCTATTCATGCTGTGGCGCATTTTTCAGGAGCACAGTCTTCGCACATATGCTGTGCTGCTCCTTGTTACCTCCATGTGCATCATCAACCGGTGGGAGGAGAGACACACACACCTATATGTACCACCTTAATCAAGGTCACCTATTACATAGGTGGGGCAAAAGTGCACTTGAATATCACTCCCAGTATAGGAGCGTATTCACACATGAAGGTGCCACTCCTTCGAGACAAATCAAACAAATGACAGAAAAAACTATATATAAACCATCCTGCATGATATGGTATTAAATGTGTGGATGTATATGGCTACATTTACAAAATAACAGAAAATAATGCACTATAAAAATAGATGCAAGCATAACATATGGACTAAGCCCTCACTCTTGATAACAACTAAGACACCTGGTCAATACATTTTGATCAAAATACATCTAAGCCCACCTGCCGGCCACAAAGTGGTCTCAGTTCAGGCGGGTTCCTATGCTAAGCTATTCATGCTGTGGCGCATTTATCAGGAGCACAGTCCCTGCACATATGCTGTGCTGCTCCTTGTTACCTCCATGTGCATCAGCAACCGGTGGGAGGAGAGACACACACACCAATATGTACCACCTTAATCAAGCTCACCTATTAGATAGGTGGGGCAAAAGTGCACTTGAATATCACTCCCAGTATAGGAGCGTATTCACACATGAAGGTACCACTCCTTCAAGACAAATCAAACAAATCACAGAAAAAACTATATATAAACCATCCTGCACGATATGGTATTAAATGTGCGGATGTATATGGCTACATTTACAAAATAACAGAAAATAATGCACTATAATAATAGATGCAAGCATAACATATGGACTAAGCCCTCACTCTTGATAAAAACTGAGACACTTGGTCAATACATTTTGATCAAAATACATCTAAGCCCATAACATAGTTTAAAGGATCAGGAGATCTACACAGCCTACCCAGTGGCACTATGTACCAACTGACCTCAACCCTACAGACCATGCTACAAGAGCTGTTCCTGCAGCCCACCTTAAAGATACCACATGGCTTGCAGGACCACTATTCCTCTACAGGCCTGTACTTGACACTCTTGGGAAAAACACATTTGAGCTGCTAGACCCAAATGTTGATGCAGAGATTCGTCCTCATGTTACTCACCACAAAAGTTTCTAACAGAGAGCTTGGATCCAAATGATTCAACAAGTTTTCTATGTGGAAATCACTGAACAGAGCTATAGCTGGCTTGATCCACATAGCCAAATCTTTTAGAGCCACACCTACAGGATCAGAGCACTCCAAAGGTTGGCATTAATGTCATAGGGCCCATACAGTCGACTGGCTCACAAAGGCAAGAGACGTTGTCATACGTTGTATCCAACAGGAAGTTAATGCTCAAGAACTTGAACTCCTCCAAAATCAAAAGAGTGTTCCTAAGGACAGTTCCCTTTATAGATGTTAATGGACTGTTAAGAGTTGGAGGACACATTTCAAATGGGACACTCGAGAGTAATGAACATAATCCAATAAATACTCCCAAACAATCATATTGCATCAGGGACGTTTGTTTACTGATGGCGCTTTACGTACGGCTGGATTCTGGGAGCCAAAAGACTTGTGAGTAGTCTCATTTTCAAATATGTCACTTTCAAAAAACTACGGGGTATGTTTCAGTCACAAAAGATGGCTAACCTTCTTGCTGACCATCTCAGTACAGAACCCCCCTTTACTAATGTTGGTCTTGACGTGTTTGGCCCCTGGTCTGTTACCACATGACACACTAGAGGAGGCCATGCAAACAGTAAACGCTGGGCGGTCATATTTACGTGCATGAGTATCAGGGCTACGCATTAAGTTACCGAGTCTTTGGATACATCCAGCTTTATAAATGCTCTCAGACATTTCATTTCCATTAGAGGCCCAGTTAAACTTATCTGCTCTAATCGGGGTACCAACTTCGTTGAAGCCTCCAAAGAACTGCATATCCCCTCAAACATTGACAGTGACCATGTAGAGAGATATCTTGTTGACCAAGACTGCAAATGGTCATTGAACCCCCCACACTTTTCCCACATGGGAGGCTCTTGGGAGCATATGATTGGCTTAGTCTTCTGAATCCTTGATTCTGTCTTTCCATAGCTGGGAACTTCAAGGCTCACCCATGAGACGCTCTCAACCTTCATTGCTGAAGTAGTGGCGATCATAAACGGCAGACCTTTGACTTTAATATCTAACGACCCAGAAGATCCTTTCTTGCTCACCCCTTTCACTCTTCTCACCCAAAAGGTCGGTACAGCATCAGCTCCTCCTGGTAAATTTAGTACTAAAGACTTGTATAAATGTCAGTGGAAACGAGTGCAAACCCTAGCAGATGCCTTCTGGGATAAATGGAGGAAAAAATACCTCTCTACACTACATGTTCAGAATAAATGGCAAACCAGCAAACCCAACATGGAGGTTGGTAATGTTGTCCTTGTCAAAGACTCTCAGTCAAAATTAATGACTGGCCTTTGGGACTGATAACCAAGGTGTTCCCAAGTGAAGATGGGAAGGTCAGAAAGGTGGAAGTTAAAGTCTGCAGGCAAGATGAGCCTAAACTCTTCCTCAGACCCGTTATTAAACTGATTTTGTTGCTCTCTCCAGAAGTGACTTAATGTGGTATCCTATCGATACCAGGTGGGGAGTGTCATGCCTTCAGCAAGTTTATTGTTAATTTATTCATAGTTTTTCATGTATAGTTAATATGCTTTATGTATAATTCTCTGTTGATTGTGAAACCACCATCTAGTGGACGTTTTACATACTATTGCAGCTATTCATACTAGAAGTTTGGTCTACTTCAGCTTCCATAACTTGTGACCCATGAACTTGGTGACTTCATCATCCCTGCAAATAGCAGCCATTTTCCTCATTTACAGCCATCTTTAAGGAGGTTAGCACATGATCTGGAAGTCTCCGGAGCCATCCTCTACACCTAAGCTCACTGTAGCATCGTTGGTATGTCACATAGCCACATTATAGCCTGTTTGCATGTATTTGCATATCTTTTTCCTCTCTTTTGGAGCAGCTTACAGTTAGCAGCTAGGGACCATGCTTGTTATGCAGATAGGATAACATGCTCCGGTTAGATATGCATCTGTGTTTGTATGTGCATTGCTATGTACAGAAATGTATTATATGCATTTCTATATGTCATACCCCATTAGTAAGTGTCATAATCATCTATGGGACCTAGCCTGGGTAAGGTTATTTAACACAAATATTATTTAACAGATGCCCAGACGGGCAGTAAACGTATCTTGACCCAGGTTATTATAAAACGTCACTTTTATTTGACATACACTAAAAATTAAAGTGTGAGATGAATGCAACTTTAATAAACCAAAAATTATTTGTTAAAAGTACAGTCGCCACTCCACCTATGGATTGAGGTGTTATTCAGAGAGAGAGAGGGTAGGGAGATGTGCACAATCTACCATCCTATTACTGCTAGATATAGCGTACTATGATGTCACTGTTTGCAGAGCAGATTGCTAATAAGATATATCCGACACCTTTGCCGTATTTTGTGGTGAAGACTTGTGTACCTTCACACCACTGTCAGATTAACACAGCCACCATTAGCATGTGTCTAAACCAGCGTTTCTCAAATAGTGGGCCCCATGGGGGGCGCGAGGCTCCGTAAGGGGGGGCTCCAGGTGACAGGAGATGAACGCTTCCACTGTGGAAGCGTTCATCTCCATAGTGATCTGTATCGCCGTCTTCTGGACAGCGATACAGATCGCTGTGCTGTGCGGCAGGGGAGGGAGAGGCGTCTCCCTCCCCTGCTCCTCTGATAGGCTGTGGGCCTTGTGCTGGCAGCCTATCAGAGTGGTTCAGGCGGCGCGATGACATCATCGCGCCGCCTGAGCAGAGTGCAGAGCAGGACACAGGCCGGAAGAGGCCTGCATCCAGCACTTCCAGGGAGGTAAGTATTGGGTGGGGGACCCTGGACCCTATTGGGGGGAGAGAGCCTGCACATGATTTGGGGGAGGGGAAGCCTGGACCCTGCACATGATTTGGGGGAGGGGAAGCCTGGACCCTGCACATGATTTGGGGAGGGGTTAATGTAGCCTGCACATGATTGGGGAGGGGGTTAATGGAGCCTGCATATTATTGGGGGTAAATGGAGCCTGCACATGATTTGGGGGGTTAATGGAGCCTGCATATGATTGGGGGGTTAATGGAGCCTGCACATGATTTGGGGGGTTAATGGAGCCTGCATATGATTGGGAGGTTAGTGGAGCCTGCACATGATTTGGGAGGTTAATGGAGCCTGCACATGATTTGGGGGAGGGGGTTAATGTAGCCTGCACATGATTGGGGAGGGGGTTAATGGAGCCTGCATATGATTGGGGGGTTAATGGAGCCTGCACATGATTTGGGGGGGTTAATGGAGCCTGCACATGATTTGGGGGGGGGGTTAATGGAGCCTGCACATGATTTGGGGGGAGGGGGGGAGGTTAATGGAGCCTGCACATGATTTGAGGGGGGAGGGGGGGTTAATGGCCCTGTGGGGAGATTGGTGTACTTATAACAATTTTATAGACAAATGATACTATTTACAGTCGCGCGGGGGGGCGCGCGCGTGAAATGTTTTCTTCTTCCTAGGGGGGGCATGACAGAAAATAATTGAGAAGCACTGGTCTAAACTGACATTGAGCCTGAAGGCTGCTAGCCCTGCAAACAGAGGTAGCTACAGTTAAGTGCTGCTGCTCACATCAGTACACTAAAGTGCCAAGCATTTGAACAGAGTCCAACCAGACTATTATTAGTTGATTGCTAGTGGAGTGAGAGGCAGCATTTAAAAACTAGCACTGCCCCCCGACATGTTTCACCAGACTTCTGCCTTCTTCAGGGGTAAATGAATAACACCTCTATCCATAGGTGGAGTGTTGACTGTACTTTTAACAAATCATTTTTGGTGTATTAAAGTTGCATTCATCTCACACTTTAATTTTTAGTGTATGTCAAATAAAAGTGACGTTTTATAATAACCTGGGTCAAGATAGGTTTACTGCCCGTCTGGGCATCTGTTAAATAGTATTTGCTTTAGTAAGTGCATTATTTTTCTGTTCCCCAGTTTCACCGCACTTATATATCCTTGCAATAAAGACAAGTTGGATGTTGCTCTGTTGTCAATCCATTGCTGGGAAAGGTTTAGCTGTCTGTCAAGCTATGTAACTTCACACATATGGAGGACAGAACAGTTACAGTTTGTAATTAGAGATGAGCGAACACCTGGATGTTCGGGTTCGAGAGGTTCGGCCGAACTTCCGGAAAATGTCCGGGTTCGTGATCCGAACTCAACCCGAACTTCATCCCGAACCCGAACCCCATAGAAGTCAATGGGGACCCGAACTTTTGGGCACCAAAAAGGCTGTAAAAGACACCCAGAGGGATAATATACCGCAATAAACGCATTGCGATTACAACTTTGAGCTAACGATCACCATGGGAACGCCTCCTCCAGTAGAATGTACTGTCGGATCTGAGAATTAAGTTGAAATCGCAATGCGATTCTTATATATTTGCTTAATCGCATTGCGATTTCAACTTAGCATTGCTAAATAATTCCATCCATATCGTTAACTTACTGAGTCAGTAAGTTAACGAATATGGATGGAATTATTTAGCAATGCTAAGTTGAAACGGCAATGCGATTAAGCAGATATATATAATCGCATTGCGATTTCAACTTAATTCTCACATCCGACAGTACATTCTACTGGAGGAGGCGTTCCCATGGTGATCGGTAGCTCAAAGTTGTAATCGCAATGCGATTAAGAATACATAAGAATCGCATTGCGATTCCAACTTTTAGTACTCAACTTTTAAAATCGTACACCACTTTAAGTTCCAAAGTTGCAATCGCGTTCGAATAGAACTTAAAGCTGTCTCTTAGTCAGTTTTAGTATTGGTGTGCTGTAATAGAAGTTACATTCGTACGTGAATATAACTTAGAGCAATACAGTCAACTTTACACTGTTAGTTTTATTATCGCGATAATACAACTATTCAAGAATCGTGTACGTGCGTCTGTACGTGTGTGCGTTACCTCGGACACTATTCTATTTTGCCAGCCACAGCTGAAACCACTGATTTATGGTATTGCTATTTTGGCAATTGAATCTAACCCCAGAAAATTATCTATCCTTTGCCAGACAGCAGACAGTATTATACTTGTAACCAAAGCTGGAACACCAGATTTAGGGGATTGGTATTTGGGCAATTGTATTTAACCCCTTAATAAAATATGGAAATTTCTTTCCTGAGTTTCTAGGGGTGACAATTAGCACAGCCAAGCCCCTGATGTAGGATATAGCAAAATAAAAAAAAAACTAGTATTGATGGATTGATGGACTTGGTGGCAGCTTCTTCTGGCGCACCACAAGTCACAAAGTGGCCGCCGATCAACCCAGAAAATAAGTGACAGAAAAACGCTCTGTGCAGCCTAAAAACCAGCGAGCAAGTAACTAGCAGAAGTTCAATGATTCTCAGCTGTAAATTGATCCGTTCATTAGGTGCTGTTGCTGACTTTAACCTGCCTAATCTCGCCCTGATAGAAGCTGCGTCCTCTCTCTACACTAATCAGAGCAGTGTGACGTGCGGCGCTACGTGACTCCAGCTTAAATAGAGGCTGGGTCACATGCTGCACTTGGCCAATCACAGCCATGCCATTAGTAGGCATGGCTGTGATGGGCTCTTAGGGCAATAAGTAAAATGCTAACTGATTGGCTGCTGTGCAGCCCTTCAGAAAGCGGGAAGAAATCGACGAACACCGGACCCGAACCCGAACTTTTTTGAAAATGTCCGGGTTCGGGTCCGTGTCACGGACACCCCAAAATTCGGTACGAACTCGAACTATTCTCGAACTGTTCGCTCAACACTATTTGTAATACATGGGGGTGGGGTCAGGATGTCAAGACCTCTTTTAGTTGCTAAACAAGGAGGCAGAAGTCTTTACACTCTAGCTGACGCCTGGGAAGTCTTGGATCCAGTCGTCAGTGAAAAATGTTGCTCATGTGAACAGGCCCATTCAATGAATTGGTTAGCATTAAAGGGGTTCTCTAGGCTTTTAATATTGATGACCTATCATCAAAATCAGATCGGCGGGGGTCCAACACCCGGCACCCCTGCCGATCAGCTGAATGACGAGATGGTGCATGCAGTGTGCCCGAGCCGTCTCCCTTCCTGCTCTGTATCACGAACAGGTGTGAACCCACTGTGACACGTGTCCTACCTCCTCTAAGGTCTTGTCTAAGTGAACCCCTTATTCTTCGCAGCACCCCTGATGGAGGGATAGACTTTCCTGAGAGTAACCCCAGGTCGCTACCTCTTGAGGAGGATTGGCACACGAGGCAGCTGGTCCAGACAGACCAGGAGGTACCAGAGGTACAGATGTCAGTCAGCAGGCCGAGTCATAACCAGGAGCAACATTGCAGGACCGAAGGATGAGGCAGAGGTGAAGTCAAACACGCAATAGGTCAGGGCAGGTGGCACAGGTACAGGTCAGGCAATCCGGGTTGGCAACAGGAGAGTCAAGGCAAACAGGTAGCGGAGTCCAGAAACACAAGCAAGGGTCAGGTACACAGGAACACAAGCAGCAATATCAGCAACCTTTGCAGGACACTAGGACCTTGACGCTTAGTCATCTGTAAAGAAAGCTGAGCCACTTAAATATGTGCAGGGGGGCTAGGATTGGTCAGTGAGGTCACATGACCTAACCCATAAAGCACAGGAAGTGACGCGCGCCGGCCCTTAAGGAAGTGGTGCAGGGAAGAAGCAGCAAGCATGCTGTACCCAGGGCTGAAAGGAAACTGTGGAGCGGATCCCAGAACAAACAGCACCTACAAAGACAGAGCTGCAGGACTGCACCAATGAATGGAGAAGCACTGTCAGCAGATCACCGCTGAACACGGCACCTAGGACTGCGGTGGTAAGCAGGGGAACAGTGGTGCACAGCTGCTTTGCCAGGAAGAGAGAAGGAAGACGGCACGTGCACACTGCAAGCACCATCTCCTCACAGAGCTGATCGGTGGGGGTGCCAGGTGTCGAACCCTCGCCGATCTGATATTGATGACCTATCCTGAGGATAGGTTATATATATGAAAAGCCCGGAGAACCCCTTTAAGTCTGAATGCGGTTTGTCTCAGATGGAAAACTCGCTAGTTGGAAGGAGGTCTAAATGTGTGTTGTTTATGCAATATTTGATTTGGAGCCCTACTTTAAATTTTACCCAGGGCCATATTTTTTCGAAAACCAGCCTTGACTACGTCATCAGCAACCACTGCTATGTCACCTTCCACTCTAAATCTCACTGTTAGATACCAATAAGGCTGGAGTCACATCAGCATTATTTTTCTCTTCTTCTGATCCGTCAGAATAACAGAAAGATAAAGGAAAAAAAGCAGATCCTGAAAATCAGTTATGCAAATTTTGCACCCGTTTTAGCCATTTCCATCAGGGATCAGTTATTTTAGACAGAAAAAAGTGCAGGACTTTTTTTTCCATCAAAAATAATGGATCTCTCTATGAATATTCTGTCTGATTGCAGGTATTCAGATGTATACCCCCAATGGAAAGTCCTGCAGAGTCCTAAAAACAGTGTGAACTCAGCCTAATATACATTAAATGTACTGCATAACTTACATATATATCGCATAAAATCTGAGAAACACTTGATGTGAATGTGGCCTACTATGTGCACATCACTTTCTTCTCTCACATCTAAAGTCTACATTGGGAGAAATAGGGTAGAAAAGCATAGTATACCTTTTAACCGCTTACCGACCGCCTAACGCAGGATTGCGTCCTGCGGGCGGTCGGTTTGTTCCTCTTTGACGCGCGGGCGCACGCGTTCACAGGATCGCGTCGGGGAGAAGGTAAACTACAGCCTGCCAGTGCTGATCATGCGCTGGCAGGCTGTAGAAGTTAAAAAAAATCACATATCAGACGCTGTTTTGTTAACAGCGTCTGATATGCTTGCTGATCGTTCCTTTGGTGGTCCCTTTGCTTGGGACCACCAAAGGAAACTTTATAAGTGCACCAATCACCACACAGACCCCCCATCCATCCCCCACCCCCGTCACTGATTAACCCCTGATTAACCCCAGATCACCCCATGTCACCCCCCTGACACTAATCACCCCCCCTGTAAGGCTCATTCAGACGTCCGTATGTGTTTTGCGGATCCGCGGATCCGCAAAACACGGACACCGGCAATGTGCTTTCCGCATTTTGCGGATCCGCACATTGCCAGAACTATATAGAATATGCCTTTTCTTGTCCGCAATTGCGGACAAGAATAGGACATGCTCTATCTTTTGCGGAGCTGCGGCCGGATGTTTGGTGGCCGAAACCCGGAAGTTTGTGGCCGCAACTCCGCAAATTTCAAATGCTGATGCGGCGAGCGCATAGTGTGCTCTCCGCATCACCGCCAGCCCCAGTCACACTGAATGGGTCCGCATCTATTCCGCAGAATTGCGGAATAGATGCGGACATTTTTTCGGACGTGTGAATGGGGCCTTACTACTTTTTTTTTTTTGCACATTTTTGGGCAGAGATTTTTTCATCCACATTGATCGATGCGAATGAGGAAATCTGTGCCGTTCATTTTTTTCTTTTTCAGCGCAGAGGCTGAACGGAAAAAATCTCATTACTCGTATGCTCAATATAAGGAGAATCGCAGAAACTCCTAATGCTGGCCATACGTGTAATGATTGTGGAGACCCTAAAATGCCAGAGCAGTACAAAACCTCACATGTGACCCCATTTTAGAAAGAAGACACCCCAAGGTATTCCGTGAGGGGTATGGTGAGTTCATGCAAAATTTTATTTTTGTCACAAGTTAGTGGAATATGAGACTGTAAAAAAATAAAAATAAATCAATTTCCGCTAACTTGTGCCAATTTTTTTTTCTGTGAACTCGCCATGCCCCTCACAGAATACCTTGGGGTGTCTTCTTTCCACAATGGGGTCACATGTGGGGTTTTTATACTGTCCTGGCATTTTAGGTATTCGCTGAGGGGCATAATGAGTCCATGAAAATTCAACTTTTTGTCAAAAGTTAGCGGAAAGGAGACTTTGTGAGAAAAACAATAAAAATCAATTTCCACTAACTTGTGCCAAAAAAATCTTCTATGAACTCGCCATGCCCCTCATGGAATACCTTGGGGTGTCTTCTTTCCAAAATGGGGTCACATGTGGGGTATTTCTACTGCCCTGGCATTTAGGGGCCCTAAAGCGTGAGAAGAAAATGCGTAAAAATGCCCTCCTAAAAGGTACTCATTGGAATTTGGGCCCCTTTGTGCATCTTGGCTGCAAAAATGTCACCATGTGGTATCGCCGTACTCAGGAGAAGTAGGGCAATGTGTTTGGGGTGTATTTTACATATACCCATGCTGAGTGAGAGAAATATCTCTGTAAATTGACAACTTTGAATAAAAAAATTTAAAAAGTTGTCGCTTACAGCGATATTTCTCACACGCAGCATGGGTATATGTAAAAATACACCCCAAAACACATTGCCCTACTTCTCCTGAGTACGGCGATACCACATGAGTGACACTTTTTTGCAGCCTGGGTGCGCAAAGGGCCCTAAAACCAATGAGTACCTTTAGGATTTCACAGGCCATTTTTACGCATTTGGATTCTCACGCTTTAGGGCCCCTAAATGCCAGGTCAGTATAAATACCCCACATGTGACCCCATTTTGGAAAGAAGACACCCCAAGGTATTCCGTGAGGGGCATGGCGAGTTCACAGAATTTTTATTTTTTGGCACAAGATAGTGAAATTGATATATATTTTTTTTTATTTTGTTTTTTACAAAGTCTCATATTCCACTAACTTGTGACAAAAATAAAATTTTACATGAACTCACCATACCCTCATGGAGTACCTTGGGGTGTCTTCTTTCCAAAATGGGGTCACATGTGGGGTATTTATACTGTCCTGGCATTTTAGGGGCCCCTAAAGCGTGAGAAGAAGTCTGGAATCCAAATGCCATTCTTAGCTTAAGACTCGCACAGATTATGACACCTTAGCATTGTAATAATTTCCATTCATATCGCTAACTTACTGGAGTGCAGAAGCTAACGAGCGTATGGAATTATTTAGCAATGCTAAGTTGAAACGGCAATGCGATTAAGCAGATATATAATAACGCATTGCGATTTCAACTTAATTCTCACATCCGACAGTACATTCTACTGGAGGAGGCGCTCCCATGGTGATCGGTAGCTCAAAGTTGTAATCGCAATGCGATTAAGCAAATACATAAGAATCGCATTGCGATTCCAACTTTTAGTACTCAACTTTTAAAATCGTACACCACTTTAAGTTCCAAAGTTGCAATCGCGTTCGAATAGAACTTAAAGCTGTCTCTTAGTCAGTTTTAGTATTGGTGTGCTGTAATAGAAGTTACATTCGTACGCTGAATATAACTTAGAGCAATACAGTCAACTTTACACTGTTAGTTTTATTATCGCGATAATACAACTATTCAAGAATCGTGTACGCAGCGCCTGTACGTGTGTGCGTTACCTGGACACTATTCTATTTTGCCAGCCACAGCTGAAACCACTGATTTATGGTATTGCTATTTTGGCAATTGAATTTAACCCCAGAAAATAATCTATCCTTTGCCAGACAGCAGACAGTATTATACTTGTCAACCAAAGCTGGAACACCAGATTTAGGGGATTGGTATTTGGGCAATTGTATTTAACCCCTTAATAAAATATAGAAATTTCTTTCCTGAGTTTCTAGGGTGACAATTAGCACAGCCAAGCCCCTGATGTAGGATATAGCAAAATAAAAAAACTAGTATTGATGGATTGATGGACTTGGTGGCAGCTTCTTCTGGCGCACCACAAGTCACAAAGTGGCCGCCGATCAACCCAGAAAATAAGTGACAGAAAAACGCTCTGTGCAGCCTAAAAACCAGCGAGCAAGTAACTAGCAGAAGTTCAATGATTCTCAGCTGTAAATTGATCCGTTCATTAGGTGCTGTTGCTGACTTTAACCTGCCTAATCTCGCCCTGATAGAAGCTGCGTCCTCTCCTACACTAATCAGAGCAGTGTGACGTGCGGGCGCCACGTGACTCCAGCTTAAATAGAGGCTGGGTCACATGCTGCACTTGGTCAATCACAGCCATGCCATTAGTAGGCATGGCTGTGATGGGCTCTTAGGGCAATAAGTAAAATGCTAACTGATTGGCTGCTGTGCAGCCCTTCAGAAAGCGGGAAGAAATCGACGAACACCGGACCCGAACCCGAACTTTTTGAAAATGTCCGGGTTCGGGTCCGTGTCACGGACACCCCAAAATTCGGTACGAACTCGAACTATTCTCGAACTGTTCGCTCAACACTATTTGTAATACATGGGGGTGGGGTCAGGATGTCAAGACCTCTTTTAGTTGCTAAACAAGGAGGCAGAAGTCTTTACACTCTAGCTGACGCCTGGGAAGTCTTGGATCCAGTCGTCAGTGAAAAATGTTGCTCATGTGAACAGGCCCATTCAATGAATTGGTTAGCATTAAAGGGGTTCTCTAGGCTTTTAATATTGATGACCTATCATCAAAATCAGATCGGCGGGGGTCCAACACCCGGCACCCCTGCCGATCAGCTGAATGACGAGATGGTGCATGCAGTGTGCCCGAGCCGTCTCCCTTCCTGCTCTGTATCACGAACAGGTGTGAACCCACTGTGACACGTGTCCTACCTCCTCTAAGGTCTTGTCTAAGTGAACCCCTTATTCTTCGCAGCACCCCTGATGGAGGGGATAGACTTTCCCTGAGAGTAACCCCAGGTCGCTACCTCTTGAGGAGGATTGGCACACGAGGCAGCTGGTCCAGACAGACCAGGAGGTACCAGAGGTACAGATGTCAGTCAGCAGGCCGAGTCATAACCAGGAGCAACATTGCAGGACCGAAGGATGAGGCAGAGGTGAAGTCAAACACGCAATAGGTCAGGGCAGGTGGCACAGGTACAGGTCAGGCAATCCGGGTTGGCAACAGGAGAGTCAAGGCAAACAGGTAGCGGAGTCCAGAAACACAAGCAAGGGTCAGGTACACAGGAACACAAGCAGCAATATCAGCAACCTTTGCAGGACACTAGGACCTTGACGCTTAGTCATCTGTAAAGAAAGCTGAGCCACTTAAATATGTGCAGGGGGCTAGGATTGGTCAGTGAGGTCACATGACCCAACCCATAAAGCACAGGAAGTGACGCGCGCCGGCCCTTAAGGAAGTGGTGCAGGGAAGAAGCAGCAAGCATGCTGTACCCAGGGCTGAAAGGAAACTGTGGAGCGGATCCCAGAACAAACAGCACCTACAAAGACAGAGCTGCAGGACTGCACCAATGAATGGAGAAGCACTGTCAGCAGATCACCGCTGAACACGGCACCTAGGACTGCGGTGGTAAGCAGGGGAACAGTGGTGCACAGCTGCTTTGCCAGGAAGAGAGAAGGAAGACGGCACGTGCACACTGCAAGCACCATCTCCTCACAGAGCTGATCGGTGGGGGTGCCAGGTGTCGAACCTCGCCGATCTGATATTGATGACCTATCCTGAGGATAGGTTATATATATGAAAAGCCCGGAGAACCCCTTTTAAGTCTGAATGCGGTTTGTCTCAGATGGAAAACTCGCTAGTTGGAAGGAGGTCTAAATGTGTGTTGTTTATGCAATATTTGATTTGGAGCCCTACTTTAAATTTTACCCAGGGCCATATTTTTCAAAACCAGCCTTGACTACGTCATCAGCAACCACTGCTATGTCACCTTCCACTCTAAATCTCACTGTTAGATACCAATAAGGCTGGAGTCACATCAGCATTATTTTTCTCTTCTTCTGATCCGTCAGAATAACAGAAAGATAAAGGAAAAAAGCAGATCCTGAAAATCAGTTATGCAAATTTTGCACCTGCTTTAGCCATTTCCATCAGGGATCAGTTATTTTAGACAGAAAAAGTGCAGGACTTTTTTTCCATCAAAAATAATGGATCTCTATGAATATTCTGTCTGATTGCAGGTATTCAGATGTATACCCCCAATGGAAAGTCCTGCAGAGTCCTAAAACAGTGTGAACTCAGCCTAATATACATTAAATGTACTGCATAACTTACATATATATCGCATAAAAATCTGAGAAACACTTGATGTGAATGTGACCTACTATGTGCACATCACTTTCTTCTCTCACATCTAAAGTCTACATTGGGAGAAATAGGGTAGAAAAGCATAGTATACCTTTTAATCAGCTACCGACCGCCTAACGCAGGATTGCGCCCTGCGGGCGGTCGGTTTGTTCCTCTTGACGCTGCGGCGCACGCTGCTCACAGGATCGCGTCGGGAGAAGGTGAACTACAGCCTGCCAGTGCTGATCATGCGCTGGCAGGCTGTAGAAGTTAAAAATCACATATCAGACGCTGTTTTGTTAACAGCGCCTGATATGCTTGCTGATCGTTCCTTTGGTGGTCCCTTTGCTTGGGACCACCAAAGGAAACTTTTATAAGTGCACCAATCACCACACAGACCCCCCATCCATCCCCCCACCCCGTCACTGATTAACCCCTGATTAACCCCAGATCACCCCATGTCACCCCCTGACACTAATCACCCCCTGTAAGGCTCATTCAGACGCTCAGTATGTGTTTTGATGGATCCGCGGATCCGCAAAACACGGACACCGGCAATGTGCTTTCCGCATTTTGCGGATCCGCACATTGCCAGAACTATATAGAATATGCTTTTCTTGTCCGCAATTGCGGACAAGAATAGGACATGCTCTATCTTTGCGGAGCTGCGGCCGGATGTTTGGTGGCCGAAACCCGGAAGTTTGTGGCCGCAACTCCGCAAATTCAATGCTGATGCGGCGAGCGCATAGTGTGCTCTCCGCATCACCGCCAGCCCCAGTCACACTGAATGGGTCCGCATCTATTCCGCAGAATTGCGGAATAGATGCGGACATTTTTTCGGACGTGTGAATGGGGCCTTACTACTTTTTTTTTTTTGCACATTTTTGGGCAGAGATTTTTTCATCCACATTGATCGATGCGAATGAGGAAATCTGTGCCGTTCATTTTTTTTCTTTTTTCAGCGCAGAGGCTGAACGGAAAAAAAAAATCTCATTACTCGTATGCTCAATATAAGGAGAATCGCAGAAACTCCTAATGCTGGCCATACGTGTAATGATTGCGGAGACCCTAAAATGCCAGAGCAGTACAAAAACCTCACATGTGACCCCATTTTAGAAAGAAGACACCCCAAGGTATTCCGTGAGGGGTATGGTGAGTTCATGCAAAATTTTATTTTTTGTCACAAGTTAGTGGAATATGAGACTGTAAAAAAAAAATAAAAATAAATCAATTTCCGCTAACTTGTGCCAATTTTTTTTTTTTCTGTGAACTCGCCATGCCCCTCACAGAATACCTTGGGGTGTCTTCTTTCCACAATGGGGTCACATGTGGGGTTTTTATACTGTCCTGGCATTTTAGGTATTCGCTGAGGGGCATAATGAGTCCATGAAAAATTCAACTTTTTGTCAAAAGTTAGCGGAAAGGGAGACTTTGTGAGAAAAAACAATAAAAAATCAATTTCCACTAACTTGTGCCAAAAAAAAAATCTTCTATGAACTCGCCATGCCCCTCATGGAATACCTTGGGGTGTCTTCTTTCCAAAATGGGGTCACATGTGGGGTATTTCTACTGCCCTGGCATTTTAGGGGCCCTAAAGCGTGAGAAGAAAAATGCGTAAAAATGCCCTCCTAAAAGGTACTCATTGGAATTTGGGCCCCTTTGCGCATCTTGGCTGCAAAAAGTGTCACTCATGTGGTATCGCCGTACTCAGGAGAAGTAGGGCAATGTGTTTGGGGTGTATTTTACATATACCCATGCTGAGTGAGAGAAATATCTCTGTAAATTGACAACTTTGAATAAAAAATTTAAAAAGTTGTCGTTTACAGCGATATTTCTCACACGCAGCATGGGTATATGTAAAATACACCCCAAAACACATTGCCCTACTTCTCCTGAGTACGGCGATACCACATGAGTGACACTTTTTGCAGCCTGGGTGCAAAGGGCCCTAAAACCAATGAGTACCTTTAGGATTTCACAGGCCATTTTTACGCATTTGGATTCTCACGCTTTAGGGCCCCTAAAATGCCAGGTCAGTATAAATACCCCACATGTGACCCCATTTTGGAAAGAAGACACCCCAAGGTATTCCGTGAGGGGCATGGCGAGTTCACAGAATTTTTATTTTTTGGCACAAGTTAGCGGAAATTGATATATATTTTTTTTATTTTGTTTTTTACAAAGTCTCATATTCCACTAACTTGTGACAAAAAATAAAATTTTACATGAACTCACCATACCCCTCATGGAGTACCTTGGGGTGTCTTCTTTCCAAAATGGGGTCACATGTGGGGTATTTATACTGTCCTGGCATTTTAGGGGCCCCTAAAGCGTGAGAAGAAGTCTGGAATCCAAATGCGTAAAAATGCCCTGTGAAATCTCTAAAGGTACTCATTGGTTTTAGGGCCTTTGCGACCCAGGCTGCAAAAAAGTGGCACACATGTGGTATCGCCGTACTCAGGAGAAGTAGGGCAATGTGTTTTGGGGTGAATTTTTATATATACCCATACTTTGTGTGAAAAATATCTCTGTAAACGACAACTTTGTAAATTGTCAACTTTGTATCAAAAATTTTAAGAGATATTTCTCTCACCCAACATGGGTATATGTAAAAATACACCCCAAAACACATTGCCCTACTTCTCCTGAGTACGGCGATACCACATAAGTGACACTTTTTTGCAGCCTGGGTGCGCAAAGGGGCTCAAATTCCAACGAGTACCTTTAGGTTTTACATGGCGGCTCACAATTTAGCCCCGCCCAAAATGCCAGAACAGTAAACACACCCCACAAATTACCCCATTTCGGAAAGTAGACACCCCGAGATATTCACTGAGGGGCATAGTGAGTCCGTCTGAGATTTATTTATTTTTGCCAGAAGTTAGCAGAAATTGAAACTTTTTTTTTTTTTTTCTCAGAAAGTGTCATTTTCCGCTAACTTGTGGAAAAAAATGAAATGATACATGAACTCACCATGCCCCTCCGCGGATACTTTGGGGTGTCTTCTTTCTAAAATGGTGTCATTTGGGGGGTATTTATACTATGCTGACATTCTAGCACCTGAAGAAACATGACAGGTGCTCAGAAAGTCAGAGCTGCTTCAAAATGCCGAAATTCACTTTTTTGCACCATAGTTTGTAAACACTATAACTTTTACCCAAACCAATAAATGTAGACTTATTGGACTTTTTTTTTTATCAAAGACATGTAGAACAATAAATTTAGATAAAAATTTATATAGAAATGTAGTTTTTTAAAAAAAAATTTACAACAGAAAGTGAAAAATGTCATTTTTTTGCAAAAATGTCGTTAAATTTGTATTAATGGCAAAAAAAGTAAAAATGTCAGCAACAATGAAATACCACCAAATGAAAGCTCTATTAGTGAGAAGAAAAGGAGGTAAAATTCATTTGGGTGGTAAGTTGCATGACGGAGCAATAAACGGTGAAAGTAGTGTAGTGCGGAATTGTAAAAAGTGGCCTGGTCATTAAGGGTGTTTAAGCAAGGGGGGCTGAAGTGGTTAAGGGCTCGTTCACACTAACGTTTTTTGCGTTCCGTATATGGAGCCATTTATTTCAAAGGGTCCGCAAAAAAACTGGAATGTACTCCGTATGCATTCCGTTTCCATATTTCCGTTCCACAACATTTTGAGTCAGGTCCTATTATTGTCCGCAAATCACGTTCAGTGGCTACATTCAAGTCAATGAGTCCGTATAAAAAATGGAATGCATACGGAACACATGTCCGAATGTCATCCGTTTTTTGTGGATCCATGCTGTAGAAATGCTATGCCCAGCTCATTTTGCACGTGTTTGGTGTTTGCAATGATTACAAAGTTCCTGTTTTTGCGGAAAAACGGAACGGATCAGTGAAAAACGGACCGTAAAACCATATGGTCGTGTGAACAAGCCTTAATAGTGTGATCCTATGGTGATGAAAACCACTGTAATGGTTGGTTGACCCCGCCTACCTGTGTTGGCTCTGCCTTCTGCCAGTTTGGACCCACCTACAACATGGGGACACTATAACTTCCTAGTCTGTCCCTGTGAGCGCCTCTATTAGAGTACCAGCTGGATTAGGGCTTATTCAATCGGCTGTTTTGCGGCTGTTCAGCGCATTGGAGACCGCCATTCGCGGTCTCCAAGGCACGGGCAACGTCCGTTCAGCGGCTTGGACGGATTGAGACACACATATTCTATTTTTTTGCGGTGCGGAGGCACAGACAGAAACACCACGGAAGCACTCCGTAGTTCTTCCGTTCCACATCTCCGTGATTGCAGACCCATTCAAGTGAATGGGTCCGCATCCGTGATGCTCTCCGCATCATTCCCGGCCCCATTCACAGTCAATGGGTCCGCATGTATTCCGCAAAATTGCGGAATACATGCGGACTACATTGCGGATGTGTGAATAGGGCCTAAGGCTTAGGTACCACAATGATTTTTGGTTGAAATTCTATGCAAAGCATCACGAAAAGATTGTAATAAATTCAAGAAATCTTACCATGTTGAAATTTTCAATAGGAAGATATTTCAGGTTTTGTGACCCAAATCATACGCCCTTGAAAAAGATGTTCAGGCGAAACGATTGTCGGGTGGTGTACTCTGGTCTGTATATGTTATGTTGTAATTTGGAGGGAATGCACTTTGCTGCCTGGGGTTATGCTTTGGCACTTTTTTGCACTTTATTATTGATACTACCTCATTTATTAGCTCATGGTCCATAGCAGCATAGTGCTTATCTGGATCTCCGTTTTTTATTGCATTCAAACTGACCACTGTATATTTTTTAGGGAGGTTTTTCTCCAGTCTCTGATGCACATTTATGTATTGTCATTGTCCTTTGTTTATTGTGTATTGATTTTTAATATGAATTCAATAAAATTATAATGATTATAATCATGGAATGGTCTGGATAGTCAGTGTATTATGCTGTATTTGTGGTCAGTGACTGTTGTATCACTGACATTTTGGTGTATGTGACCCAAATCATTGTGGAGCTGCAGCCCAAATGTGCCTTTAGATAGGGGTTGTGTGGTCCTGAGATCTGGGGAAAATGATTAAGAGGCATGCCTTTCAATTATAGTGAATCTCTGGAGATCCATGTGCCAGAAGCTGAAATCTACACCCGCCATGTTCGTATAGATTGCAGGTGTAACTTATGCCCTGGGAGTATTGACACAAGCCACACTGGTGTAAAACACGTCAACATAGCCCTACTCCTTAGGTGTTCAGGCGCCCTGTGCAAGCTAATCTTGTGGCGTCATCGCGCCGCCTGCACAGGCCTCTGATAGGCTGCCGGCCTAGTGCTGGCAGCCTATCAGAAGAACAGGGAGGGGACACGCCTCTCCCTCCTCTGCCGCAGCACAGACATCTGTATCGCCGTCCTGAGGACTATAGAGATGAGCGCAATGGAAGCGCTCATCTCCTGCTGTGCCCCAGTCCGGCCCTGGTAGGCTGTAGCATCTGCGAGGTGTGTCGGCCGCACAGCTCGCAGGCCGGCCCTGGTGCCACTCACCGACAGCAAGCAGAGTTGGTGACTCCTGTAAAAAAAAAAAAAATAAACACACAGGAACATGTACAAAACATGTCTTTATGTTGATGTTTGTTATAAAACGGGTGGAAAATTCCCTAGGTCATAGCACATTGAGGCCTGAGGGCGCCTTCATCCCAGTGACTCTCATCTACCGAACACTGACCCATTTAAAGCCATTTACAGGAGCAAGAACTCCCAGAATAGATTTTCCTTTTGGTGTAAATTGAACTATTGACACGGTGAACCCGTCAGCCATAAGAGAAGCCTCAATAACCGAGCCCCTTAATAAATCTGGTGCGGCACGATGAGTTCTTAGGCTACTCGAAGCGCTTGGCTGTTTTCTCCCCTACAGAAGGTCGCAGAGCCTTCCAGGATCGCACCAAGGCTTTTACCTCAGTAGCTCAACTACAAGACATTCCTGCGCTACTCTCGCCCTGCACACCGGCGGGCAGGGCTCACATTACATCTTGCAGCACAGATGTCAGCAGTTTTTAGCAGAGTGTGAGCAATGTGCTGACACTCTGCTAAAACCATTATGCCACCAACGATTATTACAGAGGAGGCGGGCGGGGGATCCCTTGCCGCCCGCAACCACCCCCCAATATGATTGGGGGCTGCAAGGGGGGTTAACATTTAACAGTTTAGGCACGTTGTAAGACGCTGGGGATCATAGACATGCATCCTTAAGGGGTTAAGTCTCTTCACCTCCCTTCAAAAATTTAATAAAAAGTGATCAAAAAGTCCTATACAACCCAAAATGGTATTATCAGATCATCCCGCAAAAAATGAGCTCACCCACAGCTCCGTAGACTTAGGCCTAATTCACACGTCCGTAGTGTGTTGCGGATCCGCAACACACCTTGCCACCAGCCCTATAGAGATGCTTATTGTCCGCTATTGCTACTGAACTACTGGGAGGGGGAGGAGAGGGGTGAGGCGCTGTGGGCGGTTAGGGATTCAGGAGGAAGGCGTTTTTTAGTGAGTAAGGAGCCGGTTTTGGGCACTGCAGGGGGGTGTTACTGGGCACACAAAGTAGAAGATAACGCCCCTCTGGGCACCTTCAGGATTAATTAGCATATTTATAAAAGTCATTTTTATTTTTTAACAGACATCACACTAGTGACTGGACCTGTGTTGGTTCTTGTACTTACCTAGTCTACGTCACTGGGTTCCAGCTCCATGGTCGCCTCTGCAGGTCCTGGTTTTCTTAGGAATCAACAATCTGTTGACAGATCACTTGACCACTACAGCGAACCACTGCCTGTTAACCATGCAGCATGTGACCCAGTGATGTACCACATGGGTAACAAGTCACTGCTACTCCAGTTATTGGCTGCTGTGGTCACGAGACCTCCATTAACAGTAGGTTGATTCCAGAGAGACCAGGGATCTGCAGAAGTGGCTGTGGAGTGTTGGAATTGGAACCCAGCAGTGAGGACCAGGTATAATCACCACTGCTGGCCCAGCCACTCTGTGAAGTCTGTTAAATGAAATGTTATTTGCACAGACGGATCCGCACCTATAATGCAAACGTCTGTATCCGTTCGAAACTGATCCGTTTGCATTAGTTAAAAGAAAAATGACAAAGTCCAAAACTGATCCGTTTTGAATTACATTGAAAGTCAGTGGGGAACGGATCCGTTTTTAAATGCACCATATTGTGTCATTGAAAACGGATCCGTCCCCATTGACTTACATTGTAATTAAAAATGGTTCCGTTCAGCTCCGCCTCTTCAGACGGACACCAAAATGCTGCATGCTGCGTTATGGTGTCCACCTCCAAAACAGAATATAAGCGGAACGGAGCCGAACTGATGCATTCTGAACGGATCTTTATCTATTCAGAATGCATTGGGGCTTAACTGATCCGTTTTGGACCGTTTGTGGGAGCCCTGAAACGGATCTTAAACTGAATCCAAAATGCTAGTATGAAAGTACCCTTATACAACCCCTTTAAACATCCCTTTGAAATCAGTAGAACAAAAAATATATGGGCAGCACTACTCACTGTATCCTCATAGGTAATTCATTCTGTGGTGGTGCCCGTAATGTCAGGTCCCGGCCTCTGGGTCCTCAGTCAGTATAGTATAGGCGATAAAAATTATAGCACTCTTGTGTTATCAGTTTCCGTTCCTTTATTTCACCAAAATCATAGCAACGTTTCAACCGTAAGGTCTTTATCAAGCTTAATAAAGACCTTACGGTTGAAACGTTGCTATGATTTCGGTGAAATAAAGGAACGGAAACTGATAACACAAGAGTGCTGTAATTTTTATCTCCTTTGAAATCAGTAGTGCAGCAGTACTCCCCCAACCTGCTGTCACTTAGTCACAGCCTCCCCTTTCCTCTGAATGTAAGTATATTTATGTTACAGCTCTTGGTGTATAATCAGAATAGCTAAGTATTAGTCACCTTTTAATATAGTTGTAACGGACCGTTACGCACACAACTCCGTTTAGGCGATATTCCCTTTTCCGGATAGACCAGCAGCTACTGCAATCACCAACTTCCCGAACAAGAGACACACGAACCCTGGAAGCATCCGAACAGGAAAAGCAATATGAACAGCTTACACTCCTGGCAATCAGCATACAGTCAAATCCCCCCCAATAACGAGACGACACTTCGTTTTGAGGGTCAAGCAGGAACTCTCCTTTATTAAGGGCTACCTGCCCGGTATTTATCCAGGTCTCCCACCTGGTGGACACTCCCCTAGAGGACCAGAAGGAAGACTGCGACACGGGATACAGCAGCCAATCACACACATTGGGACAATACAGACACCCCCAGCATATCCCTCCCCTCTGCCTGGGACACAATCACCCTACATGGGTAATGCAATCACCACAGGCAGGAGAATACACAATGTCTTCTGTCCTGGAGACAATTGAGGAGTCATTCAATTATCTCTCAGGACAAAGGGAAATCTCCAATACACATGTGGGGACAATAGGACAGACATCACTATTCAATACACAATGTCCCACCCTTTACAGTACACAGACATTTAACATATTCCCAGATGGCTTGGATCTGAGCGCTCAATATATCCAGGGATAGAGGCAGACTCCATTGAGCACATGGTTGCAAAAGGACATAAAATTACACAATGTTACATAAAACATATACATGCAACATATCCCCAGATAGCTTAGGTCTGAGCGCACATTATTGAATGGCGCTCAGACCACACATGTCCAGTTCAATTGCCATGGAGCTAAAGTCTTTCCCATAGTCTTTCATTATACGAATGGGCTCCATAGCAGAGCTATCTGGGGCATCACCGCTCAAACAGGACAAGCATACATGGGGCCATAGTCGCAGGGCAGGAGGCGAGCAAGCAGTCCCTTCCAGGAAACTGGGGCAGACTCTGGTACAGGGTCCAGTCCGCTACATTTCTCCCCTTTACCAAAGAGACTAACAGGGTATCTGACCTCCTGCCGGTCAGTGCCCTGGTTAGTCCAGCAACCCACCCACGAAGCACAAACAGCAGTACAGCCCACCCACAATAAATGGTTACTACACCTGGATAAAGTAGCAACTTGTCCATGTCCAGGTGCCTCACTACGGCTGTGCGGGGGACTGGTAGACTGCCTAGGTGGGTTGCTGAGTGGGCAGAGACCGGCGGTACTCTGCCCTGGGGCCAGCGCTACCACGGAAGTAGCCTGGTGGGAGCCTGGTTGTGGGGGAGGAGACCGACTGTCTCCCCTCTGGATAAACCGCTCTGTGGCTGGCGGACAGGACCGACCATCCTTGCCCCTTGTGCTGCAAGTGCAGAGACCACGGTCCCATCTGCACCGTTGGGGGCGTAACATCTCCCCTTGGTGGGTTAGGCTGCCGCTGGAGAGAGGGTGTAACAAGCCCTCTCTCTGAACTGTAGACTGCCGCTGGGGAGAGCGGGTAGCAGGCTCCTCTCCCTGACCCTCTCTCTGCTGGTGGAGGGGGACCAACTGTCTCCCTTTCAATATTTTGTCCTGCTGCTGGGGTGGAAGTACGACACCTTCAGCTCCCTGGGGTACACACTGCCGCTGTGGAGGAAGAACGGCACCTTCAGCTCCCGGGGTACACACGGCCGCTGGGGAGGAAGGATGACACCTTCAGCTCCCTGGGGTACACACTGCCGCTGGGAAGGAAGGACGACACCTTCAGCTCCCTGGGGTACACACAGCCGCTGGGGAGGAAGGACGACACCTTCAGCTCCCTGGGATACACACTGCCGCTGGGGAGGAAGGACGACACCTTCAGCTCCCGGGGTACACACTGCCGCTGGGGAGGAAGGACGACACCTTCAGCTCCCGGGGTACACACTGCGGCTGTGGAGGAAGGACGGCACCTTCAGCTCCCGGGGTACACACTGCCGCTGTGGAGGAAGGACGGCACCTTCAGCTCCCTGGGGTACACACGGCCGCTGGGGAGGAAGGATGACACCTTCAGCTCCCTGGGGTACACACTGCCGCTGGGGAGGAAGGACGGCACCTTCAGCTCCCTGGGGTACACACTGCCGCTGGGGAGGAAGGACGACACCTTCAGCTCCCTGGGGTACACACGGTCGTTGGGGAGGAAGGACGGCACCTTCAGCTCCCTGGGGTACACACTGCCGCTGGGGAGGAAGGACGGCACCTTCAGCTCTCCGGAACGCACTCAGCCGCTGGGGAGGGCGGGCGATACCATCTGCCATGAACTGCAGGTACTCTGCTGTTATCCTCCTCACGAACTGCACAGATTTCTCCGGGGGGTTGGGTCCGAAGAAAATCAGCCGTGATCTCAGCTCTCTGTCAAATTCCTCCTGCGTGTAGCTGGGTGCCATGCTTGTTCTCCTGAAGTTCTTTCTTTTGTAGATAGGGGCGCTGTACGGGTACTGGTGTTGCCCTCACTTTGTAATCCAAGGAATGGTGTTGCCCTGTAGATGTCCTTCTGGGCTGTGGAAATGATCCCGCGCTTGCCACCAAAGGTAACGGACCGTTACGCACACAACTCCGTTTAGGCGATATTCCCTTTTCCGGATAGACCAGCAGCTACTGCAATCACCAACTTCCCGAACAAGAGACACACGAACCCTGGAAGCATCCGAACAGGAAAAGCAATATGAACAGCTTACACTCCTGGCAATCAGCATACAGTCAAATCCCCCCCAATAACGAGACGACACTTCGTTTTGAGGGTCAAGCAGGAACTCTCCTTTATTAAGGGCTACCTGCCCGGTATTTATCCAGGTCTCCCACCTGGTGGACACTCCCCTAGAGGACCAGAAGGAAGACTGCGACACGGGATACAGCAGCCAATCACACACATTGGGACAATACAGACACCCCCAGCATATCCCTCCCCTCTGCCTGGGACACAATCACCCTACATGGGTAATGCAATCACCACAGGCAGGAGAATACACAATGTCTTTCTGTCCTGGAGACAATTGAGGAGTCATTCAATTATCTCTCAGGACAAAGGGAAATCTCCAATACACATGTGGGGACAATAGGACAGACATCACTATTTAATACACAATGTCCCACCCTTTACAGTACACAGACATTTAACATATTCCCAGATGGCTTGGATCTGAGCGCTCAATATATCCAGGGATAGAGGCAGACTCCATTGAGCACATGGTTGCAAAAGGACATAAAATTACACAATGTTACATAAAACATATACATGCAACATATCCCCAGATAGCTTAGGTCTGAGCGCACATTATTGAATGGCGCTCAGACCACACATGTCCAGTTCAATTGCCATGGAGCTAAAGTCTTTCCCATAGTCTTTCATTATACGAATGGGCTCCATAGCAGAGCTATCTGGGGCATCACCGCTCAAACAGGACAAGCATACATGGGGCCATAGTCGCAGGGCAGGAGGCGAGCAAGCAGTCCCTTCCAGGAAACTGGGGCAGACTCTGGTACAGGGTCCAGTCCGCTACAATAGTACTTCTGTGTTGTGATGTGGTTGCTTTTTACAGAGCAGTAAAAGGTCATCTGGAGCATTTCTGTATGATTCATAATGGTATTAATATTTTATATGCAGGTGACAACTCTGGTTAATACTAGCAATAAGGGACCATCAAATAAAAAGAAAGGCCGTTCTAAGAAAGCTCATGTTTTGGCTGCATCTGTGGAGCAAGCAACTCAAAACTTTCTGGAGAAAGGAGACAAAATAGCCAAAGAGAGCCAATTTCTCAAGCAGGAGTTAATAGATGCAGTTGAGGATGTTCGCAAGCAAGGTATGATCTCTGTGATACGTATGTCTAATAAGTGAACTCAAAAAATAAAAATTGCAGTTTTCACACTGACCACTGAGCTTCATAATTGTCTGACACCTCCTGTTTTGTTGCACTCTCCTTTCAGTAGTCATTTACTAGCTATCACAGGCAGTTTTGCATTTACAAGCATTACAGGGATTAGATGGCTAGTTCTGACCCTCGCTGTTGCAACAGGATGTCATCTGTAAGTTTATGGAGTCTTGAGTGATAGAAGTCGGCCGATACAATTAAACGTGTATGCCGCGTTTAGATTTGCTGTCCGACAAAGTAGTCATTGGTGGTAGGTGACTGTCTGGCATATTTTACAGATTGCAGTGGCATCAGGTAGTATGATTACTAGTTATAGAGTAGGTCGATATGTCACTTTTAAGGGGTTTTCCAAATTAAATATTTTTTTAAAACAAAAAAACAAACAAACAGTGGGTTAAAAGTAACATAATCATTATTCAACTCGCATTCCCCTGCTGCTGCCATTCCAATGCTATTCTGCCAATCACATCCTGGTCCCAGGCTTGACATACAGGAGAAGGGTTGGACTTCCTGCTCAGCCATTCATTGGCTGCATCGGTGACATTCCTCAAGCCAGTGATTGGCTGATTGGGCAGTCCAAGCCATTTCCTATGTTAAGCTCTGGATCGGAAAATGGATAGCCGTGGAGACTGGAGCAGCACTGTCGAGTGATCAGTGAGATGAGTTAGTGTTTGTTTTTTTTGACCCATTCAGTGTTTTTTTTTTTTTTTTTTTGTTTAATAAAAAAATAATCTCCTGTGAAACTCCTATTCAATTTTTATTTATTTTTTTCTCCCCACTTTGACACAAACTTATATTTACTTGCAGGAGAGTTAATGAGAAGCGCTTCTGGGGAGTTTGCTGATGATCCATGCTCATCTGTGAAACGTGGAAACATGGTTCGAGCGGCACGTGCGCTGCTGTCTGCAGTTACTAGATTGCTTATATTGGCTGATATGGCAGATGTCTACAAACTACTTGTTCAGCTGAAAGTGGTAATGTGCTTTATTGTATATTTCAGTATCTGATCAATTCAAGGATGACGTTTGTGCAGGTCAGTCCAGCTTCACAAAAGTTTACATATCTTCTTTTCTAAAGGTGGAAGAAGGAATTGTAAAACTAAGAAATGCTGGCACAGAGCAGGATTTGGGAATACAATACAAAGCTTTAAAAGCTGAGGTTGACAAGTTGAATGTAATGGCTGCAAAACGGCAACAGGTAAGCCATGGGTAATCTTTCTTCAACTGCATTTTCTGATTTGCATGTGTAAAGACCTACCTCTCTTTATCATAATGATATAATTGGAGTTCTGTAGAAAAAAAGCTTGAAGCGAGTTTGTCAGCAGATTTGACCATGTTAAATGGCTGACAGCAGTAGGTAGAGCCTGAGGAGAGCATATATATACCTTTTGTGGAATTTTTATCAGGAGTGGTGTAAATATGAACTTTTACAGTTTCTGCTCCTGCAAGTGCACTAGAGGTGCTCTCTACAAATGAACCACTTCACAGTCTGTCCCTCTGCCCTGAGTGACAGCTGTACTGGTCTTATGGTTGGACGATAGAGTTGTCACTCAGAGCTGAGGGGAAGTGTTGTGAAATGGCTCAATACAGAGAGGATAGAATGCTTTACTGTACAGCGGTTTTCGTCCAGCCAATTCTCAGCATATTTGCCGGGTTGCAGCCGGATCTCCGCTGGTCCCCATTATACTTTAATGGGGCCAGACGGAAATGCAGTGGCTTCTGCAATGTCGAATCCAGAGAGAGACAGCAGGCTGTTCCCTGCCAGAACAGCCTGCCGGATCTCACAACGCTAGTGTGAAACTAGCCTTACTCTGCATTAAGGTACATAATCCCTTCCTAGAACCATATCTTTTTTATTTTTCAATTCACATAGCCTTTTGAGTACTTGTTTTTTTGCGGGACAAGTTTTATTTTTAACGGCTCCATTTTATATTGCATGAGATGCAATGGCCAGCTGGAAAAATCTAAATGGGGTGGAATTGGGAGAAAAAAAACGCAATTCCACCACAGTTCTATGGGTTTTGTTTTTACGGCTTTTACTATGCGGAATAACTGACTTGTGCTCTTCAGTCTTCAGGTCAGTATAATTATGGCGATACCGTATTTGTATAGTTTTTCTTTTTTAATACTGAAAAATAAATGAACTTTTGAAAAAAGTGGAACTGTGTAAGGGTTCATTTTTTTTTTTTTGCAGGACGATCTGTAGCTTTTATTCATACCGTCTTGGAGTGTCTCTGACTAATTAATCATTTTTTATTACATTGTTTTGGGGAGTTGAAGTAATGAAAATTGGCGAATTGGCCATTTAAATTTTTTTTTCTGTTACACCATTCACCGTATGGGATTTAAAAAAATATTTTAATAGCACTGGTGTTTTCCTCACGCAGCAATGCTCATAATATTTATTTTTTTGTTATATTTTTTAAAACATTTTTTTTTGTTTACTTTTTTTATGTCCCCGATCTCTGCCCAGGGGAGGTGTTCCTGCCCGGCAAGTCCACGCATCTGGATTTTAGGCCATGGTTGGCATTACTACTGATCGGACATTAGCACCGGTTGTCTGCTGCATGAAACAGCAGGCACCCAGCTGCTATGGCGCTCACTCCGGAGCAGATGCCATCTTTACAGACCAGACATCCGCCATGCTATTACGGCAGATGTTGGAAAGGGATTCAAGAGGTTCTCCGGTCCAAATATACTTTTTTATCATTTGCTCCGAACACCCCAAACAATCTATTTTTCTGCTACCAATACCTGTTTTTCATGTCTGTGCTTTCCTTCGTCCTGCCTGGGCATCAGAGCAGCTCAGTAGGACTGTTTGTCAAGCAATTTCTGTTTACATTCAGATTCTTTCTTTTTCTTTTCTAATCACTCCCAGCTTGCAATGCAATGTGATTTTGTCACAGGGCTGGCTCCACCTGCCACACTGTTAAGTACCCACTACACCTTCTGTGGCCATCTTAGTTCACCCAAACGTGAATCCTACCAGTCTCTTGTGTGTTTAGCCTGCTAAATCACATCACTGACAGTCCACAGGTTCTTCCCTTATTGTCTCCACAGTGCAGTAAACGGCTTGAATCAGCAAGCACATCATTGAAGCATCACATACATCTCTAACTAATTTTCTCAGTTATATTTGATACATCGTGCCGAGCTATGCATCTAATCCTTTATGTGATGCTGCCTTGTACTCCTATCATGTCCGATCTGTCCACTCTGCCTCTGTATCTAATCCTATACTGTCCCCTGAGCCTGTATCAAAACTAGATGTGTATCTAAGCCTATCCTGTGTGATAGAGACTACCAGGTGATAGGTGGAGGATGATGGGGTGGATATATGGTTATTTAAATTGAAACATCAGGAGCAAGGATGGGCGAACTTCAAGTTTTGAAGTTCGGGTATATGCTGAATTGCGTTATGGATTCCGTTACCACAATAATGCAGTTCAAGGACAGAATTCATAATGGAATGCCTTTAGAGGCATTCCGTTATGCATTCCGTCATAATCGAAGTCTATGTCCAGCATAACGAATCCATCCAGTTTCCGTTATGCAGGAGTCGGGAAGGAATGCTTCCCTCCCAACAATCTGCTGTAATTACGTCCTGTGTAAAGGGACCTTTAATTAGGTGAACTACATGTGTCTATGCAGATAATTAGATAGGGAGGTCGCTGGTGACACGCCTTTAATGGTAAAAGGAAAAATCCTTCACAACCCTTGCCACATGCTTGAAATATAATGAAAATAAATGATGCAAAAAGTAAAGCTACTTTCACATCTGCATTGTGCTGTCTGGTTTTGAGATCCGGACCAGGGTCTCAAAACCGCAACACAAAGCTTCAGTTTTGTCCTTATTCATTGTAAATGGGGACAAAACTGAAGAAACCAGTATGGAGTGCACCAGAATGCATTCCTTTCCGGTTTGTTGCGTTTGTGTGCTTCATGGAGTCAGATCCGGTATCTTCATTTTTCGATATACTGTATTTGTTCTGAACAGATGCAGATGGTTGTATTATTATAACAGAAGCGGTTTGCTGTGGTTTTGAGATCTCATGCCGGATGTCAAAACCAGACAGCAAAAACGCAGATGTGAAAGTAGCCTAACCCCTGAGTGATACCCTCCTTACATACACTGAGTACTGCCAGCATGAGAGGGGCATTTGAGGTTGTATATGATAATTTATTTGTATTTAGTCTGCTTAATCTACTTAAAGAGGACCTTTCACTGGTCCACAGTTTATCAGGCAAAGGTATGTACATGGAGAGCGGCACCCAGGGATGACCCTGCACTTACTTGTATCCCTGGGTGCCGCTCCGTTCGCCTGCTGTAGCCCCCGGTACCGGCGCTCCTGCTTCTCCAATTTTGCCTGGGGAGGAGACATCTTCTTTTGCCCTGGGCATCTCCTTCTCCCAGGGCTGGAGCGCTGGCCAATCACAGCGCTCAGCTCATATTCAGGATATGAGCTGAGCGCTGCAATTGGCCAGCGCTCCAGCCCTGGGAGAAGGAGACGCCCAGGGCAAAAGAAGATGTCTCCGCCCCAGGCAAACCTAGGAGGAGCGCCGGTACCGGAGGCTACAGAGGACGAATGGAGTGGCACCCAGGGATACAAGTAAGTGCAGGGACATCCCTGGGTGCCGCTCTCCATGTACATACCTTTGCCTGATAAACTGTGGACCAGTGAAAGGTCCTCTTTAAGGGGAGTTGTTTTTCACTGTCTATCAGCAATCTTTGGAATATTTTATTCTTTGTGCCTTGTTCCACAAGACTCCACTGGCTTATAGTTTCATAACCTTTTTTCTATTTGTCAGTTGTGTGGTGAATTTGCTTTAATTTTAAAAGTGTCATTTTTTTTGTTTTAGGAGCTAAAAGATGTGGGGCACAGAGATCAGATGGCTGCAGCTCGTGGAATCCTGCAGAAGAATATTCCAATTCTTTATACCGCTTCCCAAGCATGTCTGCAACATCCTGATGTAGCTGCTTACAAAGCAAACAGGGACTTGATCTATAAACAACTCCAGCAAGCAGTCACTGGCATCTCTAATGCAGCACAAGCCACATCATCGGAGGAAATCGCTGCACAGCATGGAGGAGGAGAGCTAGCTATTGCGCTAAACAATTTTGATGTAAATTTTTCATTTTTACCTAGCCGTTCACTTAGGCTAATTTCAGACAAACACTCCATGTGGGAGCATGATAGGAACACTTGTTTGCGATAATTGGCCCATATAATCTTACCACCGACCAGCCAAGAAATAATCAAACACTCATTTGTCAGTTAATTTACATCTTTCATCATGGTGAAAGATGAATAATTATTTGGCAGCACATCTCCCTGTATAACCAGGGATGTGCTGCTGACAAACAACTGAACTGAATGAGGGAGCAATACCAAATTCCACAGTCCAGCCTAAAATACTGTCGCCCCAGGAGGCTCTTTTCTGACGCCAGCCAGGTACCTAATGCCCCTAAGTGTTAATGCCTAGAACGTTAGATCGCTATGCACTAAGAGGAGGGTTTGGGCACCTCCCCGGGAATCGACCCACCGGGAAATTTCCCTGTAGGGTCTATAGCCAGTCTGCCCCTGATTATAGTCAGAGTGGTCCGGCAGGCTGTTCTTTGCTAGAACTTATAATGGTAGTGTAAAGAAGGATTCTGAAGTCTGAAGGTAGGGAAAGAGAAAACAAGCTGAAAACTGAGAAAGATGTCACATCTATAGAATTTTTTTTGTGCACATTATTTATTGGTTAAGTAAAATAAAAATAAGTACTGTGAATTCCTAATAATTTTTGTTGCATATTTTCAGAAACAAATCATTGTGGATCCTCTTGGCTTCAGTGAAGAGAGATTCAGACCATCATTGGAAGAACGATTGGAAAGTATCATCAGTGGAGCTGCTCTTATGGCTGACTCCTCTTGCACCCGTGATGACCGCCGGGAGCGAATTGTAGCTGAATGTAATTCTGTTCGACAAGCTTTGCAGGATCTTCTGTCAGAATATATGGGAAATGTAAGGACTTTTACTTGCTTATTTCTTACTGTTAAGTGGTATTCCGTTCAAGCAAATAAGAGAATTTTTTTGTAAATAATAATATGAGAACTGGTCTGATAGGAACAGAAAACTATATGCAAATGAGCTCCTAACTAGCTCTGCCTCTAATGCTACCAAGTCAATGATAGTATAATTTGATGGATAATTATTAAGCCAGCAGCCCATCTGCAGACAACTGTTTTGGGGTGATTACCCCTCATCAGTGCAGAGCAGAGAGTACTGGCTTACCTGGGTGAGAGGTCTAGGTCAGGATTTGGGGGATACTATATCCTATACTATATTGGGGGATATGGAGAGAGCCTTAGTCAGCGTAAAGAGTCTTAAAGGCCAGGCAACGCTCCTCTTGAATTATGGGAAGAGGGTATGCAAATGAGATCTTGACAAGCTCTGCCTCTAATGCTATCGGATGTAAGGTAGTTATCCTATAAGTCAATGCTCGACCTTTTGAAAGAGCTTGAAACATGAGTTGGATAATTTATAAAAAAAAAAAAAAAAAAAAAAAGAGAAACAAAACATGAGTCCTACATTTGTTTGACTGTTCTTCACATGGTAGTGTAAAAACACACTACCATGAATTTTTTAAATTTATTTAGGTGTTTGTCTTTTTGTCTCATCTTTTTTAGTGGTACATTTCAGCAACTCTTTCAAGTATCCCATGCTTCCCCCATGTAGGGTATTCTACTTGTTAGAGTTGTTTTTATAGAGGTAGTATCTGTGATGTACAGAATATACAACTAACTTTCAGCCAAACACTGGCTGCAGTGGTCATGTGCCATCTATTTGCACACCACACCTGCAGCTTTGACTACATGGGAGGAGGACTGGACCAGTGCCAGAGCACAAGGTGAGTATATGACATTTTTTTAAGGCATTTTGGGAGCATGAGACACATTTATAGATTTCTTGGACAACCATTTTAAAGTTTTGAGGTTTATTATAAAAACTACAGTGCACACAGAGGGGACAAATTAAAATCACACAGAACTAGGAAAACCATAACGGAAAATAACAGACCTTAAAGGGGTTCTGCAGTAATTTTAAACTGATGAGCTATCCTCTGGATAGATCATCAGCTGTTTGTGAAGGCAGCGGCACTAGCAGTAGCACCGCGGCCTTCTTGCTGTTTACCGCAGGCCCAGTGACATCACGACTAGTATTACTGGCTTGGGTGGGGCTAAGCTCTGTTCACTCGAATGAAGCTCAGCCGCGCCCAAGCCAGTGATACTAGCCGCGACGTCACTGCGGTAAACAGCAAGAAGGCCGCGGTGCTATTTCCAGTGCCGCTGTCTTCACAAACAGCTGATCGGCAGGGGTCCTGGGTGATCCTCATGGATCCATGCATCGTTCAGAGAAATGCAGGGTCTAAGCGGCACTGAACCATTTGCTGATTCGCGTTAGTCTGGGCCGACACATGGAAAAATTTCTACATCATGTTAATGATACTGAACTGACTGCTCCTGTGGCTTCTGCTACTTGTGGGTAGTGAAGGCGAAGGAAGGAGGGTGACTGCGGGGGTCAGGAAGGGGCCACCAGGTCAGACACTGAAACAACAAGCTGCGTGCACAGTGTATCTTGGTAATGCAGCAATTTGGCCTCCATTTCAGCAACAGGAAAACCTTCCCTGATTTTGCTTTGATAGTGAGGGTCTATAAGCATGGATATCCATTATAAGATTCCTTGATGGTAAGGATATGCCTGTCCAGCTTGCCTGAGGATTAGTAACTGAAAACTCTGTATCTGAAGTAGACAGTTCCGATCTTGACTACAGTCATTCACAACAATACCAAAATCGGCAACCGAATTGGAGGGGTAGAGGTCGGCCCCGAGATCTCAACCAAGGGGGAACCAACAAACAATCCATTATCCTGGGAGACAATGGAATAAATATGTGGGGCACGCAAGTATATATTATTCTGGCAATAATTGATTGAGCAGTTATCTACTTTGCATCTCATGTGAAGACGTGTATTGTTCATCTGTAGATAGGTAAGCTGTTCTTCTTCTGCCGTCTCTTGCTGCATCTGTTTGCAAAGATAGTCTCCTTGACATGACCAGAACCCTATGCAAGCCACTGTACTTATTAATTTAATTTATCACATGTGCCATGCAGGGAGCTTGTGTTTGCTTGATGCACTGTAGCAAGTGATCGGCTGTGTGTCTCCTCTCTCTCTCTAGCTTATCAGGTTTAAACCGGCATAGTAACCCTTCACTTTAGGCTACTGTCACACTAGCGTTTTTTTGCGGATCCGTCATGCATGTGCAAAAACGCTTCCGTTACAATAATACAACAGCATGCATCCGTCATGAACGGAACCGGTTGTATTATGTCTTCTATAGCCATGATGAATCTTTCTTTAGCAGGCAGCGTTTTGGTGTCCTCCTCCAGAGTGGAATGGTGACTGAATGGAGGCAAACTGATGCATTCTGAGCTGATCCTTTTCCACCGAGAATGCGTTAGAGCAAAACTGATCCGTTTTGGACCGTTTTTGAGAGCCCTGAACAGAACTTACAAATGGAAAGCCAACATGCTAGTGTGAAAGTAGCCTTACACACATGATAGGAGGGAGGAGGAGTGGGAGAGACACTCTGCCCTGCTTGGTTCTCCATGGAGTAAGATGTGGAGGAGGCAGATAAGTCTGGTGTGGGAACCAGACTGACACAAACGTGGGGGTGCCAGTAGAACCTGGCCTTGGTGCTGCCTCCCTGTTGCTGCGAAAAACATTGACCTAGTGGGCTGTAAAAGACATATATTGTCCCTGCCCCAGGTATCCATGGTAACGCCTTGCTGCACAGTGAGAATTGCAATTTTAAACAAGTGTTTTTTAAAAAAAAAAAAAAAATGGATAGCTGGTCAAAAGTATAAATATCATGCCACAGAATGAAATTTTGTTTAAAGGGCAGAAATGCGCCACCATTACCACAAGTAAGTGGTATGGCAGGAATTGCACTGGCAACTTGGCCAGGTGGGGGTTGGCACACAAACTAATTGCTGGTCGCAAACTGTTATGTATGTCTAACAATGGAGGAGTCTGAGCAGGAGAATAAGTAGCTGATGATGACAAGGACACTGTACTGCTTTGGAATGTGGACCGGCTGACACAAAGACAACCAGGAGAAAGAGGACAGACTTGCTCTGTTTTTGGGAGGTTCTGGCAGTACGTTGCCTCTGTCCTATTTATTTCCACCGCCCGCCTCCTCTGATATCTCCTTCTCAGCACCCTAATATGGCTCCCAGGTTTTGTCCTCATCCTCCCTGCCACTTTTATTAGTCTGTGATATATCATGATAGGTGCCTTGATTCCCTGCTCTGTATTTGCCCTGATTGCCACTTTCTCTACCTCCACCGTGGTTACAAGTGCCGCTACTACTAGTACTACTGGCCCTGGATGGCTGGTGCTGCTGCTTCTCTTGGGTGAAAAGGCCTGGGTCTTTTATTTTGCACTTTTCCATTTTCCACACATTTTATTATGAAGTTTATAAAGGAAAAGTCACTGGTTTGGTAAACAGATTATTAAACGGTACTTGCAAAATTACAAGAGTTTTTTTTTCTCTGTAATGTAAGGTGCGATTGAATGTCCCTCCTTTTCTACAAACCCACTGCACCCTGGTATTAACAATTTACTTGGGTAATACTGTTGCAGTGAAATGTCTTATAACTCGAATGGGTTCACGAACACAGATAAAACAATGCAATGTTTGTGATAAAATGTCTTTTGAACTATGGGTTCACTAACACAGGTATAAGAGTTCAATTTTTGCTGTGAAATGTCTGAACTGCACAGTCTGTTGCAGCAGTGCAGCAGGTTTTGACTTGATTCTATATTTGAGTGCCTGGCCACATTTATATCCATTTAAATCCGTTTTAGTGACCGGGTGGGTCACCTTATCCTGATCCAGCTGTAGTGATCCACTGTAATTGTTATTGTTGCAGCAGTGTGTTGACTAACACGAATATAAAACTGCAATGTCTTCAGTAAAATGTGTTCACTAAGGCTACATTCACATCACCATTAACCTGATCCAGCAGTCTGTTCTGGAAGCATCCAAGGATGCTAGAAGAGGGAGAATTATGAATGAGAGTTAGAGAAAGTGGAACTTGAATAACACAGCATGATCCATCTAGTTGTTAAATTTTCCAATGAGCTTTATTTATCCAGAATAAAAATTGAATGTCGTTAAATTGACCTACCAGTAGAGCTGATAGTGTCCATAGGTCAAGCACAAAAATATGTGTCTACATTTTACACAACTTATTGTATTTTATACATATCTTTTTAGACTGGACGAAAGGAAAGAAGTGACGCACTAAACTCTGCAATAGACAAGATGACAAGAAAAACACGAGACCTGCGCAGACAGGTAAGTAATCAAAGAATAACCAATATATCCATATGTGAGTAAAGAAAGTCTATTGTTCTTATTAAGTTAACAAGAACATAATTAAAGGGGTTTTCCAGCATTTTAATATTAATGGTCTTTCCTCAGGCTAGACCATGCATATCTGATTGACAGGGGTCCAACTCCCCACAGTCCTGCTGATCAGCTGTTTATTCCCCCTGCCGGAAGTTCACAGCTCCCTCCATTGTGTAGTTAAAAGGAATGTTCACTGCAGTGCTGCTCATATTCACTTCAGTGGAACCAGCTTTGTGATTCCAGCCCTTACCGTACTTCAGGTGCCTGAGGAAAGGTGATCAGCTGAAGTATCCTGATCAGATATTCATAGCCTATCTTGATGATACACCATCGATATAAAATAAAATCCTGGATAATCCCTTTTAAGTCCCGCAATTGGGGTTTTAGCTGGTCATTCTTTGCTTTGTCTTGTTTTAATCTGTCATTTTTATACTTTGTAGCTGCGTAAAGCTGTTATGGATCATGTTTCTGACTCATTTCTGGAGACCAATGTACCACTGCTTGTGTTGATTGAAGCTGCGAAGAATGGAAATGAGAAAGAGGTCAAAGAATATGCCCAAGTGTTTCGTGAACATGCAAACAAACTTATTGAGGTAAAAATAAATGATATGGGACCTTACCGTCACAGGAAAAAATTACATTTTTAGGAGAGTTTTTCCAATTTTAATAACACCTCCACACCGGCACTGATAGCACTGATAGGAGCTTAATCCCGCCTCCCAGGGACAAGAAACAACAGCAGAAGCCTAAATAAAAAGACACCTCCTCCTTCCTACTTCAGTTGTTGTTTCCTGTCCCTCAGGACAGGCGGAAGCCTTGTCAGTGCACTGGCTGTAAGTTGGACGCTCAGCTTAGGATTCTTCCCCTTCCTGGTGAAGCGTGGGCTCTCCTTCTTCTCTGTCCCTCGGTGTATATCCCAGGCTGTTCCTACCCCTGTGTAGAGGGGATCGACACCAGGCGTGTCTTTGCAGGTGGAATACTCTGTGGGCAGGAGGATTCTGGAAGACACGCTGCATTGCCCTTTCCTCTGCCAGTACTTGTCGCGCTTCCGGCTGTGGCTGACATCATCGTGCAGACCGGCCAGGGGCATGGCCAGGAGGAAGCGCAGTGTGCTCTCTGAGTCTGCGTGGAGACGCTGAGTTTTAAAATGGCTCTGCGATCCCAGAAATTGGACGATTGCTGGAGAATAACCAGGATTTCTGATGCTGATGCCCCACACAGATCTGCTGATCCCCACAAGGCCCTCAGCCCGGTAAGAGACCTCCTCCGTTTAAGTAATGGGGTTGTCAGATGGATTTTTTTCTCATCTAGATTCCCAATCTGTCTACTTCAAAATCGGTTTATCTGTCCCCGGATATAATCGATTTTGATGAAGGAGAACTTTTTTCTGGGGACTCTGATGACGGCTCCGGTCGTCCATTATGATCCCCAGAGGATACAGATTGTATGTTAAAAACTATACAGGCAACTATGAAGTTAGATGTTTCAAGGATTGGGGGAAAAGAAAAAGCAAGAGTTCCCTATTCATGATAATATAAGGGACATTATACAAAGGGAGTGGAAATACCCTGAGAAAGAGACGTTATTTCAAAAGCCTTCAAACGTAAATATCCATTTGCAGATTCAGAATGTGAAGCGGGGAAAAAAAAAACAAAGTTGATACCCGGTAGCCAGAATTTCCCCCTCCCCCTTGAAGACATGGGGTTTCTGAAGGACCCCATGGACAAAAAATGTGAAGGGCTCCTTAAAATATCTTAGGAGACGGGGTCGGCTATGTTAAGACCCGCTATTGCTGCCACCTGCACAGCTAGGTCCCTTTCCGTGTGGAATAACCAGATGAAAAACCATTTAGCAAATGGTACTCCCTGGGAAGTAATTATATTCTCTCTCCCCGGGTTAAAACACGGATGCCTCAGCAGGTTTGGTGAGGCTCTCGTCCAGGTCTACAGCTCTATCAAACGCTACACCGTAGAGCCATATGGTTGAGGTCCTGGTCGGTTGATGCTGGCTCAAGGAATTGCCTCTGTACTATTCCCTGTGAGGGGGATAGACTCTTTGGGTTCGCAATGGATGATATTTTAGAAAAATTTCTGTTCCCAAGCTAGGCTCTAGCAGACCCAAAACAAAAAGAGTCTTCAGGTAGATGGCAATCCTCTAGAGGCCAGGGAGGGGATTTTATTCAATCCTGATTCCCCTTGCAAGAAGTCCCAATGACTCCAAAAGTCTGGTAAGGGGCAGGCCTTAGCGCCTGTAAGATTCGTTAAACAAGGTTTGTTCAGATCTAGGCAGACTGATACCTCTAGAATCAGAGGTCTCTTCCCTTTTAGAAGAAAAGCGTCATTATAAAGGTTTATTCTCCCTTGTTCCAAAAAAACAAAAACAAATGGGAAGTTCAGAAAGATCTTCAATCTGAAGGACCTAAATCACTTTGTCATTATTGTCATAAATTTTTTTTATTTTTTATTATGATGTTTCTATTCACAGCGAGAGTCATAAATATCTCAGGTTCTCTGTTTACATAAAAGGAGAGCTCGGTCACTTTGAGTACCTGGCATTACCCTTCGGCCTCTCCAGTGCGCCACATCTTTTAACAAAGATTATGGCAGATGTAGTAGGTTACTTTCATATAAAAGGAATAATTGTGGTCCCCTATCTGGACGACCTTCTGATCGCAGCAGATTCCTATTTTTGTTTTCTTGGCCATCCCAGAATTGTAAAACTGACCTTTGCCTCTTTAGGATGGGTCATCAACCAAGAGAAGTCAAAACTAAGTCATCAGAAGTTATTTCTGGGGAACTTCTGGACACCCACCATCTATCCACCTTTTTATCCCAAGAAAACAGATTAACCTAGTAACCCGGGTAAGAATCTTCTTTTCCAAAAAGGACAGCATTGATAAGAGATCTTGCAATCTTTCCTTCTTTCATCTTGGGAAAAGACACAGAGTTCCTCAGGAAATAAAATAAAAAACACCCACAAAAAAAATAATAAAATAAATCCCTAAGTTGGACGGTGGAGACGCATCTACAATCAGAGCCCATGTTCTGCAAGAAATGGTACAAGGGACATGGAATCTCCAGATGTCTTTAGCATCCTTAAACCTGGGGGAATTGACAGCAGTTTTATGAGCCTTCCTAAGCTTTAAACCGACTATCCAACACCGCCATGTCAATGTACTTTCAGACAATGCGACGACGGTAGCATATCTAAATCTTTAAGGGGGGACGAGGAGCAAGTCCTTGGCGGCTGTCTAAAAGATGATATTCAAATGGGGAGAAGAGAACCTAAAGTCCATCTCGGAGGTTCTTTTAAAAGGAGAAGAAAATATTTTAGCAGATTTTCTCTTTTCTCTAGAAATCTCAGAGTGATGGGGGCTTCCGATCTGGATCTGTTCGCGTCGAGACAGAATAGAAAGGTAGAAAATTCTATTCCATCTGCCCCAGGAGAATCTAAATCAAATAGATACTCTCTCGTTAACATGCCCAGAGGTCTTCTCTACGCATTTCAACCATTCTCTCTGATTTTCCAGCCTATCAGAGGAACAGGGAGAGAGGACACGCCTCTCCCTCCTCTGCTGCTGCTCCACACGGAGATGAGCGCAATGCAAGCGCTCATCTCCGTCCTAATGTTTCTTGCCGCCGCCGCATCTGCCCTGGGGATGGGCCCCCTACTGACCACGGGCCCTCGGTCCATGCCCAAGTGCCCTAATGGTCAGTCCGCCCCTGTATGTAAGGCAGCCACATGGTCTATCCCCATAGAGGTCTATGTTTGACATAGACTAGTAGGTTTTTAGGAACCATTTGGGGTATATATAGTGTATTAAATAACTTTTATTTAATTTTATGATAATGCCACATTTCTATATATTATTTGACTATTTTTCACGCACATACATCTGGTACATCAGTTGTTATGATGGATGTCAGAAGGCACCAGACACAAAAAGCTGTATGCTCAGAGAGTAGCAAGCAGCATGTTTCTCACAATCATTTTCTGAAGGCAGATGAAGCAAAAGCTCTAAAAAAAAGTTCTTTTATCCCCTGCCCGCGCGATTTTGTAGACATGCTTGAAGTCAAGGGGGCAGTGGCCTTGTGGCTTCAAGTCAAAGTAACTGCGCTCCCTTCCCTGCCCCTTCGCCTGTGACTGACACCTGGCAGTTCAGCAAAGTTCAGTTCGTCACAGGCGAAGGGGCAGGGAAGGGGGCGCAGTTACCTTGACTTGAAGCAAGGAGGCCACTGCCCCCTTGACTTCAAGCATGACTAGAAAATCGCGCGGGCAGGGGATAAAAGAACATTTTCACAGCTTTTACTTCATCTGCCTTCAGGAAGAAAATGATCGTCAGAAACACGCTGCTGGCTACTCTCAGGTACTACTGGCTGCTTGGGATGGTTTTTTGGAGGGGATAGGTTTCCTTTAAAGCCCCAATAAGTCACATTACTTTTATAATTGTATATTTTGAATTTATGTCTCAAATAAATGTAGTTGACGCACGGCTCTAAACTCATATGACCTGAATGGATGGAGGCCATGGATGCTTGGTGCGCTCTTTTATGTTGAGCACCCCGTTCTAGAGGTAGGCGCAGGTCCCAGAGATGGCACCCGCACCTGTATGACATTGGTGACATATCCTAGTGACATGCCACCAATGCATGAGGTAAGGCAACTCCATTAAAGGGGTTCTCCGGGAATTAAGAAAATGAAAATACTTAAATATTACTTTATTATAAATATATTCTCAAATACCTTTTATTATTTATAATGGCTCGTTTTGTCTGGGGAGCAATCAGGGGAAACAAAATGGCCGCTGTCCTATTAGTTCACACAAAGCCTGTCCTGATCACACATGAGGACAAGTTACTTTACAACACTGAGGTAAAGAGCTGCCTCATCCTCCTCTGTGCTATACTTGTCAGGGATTATCATTCTGAATACAGATGATGAGAACGTTAGCTGAATCTCTGGGGAATTTAGTTTATGAGGAGACATGAAGTACAGAGAGGACGGACAGGGCAGACTGTGGTAATGTGTTGATGTGTGTAGACTGTTAACAAGTGCTGCTGCTCATTAGCCACATCCCAACCCTCTCTCATGTCTCCTCATCATCTCCATTCCCACGGAGATTCACCTGTATTCAGGATCGTGATTCCTGACAAGCGGAACAGAGAGGAGGATGAGGCAGCACTATGGCTCATTGTGGTGAAGTAACTTGTCCTCCTGTGTGATTAGGTCAGGTCTTGTATGAACTAATAGGATCGCAGCAATTTTATTTCTCCTAATGATTGCTCTCTAGACAAAACAAACCATTATAACTAATGTAAGGTATTTAGTAACATAGTTTATAAGGGCCTCTGGGAATTCACGGGCTTTCTAAGAGTAGGTGCTGATTTTGCTAGGATATGCCCCCAATGTCTGATAGGTGTGGGTCTCAGAGGTGTGTAGAGTGCTGCTCTCATCAAGAGGAGCATTTTGGTGCCTTTTGGACAGGGAGAAGCCCCATTTTTGCAGTTGAGGCTTTCACATCCTTGGCACACACTGACTTTGAGCAGAGAGGTGTTTCTCCATCAGTCACATTTTGAGCTTGGCAGTCTGCCTTACATAGGCCAGTGGCCTCTCGGGATTCCCTCTGCTCCCACCTGTACTTGGAGGGCTCAGTTTGGAAGGTATGCCTGGAGAACTACTCAGGTCCATTGACATACTGTACTATTGCCAGAGGCTCTAGCTAGTAGGCTGCGTGCTCGGGATTCCTATAGGCCACACTTTACACTGCAGCCTCCCACTCATCAACTTTATTGGCAGGACCCTTATATTTCTTATTAAGAATCTCGATAAGAGTCACCAGGGAGAGAAGAGGAACCCAATAGTTCCTAATCTTGTATTGTCATTTGCCTGCTGTTTTCCCTGGACGTTTTTTTTTATATGTTTCCATTTTCCATCCTTGTACTTGGAGCTTCATCTAGAGCAGGGGTAGGCAACCTCCGGCACTCCAGCTGTTGTGAAACTACAACTCCCAGCATGCATACTTGCTCTGCTCTTCTAAGAGCTCACATGGAAATGAATGGAGCATGCTGGGAATTGTAGTTTCACAACAGCTGGAGTGCTGGAGGTTGCTGATCCCTGATCTAGAGGCCTTAACCACCTACTACACGACTACTAAATATATTTCTCATACTGGACAGTGCTGCCATCTGACTTTTTTGTTGTATTACAGCTAAGTGGCTCACTTGGAGTATTTTACCTAAGTCTTCCAGACTATGCCCATTATGGATCATAATATATTGTAATTCTTGCTAACATGCTCTGTGGCATCTGGCTACTTATGTCTGTCAAAGGGCAGTCCCCCTCCTGGCAAACTTGGCCTAAGCTTTTTCATATGTCACAACTAGGCACCAAAGTTTTTGACCTGGGAAACCTATTCATTGTTTGAAAGCCCTTGAGTATAAATTGGAGGACTTGGCAAACCGTAACTCAAGAGCTAACATCGGGATTAAGGAATGCGAAATCGATATGGCTCTGCAATCGACTTAACTTTTTTCAAGACTTGATGCCTCAAGCGGATAGTAATATGTTCAGAATAGATCGCATACATAGAGTGCTTGTGCTTGGTCATCCTAGAAACCCTAATGTTCCTCTGGAACGACGTAGAGCAATGCATCCAATGACTATGGCTCTGCAGCGTGCCCAAATACGGTGGGGCATCACTTTCCATGTGGCCTTTAAGATTGGAAACCATTATTATTTAATCAAGGATCTCAAAGAAGGCTACTGTATGAAATTCTGCAAAGAGGAGTCTCTTTTGAGCAACCGGTCACTCCTGCTCCACTACCACAAAGACGAACTAGGTTGTGGCAACCCAGACAACGTTTTCCTGCATTACCAGAACCCCCAGGGCAAGGCTAACAGAGACCTCATCCTTTGCTTCATACTCCAGACAACTTAGTCCTAAAGAACTGTATATTCCCATTGAGTCATTATTTCCCATTTGATCCAAGGCTTACCAGGTGACCATACAAAGTTCGTGAAGCATTAGCATATTTGGGGTTAACTTTTAAAGCTTTGGCGACTGTATCCTAAACGGTTTACTGAGCAAAAAGTGTCGCTAAAATCTAACCTTTAATAGGTATGCACTAAAATAACAAAACTCACAGGAAAAAAAATCTCATAAAACAGAATTAACCCGTCCTGCTAGTTTTTGCAGAAATGGTTTTGTCAGGGGAACAGCCTGCCAATTCCAGGCTCCGCTGTTCCCAGACGGGATAGAGTTGGTGTGCTGGAGGAGGGGGTTATCCCTTCACTATATGGGTGCACCTGGACCTTTTAGCCTGACACACGCTCCCTTATCACTAGGAGGTAGGTCTGGTCTCGCTCACCCTGCTCTATCCCTCCACCACTACACACACCAACCACCCAGTTCTATAGCTATGGCCGTGTGTCTTTTAATACTCATTACACTGCTGGTATTCTGTACTCTTTGTATTTGCTCGACGCGTTTCTGAAGCTATTACATTGCCTCTTCGTCAGGAACATTTAGTACCAGCGCAGACAGACAGACAATTAAACATACTGCATGCCGCTACAGCATGCTGTTGCAAAACACATCGCTTCGAAAAGGTCAGATTTTAGCGACCCTTTTTGATCAGCGTATTTGGGACCAAAATGTTGACGGTACACGAAGGGGGATGTTCTGCAAGATAGACAGTAGTTTTGGGAGCAAGGTCATCTTTAAGATATGGATTCTACCAAACCAGGAGAAGTCTCATCGACGCCAGGACTCCAGATCCTCCAAATCGCTGGAGGAGAGGGGTGAAATTTAATCTACAAAATTGTGCCAGGTCAGCGGTAACATTTAGGGCTTCAGAATTAGTCATGTTGATCTTGAAATTGGTACAATCGCTAAAGCGGGATATCTCACGGAACAAAGATGGTAGAGAAATGCGGGGATTAGTTATGTAGAGCAGGAGGTCGATCTGCGAAAGCCGCACATTTGTATTCATGGTCTTCAATTTTTACTCCAGAGATATCCGGGTTGTTATGTATGGAGGACATAAGATGCTCCATAACCAATACAGAACGTAAAGGAGACAATGGACAGCCTTGTCGCGTGCCATTGTGAATGGGGAAGGGGGGGGGGGGGAAGAGTTCCATTGATTTTGACTCGTGCTGGAGGTTGTTGATACAAACTAAGGATCTTCGGCAGAAATCAGGGAGGGAGATAGGACGATAACTGGCACATAAGTGCGGGTCCTTACAAGGTTTAGATATGACTGCAATATGGGCCTTGGTGCTCTGTCCCGGGAAGGGAAGCCCAGGGGATCCCGCATTAAATACCCAAAGCAAGAAAGGAGAGAGAGAGGTTGAGAGAGATTTGTAGAACCTGGCTGTGAACCCGTCGGGACCTGGGCTCTTGCCCCCTGGTAAGGATTTGAGAACAGTTTGGAGTTGGGGTTTCTAAAATAGCGGACTCAAGTTCAGATAATTTATTGGGCTGAGAAAGGGGTTCAGGCACAAATTCTGGTTGCACTAGGGAAGAGCGGAGTAGATTGTATAGCTCAGAGTAGAAAAAGTGGAAGCAAGAGGCAATATCTGCGGTGGTATGTAACATACGGTCCGCAGGGTTTTTGATTGCGGGGATGTGGGAGGCAGCCAGTTTGCCCCTGAGAGCCCTTGCCAGCAAACGCCAACTCTTGCTACCGTATTCGTAGAATTTACTACAGCATAGTTGGATCATGCGCTTATAATACGTCTCCAGGAGGCGCCTAGCATCTAAACGTGCATTCTGGGGAGCTGTTACCTAGATTGGCTAGGGTGGATTACTTGCCGAGGGGCATCTCTGATCATGCCCCTTTACTCGTCATTCTTAACCAATCTCTCGCAATCCCCGTGAGACTGTGGCACCTTAATTCTAAATGGCTGGAGGTTTTACCCGTGGCCTGCGCTGCTCAGCAGGGGGTGACAGACTATTAGTGCGTAATGAGGGGTCCTCGGATCCCATAGTGGAGCGGGATGCTTTTAAAGCAGTGATGCGGGGTACATTCATCCATGCCGTAGATTCACATAGTAAGGAGTTGGGAATTACTAGGACTAGACTGGAAACAGACTTGGTAGATAAGGAACAGATGTATATTCCGTACTCTAGCGAAGACAACCGTATGGCGTGGGAGGAGGCTCACAGACAACTTGATTTATATTTGGTCGATTATACCCAAAAAAAGCTATTATTTCAGAGACGGGTGGTCTTTTTGGAGGGCGACAAGAGTGGGCGGGCATTGGCCTTCTTGGCACGGACGGAGACGCCACAGACTGTGGTCCAATATGTGTCTAGTGCGGATGGGTCTCACCTCATCAACCTGGGGACATATGCAAACATTTTGCCCTATATTACTCTGACCTTTACAGTTCTAAAACCCTCTCCACTCCCGAAGAAATATTTTCTACAGAGGATCCCGCTAACACCTCTGTCCTGATCAGACAGGATTTATCTGGAGAGCCCGTTGGATGTGGGAGAAATAAAATTGGCGATAGAATGTATGTCGGTGGGGAGGTCCCCTTGGAATGGTATAAGCTGGACATAGACAAGCACTGTGATCGACTAGTTAAGCTTTTCGAGTATTCTTTTGAACATAATGGCTTGCCCCCGTCCTTTATGGAGGCGACTATTGTGGTGATTCATAAACAGGGGAAGCCCCCAGACCAGTGCAGTTCTTATAGACCGATCTCCCTTTTGAATATAGATGCCAACATTTTTGCAAAAGTTTTGGCTAGAGGCCTCAGAGATGTTATTTTTATCAGTTATAGACCCGGACCAATCGGGTTTTATGCCTGGTAAGACCACTGACATCAACCTTAGGAGACTATTCACAAATTTGCAGGTCAGGCACGATAATGCGGGATCCCGGGCGTTGGCGTCTCTAGATAACGAGAAGGCCTTCGACTCTTGAGTGGCACTTTATTTGGGAGACCATTACGACGCTTGCAATTCCCCATGTCCTATATTCGATGGGTGCAGTTGCTTTATCAGGCATCTGTGGCGCGAGTAAGGGTCTACGGTTACCTTTCCCATTCATTTAGCTTGCATAGAGGCACCAGATAGGGTTGTCCCTTGTTGCCGATGTTGTTTGCCCTTATTATGGAACCTCGTACCCAGTTGATCAATAACAGTCTGCTGATGGAGGGTTGGACGATTGCGGGTGTTCAGGAGAAGCTATCATTATATGCCGATGACATGCTAATATACCTGGCAGATATGGGTCCCTTCCTAGAGGCGCTTCTAGTAACGGTAAATGGGTATGGGCAATACTCAGGCCTACGGGTGAATTGGGCTAAATCCAGTTTGTGTTTGGTAGATCCATAGGGATCCTAAACAGTTTTATCGTCTGAACTTAGTGCCTACTATGGAATATATTACTCGGGAAATAGAAATCTGGGAAAACCTGCCTTTGTCTTTATGAGAGAGAGAGAGAGCCACACCGATTAAACTACCTAAGTCTCATTTCGATTCTTTGGATAGATTACTGTCGCCTTTCTTGTGGAGGCATCAGACCCCTCGGATAGCCAGGAAATTCCTGAAAGTTTTGTACTCACAGGGTGGCTTGAGACTGCCTGACATGTATGTTTATTATATTGCTGCTCAATTGATGTACGCGTCTTAGTGGATTAGAGCTGATGCAAATAACCCAGCGATGGTACTTGAATCGGCGCTGGTAAGTTCCTATGAGGCTCTGGCGAACCTGGTGTACAGGGGAGGGGGGCGTCTAATGTAAATTACTATACGGAAGCCATGACTAGTGTGATAACGGCGTGGTTACGGTTTGTGGAGATTCACAGTGATATCTCCACTGGCGAGATCTGGTCCATATATTCCCTTGTGGAGAAATAATTATTTTAAAGAGCTTCTTAAATTTGCCTGAGTTTGAATTTTGGCCTCGAAAAGGGGTGAAGTATCTTACGCAGCTTTTTCAGGGATGGGTGTTCCATACATTTGCTCAGTGTACGGATGTGTGAGGGATTGTGTGTCCAGTCTGGTGTCCTTTAGAGGTCCGGGGATGGTTTACGTACTGAAATATATGTATCTGTTATTGTTATTACAGAATATCCCCTGTATTTGCTATGTCATTGTGATATCTGGACTTGGTGCTTCTTGGTGTATATATCCACTTGTTACTGTTTCCCCATGGGAATTGTTTTTCCCTTTCTCAAAAAATTATTATTAAAAGCTGTTAAAGTGCATTCTGGAGAGTCGGTAAGGAGACTGCTTGTTTGTGGGCAAGTTTGAGAGAGGTAACCTTCTGTAGTGCAAGTTTGAGGGAATGTGCTTTTTCTTCTTGAGACGGGAGCCATGTTTAAGGACCCCGCGCAAAACACATTTCAAGGCTTTTTACTGTGTTGGGAGAGAGGTGGGATCTGCGCTGTGGTCAGAGAGGAAATTTCTTACAGTGCTGGTAAGCTCAGCAGCACATACCGAGTCAAGAAGGAGAGATTCATTCAAACGCCAGGTCCACTTACATTTGGTAAGGAAAGGGAGGTTAAGGGAGCAGAATACCGGGGTGTGGTCTGACCACAGAATGTTGCCTATTTGTGTGGAGTCCATCCACGAGAAAGCCGGTTGTTGGAGCAGAATGTAGTCCATTCGGCTATAGGAGGAATGTGGGGCAGAGTAAAAGGTATAGTCTTTGTCCGCTGGGTGTTGAAGGCGCCATGAGTCATATAGTTGTAATTTGAGTAGCACTCTTTTAATTTTTTTTTTTATGGTCGTGTAGGGAAGGGAGGCAGTGGAGTTGTCAACGGTAGGGTCCAGGGTGAGGTTAAGGTCACCACAGAGTACAACCGTTCTGTGGATTAGGGGCAGGGCTAGAATAAAGGAGGCCTGATTTTGGTTGGGAGCGTAAGCATTAAGAAATGTAAATTTTTGCCCACCAATCAATAGCGAGAGAATCGGGTACCTGGCTCCAGGATTGACAGTACAGCCCAACACTGGTGAGGCAAGGATTTATGGATCACTATGGCGACTCCCTTTGTCTTATTCACCGGATTGTTTGCAAAGTGCCAGGTCGTATAGTGCCGATGTCGGATGCCAGGAGCCCTACCCTCTTTAAAGTGTTTTTCTTGAAAACAGATAATATGTACCTTCTGGTGATGGAAATGGTGAAGTACTTGGGCTCTTTTTTTCAGGGGTGTTGAGGTCTTTCGCGTTGAAAGACACTATCTTGAGTGACGTCATAAAAAAAAGGCAAGAAGAGAAGTCAAAGCAACCAAAGAGAAAAAGAAAGGAAGAGGTAGCTATCGAATCCGACCAAGTGGTCTATGGAGACAGTCACCAGGGACTGAACAGCCCCAAGGGAGTGTCTCAAACTATTGGGGGGCAAGCAACAGCCAGAGAAGCGCAGGCTCACTACATTCCCTCTCAAAGTAAACTGTCCAAAACGATATCACCAACTGCTGAGGGGAGGCAAGAGAAACATAGAGGTGAAAAACATAAAGAAGAGAGGAGCCATTATGGCTACGGGTTAGTAGTCCCAATGAAGAACAGCAAGCAGTCCTTCAGGTGACGAAGTTAGGTGAGGATCCACGTCGAGGACCAGCAGATCGTCGCCGTCCACCAGGGGTTGATATGGTCAGTCCAGGGGTCTCAGTGCTGACGGTCTGAGAGGGACGAGGTAGTCCTAGCGATACTGGAGCAGGTGGGTGTATAGATGGCCATGGGCCCAGGTCAACTAGTGGCAGATCCAGTTGTTGAAGAAAGTGTGGTAAGTCCGCGGGGTTACAGAGAGCAGCAATATGTCCCTTAGAGCCCGCAAATAAGGCAAATGGGTATCCCCAACGGTAAAGAATTTCACAGTCCTTGAGGAGGTACAGCAGAGGGCGTAGGGCAGCTTGCTGTGACAAAGTGTGACGTGAAAGATCTTGCAGCAGCGTGATGGGGGTCCCTTCATGAGTCCTTATTTTGGAGTCCTTATGAGTCCTTATTTTGGTCCTTATTTTGTAAGGCTTTAACAGTTGCAGACAAGGTTGTATGGTCTTGTGTGACAGAAAGAACTCTTGTGTAGACCGTAGCCAGCTCAAAGCGGACCCGGGAGAATTCCTGCTTACACTCTTGCAGGATGTCGGTAGTGAAACTGGACAGGTCTGCCTTAGAGGGTAGAGTTGAGGAAAGCGTCAGAGCTAGCAGAAGAAGAACGAAACAAATTTTAAGACTTGAAAAAGGGGTATGTTACCCCGAAACGCGTCGTCTAACTAATAAAGTCCACCTGAACTACATCATCTGATTGTCTGAGTGCGCCCCTGGCAGTCCTGCGTCTGATCTGCTAGCTCTGACGCTTTCCTCAACTCCATTTTGAGCCAAACTGGTGGACTGGCCACCGCAACAAGGCCCCGGACAAAGCCCAGGCTGCACCAACAATCGCATTCTGGTCATCCTCACTATACACCTGCACTGGGGTTGTGTCCAATTGACACAACCCGAATAGGTGAGCAACACCACACATTTAACTTATCTAATCATCTTTGACGATATCACCCTATGAGCGCCTTTTATCTCTCCATGTGCCATTAGAAGGTAGAGAGCAGATGAGAGTACACAGGTATGCCAGAGTTGGCGGTCTGGAGTCCTCGTCAAATAAATCTGCGGAGGATGAGAGTCTCAAAGAGTCACACTGCAAATGTCATGTGCTCAGTGTTTTCAGAGCAGAGAGGCAGACAGTGAATCAACATATAGAAAGCACAGCTTTCCAGAATGGTACATCATTTTTACACACTATATAGGCCTCGCTCCCACATCTATCCATAAACATCGCTGACAGCATCACACTATAAGGGCCACGCTCCCACAGCTATCCATAAACATTGTGGACAGCATCACACTATAAGGGCCACGCTCCCACATCTATCCATAAACATCGCTGACAGCATCACAGTATAAAGGCCACGCTCGCACATCTATCCATAAACATACCTGACCGCTTTACACAATAATAGCATTTTTTAAACCAAATTTTTTTTTAGTGTCTCGATAGTCTGAGAGCACGAGCTTTTTTTTTGACCGATTGTCCTAGTAAGGGTCTAATTTTTTGCGGGATGAGGTGACTGTTTGATACTATTTTGGGGGGCATCCGCCATTTTGATCGCTTGGTGTTATACTTTATGTGATGTTAGGTGCCCAAATAAATGGCTTTCTTGGTACTGTTTTTATTTTTTGTTTCACTGTGTTCACCTAAAGGGTGTGGTAATGTGATATTTTTATAGAGCCAGTTGTTACGGACGTGGCGATACCTAATATGTCTACTTTTATGAATTTATTTAACTTTATCACAATAATAGCATTTTGGGGGAAAAAAATTATGTTACGTTTTTACACAGTTTTTATTAATTTTTTTATGGTGTTTATCGGACATCGTGGATCACGTGATATATTTATAGAGCCGATTGTTACAGACGTGCCAATACCTTATATGTGTAGTTTTTTTATTTATTTCATTTTTTTAATGGCGTAAAATGAATGGATATGAGAACAGACAATTTGTATTACATTTTTATATGAATTTTTTTATTTATTTATCAAGACCCATCTGGATCATGAAGATCCTGTGGGCCTAATCATCATTGCAATAGTCATCTATTGTAATTAGGGATGTCCTGATACTTTTATTTAAGTACTCACCGATACCAATTACCGATACCAATTATTACAATGAAATAAATAACATATTTATTTTGTGACCACTGACAATCCAAAAGTCCAAAAAACAGAACAGCTCACAGCATCTCATGCGCCCCTTCAGTATTAAAGGGTTTCTGCACTTTGTTTAACCGCTTGCCGACCGCCTAACGCACGGATTCGTCCAGGCGGCAAGTTTGTTCCTCCTGGACGCATCCGTGCGTCATCTCGCGAGAGTCGAGATTTGCTGTGAACTCGCGCACGCGGATCCGCAAAACACGGACACCGTCAATGTGCTTTCCGCATTTTGCAGATCCGTACATTGCCAGAACTATATAGAAAATGCTTTTTCTTGTCCGCAATTGCGGACAAGAAAAGGGCATGTTCTATATTTTTGCGGAACGGAAATGCAGACCCGTAAGTGCGGATCCGCAATTCCGGATCCGAGCGGAACAAAGTCTGTCCCCATAGAAATGAATGGGCCCGCAATTCCGTTCAGCAAACAGAATTTCGGACGTGTGAATGGGGCATAAGGGTCCCTTATCACCGCCAGTTAGTTAGCTACTTGTTAGGTAGTTAGCGCCCAGCCCACCGCACCGCAGTCACTGATTTTGGCAGAGATTTTTTCATCCACATTAATCGATGCGAATGAAAAAATCTGTGCCGTTCATTTTTTTTTTTCTTTCAGCCCAGAGGCTGAACGGAAAAAAAAAATCTCATTACCCGTATGCTTAATATAAGGAGAATCGCAGAAACTCCTAATGCTGGCCATACGTGTAATGATTGCGGAGACCCTCAAATGCCAGGACAGTATAAATACCCCACATGTGACCCCATTTTAGAAAGAAGACACCCCAAGGTATTCCGTGAGGGGTATGGTGAGTTCATGTAAAATTTTATTTTTTGTCACAAGTTAGTGGAATATGAGACTTTGTAAAAAAAAAAATATATATATATCAATTTCCGCTAACTTGTGCCAAATTTTTTTTTTTCTGTAAACTCACCATGCCCCTCACGGAATACCTTGGGGTGTTTTCTTTCCAAAATAGGGTCACAAGTGGGGTATTTATACTGCCCTGGCATTTTAGGGGCCCCTAAAGCGTGAGAATCCAAATGCGTAAAAATGCCCTGTGAAATCCTAAAGGTACTCATTGGTTTTAGGGCCCCTTTGCACATCTTGGCTGCAAAAAAGTGTCACACATGGGGTATCGCCGTACTCAGGAGAAGTAGGGTAATGTGTTTTGGGGTGTATTTTTACATATACCCATACTGGGTGTGAGAAATATCGCTGTAAAGACAACTTTTTAAATTTTTTTATACAAAGTTGTCAATTTACAGCAATATTTCTCACACAAAGTATGGGTATATGTAAAAATACACCCCAAAACACATTGCCCTACTTCTCCTGAGTACGGAGATACCACATGAGTGACACTTTTTTGCAGCCTGGGTGCGCAAAGCGGCCCAAATTCCAACGAGTACCTTTAGCTTTTACATGGCTGCTCACAATTTAGCGCCACCCAAAATGCCAGAACAGTACAAACACCCCACAAATGACCCCATTTTGGAAAGAAGACACCCCAAGGTATTAGCTGAGGGGCATAGTGAGTCCATGAAAAATTTAACTTTTTGTCAAAAGTTAGCAGAAAGGGAGACTTTATGAGAAAAAACAATAAAAAATCTATTTCCGCTAACTTGTGCCAAAAAAAAAAATCTTCTATGAACTCGCCATGCCCCTCACGGAATACCTTGGGGTGTCTTCTTTCCAAAATGGGGTCATATGTGGGGTATTTATACTGCCCTGGCAATTTAGGGGCCCTAAAACGTGAGAAGAAAAATGCGTAAAAATGCCCTCCTAAAAGGTACTCATTGGTTTTAGGGCCCCTTTGCGCATCTTGGCTGCAAAAAAGTGTCACTCATGTGGTATCGCCGTACTCAGGAGAAGTAGGGCAATGTGTTTTGGGGTGTATTTTTACATATACCCATGCTGGGTGAGAGAAATATCTCTGTAAATTGACAACTTTGTATACATTTTTTTTAAAAGTTGTCATTTACAGAGATATTTCTCACACCCAGCAGGGGTGTATTTTTATATATACTGTAAGAGAGTGCAAGGTGTTGTATTTGATAGCAGGTACGTGTCACCGAGGTTGCTGGCCTCGGTGAGGTAAGAGCCGGGGTTTTTGGTCTGCAGCATCTAGTGCTGTTCTGTTAAATAGCATGGCTGCAAAGCCGATCCGGGCCGGCTCTTACTGGGAGCAGCTAAAGAGTAGGGTGGGTGGCTGCTCCCCACGGTCCAGTCCATGTTTTGGGCTGGGTATATAACGCAGCCAGCAGCTGTGTCTGAGGGTGTGATTATCCTGGAGCCTGCAAACAGGGCTGAGGAATTCTCTGTGCTGGAGGAAGGAGCTCAGCAAGGTGGTGTTTCCCTGCGACCTGAAGGTGGAATCGCCTGCGGCTGAGCCGACTGCTAGGTGTGAACCCGCACCTAAACCACCCAAGGTGACTGGACCCTGTGTTGGCCTGTTTTCGTTTTGCCACAGTATTTCCGTTGTGTGTGAACTGTCACCAAGAGACTGCTTTTCTTTTATGGCGTGCAAGTGTGAATAAAACACTGTTTGATGCACCATCTGGACTCCTTGTTTTGCCTCTAAACTGCACCCGCACCGCTGTCTACCAGAGCGACTCCCCACATTTGGTGGAGGATGCGGGCTTGCGCAGTGAGGCTGGCGTGAACGCCGAACTTTGTTTGCTGAGTAAAAGTGTATGTCCTATATTAGGCCGGCAAAGTTGCAGCCTGGGTTCCCGGACAAAATGGAGGCGGTTGTAAAAGCCCTTGTGGAGGCTAACTTGCAGCAGCGGGAGGCCAACAAGCAGCAGCAGGAGACCAACCAGCTACTACTACAGCAGGTGATGGCCTTACAGGCGGCAGGAGCGTCCCACCACGTCCATGATGCCCGGAAAGCGGTCCGTGCGGCGATCCCAAAGATGACCCCCTCGGACGACGTTGAGACCTATCTGGCCGTCTTTGAGAAGGTCGCCGTGAGGGAAAAGTTACCCCGTGACCAGTGGGCCGAGGTGGTTGCTCCGTTCCTGGCAGCCGGACCCCAGCAAGTTTTTTTCGATTTGGCAGATGTCCAGGCAGCTGACTACCCGACCGTGAAAGGTGAGATTCTAGCAAGACTGGGGGTGAATGTTTTGGTCCGGGCCCAGCGGGTGCATCAGTGGGAATTTAACCCGGCTGAACCCGCCAGACCACAATACTATGACCTGCTACATCGGTTGCAAAAATGGCTGCAGCCAGACATACTGACTCCCACTGCTATGCTCGACCGTCTGTTAGCAGATGTATTCTGGAGGTCTTTGCCTTACCCTCTCCAGCACTGGATCGGCCAGGTATCCCCCACCAATGCCCTTGAGATGGTCGACCTGGTGGAGCGATATGAGGCCACCAGAAACCTGCAGGGGGTTCTTTTGGGAGGAGGCCAGTCAAACCCGGAAACCTCCACCCCAGTCCCGGCGGCCGGCCAAACCCGCCCGGGATGTACCCCTTGCAGATCCCTCCCCAGTAGTCTGCTGGCGGTGTCACGAGCCTGGCCACGTAAGGGCCGACTGTCCACAGTGGGGGAACCCATGGAGACTAATTATGGGTACCGGGCTTCCCTGTATGCCCGGAGACTGTGTGCGACCGGCACCCCGAGACAATAGACAATCGACATCTGTGCCAGGTGCAAATCGGGGATAACCTGGCAGTGGCGCTGTTGGACTCAGGGAGCCTGGTAACCCTGGTAAGTGCTGCCCTGGTACAGCCCACCCAGTATACGGGCCGGAAAGTTGGTGTGGTGTGTATACACGGAGACTTAAAGGACTATCCCACGGCTGTAATGTCTCTATCCACGGCGGCCGGCACCTGGACTTGTGAAGTGGCGATCTCCACAAAGCTGCCCTATGAACTAATAATTGGGAGAGACTTCCCTGGTTTTCCGTCACTGTGGCCTGAGATGAAAGTGACTAATAGCCCTGAGACAGGGGTAACCCTAGCAGAGTGGCCTGATACCCCTGGAAGGCCAGAACCCTGGGAGCCCGAGTCTGAGGGGCCAGCGGTAGGGGTGACCACTGCTGCAGCGGTAGTGGGGAGACAACCCCACTGAGTGTAATGGTGGGAGACACGGAGGACTTGCCACCGGGGCCTGAGTTGGCAGACCTCAATGTCTCCGGGGAAAATTTTGGGACCGCACAACACCGGGACCAAACCCTAACCAGGGCCTGGGAGAATGTGCTGGAAATTGATGGTAAACCCCAGAAACCAGGGGCTGAATTAATGTTCCCACGATTTATTGTTCTGCAGGATATGTTGTATCGGGTGAACCAAATCCGAGGTGAACCTGTTGAACAGTTGGTGGTGCCCACAGCGTATCGCAAGCTTGTCATGGAGCTTGCCCACCAACATGTTCTTGGGGACACCTGGGGTGGCAGAAAACCCAGGACCGCATACTGCAGCGGTTTTATTGGCCCAGTGTGTTCAAGGAGGTAGAGAATTATTGTAAGTCCTGTCCGACCTGTCAGATAACTAGCCCCCAGCCACATTTCCGTAGTCCTCTGGTACCTCTGCCAATTATTGAAGTACCGTTCGAGCGAATCGCTATGGATTTAATTGGGCCTGTACCAAAGTCTGCCAGGGGCCACCAACACATTCTGGTAGTTCTCGACTATGCCACTCGGTATCCGGAGGCGGTGCCTCTGCGACATACCTCAGCTAAGCTCATTGCCAAAGAGTTAATGGAGATGTTTTCCCGTGTGGGCCTGCCAAAAGAGGTTCTGACAGACCAAGGGACCCCTTTTATGTCCAAAGTAATGAGGGAACTGTGTAAATTGTTGCGTATAAAGCAGCTACGGACGTCCGTTTACCATCCGCAAACAGACGGTCTGGTTGAGAGGTTTAACCAAACTCTAAAAAATATGTTAAAGAGGGTGGTGTCTAGAGATGGGAAGGACTGGGATCTGCTTCTGCCCTATCTCATGTTCGCAGTGCGAGAGGTACCCCAGGCCTCTACTGGGTTCTCGCCCTTCGAACTGCTTTATGGCAGACACCCTCGGGGCCTGTTGGATATCGCCAAGGAAGCATGGGAACAACAGCCTGTCCCCCACAAAAGTGTCATTGAGTATGTCACCCAGATGCAGGAACGGATAGAAAGGGTGTTGCCGCTGGTCCGGGAGCATATGGAGGCAGCACAACAAGCCCAGAGTAGGGTGTATAATCGTCAGGCTCGGGTGCGGGGCTTCAATCCGGGAGATCGAGTGTTGGTTCTGGTACCCACCCTTGACAGCAAATTCCTAGCTAGGTGGCAGGGCCCCTATGAGGTGATCGAGAAGGTAGGGAAGTAAATTACAAAGTACACCAGCCAGGGCGGCGCAAGCCGGAGCAGGTGTACCACGTGAATTTACTTAAGCCTTGGAAAGATAGGGACACGGCCGACGACCACAGCCCCGGCCAGGGCTTCTAGGTGAAAAGTGTCCAGCCCCACAGTTCGAGGCCTGTGAAGCAGTAACCACGGTAAAATTGCAGACAGCCTGTCTTCCAAACAAGTTCAGGAAGTCAGGGAGTTCATCAGTCGGAACACGGATGTGTTCTCGGACCTCCCTGGCCGCACGTCTCTCATCCAACATGACATCGTCACTGAGCCTCAGGCCAAGATCCGGTTAAAACCATACCGGGTACCCGAGGCTCGGCGACGGGCCATCGCGGAGGAAGTACAGTTAATGTTGAAGCTCGATGTCATTGAGGAGTCGAAGAGTGAGTGGGCCAGTCCCATAGTCCTAATACCCAAGCCGGATGGGACGTTGCGGTTCTGCAACGATTTTCGCAAGTTAAATGAAGTGTCCAAGTTTGATGCGTATCCCATGCCCGGGTAGACGAGCTTGTTGAGAGTTTAGGGCAAGCCCGTTATTTTTCTGTGCTAGACCTCACCAAAGGGTACTGGCAGGTACCCTTAACGGAGTCGGCTAAGGAAAAAACCGCATTTGTTACCCCGCAGGGCCTGTATCACTACAAGGTGTTACCCTTTGGCCTGCATGGCGCCCCGCCACTTTCCAAAGGTTAATGGACATAGTGCTGCGACCACATCGTCGGTGCGCCTCGGCCTACTTAGATGATGTAGTCATCCACAGCACCGACTGGGAAAGCCATTTACCCAAGGTGCAGGCGGTAGTGGATGCCCTGAGGAAAGCCGGACTGACCGCTAACCCAAAGAAGTGCTCCATAGGGTTAGAGGAGACAAAATATCTGGGATATGTAATTGGGCGGGAGTCATCAAACCTCAGGTAACCAAGGTAGAGGCCATTCGTAACTGGCCCCGACCGGTCACCACCAGGCAGGTAAAGTCGTTCCTGGGGATTGTAGGTTACTACATGAGGTTTGTGCCCCACTTTGCCACAATAGCAGCGCCGTTGACAGACCTGTTGAAGGGGCGAAAGTCTGGGAGGGTTAGCTGGAGTGAGAAGGCGGAGGAGGCTTTCGCCGCGTTGAAGTCGGCCCTGTGTGGGTCCCCGGTTTTGGTGACACCCGACTTCAACAAGGAGTTTGTCGTACAGACCGACGCCTCGGAGGTAGGCCTCGGTGCGGTACTGTCTCAGGAGGTCAACGGGGAAGAACATCCCGTTGTCTTCCTGAGCCGTAAGCTCAATCCCGCCGAGTCCAGATACAGTATAGTGGAGAGGGAGTGCCTGGCTATCAAGTGGGCACTCGAATCTCTCCGCTACTACTTGTTAGGGAGGAGGTTCCGTCTGGTGACCGACCATTCCCCCCTCAAATGGATGAGTCAGGCCAAGGAGAGGAATGCTCGGGTCACCAGGTGGTTCCTATCTCTTCAGAATTTCAAATTCTCTGTGGAACACAGGGCAGGCCGCTTGCAGGGCAACGCAGATGCCCTGTCCCGCGTCCACTGCCTCACGTGTGTTCACCCCCTCAGGGTTGAACAAAGGGGGGGGGTGTGTAAGAGAGTGCAAGGTGTTGTATTTGATAGCAGGTACGTGTCACCGAGGTTGCTGGCCTCGGTGAGGTAAGAGCCGGGGTTTTTGGTCTGCAGCATCTAGTGCTGCTCTGTTAAATAGCATGGCTGCAAAGCCGATCCGGACCGGCTCTTACTGGGAGCAGCTAAAGAGTAGGGTGGGTGGCTGCTCCCCACGGTCCAGTCCATGTTTTGGGCTGGGTATATAACGCAGCCAGCAGCTGTGTCTGAGGGTGTGATTATCCTGGAGCCTGCAAACAGGGCTGAGGAATTCTCTGTGCTGGAGGAAGGAGCTCAGCAAGGTGGTGTTTCCCTGCGACCTGAAGGTGGAATCGCCTGCGGCTGAGCCGACTGCTAGGTGTGAACCCGCACCTAAACCACCCAAGGTGACTGGACCCTGTGTTGGCCTGTTTTCGTTTTGCCACAGTATTTCCGTTGTGTGTGAACTGTCACCAAGAGACTGCTTTTCTTTTATGGCGTGCAAGTGTGAATAAAACACTGTTTGATGCACCATCTGGACTCCTTGTTTTGCCTCTAAACTGCACCCGCACCGCTGTCTACCAGAGCGACTCCCCACAATACCCATACTTTGTGTGAGAAATATCGCTGTAAACGACAGCTTTTTAAATTTTTTTATACAAAGTTGTCAGTTTACAGAGATATTTCTCTCACCCAACATGGGTATATGTAAAAATACACCCCAAAACACATTGCCCTACTTCTCCTGAGTACGACGATACCACATGAGTGACACTTTTTTGCAGCCTAGGTGCGTAAAGGGGCCGAAAGTCCAAAGAGTACCTTTAGCTTTTACATGGCCGCTCACAATTTAGCCCCGCCCAAAATGGCAGAACAGTACAAACACCCCACAAATGACCCCATTTCGGAAAGTAGACACCCCAAGGTATTCACTGAGGGGCATAGTGAGTCCGTGGGAGATTTAATTTTTTTTGCCAGAAGTTAGCAGAAATGGAAACTTTTATTTATTTATTTTTCTCAGAAAGTGTCATTTTCCGCTAACTTGTGAAAAAAAAATGAAATGATAAATGAACTTACCATGCCCCTCCGTGAATACTTTGGGGTGTCTTCTTTCTAAAATGGTGTCATTTGGGGGGTATTTATACTTTCCTGGCATTCTAGCACATGAAGAAACATGACAGGTGCTCAGAAAGTCAGAGCTGCTTCAAAATGCCGAAATTCACTTTTTTGCACCATAGTTTGTAAACGCTATAACTTTTACCCAAACCAATAAATATACACTTATTTGATTTTTTTTTTTTATCAAAGACATGTAGAACAATAAATTTTGCGAAAAATTTATATAGAAATGTAGTTTAAAAAAAAAAAATTACAACAGAAAGTGAAAAATGTCATTTTTTTGCAAAAATTTTTAATTTTTGATTAATAGCAAAAAAAGTAAAAATATCAGCAACAATGAAATACCACCAAATGAAAGCTCTATTAGTGAGAAGAAAAGGAGGTAAAATTCATTTGGGTGGTAAGTTGCATGACTGAGCAATAAACGGTGAAAGTAGTGTAGTGCGGAATTGTAAAAAGTGGCCTGGTCATTAAGGGTGTTTAAGCTAGGGGGGCTGATGTGGTTAAACTGATGATCTATCCTCTGGATCAGCTGTTTGAGAAGGTAGCGGCGCTCCAGGAAAGCCAGGAAGTTCACTTCAATGGAGCTTAGCCACGCCCAGGCAAGTTGATACAAGTCGTGACGTCACTGGGCTGGCAGTAAACCGCGAGAAGGCCGCAGCGCTCCTGGAGCGCCACTGCCTTCTCAAACAGCTGATCGGTGGGGGTGTCGGACTGCCGCCGATCAGATGCTGATGATCTATCCTGAGGATAGGTCATCGGTTTAAACAAAGTGCAGAAACCCTTTAATTATTGGCAGTGGCCACAGGGTTCCCCTCCTCTTCATTGGTGGCAACGGAAGGTCCGATCGGAGTCCCAGCAGTGCAATGCTGGGGCTCTGATCTGTTACCATGGCAGCCAGGACGCTACTGAAGTTCTGGCTGCCATGGTCAGTTAGTGAGCAGCATTATACTCACGTGCGCCGTGGCTGCTGGGCGCTCCTCCTTCTGTCTGCTTATAGCATTAGCAATGCGCCGCACAGACATTTGAGTTACTAGAAGAGTAACAGCCATTGCAGCCATAGCAACCCGAATGCCGTTGCGAATGTACGGATAGAAGAGAGAGGGAGCTCCCTCCCTCTCAACCCCGTGGATGCAGTGGGCTGCTGCTGACCGCGGCATCTAGGGGGTTAAACGCCCTAGATCGGTGCCAGCACTGATTTGGGGTGTTGGAGACTAGTGTTATCTGTAAATTACAGCTATCACTCTCTGCAGATGGCAGCGGCTCCAGACTAACCAATTGGAGTGAGCGTGGGCAAGGGACCACTCTGGTCCCTTGTCGGCGCTCAGTGACGTCACCGGACTGGAGAGGCAGAGCTTAGCGGGATCTCGGCCAGGCTAGTTACCACCCCTCCAACACTTTCACATAGTTAGGCTGCCAGTGACGTCACCGATCTCCCTGAGCAGCGGAACAGGAAGCTTTCCTCCTCTGCAAGGGACCCAGTACGTCACTGAGTGAAAGAAAACCTTCACTTCCGGCAAAGAATTTATTGTGGCAAAAGGGGGCATTAGAAATAAGTTCATCAGGTAGGACATTGTGTTGTTGATATGTGTGACACTGCAGTACTATAGGAAAAAGGTCCCCAATCCCGGACAACCCCTTTAATAATCCCTTGCCCTGGCAGTGGATCTGCCAATGTTATGTAGAGGCGCCGGCCTCTACATAACTTCGGGGCACCCACTTCTGGTCTAAATATAAGCCAGTTTCCTTGCTGGCTTACATTTGGACCATTTTCTACACCTAAAAGGCATAGAAAATGATGAATGAGACGGGCCAGAGAGCCCTTACCTGCCCACGCCATGCCTCTTTTTTTCAGCTCTGGCACGAACGGCGAAGAGTTGGAGATTACGGCGTAAATAGCATTTGTGCTTCAATCTGCGCCAGATATACTCCAGAAAACTGGCGTATATCTGATAGTAAATGACTCCCATTGTACCTACTGTGAAACATGGAGGAGGCTCAGTCATGTTTTCGGGCTGCTTTGCTGCATCTGGTTCAGGGTGTCTTGAGTCGGTGCAGGGTAAAATGAAATCTCAAGACTATTGAGGCATTCAGGAGCGAAATGTACTGCCCAGTGTCAGAAAGCTTGGTCTCATTCGCAGGTCATGGGTCCTCCAACATGATAATGACCCAAACACACAGCTAAACACATCCAAGAATGGCAAAGAAGAAAGCATTGGACTATTCTGAAGTGGCCTTCTATAAGCCCTGATGTAATTCCTATTGAACATCTGTTGCGAAAATTCTCTACATATGCTCCAGCTATGGAGGATAGTCCATTTCAAATATAAATTACAAAGTCCATTATCACCTGTGCTCCCTATTTCCCGAAACCCGCTTTTTCCACCAACTGCTTTTTTTTGGTGGAAACATGCAAAGCTATGCCAGGTTGGGGATTTCCTGCTGAACTCTAACCCTGGGTTCACACCTGAGCGTTTTACAGCGCGTTCAAACGCGCTGTAAAACGCTCAACAGATTAAAACCAATGCATCCCTATGGGAGTGGTTCACACTTGAGCGTTTTACAGCGCGTTTGAACGCGCTGTAAAACGCCCAACGCATAAACAAGTACTTGAGCTTCTTTTGGGGCGTTTGACGCGCGTTTTGTGATTGACACCACAGTAGTCAATCACAAGAACGCGCGTTTTACGCGCGTTTCCTATTTGCAAAAACGCGCTGAAATACGCGCGACAAAAACGCGCGTAAAACGCGCGTTTTTAGAACGCTCAGGTCTGAACCCAGGGTAAGGTCATGTCCAGAACGACCTTTGTTTTGTGCTTTTCACCTCCAGCAACTGCAGTGATCATAATTAATCAGGTCTAGTCCTGAAGGATAAGACTGTAGACCAGGCATGTCCAAACTGCGGCCCTCCAGCTGTTGCAAAACTACATCTGCCAGCATGCCCTAATAGCTGTAGGCTATCCAGGCATGCTGGGAGTTGTAGTTTTACAACAGCTGGAGGGCCGCAGTTTGGACATGCCTGCTGTAGACTATACATCTTTTGAGCGGCCCTGTCACTATAGCTCGTTGGATAAGGTATCTCTTTCCTTCATTTAATCCAAGGTCAATTTCAATCTCTCTGACACTAAGTTGGCCATTATGTATGACTGGGTATTGCATTTAGGGAAATCCCTTACCCTGGAACAATGGCATGACTGTTGTATGGCGACTAGCAAAGGAAGTTCTCAGGTGACGCTGATGGAGACATCACTGTAAGTACTATATGGTACCTTCTAGATTACGTCTTATCTACCCGACGGTCTGTCCTTTGTTTTTTAGCAGTGTTTCCCAACCAGTGTGCCTCCAGCTGTTGCAAAACTACAACTCCCAGCATGCCCGCACAGCAAAAGGCTGTTCGGGCATGCTGGGAGTTGTAGTTTTGCAACAGCTGGAGGCACACTGGTTGGGAAACACTGTTTTAGAGGATGCCAAGAGACTGGTAACACTCTCCACATAGTGGACATACCCTATAGCTAGACAATTTTGGGCTAACATCCAGAAGGGTCTTTTCAAAGTCTTTTGTAAGGCCATTTCTCTGGCAGGACCTGTTTACCTATTAGGTCTTAAAGCTCCAGCATTTAGTAGCATTGAGTATAACCGCTTGCAGTATATATTGATGGGCGCAAGAATACATCCTCCAGATGGAGATCTCCCTCCTTGTCTGTTTCCGCAGTTATCCAGAGAATCAACCGAATTTTACTTTGAGAAGCTTAAAGGAAATGTGTGATCAGAAATTGTTTAATCACGTTTTTATGTTTAACATTTTTAACCCCTTCCCGACATGTGACGTATCATTACGTCATGGAAGTCAGTGATTTCCCACACTTTGACGTAATAGCACGTCATGGTGATCGGGCGCGCACCGCTCAGGTCACTGCAGGGTTCCGGCAGTCCCTGGTAGCCGGGCCCCCGCTGTATCCACCGGCATTGCTGTTTACAGCGATGCCGGCGGATTAACCCCTTCTATGCCGCAGTCAGCGCTGACCTCAACACAGTAGTGGTTTGCGGGAAGGAGCGCATCAAGTTCCTTACACTGCTGTGGTGGGGACCCGATGCGTGACCAGGCAGCCTGATGCCTTGCACGGCATCGGGACCTGCCTTTTACGGGTGTCCAGGGGATCCAGCCTCAGGCCGGGTCTCCTAGGCAACCTGTTAGTGTATGACTTAGTGTCATACACTAACAGGCAATGCATTACAATACTGATGTATTGTAGAACATCGCAAAGGGAATCAGACCTCCAAAAGTTAAAGTCCCACAGTGGGACTGAAATAAAGTAAAAAAAAAAGTAAAAAAAAAATAAGGTTTCAAGTAAAAAAAAAAAAAGAAAAAACGCCCCTTTCCCCAGATTTCATAATAAAAAATAGAAAAAAAAATGGAAAAACACATATATTGTGTATTGCCGCATCCGTAACGACCGGCTCTATAAATATATCACATGATCTTTAGCGTCCGATAAACACAGAAGAAAAAAAAACTGTCAAAAAATCCATTTTTGTCACCTTACATCACAAAAAGTGCGATCAAATTGGTGTATGTCGAGCAAAATGGTCATCCTGCAAAAAATGAGACCCTACATAAAAAATCGCTCAAAAATTAAAAAAAAAACTATAGCTCTCAGAACATGTAGACACTAAAACATATTATTGTGTGAAAGTGAAATAAATAAAAAAAAGTATACATATTGGGTATCGCCGTGTCCGTAACAACCAGCTCTATAAATATATCACATGACCTAACCCCTCAGGTGAAAACTGTAAAAATAAATAAATAAAAACTGTGCAAAAATTAACAATTTTTTGGGTCACCTTGCCCCATAAAGTGTAATAATGAATCTAAAAACCAGTCCAGCAAAATCTGCCTTACAAAAACCATATGGCGCTCTTTTTCTTCTCCGCCCTGGTGTGTGCCCTTACAGCAGTTTACGACCACATGTGGGGTGTTTCTGTAAACCGCAGAATCAGGGTAATAAATATTGAGTTTTGTTTCGCTGTTAACCCTTGATGTGTTTAAGAAAAAAATGGATTAAAATGGAAAGTCTGCTAAAAAGGTAAAATTTTGAAATTTCATCTCCATTTTCCTTTCATTCTTGTGGAACACCTCCTAAAAAAATAAAATGACATTTACAAAATAATGCCAGCATAAAGTAGACATATGGGGAATGTTAAGTAATAAATATTTTATGAGGTATCACTTTTTAGTTTAAAAGCAGAGAAATTGAAATTTAGAAAATTGGGAATAATTTTAAAATGTAAAATAATTTTTGATATTTTTAATTTTGCATGTCAATATCTGTATTTAAACAAAAACCATAAAATCCTGCAGTGTTCGCACGTGCCACTAAGAATAATAGGTGCCACTTCTTGGTCTGTACAGTTTGCTGCAGTTACCTGCTTATCTAAACACAGAGGTGAGATCATTACAGGCAGGATTAGAATGACAGATAAGACAGGATCCACCATTCACAATAGGCAATTTGACAAAGCTTAACTATTATTTCCTAGTAGAATGACCTCTGCACAGGTCACAGAGCATGCCTAAAAAACTCTCCCATAGAAGTCAATAGAGTCCCCTCCCGACCATTGTGTCTATGGCCCATATGCCTGCCTTACAGCTTTTTTTTTTTTTTTTTTTTAATGCTTTGTAAATGCTGTTAAGAACAGCTCAGTCAAGATGGCCGCCCCCATAATCATGATCAGGAAATAGAATACATAAATCTGCAATCACAAATAACAGATTAGAAAAAAAAAAGAATGTGTGTTACCATCTGGTTTTAACTGGCACAAAAAAAAAATATTGGTGACACATTTTCTTTAATGTGACTCTTTCGGATCCTAGAGAACAACTATATAAGATATGGAATCCATGAACTGCGCTACTTCCTTCTTGTCTTTGTGATCATGTGGCGATATATGAGAACTCGGCTCTACTTCTTTCTACCTCATTTCTTCCTATATGTATACATAGGCCCCCTTGCTGCCGATGATATTCCTTGTTCTCTGTTATGTGTTATGTAAAAGTTATCCTGTTATATTGAACTATGATTGGCATATTAGTTAGCATTGTAGTACACTGCTATTTTAGTATGTCATCTGTTTCCCTACTTTTAGGCATACTTTGAAATTTCTCATAAGTACTTTTGTAACATATAAAAATATCAAATAAGTTGTTTTTGTGTTGCACATTCCAAAATGGATAACATTTTTGTTTCTGATGGCGTAACTGTGTGAGGACTTGTTTTTTGCTGGTTCTTTTTTATTGCTTTTTAATATGTTTTCAGTTGATGAAATTAATCAAAGAGCAGTCTGGTATTGTGTTTTTTTCCCTTTATTGTGCTTCTGTGGCAGTTGTTGTTGTTCTGTGGGATAGGTCATCATCGACGGTGGCTCCGACACCTAGCATTCCCACCGATCAGCTGTGTGAAGAGCAGTTGGTGCTCCATGCAAATGCTGCTTCCTGTTCACCGTGCGGCTAGTCATCTCTGAAGTTTGGCGGTGCAGTATAACGAGAAGTTCTCACTCCATTAAAGTGAATGGAGCGAGTACTTGTAATTGCCAACCCAGTGGGATGAACAGGAAGCAGCACTCACATGGAGCACCACCTTATCTTTAGACTGCTGATCTCCGGTGTCGGACCCCTGCTGTCAGATATTGATGACTTAGCCTGAGGATAGGTCATCAATATGTATAGCCTGCACAACACCTTTAACTATGGCAGTGTATTTAGGGTTGCCAACCGTCCCAACAAAAAAATACCGGCCAAGTTTACACGGGTAAAAAGGTTTTGGGGGTATGGCTTAATATGGAGAGTTATCTGACACCAATAGTTCAAATTCTTTTGAAATCTTTTTTTCTTTTTTTTTGTTTTCTGTCATATTTAAAGTAAATGCAATCAGATGATGCAAAGGCCTAATGTGAACAGGTATTATTGAGTGAACTCTTATGGAGAAGCAAATAACCACAAAGCTGGGAAAAATACCAAAATACCCTTTACCTATTTCAATGCTGCCCTATTAGTTCCCTCTCTAGTGATGATTACTATAGCTGTTACAGCAGTGTGCAACTAGTATTGATAGAGAAGTGGTCTGCAAAAACCACAACAAAACTGTGAACTACTATTATCCCCATAGACAAATATGTATGTAGGGCTGTGAAAGCGTGCAGAGCTGGAGGCTAAATTGCCACCCCTGGCAGTCCTAGCAGAGTGCTGCCTGAAGCTAGAGGATCATTGTGCCTCACAGATGATATGTCCCTGTTGACAAAAGAAGAAACCTTAAGATGGAATCTAGGATGAATTGTACAGATAACAGTTCACATGGAAAACACTTGTTTTCTTTTAAATGGAGTTTTATGTTTGCTGTGTACTTTTTACCACTTTGATGATTTGTATGTACTGTTTACTTGTAGGTGGCCAATTTGGCATGCTCCATATCCAATAACGAAGAAGGTGTTAAACTAGTTCGCATGTCCGCAAGTCAGCTGGAAGCTTTATGTCCACAGGTAATACTCTGCACTTAATTTTCTGATTTCATAATGAAGTAAAAATTAGAATGTGAGCTCCCCACCAATCACAAGAACGAAGGAGTACCTCGTGGGGCCCCCCTCTGAAATGGATGGAGCAGATGGTCAGAAATGCACGCCTAGTGGCCATTCATTTTGATGGGAGTGCCGGGGATAGCTTAGTACGGTGCTCCCATAGAAATGAATTGAGTGGTGGTGCCTTTATCTGACCAGCGGCCACTGCGTCCATTTCAAGGGACTCCATGGGGCACGAGACCCCCATTCTTATGATCGGCGGGTTTCCCAGCGGTAGGACCCCCACTGATCTGATAGTTGTCCCCTATTATGTAACTTGTTATAAAAGCATCTCTGGCACATACGTTATCACTTCCACCCCATGTCCTGGAAGAATAGTGACACTCAATGAGCATCATGTACACAAGGGTGCATTCACACAAACGTAAGGGCTCTGTGCTGCGAACAGCAATTGGTGGTCCACAATGCTCGGGCACCGGCCATATAAATCCTGTATTATGGTGCGGACCAATTGACTTGAATGAGTCCGTTATCTGCAACATATGGCAAATGATAAGACATGTCCTATCTTTTGCAGTGCGGAGGCATTGGCCCAAAAGCCAATGGAAGTGCTTCAGAGTGTTTCCATGGGCTTCTGATGCATGCCTCTGCTTTGCAAAAGATAGGACATGTTTCTTTTGCCGTATCTTGCAGATTGCAGATTCATCTTTCCATCACATTATACACTGCTCGTTTCCATGGTTACAACCACCTTGCATTGCAAATTTGGTCATGCTTTCACACTATAGAATAAAGCACCAGCCTATGTGAGCTCCCACGGTCCGGGCCATCAGAGAGGCCAGCACTTTTTCCTATAATGTGCAAGCACGGCCACAGCTGCTGGATTGCAGAGAGGTTGTAACCATGGAAACGAGCACTGTATAATGTGATGGAAAGATGAATCAAGCCAGCAAAGGAGGCAATATGGACAATCACAATACATTAGTAAGTGCCTTGTATTAACTTTCTCCACATGATAAACGCCACTTGCTGAAGTGACACAATCCCTTTAAGCCTTACTCACACAACCAGTTTTTGATCAGTGATTTGCCCATATTCTCTGTTTTTGAACCACACCTTTTGGCTTAAAAATATGGATAAAAATCACTGACCGATTTAGGTCAAATAAACATAGCGAGCATCAGCATGCTATACAGTAAATCAAAGCTGCAGCCCACATCATAGCGGCAGTATTCACACAGGAATCCAAGAGTAATGTCAAAAGCTGTCCCCACTCTTGGGGGGTACATTAGATGACCTAATGATTGCTATGGGGGAAACTGTGACTAGTAATAAATGTGTGGAGAACTGTAATTTTTATAAGGGGTATAATTAGAGGCACGGCACTATTCTGCAATCAGCCCATGTCAGTCCTGATTAGAGGGCCAGCAACGATCACTTACTGACCTACCAGTAGAACCACCCCCCACTGTGCTGATGGTCGCTATCATTCGAACAGCCTCCTCCAGTAATATTCTGTTTTTTTTTTCCAGAACGCCCCCCCCCAGTACTGATGGTCTCTAATTCCAGCAGCCCCCACCAAAGAACTGATGGTCACTCACTTCAGCGGGCCTCTCCCCCCCTCCATACCCCCATATATTGGTGGTCACTCCAGCAGGCCTCCCCCTGTCCCCAGTACTGATGGTCACTCCAGCAGTCGTCCTCCATCCCCTAAGAACATATGGTCACACTCACAATACACCATGCAGTAGCCCCGCACAGCCTTCCACCTCTAAAAAATTAAAATATAACTGTTCAGTAACCAGACACTGAAGCCCTTGTTTGGCTTAACATCCTCCATCACTTACTGGCTCACACCAGCCAAAGGGACTGGGAGGGCCTGGCTGCTTGGAGAAGGAGAGTTAGTGTAGGTCCCAGTATAGCCAGCTGCTGTTGGTGGTCAGTTCTACTCTACCAGAAAATGAAGTCCTGGAGCGGTGAGCGCAGGATGTAGAAGGCAGAGCTAACTAGCAAGCAGAGTTTGCAGTGTTGGCATCACCCACACAGAATGTCCTGAAGCTGGCCAGTGGCCGTTGTCAGGACAGACTGAAAAGGAGAGGAGTTTTAATGCAAGTTTACCAGTGTAGCAGAGGCGAGACTATGACTGGCCCAGTTAAGCAAAGCAAAATAAATTTTGCAGTTTAAAGGGCTGGTATAGGCGGCGCTCTGAAGTGCCAGACAGTGTTGCCTACTGGAAGTCAGTCTGGGCGTGAAGCTAGGCTGGTTCCTTTGTGGGCAGGCGAGACTTGAAAGGGAGGGAAGTTGCGAAGGATCACAGTCTGTTACTGTCATCTCTTCACATAGAGCATCCCAGTAGGGTGGGATCCAGTACCTTTTTCTTTTATGTTCTCTAATTTGCTTTTCGATTAGAGAAAAAGAGGCAGATTTATTAGGCCTGTAGGTGATGTAAACTACACAAGCTGTCTAGACCTGCACCACATTTATCATAGGCTGGATGAACAATGTGGTACAGGATTAGAAACTTTTGTTTAGCTCTATGCCAACTATTGGTTGGCTTACATTGAGATACAAATTTAATCTAGAATTGTAGCACTTGGGTCACGCCACACCCTCTTCTTAAGTAAGTCTAAAAATGAGAGAAACCGTAGTTGTGAAAATTGTGCCAGTTTGCACTACTTTTTATACACGTTCTATGTGTAGACACTGGTAAATTTGGGCCAATGTGTTCTGTGATTTGTCACATTTACGGGTCTTTTTGTACTAAGGCTGGCTGAACATTTATTAAGCCAACAGCTCTCTTCCAACCAACCCATACACATGCAAGTTCAGTGAGTGAATAAACACTGTGATAAACAAGTAGTTCGGCGATTATTTGCTATGTTTATATTATCATGCGATTAGAAACACTGTTTTTTTCTGTTAACAAAGGTAATAAATGCAGCTTTGGCCCTTGCTGCCAAGCCTCACAGCAAAGTAGCTCAAGAAACAATGGATCTTTTCAAAGAGCAGTGGGAAAAACAAGTTCGTATCTTGACTGATGCAGTTGATGACATCACTTCAATTGATGACTTCTTGGCTGTTTCAGGTATTGCTTTAGTATTTTTTTGTTTGTTTTTTTTCTCAACATAACTTTTTTGTCAAATATTTTTACGTTCTGAGATGTGATGTACAGCCCTTAAAGGTCTTGTCCAAGATTTTCATATGGATCATTATAGTCCATCAACATCTGATCAGTGGGGGTCAGAGTTCCGGCACTCCTGCCGATCAGTGGTTTAATGAAGCCGGGGTGCTCCAGTGAGCGCTGCAACATCATGTTCGTTGGTCACATAGCCTAGGCCCAACTCAGTCCTATTCAAGTGAATGGGGCTGAGCTGCGATTCCTAGCAAAACTGCTATCTAATGGACAGTGCTGTGCTTGATAATTTGCAAGGAGGCCACAACACTCACTAGAGCGAAGACTGTTATCACCTTTTATATAGATGGCACAGGATCCAAGGATCCAGCATTTGCAATAAGTGATTGTCAAAATGCAGCACTGTGCTCTTTATGTAGCTCCCATTGCAGTGCATATCGAAACTGCGTAGCACAACAAGCTATGTCGTCTCTGTGTGAAGGAAAACATAGCTTGCCTTGCTACACTGTGAGTTTCTATGTACTGCAATAGGAACAACTGAAGCAGCAGAGCGCCAGCCCGCTGCACTGTTTCCCAGCCACCTGGTGGTTGGTGCTTAGATGGCGAAATCCCTTTAAGAACAGCTCAGAGAGGCAACTCCAGTTTGTTTTACACCACCCCATATTGGAGTGCATTTGTGAACTTCCAAAAAAGTTGCAGTGAGTGACGAATCTAAAGTGAAACTAATTGCCATTTAACCATGCCCTATTTCCCACCCCCTTTTTCAAACTGAAGTTAGTGATGTAAAAATTAAAAAAGCAAAAAAAAAATTGCGCATTCCAAAGTCCTATTTTGCGGCTCATTGAAGCCAGAATTTTGGAATACAGACGTGATTAATTCCCCCTTTATGTCATTTCCATGACTGTACGATGAGTTGATGTTCTATTCTGTGGCCTACCTTATGGATTAATTCTTTTTTTTCCTCAGGTTTTTTACATAGTGGATTTTCTGGCTATTGCACTTGGTTGGCTGAGTGGTCATGTTCATTGGCTGTTTATTGTAATAAAGTGACACAGAGGATTCTGCCTTGTGCCACTTTCTAACAAACCCATAACACCACCTAAAAAGTAAAAATGTTTATAAACAAAAGCAGTAGTTTGCAATTAAAGAAAATAAGAGGATATTGAGGAGGTGCAGCCATATTGATTGTCACTTGAATTAACTCCTTAGACACTGATCATAAACTGTTACTTTGTTATTGATGGCAGACAAAATTAATTTTTTCATCAGTTGCTGAGAAGTGAGGACAAAGGTGTCTATCAATATGGCTATTACATGGAGTTAGCTTAGTTGCAATGGCTGGTAAATAAACATAGTTAAAGGGAACCTGTCACCATGAACATGCAATGTAAGCTACATGCGGATGTTATGGAGCAGGAGGAGCTGAGCAGGAATGAGCCCAGAATGAGCAGGAATTTAAATGAATAAATTACAGGTCATTCTGACTCTAACTATATATCAACCTGCTCAGCTTCTCCTGCTCTATAACTTGTTGCCTGCAGCTCAAACATCATGTTTAACGTGACAGGTTCTTGTTAATAGAGATGAGTGAATCTATTCTAAATGAATTGTCTCATTAGCAAGAGATTTTCACCTGAGGGGCTGTCCCTACAGATTGAAGAAGCACCTGCCAGCCTGTTGAATTACAGGGCTGGACATATCACCGGGCCCTGACAATCTTGCGTCTGTGTCGCTGCTCTGAATAGCGGGCTAGCGGCACAAGCACAGAGGCTCTGCTACTGGACCAGCGACTGTTCATGTGCCGCAGTGAAACTATCTTTGTTGCCCATAGTAACAAAGTGGAAAGAAGTGAGGCCCATTGTATTCTTCCCTGCCAGTCAAGTGATACTCTCTAGGAATGGCAGTAATGTTGTGCATGTGTCCAGCCTCTGGATTAACATGGAATTGCAGAAGGTGTTCCTGAATGGAGTTGAGCGAAGCAAGCTTCGGATGCTTAATCCAAGTCGCTTCGTTCAAAACTTCGGAATAATACTGTATGGAGATCCATCTCCGTACAGTATTAAAATGTATGGGCTCCAATAAGCCGCAGTTAGTAATTCACAAAATCGCATATGACTTAGTTGAATAACTTTTGGTAGTCGATTTTTAAAGTGGAAAACCACTTTAAAACTTGAAACCGAACTCTGCTTCGGTTCTGAGGTATTAATCACATGCGACTTAGTGAATAACTAACTTTGGCTCATCAGAGCTACTGTATGGAGATGAATCTCCGAACAGTATTATTCTGAAGTTTTGAAGGAGCGACTTCGGATTATCCAAAGCTCGCTTCGGTCAACTTTATTCCTGAACATAATACAGGCACACCTTTGTATAGGACCTACTTCCAGTACCTTTTCTAAAGGGTAAGTATGTCATTCTTTCATTATCAGTTATCCTATACAAACTATACAAGGCAAACAGGGTTCTGTTTAACCTTACCCTCTGTGTACCCTGACAATATGCTACCGTATAGAAATGGTACCCATCAACATATTCTAAGGGAAGATTCATTGGTAAGCTGACATAATTCAGATGCTTTAATGTATTAACATTATTGGTATAATTATTTAAAACCTACTTAATACATACCATTTACTCTTTATTTCAGAAAATCATATTTTGGAGGATGTCAATAAATGTGTCATAGCTCTTCAGGAAAAAGATGTTGATGGTCTGGATCGTACAGCTGGTGCAATACGTGGGCGTGCAGCTAGAGTCATCTATGTTGTTACTTCAGAGATGGATAATTATGAACCTGGAATCTACACAGAAAAAGTTTTGGAAGCGACCAAACTTTTGTCAAATACGGGTATCACTAAGCATGTACTATATCTTTTTAAGTCTGCAGCTTTTCAATTGTTGTGCTCAGTAAAACTGGGACACTGTGTGAAAAGGCTTTTGGCTGAGGAAGCATTGATTCACAAATGGCTTAACCTTTAGATATCTGCACATAAACAGATGTACAGACTGAAACCCAACAATTTTTGCTGAGTTGTAGACCTTGCAGCGCTGTTATAATACTGATATATCAATCTATTTTTCAGTCATGCCACGATTTACAGAGCAAGTTGAAGCTGCAGTTGAAGCCCTCAGTGGAGACACCAATCAACCAATGGATGAAAATGAATTTATTGATGCCTCTCGATTAGTGTATGATGGTATTCGTGATATCCGGAAGGCAGTGCTGATGATAAGAGTAGGTTTTAGAAGAATCATTTAAATGATTGCGCTTGGACAGATGCTGCTAATTTTGGAAACCAGATAAAACATGCCATAAGAGAAAATGACAGATGATAAATTGAAATTTTGCAGTACATCTTTTAGATCATGAATGACCAAACATTCTCCGTATTAGAACTACTTTTTGAAGTTTAACCTGAGATAGGTGAACTACCATGGGGGTTTGTGGTACTTTGGCGACAATGCTGAAATGCTCAATTTTTAGATGGCTCCATAATAGCAGCCACACAGACATTGCCAGTCCCTGCATGATTCACCAGTGAGTCGTTCATTAGAAAAAGGCAGCTTTCCCACTTCTGAGTTGAAGCCAGCAAGAGAATAGCCTATTGAGTAAATATTTACTGGTCCTGCTCTACGATTGCTTTTTGGCCAACCCTTTATGTAGTTTATGAAGTGAGTGAGAAAATATTTGTAAATGCATAGATTTCCTTACATCTGAAGTGTCATTTTTACAAATGCAAGTAAATGATTTATTTTTACTTCATTATCATAATTCCAGACTCCTGAAGAGTTGGATGATTCAGATTTTGAGACTGAAGACTTTGATGTAAGAAGTCGTACCAGTGTCCAGACTGAAGATGACCAACTTATTGCTGGACAGAGCGCAAGAGTGAGTTGTATTTGTGTTGCGATCACATATTATTCTTTTAAACATCTAGATAAATTCACAGCCTCTTTAAGCTCTGGTGAAGGAAGGCAATTACCTGATAGGAAGTGGGGGTGAAAGTTTGAACTTATAGTTTGCTTACAAATGGCCCATAGGGTCCTCTTTCTCAAGGAGCTAATTGTATTTGTTGTTAACCTCTGTAACTCAGTGGCATATAGATGCACAGAATGTGTATTTGTACTTGAGGGGGTAGAGTTAGATTTTATTTTTATTTTTAACAAATCTTTATTTGTATCAAGATATGCAAAAATAGCAAGCATCATAAACTAAATATAACAGCGGCAACAGCGCCAGCAGGGTCATGGTCACATGACAAAGATGAGTATCAAGAACATAGCCATCATAATTCCAGAGAAATTGAAAGGAATCTTCTATTTTAAGGGCTCATGCACACAGATATTTTTGAGGTCCATATGCGGAACCATTCACTTTAATGGGGCCACAAAAAACAGAAATTACCCTGTATACATTCCATGTCCGCTGTTCCACAAAAAATATTGTTGTCCGCATTACGGACAAGGATAGGACTGTTCTATTAGGGGCCTTCCATTACACAAAATGCAGAATGGACATGTCCTGTATCCGTGTTTTGTGGATCCGCAATTTGCAACGGTCGTGTGGTGAGCCCTAAGTTTGTTACATTCTGTGGTAGCTACTGACCACTGAGTTTTTTCTACATTAATTGAGGATTATAGACATTTTTCCAATTTTATGTGAAATTATTACCTTCAACATCTCGTTTAAATAAAATATCATGAATATTATTTCATATGCGTGTCAGACCTGGCATATACATGATGGTAGTGTGGGAGTAAAGTCATGTTGAAGAATAATTTCTTTTGAATATATTTTAGGCAATTATGGCTCAATTGCCACAAGAACAAAAGGCTAAAATTGCTGAACAGGTGGCAAGTTTCCAAGAGGAGAAAAGTAAACTTGATGCTGAAGTATCAAAATGGGATGATAGTGGAAATGACATTATTGTTCTAGCCAAGCAAATGTGCATGATAATGATGGAGATGACTGATTTCACTAGGTAAGCAATGCTAACCAAGGGCACATTACCAAATATACTATTTTTTTTTTTTTATATTCCTTAATAAAGGAATTGAAGAGGGGGAAAAGGAAACAGCAATTTATAGAAATCTACATGTCACAAAGTACACCACCCGAATATACTTGTAATGTTGTGACCTAAATAGCAGTGGGTTTAGCCAGCATAAAAGGCATTTATTTATGTATTTTACTTTTATACTATTTAAGCTAGAAATACATATAGTATACTGATTAGTGATGATCCTGATTAGCAGCGAACCACTAACAGACATGGTTTTCTATGTTAATGCAACAACTAGCTGATTAATTCAACTGAAAGGCATATGACGTGTATGTGAGGAGTACCTTTGTATGGGATTACAAAAAACATGTCTGCTTTCTTGCAGGAACAGTACCACACCTGTTTATAGGGTGCTGCAGCTCAGCTCTATTGAAGTGAATGCAGTTAAGGTGCTTTACTACACACAATCTGTGGCTGTGTTTGTGTGTTCACTGATGCCTTTCTGAGAAAAAGACGTTAAAAATGGACCCATTTAATTGTATGGGTGTAGTTTGTCAGTGAAAAACGGACAAGATGGAACATGTTTTATTTTTTGATGCCCGTTTTTCACTGACAGTCAAAAAAAACTGCTGTGTGAAGAACCCCATAGATGACCATTTGTCTTAAAACGGACGTGTGATGGCCGTTAAAAAAATGTACATCACATGTCCATTTTTCACTGTCGTGTGCATGTAGCTTTAGTGTTTAAGTATAAAAAAATAACGATAGTCAACAAAGATCTGGACTGACAATTGCAGCCTCTAGGCATTAGAACAAGTGTATAAGTATACAAGAGCATAACCTCTAAAGCCAAGAAAACAAATGAGTAACGTTATATCCCTTTAAAAATAATTGTTTATTTAAATAGTCATAAAATTCATCAAAAACATATAGTAGGAGTACATAGGGCGTGGATGTCATACGACTTCCACTCAGTCGAAGGGAGTTAGTATTTTTGTACATAAGGGACTTCCCTTTTTGTCTAATGACATATGCATTGATGGCGAAGGAAGATACATATGTCTTGACTGTTCTATATTTCAATTTCGGTTTATACTGGTAGCTGTGTATATTCCCCCACCATATTCTGGTAAGGTTTTAAGGAAAGTGTTAGCATTCACTTCTAACCACCCGGGGGTGCCCATAATGATAATGGGTGATTTTAATATGTGTTTGGATAAAGCTCTGGATCGATTTAACTCGGAGGGCGGGGTCATTAGTCCATCTCCTACTCCGTTGGGTAGATTGCTTACAGAAGTTGACCTATGTGATTTTTGGAGAGCTTCTCACCCAGGGCTTAGACAGTATTCATGTTATTCCTCTTTCATACAACTCGTTATCCAGAATCAATATGGTACTGGGATCCTGCGGGCTGATCCAGAAAGTGAAAGATGTCTCATATCTTTCACTGTTTTAACAGTGTTGGAACTGGTGACTGGTCGGCCCTCTCCTAAGCATGCCTGGCTCCTTAATCCATTCTGGCTCCTTAATCCATTCTGGCTCCAACTGGTTGATACTGGAGATGGAATAGCAGTGGCACTGAAAGAGTTCTTTGATAATAATGTCGGGTCGGCCAGTTTATCTTTAGTGTGGGATGCAATGATGGCGTATGCTAGAGGATTATATATTAAAGTGATTAATATGCATAAATCCAAAAGTAGGGCCTTCTCCAAGGAACTCTCGGTTAGGGTCCTCAATACTGAAGTGGCTTATACATTGCATCCGACACCGGATAATGCACGTCATTTGAGAGAGGCCCAGGACGTATTGAAAGAGTTTCTAGTTGACAAGGCTCAGGACAAGCTTTTTTTTTAGAAAGCAGAAATACTTTTCAGAGGGGCATCTGCGGGGCATCTTTTGGCCACGATTGTTAAAGCACAATCGGGTTCCTCGAGTGTGACTGCTATAACTGACAGCTTGGGGAATGTAGTTACCGGGGATAGGGATATTATGGGGGTATTTCATTCTCACTTTAAGGAAGTTTACAGGTCTAGGTCCACTGTTACCCCGATGGATAGGGAGCGCTGTTTGGGTGGGATTGGATTGCCTACTCTGTCGGAGGAACATAGAGTCATCTTAGATGAGGAGATACAGTTGGAGGAACTTGAGTTGGCACTCCGATCCTTTCCTAATGAGATGGCGCCTGGTGGGGATGGTCTACCCGGTGAATTTTATAAGAGACATAGGGAGTTGCTGCTCCCTAATCTCTTAAATGTTTTCAAGGATGCCTATCAGGAGGGTATATTGCCAGGGTCTATGAAAGAAGCCATAGTAGTTGTTTTGCCGAAATCAGGCAAGGATCCCATCTTGGTGGATTTATATAGACCTATCTCACTCTTGACGGTAGTTATTAAAATACTGGCCAAGGTGTTAGCAAATAGGTTATTGAATGTTATATCCACTATTGTCCATGAAGATCAGTGTGGCTTTATTCCCGGTAAGTCCACGTCCATAAATCTTCGTCGCTTATTCTTTAACCTCCAGCTGGCGGGGAAGGTGGGAGGGGAGAGTAGTGAGGCTGTGATCTCACTCGACGCTGCCAAGGCTTTTGACAGCGTCGAGTGGGACTACCTTTGGGCCGTTATGTTGAAGACGGGATTTGGCTCAAATTTTATTAAGTGGGTTCAATTGTTGTATACCCAGCCTAGGGCTAGACTTAGGATATATGGAGGGGTTTCCCAACAATTGGAGTTAGAAAGGGGCATGAGTCAGGGGTGTCCACTGTTGCCTCTCCTATTTGCCATAGCAGTGGAACCTCTGGCTTGCTTGCTTAGGACTAACCCGTTTAATGCGAGGCCTCAGGAGGGGAGGGTTGGAGGAGCAGATATCACTGTATGCAGATGATATGCTGCTATATGTTGGTGACTTAGCGGCATCCACAGATCCCATTATGTCTCTTATTACCGATTTTGGTAGACAATCCGGTTTACTTATTAACTGGAAAAAATCTGTGATACTACCGTTATCCTCTCTCCCCGACTCTCTGTCTGGATCATATTAATCTTAAGGTGGTGTCCTCTTTTAGATACCTGGGAGTTGAGATTTCACCTGTTCCCCATAGGTATATTTCTGATAATATAATACCTCTACTGGCCAAGTTTAAACTTGAAGTGACATCCTGGCATAAACTTCCCCTGTCACTAATTGGTAGGGTTAACTTGATATAAATGATATTAATGCCTCAGCTTTTGTACCTGCTCCATAATGCACCTGTCTGGATACCCATGCATTTTACAAGGCACAGCAAATCTTCTGTTTGTTATTATGGAAATAGAATAGAGGTAGAATTAGATATGAGACCCTTCAGAAGGGTAAAGATATGGGTGGTTTGGTGTTACCTAACCCCTTTATATATTTCCTTTCGGCGCAGCTACAGCATTTTAAAGGATGGAGTACAGTGGGTGGCACAGGAAGGAGTGGAAAGCTTCTGGAATGGGCATATGGATGTTCTCCCCTGGTTGTCTTCTTAGAGAGAGGGTCGAATGCCACTTTTAACAGTTCTCCGATTGCCAGACCTATGCGGACCGTATAGGGGAAAGTTAAGGCTGTAATGGGTATCACGGGGTTGTTGAATATTTCGCCTATATGGTATAATTCCGCTCTTTTAGAATTGTCCCGGTTAGACGGCTTCTGCCAATGGGAAAGACAAGGGTTATGGAATATTAGTCAGCTTTATTCTCAGGGAATCTTAAAGGAATTCCAACATTTATGCACTGAGTTTAGTCTACCTTCCAAGCATTTTTACAAATATCTGCAGCTGAGGCATGCGCTTGAATCACAGTCTAAATTTTTGTCTTTGAAATTTACGTTGAGTCCACTGCTTGATAGGACAGTAGCAGTGGGGTCGGTAAAAGGGGCTATTTCCATATCAAGATTTAATTGGAGAATATCTGAAAACATATCCACTAACTATTAAAGAGTTGGGAAAAAGACGTGGCTGAAATAACGGATGCCCAATGGGAAGGAGCGCTTGCATTGACTCTAATGTTGTCTCTTAGTGATGCGGCTAGATTGTCGCAGTTATATATGATACATAGGGTGTATAAAACCCCTTTGTTTATGTGTAAAATTGGGTATAGATCTGACTCCTTTTGTCCGAAGTGTCAGGAGGATGGGGCTGGTTTATTTCATATGCTGTGGAGCTGTAGGGCTTTGAAGCAATACTGGAATGCTGTGGTGTCTGTAATAAATAAGATTTATAGTGCCACTTATTCATTGGAACCTAAAATGTGTCTGCTTGGCATTTTCGGATCGGGCGATCTACAAGTTCCTATTGTCACGGTAATTAACAGAATACTATATCAGGCCCGTAAAACACTAGCTGCAAAGTGGATACAACCTGTCTCCCCAGGTATATCAGAATTTACTGCAAGAATGAATGTTGTAATATGGTTGGAAAGGGTCGTGTATATGAAACCTGGAAGTCCCTCGAAATTTGAAGCTATTTGTGGTCTCTGGATAGACCGGTCAGAAGTGTGTAGCCCATGGCTGACCCTCAATTGCATATTGGCTAGTCTTATGAGATAATTGGAAGTTGTCTGCTGTCGGAAGTGAAGCATTGCTACCTTTTGTCCTCCGTTTTTTCATTTGGTGTTCCTTCAGTCTGTGTGTCCATGCTGAGTTGAGGTGGAGTACTTGCCATGTCTCAGGACGGGTGGGGTGGGATGGTTGGGGGGGTTTAAATGTTTTTGATTTATATTTTCTCAAGGGTATGGACTATGTTTTCATTTCTCTGTACCAATGTGGTTTCGGACTGAAATGTATCCCTTGATGTATTTTTTTTCTCTTTATGTAAAATCAATAAAAAGTTATCTGATTAAAAAAAAAACATTTAGTAGGGAGACAATGATAAGGTGCCACCAAATCTCTACAAAAATACATCAAATGGCAGTATACTAAATACTTAATGTCCTGCAATATCTATATGGTTAATAAACATATGACCGCTATATCATTAATGACGGCAACAACATACTTGGACTATGTTAATATGAAACTAAACTGACATTACCACTTAGGAGTGAGAAGGGTGAATGTGGCGCTTTCCCCTCTACGCGCGTTTCGCATACCAGCTTCTTGTTCTGTCACTTTCACCTTTCTCACTCCTAAGTGGTAATGTCAGTTTAGTTTCATATTAAGCATGTTCTGCCTCCAATGTTATTTGCGCTATGGGCTAATGCTCCAATCATTCAGAGAGCTATATATTTAGCAGTGGGACGCAGTGAGCACTAGAGAACATAGTCCAAGTATGTTGTTGCCGTCATTAATGATATAGCGGTCATATGTTTATATTAAGTATTTAGTATACTGCCATTTTATGTATTTTTGTAGAGATTTGGTGGCACCTTATCATTGTCTCCCTACTATACGTTTTATATGAATTTTATGACTATTTAAATAAAGAGTTATTTTTAAAGGGATATAACGTTATAAATGTTTTTCTTGGCTTTAAATTAGTATTCTGAGTACTCCTATTGGATATACTTAATATCATAGAGTGGATCATTTTGTGTAATTAAGAGCATAATATCGTCCAGTACAGTAATCTAATGTTATTGCTTCATCAATAAAAGTAGACAGTCCCAGAAAAGAAATAAAATGGCATGTACGGCCCTGTCCACAGAACATTGAATTGCAGCTCATTCTGTTATCTCAGTCTTATTACGTGTCTGTTTCTCTCTTCCTATGTGCATTGAGAGTTGCTAGGGCTCCAACATCCACATCTGCTCTGACAAGTAGAGAGTAATCTTTTGATGTTGTACAGTTTTTTTTTGTTTTTTTTTTCACTGCTTGTTCAAGGCGGTGACTGTATGCAATGGCTCTGATAGCCAAAGAGGATGCTGACAATTATGGGAAAGCCTGCTCTGTAACAGGTACCCCACTACACCTCTGAGGACGAGGGGACGGAGAGCAGCAGCTGCACTTGTGTGTGGGGTCTATTTACAAGGTTTAATTTATGCTATCTCAGGAGAGGAAACATTGCAATATGTAATTTGAAAGTGAAATAAATGTACTAGTTCTATTGGATTTTAAATAAGATGCCTCATGGGGTAACCCCTTTAAGGCCAAGTTTTTGTAAGAAATGTTCTGCTGCCCTTTGCCTTGAATTTGGCTAAAAGGGAAAATGAACATGTCAAAAACTGCACTGTCTTAACCTGGCGTTAGTGCTTTGTTTTTGTTTTTCAAAATCCTCTGCTTCTTCACAGAGGAAAGGGACCACTTAAAAATACATCAGATGTTATTAGTGCAGCAAAGAAGATTGCAGAAGCTGGCTCACGTATGGACAAGCTGGGACGTACCATAGCTGATCATGTAAGTATTTCATATATTTAAAGCTGTTTTATCAGACAAGTACTATATTGCCATTATTCATCTACCTTTTGTATATCGGATGTATGTTCTCTAACTTGCAGAGCGCTTATGTTCTGTTGTTTTTATGAGCATGTAAATGGAGATTGCCTTTTAGGAGAACTGTGAAATGGTTGTGCAATCTAGATAAGAAATGTATCCAGTACCTATTCTATATTCTCATCTTAAAGAGGTATACCAAGTTGGGTTAATGTGCTGTCAATGGTCATAGCCCATCAAAATGAATCATATTGTAATGCACTTACTGGCGCCCTCTGCTAACTTCGTCCGTATCGCTGCCGGTCACGTGATATGCGACGTCAACTACTCGTTTATCCCTGCATACATTCCCTGCACAAACATATCCCAGCCGGAGGGTGGCATAGCCTGTGTGCCTGCCCCTTGCCGCACCTCTCTTCAGGCATCTCTGCTGCCAGCTGCCTCCTGTGATGGAACACGCATGCACGATACCATGAAGTAACTACAGAGCGACCTTTAAGACAGAGGGGACATAGATTGAAATGAGGTAGGTAGGTAGCTAGAGATGTTAGTCGATAGATAGATAGATAGATACTATAGATAGATAGATAGATAGATAGATAGATAGATAGAATAGATAGATAGATAGATACTGATAGATAGATAGATAGATAGATAGAATTTTTCTCTTTTAGATAGATGGATAAACTGTAAAAAAAACTATTCCTATTTTATTACTGATTGTAGAATTTGCTTTGGCTTACCATTCTTTCATAGCCAGGAGGGCAATTTTAAGTTGATAATAAGTGCCTAGATGTCTTCCTTGCTGTACTAGAATAACAGAGAGAACTAGTAGTCAAGCAGTAGTAGTACACTAGAAAAGCAGACCTTACACTGAGCATCTGCGATATAACAGGAATATATTCTGCCTGTGTGAGCTAGGAGATGATCATGTGACAGTTTTTCACAGTAAGGTGACAGGGAGAGAGGATGGGCAGATTGTTGACACCCACAAATATTCATGAGGGAAAGCTCACTGATTGATTGTTACACACCTCCACTGCTCTGCTCCTGCATGTAAACAAATTGGCCAGAAAAGAGCTAGGCAAAAGTGTTGATTTTTTTTTTTTTTTTACCTAAATCTTCCTTAACTAATGTATATGTACAGTAAGTCATGATGAGTTTTATAATGGGTTTATTTTTTTCATAACTCTGAAAACCCCTTTAACATTTATTTTCTTTCGCAGTGTCCTGATTCGGCTTGTAAACAGGATCTTTTGGCATATCTTCAGCGCATCGCTCTATACTGTCACCAGCTAAACATTTGCAGCAAAGTTAAGGCTGAAGTTCAGAACCTTGGGGGTGAATTGGTTGTCTCTGGGGTAAGTAAATTATTGTGCTTTTATGCTAAGTATCATTAGCCCTATGGGGCATCATGACTGTAAGTAAATCACATGAGTACACAGATTGTATGGAGCAGGTTCAGGAGCTGAGCTCGCTCCAAATGTGCCGTGGGTGGGCTGTGCTGTACAGCTGTCACCCGCATGCAGCAACCAACCCCCCAGCAACCATGGCATCTAAGTGATTAGGACAGAGCAAGGATACTCCCTATATTAGGGTACTTTCACACTTGAGTTGTGAGGATCCAGCAGGCAGTTCCGGCGGCGGAACTGCCTGCCGCATCCGGAAATCCGTGTGCAAACGGAAAGCATTTGTAGATGGATCCGGATGCGGATCCGTCTAACGAATGCATTGAAACACCGGATCCGTCTCTCCGATGTCATCCGGAAAAACGGATCTGGTATTAATATTATTATTTTTTGCATTTTTAAAGGTCTGCTCATGCGCAGACCGGAAAGTAGGGATCTGTTTTGCAAGAACACTTGGAGCTGGTATTTTCTCCGGCCAAATACCGTAAGAGTGACTGAACAGAAGGCATCCTGATGCATGCTGAACGGATTGCTCTCCATTCAGAATGCATTAGGATAAAACTGATCAGTTTTTTTCCGGTACTGAACCCCTAGGACGGAACTCAATACCGGAAAACTTTAACGCAAGTGTGAAAGTACCCTTAGCCATATAGGATGTACGTGGTGTATGTAAATAAATATAGTAGATAAGTTTGTCTTGAATCCTTTTTATATTTTATGTATTCATTACATTTGCTATTTTATTACCGTTACCCAATATATTTAAACCTGCTATCCTTTAATGGCTTTAGAATGACAAAGCATTATATCACTGAGATGCATTTTAATATTACGGCAAGTGAAACTACATTGGTGTTGTGCTCTTCACCAAATATCAAGAATAGTTTTAAAGCAGTGTTAGATATGCTTTTTAGCGTGCATACCCCTTATTAGAAGCTCAGCTCTAATATGTGATACTGCTGCGTTTCCAATAGTGACGCCATCACTGTTCGGCCATCACGTTAGAGAGCAGGAAAAGCTCAACAGATTGGTTTATCTATTTGTGGACAGTGATTCAATAGATGCTTATATTTTTTCTGCAGAAATCACTGCACCCCAAATGGTTGTCTGTAAAAGAGGACCTGTAACCTCTCCTGACATGTCTATTTTAATACCTATTTGCATTTACCATGCAGTTACAACTCTGGAGCATCGATTCTAATGATTCTTTGATGGGCCAAAGCAATTAATTAATAACGGGTCACCATCACTAGTGGGGTACCTCAGGGGTCAGTATTGGGCCCTATTCTCTTCAATATATTTATTAATGATCTTGTAGAAGGCCTGCACAGTAAAATATCTATTTTTGCAGATGACACTAAACTGTGTAAAGTAATTAACACTGAAGAGGACCGTTTTCTGCTACAGAGGGATCTGGATAGATTGGAGGCTTGAGCAGAGAAGTGGCAGATGAGGTTTAACACTGATAAATGTGAGGTTATGCACATGGGAAGGAATAGTGCAAGTCAACAGTACATACTAAATGGTAAAACACTCGGTAACACTGACATGGAAAAGGATTTAGGAATTTTAATTGACAGTAAACAGTGTCAGGCAGCTGCTGCCAAGGCCAATAAGATTGCATCAAAAAGGGGCATAGATTCACGTGATGATAACCTAGTCCTACTACTTTACAAATCACTAGTCGGACTGCACATGAAGTACTGTGTACACTTGTGGTCTCCTGGGCACAAGACCGACATAGCAGAGCTGGAGAGGGTTCAGAGAAAGGAAACTAAATGTAATAACTGGAATAAGTGGACTACAGTACCCAGAAAGATTATCAGGGGCAGTACAGAGATCTCTCCCATGATGTATTTGTAGCCAGGACTGTGACAAGGGGATATCCTCTACGTCTAGAGGAAAGGACTAGAGATGGGCGTATCGACTTCGGATAAAACATCTGAATTCGATTTGCATAAAACTTTGTTCTAATACTGAACGGAGCAGGAGCTCCATACAGTATTAGAATGTATTGGCTCAGCTGAGCTGAAGTTATTACTTTGCGAAGTCTCGCGTGACTTTGCATTATAACTTCATAGATTAATTTTTACTGTAAAAAACTATTTCCCGAACTTTGGTTCGGTTCCAAGGTACCACTTTGAACCGAACTAGAGTCCCGGAAATGTTTTTTTTATCTGAGCCAATATATTCTAATACTGTACGAAGCTCCTGCTCCTTGCAGTATTAGAACGAAGTTTTATGCAAATCAATTTCGGATGTTTCATACGAAGTTGATTCGCTCATCTCTAGAAAGGACATTTGTACATAAAGATAGAAGAGGATTCTTTACAGTAAGAACAGTGCGACTATAGAACTCTCTGTCTGAGGAGGTAGTCATGGTGAACTTGCTAAAAGAGTTCAAGAAGGGATTGGATGTATTTCTCCATTGTAATAATATTACAGGTTATATTTATTGGATTTTTGGAGAAGGTTCGTTAATCCAGGAATTACACTGATTGCCCAACTGTAGTCGGGAAGGAATTTTTTTTCCCTAAAATTGGCTTCTACTTCATGATTTTTTTTTAGTTTTTCTCTGGATCAACTTTGCTGGATAACAGGCTGAACTGGATGGGTGTCTTTTTTTCAGCCTTATAAACTATGCTACTATGTATGTTCTAGAACAAATAGTAAAGGAATGGCACAACATAGTCATAAGAATAGATGCTCCAGAATTGTTATTACAAGAGGGATGCAAGTAGTTGCTAAGGCAGACAAGTCAGGAGAGGTTATAATTCATGTTTTATTGAAAAGGTCAAATAAAACAATTACATTTATCTGAACAAAAAATCTAAATCAAGGACACCTAAAACACTATACTTTATTTCAGCGTATTAAAAATAGGGTAATCCCCCTATAATCAGAACCATAATCAAGAGGTGACCAGATTAGTCCCTCTATGGTGCTTACCTTCTATGTGATATCTCTAACAATGCATTATATAGATACAGAAAAGAATAGCGCCTAATAAAAGGCTGCAAATAAGATAACACCAAAGTAAAGGTAGATAATACCGTATCCAGGCAAGGTGTAGGGATAGTTGTATCTTCTAATACATCAGCCAGGTGGGATTGATGCAAAAATGCTGAGTCAATCACAGGGGGTACAGATGGTGGGTCCACTATACATAATACAATGCCCTCTCTCCAACCCTGCGTACACCCTCTCCTCACCTGTGCCCGGAGATAGCCCCTGATGGTGGGGTTACTCCGTCCCCGTACCTATCCCTACTGTCCCTATGCCACCCTATACTAAAGACACGTACTAAGGTTATTGTACCTTAACCGTCAATGCCTCAACACGTTTCCCCCTCTTTTGGGTTCCTCAGGGGGCCTATACAAAAATGATGCCACAGCAATATAGCAGTATGAGATGCACAAATATTCATGCTATGATAACCAAATAGTAGTATAGCGATACTTATGTTTTGATGCCACACACTGGTTATTGGTCTCCAGGCAGATATTATTGTCCCGCACCTCACGGTATATACAGCCTAGAACAAACGGAATAGAACAGTAGTGTCATAGATATCCTGGCGTAGGCACAGTTGAGGAGAGGGTGTACGCAGGGTTGGAGAGAGGGCATTGTATTATGTATAGTGGACCCACCATTTGTACCCCCTGTGATTGACTCAGCATTTTTGCATCAATCCCACCTGGCTGGTGTATTAGAAGATACAACTATCCCTACACCTTGCCTGGATACGGTATTATCTACCTTTACTTTGGTGTTATCTTATTTGCAGCCTTTTATTAGGCGCTATTCTTTTCTGTATCTATATAATACATTGTTAGAGATATCACATAGAAGGGAAGCACCATAGAGGGACTAATGTGGTCACCTCTTGGTTATTGTTCTCATTATAGGGGGATTACCCTATTTTTAATACGCTGAAATAAAGTATAGTGTTTTAGGTGTCCTTGATTTTGATTTTTTGTTCAGAGTTAGTGGGACTCCAGCTATAAGACGCATAGGATATGTGATTTACTGTCAATTACATTTATCTATTTCACATCTCTGAAAAGGTATAGCTTTGTTTCATAAAGCATGACATATATATATAAAGGGATTTATAGTACAGATACATTACATCATCCAGAGAACCACATATTACATCCGAGTATCAGCAGAGAGCAAGTGATGTGACAAGGCATTCAATGTACTAATAAACGCTTGTACGGAGTACTGCGTCAGAGATAAGGAGCACCATGATCCCCAGATCCTGTTGCACTTGGAGTCACAACCTCTATGTTAACATACAATGTATTCATATGGAATAATAGAGTTTACTAAAGTTTTCCATTGGTTGAGAGTTGGGCACCTATCCCCCATCCATCAAAGTGCAATGGCTTTTCGTGCCAAGAATAGTGCTTCTTTCAGGAATATCCTAGTATAGTGAGGCTATAACACCTCACCTAGGATGCCAAATAAACATATAGTAGGGTGGACTGGTAGAGGTAGGTTCACCAGTGTAGATAATAGATTATCCTGCCAGAACCGCTTGATATAGCAGCAGACCCAGATTAGGTGCCAGAAGTTTGCATTTTCTGCAGACCACCGATAATAATTAGTGTGGAAAAGACGTCCTATTCTATACAATGGGGAGGGAGATAGGTAGCTCTGATGTACAATACAAAGCTGAATAAATCAGATATTGATAGCTGGGGAGACCCCAAGAGGCGACTCCAAGATGTGTGAGATATCCTCATCTAAAAGATCAGGGATCATGGCTCTCAATTTATCCATTACATTAAGGTGAGTTAGGTTCAGTTTAGTGTCGAGTAGGTGGGTGTATAAGGCTGAAATAAAGCCTCGGGGTACGGCTACCTGCCTCCCAGGAAAGTGGGCATTTACTTGCCTGAGCTGCAGGTAGCGGTAAAAAGGGAGCTGGTGTTTAGACTGGAGGTGGTCAAATGTACATATGGTGCCGTCCTGGTAAACCTCACCAAGACAATGTACTCCATGTGATTTCCAAAATTGAGAATCTGGGGAGGATATCAAAAGTGAGATCATGAGATTGTCCCAAAGAGGGATCTCAGCACTAATATCCCTAAAGGCGTGGATCTCCTAATCTGAGTCACCATCTGCACACGCCGAATATTTTCGGATGTGTATTTACCGGGCATGAAGCCTGATTAGTCTGGGTGTATAATACGGAGAATACACTTATTCAACCTAGTTGCTAATATCTTAGCTAGTATTTTATCATCTAAATTCAGTATCGAGATTGAGCAACATGATCCGCACTCATGATCCTCACTCTGTAGGGTTCTTATCTGGCATCATACATCGAAGGGGCAAGCGTCCCGAGGAGAAGGCCGCATCATACATTCTCCTCAGGGGCTTCCGAATATTTGCCATATACTTCTAAAGCAGGTGTGCACAACCTGCAGCCCGGGGGCCACATGAGGCTCTCGATACCATTCTGTGCAGCCCCCAAACATTTGGTAAAAGCCATGTAGGTCTATGTCTTATGGCTTCTTATATGTATCTTTCATGTATTCTCCTATTAGATCGGAGTCCTAGAACTGTAACTAGACATTTATAGTATATACTGTATGTTCAATATGCCAAAAATACAGTATTTCAGTTGGTAATACCCCTTTGTTTTATTTTCGGCCTTTGGAATTGGTTCAGGCTGACAATGTGGCCCCCACGAGAAAAGGTTGTGCACCCCTGCTCTAGAGGGATTCCATCTGGGCCTGGGGACTCGCCAGTGGCTAGTGAGGCAATAGTCACAGATATTTCACGGTGATTGCAGATCAGACAGATACTGCATATTACTCTAAGGGCTCTTGCAGACGAGCGGATCTCCTGCGTTTTATCCGCAGCGAAAATGAGAGAATGAGTGCATGGTGGACATCAGAGGCACGAAGCAGTAACATGATAGATACTGCTCCGTGCCTCTCTGTGACCCTTTCACTACAAAATTACTGTGAGATAAAGCTGTCACAGTGATTTTGTAGTGAAAGGGTCACAGAGAGGCACGGAGCAGTATCTATCGTGTTACTGCTTCGTGCCTCTGATGTCCACCACGCAGCTTGGCTCTCATTCTCGCTGCGGATAACACGCAGGAGACCCACTCGTCTGCAAGAACCTTAAAGGGAGTCTGTTACCACATTTTCACGTTTTAAACAGTTCACATAGCGCTGTAGCCTAACCATAGATGATTGAAATGGTACCTTTCTTTGTTTCTGTTGAGCTTCAAAGCAGGCAAAAACGCACTTTGATTCATATGTAAATGAGGGCTCGCAAGTGCCCAGGGCGGGGTTTACTTCGTTGGAGCCCAGGCTGCTCGGCCTCTTGGGCTCATATCCCCGCCCCATCCTCTGCCTCAGCCCGCCCTTCTGTTCCCTGGTGTTCGTCTTCTTTCCATTGCGATACAGTGATCTCGCGATGCCTGCGCTCTCCCTCACTGGGCCAGGGCATGCGCAGTAGCGACAGTGAAGCCGTGCCCACAATGGGCATTGCAGTGCGCATGCCCTGGCCCAGTGAGGGAGAGCGCAGGCATCGCGAGATCACTGTATCGCAATGGAAAGAAGACTAACACCAGGGAACAGAAGGGCGGGCTGAGGCAGAGGATGGGGCGGGGATATGAGCCCAAGAGGCTGAGCAGCCTGGGCTCCAACGAAGTAAACCCCGCCCTGGGCACTTGCGAGCCCTCATTTACATATGAATCAAAGTGCGTTTTTGCCTGTTTTGAAGCTCAATAGAAACAAAGAAAGGTACCATTTCAATCATCTATGGTTAGGCTACAGCGCTATGTGAACTGTTTAAAACGTGAAAATGTGGTGACAGACTCCCTTTAAGGGAATTGATTGACCTAGGCTTGATATAGTCCCTGGTAGAATTCTGGAATCGACGAGCTATGGCCGTGTTCTCAAGGAGCATACTACCATCACTAGCCTGTATTCTCAGGACTGCAGGAGGAGCCTGGTTTTGGTGCACAAAATGCGCTAATATCTTACAAGACTAGTTGCAGTTCAAAATAGGATTGTTTAGTGAATAATAGCTTGCGCTGTGCCTTCTCCTTTATGAGCGCAAGGTATTGATGTCCTTTGCTCAACCAGGTGTCTTTATGCATGTCCGTAGGGTCTGCCACATATTGCTCCTCAAGTCTGGTACATTCAGAGGCCATTTCAGATTCCTGCCTCGCATAGGTGCATTTAATAAATGAAATGGAGGATTTTAGGCACCCTTTTAAGTAGGCCTTCAGTTTCCCATATATGGATCGGGTTGTCAGTACACTCAGTTTCAGAAAAGAAAACACACAGTTGATCTGGAATCCTGTCATTGTTAGTCAGGAGGGATAACCAGAAGGGGTGTATTCTCATTGTGGGCCTAGTAAGTCCCTCGGTTATGCATATACTCAGCTGTACAGGGGAGCATAGAGCAGCATTGCTTATGGCATAATCTATTTGAGAGTGTGAGTACAGTTTAGTGCTCGGGTTTCTGTGTCTCTAAAGGTCCACCCACCCAGCTTCCAATAGTAATCTAGCGAACGGACGAGGAGGAGGGGTGTATGCCCTTGAAACGCGTAGACATATTTATCCGCCATCATGCGGATCGATCTATATGCCTACAGCGCTGGAAAGGGGTCCTATTTTTCTTCCACTGTCAAATCTAGCGAACGGAGCCACTGTTTGTCGATGTGCCAATGAGGGATCTAGAAGCATGTCACAATCTCCCAGGCATAAGAACTTCGCATGTGGAAACGCTGTGGCAAAAGACTGCTAGATCTAGAATTTGCAGCAAGTATAGGGGGGTGTATACATCCTAATGATAACATAAAGGGTGCAATTAATGTAAGCAGCTACAAACATATAGTGGCCGTCTGGGTCTACTACCAATGTCTCCACCTCCCATCTCAGCGTTTTGTGGATCATTATGGAGACTCTGCGGGAATGGGTGGTATGACAAGAGTGTCATGCCCATCGGGCCCATGGCTTATGTAGCCGTCTGGTGAAGTCGGGAGTTAAATGCAAGCACAGAATGTGGGGGTTGAATCCTCTTATCATAGAAAACGCCATGGCCCTTTTCTGCAGAGTCCCCAAGCCTCTGACGTTCCACGACATTATTTTTAGTCCCACCATTTAAACAGCCCATATACATGACGTGGTGGTGGATCTCTACCATAGTGTAACATGAGTGGGACCAGTGCGGCAGCACGACCACACCCGAAAAGGTTGTGCTATATCAGAGATATGACCTCATTGTAATTAATTCTAGTGACTGCAACCGAGCAGAGCAATAATGCAGGTAGTACATTCCACAGAGAGGAAAACATCGGAACAACAGTAAAATAACTTGCTTAGGAAGAGATACAAAACAATACTAAAAGGAAAAGTGCTGGTGGCAGGCTATGTAAACCTGACCTATGGTCTACGAGCTATCGTGGCAAATAATATGAGGTGTGCTGGTGGCAGAATTTTGCCACTTGCACACAACGGACCACATAGAGCAGCTAAACCAGGAGACTCATACCCAACTCTGAGCAAAGGGTTCGCACCCACCATACTATAGGTGTAGGTCGTAATTAACAATTATTTCCCCCGGCTCAGACATGGTATGTAGCCGCTATAAACACAGATATGAATAAGTATCTAATACAGGGTAATGTATTGCAACAGAGGCGTTATAGGCTATGCTATGTCTAGAAGAGCAAAGGGGAAAGCTAGAAGAGAGGAGCATAGGAGAAACAGAGCAGGCCCTAGAATGGGCTGTGATAAGTCAGTAAGGCAACTTGCTGGTCAGAGTATGCTTTCCGGTGGTTTGGATGCACTCATCTCGGTGACCTGGACAGTCGCTGCCTGCCGTCGATCCATTTGGTCGCCTCGGAGGGTGTGGTGAAGAATCTCAATGTCTTGCCATCCACCACACGCAGCCTAGCTGGGTAGGCCATAACGTACAGCAGGCTCATCTCCCGTAGCCTCCTCTTCACTGCCGTAAAGATCGCTCTTCTCTTTTGCAGTTCAGCTGAGAAGTCGGGGAACACCATAATGGTTGTATTGTCAAAGCGAAGTTCCGGCTTATGCTGCACTAGTTGCAGAACATGGTCCCGGTCTGTGCAATTGAGAAGGGGGGAGAGCATAGGGTGTGGTGGGGTGCCTGGTGGTTGTTGTTTGGCGGGAACACAGTTCGCACATTCTACAGCAAAAGCAGAGGAGAAGTTACCCTCTGGGAACGTGGATTTGATCCAATTGAGCATAAACTTGCATGGGTTAGTCCCTTCAGCCCGCTCCAGGAGACCAACAATACATAGGTTATTCCGCCACGGGTGATTTTCATAATCCTTGCGTTTCTGTTGCCAAAAGTCTACTTTCTTCTCTAGTGCTGTGAGCTGCGCAGGGATGGGGTTGGTTAAGTCCTCAAGGCTGGAGATGCGATCCTCCGTCTCCTTGACCCAGTCCCTCAGGTTGTGCATACCTTGTCTGAGCAGACCAATGTCGACCCTGACCTCCTGCATCTTGCCTGATAAGGTGGCTCTGCAGGCAGATATAGCTTGCAGGAGTTGAGCCATAACCTGCTTCAGCATCACTGCAGGAGTGAAAGGCCGTGAAAGGGAGCCGCCGCCATCTTGCGACTCCGAGCGGGCAAACTCTCTGACCCTCTCAGCCACTGTGAGCGCGTTATTACGAGCCATGCTCTGTCTCCGGGGTTTACCTGACCTTCTACTTCCAGGTGGGGGAATTTTGGCGGCTGTGTAAGTTCAGGATGATTAGAGTTGAGGGTCTTTCTAGCAGAGCTCACTCACACAAGTCTGCTCATAGTTGTGGCTGGCGATGCCCCTTTAATTCTTTTTTATGGTCTGTATATTATACTCGTTTCCCTGTCAGTACCACTGGGAGGACAGAGTAATCATCCTTCAATTAATATTCCATTAATTAGAGACCATTCAATTATTTAGAGACCATATACACTACTCACAAAAAGTTAGGGATATTTGGCTTTTGAGTGAAATTTATGGAAAACTTAAAAAAAGTTCACTGTACAGTGATATATCATGAAAGTAGAACATTTAAGTAGAAGCATGCAATGGTGATTTCCTCATCTTAAACAATTTATTGAAACAAAAGCCAACAACAGTGGTAGGTATACCTCCACAAAAATGTCAGCGTCTCAAAAACGTCAATTACAGCTTGACAACGTCTCATGCTATTCAACTTAAATTGTCTGCTGAGGCAAGGCATCCCGCTCTTCTTGAAGGGTGGCCCTCAGGTCATTGAGGTTCGGAGGTACAGAGCCTCTTTGAATCCAGAAGAAAAAAAGCATTCTAATTTTGAAGTTGTTTGGGAGCAGCACCTATATAAGCAGACAAACAACAAGTTTGTGAGCAATCACGTGTTTGATTTCTAGTGTGTGTTTGTATTAAGTGTTGGACTTCAGATTATCACTGCGCTGTATTGTATTTTTTCTTTCTATTTTCTTGTATAATCCCCATTCTTATGTGCTCTATTATTGACAATGCAGTCCAGTGGACATCTTGTCTAATGTATGCAGTCCTGGAACAGCTGTTTGAGGGTGCATATCTTTGTTCAAAAAGTGAGCAAATTGCCTGTTTGGAATCACAAATCGTGTATCAAAGTGAGCGAGTTTCGACACTGAGAAGCGTTGGCAATTTGGAAAGGAGTTTGCTGCTCACTAAGCAGGCACTTTGTGGCGTAGATGTGGGGGAGGGTGTTAGCATGGAGGCTCAGGAAAGTGAGGTAGGTAGCTGGATAACATTTAGAAAGCAGGGTAGTGGGAAGAGTGCCAGGGAGGCTAGTCTGGATCTGACACACCCCAACAAGTTTGCAAGGTTGGCAGATGAGGGGCATGTCAGTTCAGGGAAAGCACTACTGCAGCCAGACACTTCCTCTGCCAGTCAGGGGAATGTCGGCTCCAGTAAGTAGGGGACCAGGAGAGCAGGGCAGGCCAGACAGGTGCTGGTAGTGGGAGACTCAATTATTAGGGGTACAGATAGGGAGATCTGTCACAAAGACCAGATCGTTGAATGGTGTTTTGTCTTCCTGGTGCTTGAGTTCAACATGTTGCAGAACGGATTGACAGATTACTGGGAGGGGCTGGCGAAAATCCAGCAGTCATGGTCCACATTGGAACCAATGACTAAGTTAGAGGTAGGTGGAGCGTTCTTAAAACTTAGTTTAGGGATTTTAATGATTTTAGGGAATTGGGTGACAAACCTAGGGTAATGACCTCAAAGGTAGTGTTTTCTGAAATTTGTACCATGAGCCACACAAGAAAGGCAGTGGGAGGTTCATGAACTGGTGTAGAAAGGAGGGATTTGGGTTCCTGGAGAATTGGGCCAACTTCTTTGTTGGCTACAATCTCTATCAGATGGGCTGCACCTCAATGAGGAAGGTGAAGCTATTTTGGTGGAGAAGATGGCTAGAAGGTTGGAGGAGTGTTTAACCCTTTCGCTACCAGCGCCATACATGTACGGCGCTGGAGCGATGTGCGAACATGGCGCCCGCTTGCACATGCAGTGGGCGCTGTGGCCGGCAAGTCTCTGCTGTTTCAAACAGCAGAGACCGGCGGCTAATTACAGTGACCGGCAATAATGCTGATCGCGGTAATTAAAGGCTTTAGATGCCGTGAGCAAGTGAGATCACCGCATCTAAATGCACAAAAAAAGCTTCCCTACCAATGCCCCGTGCAGCCATAGGAGGCATCAGTAGTTACCCTGAACACTTATCAACCTCACTGAGGAGGCTGATAGTGTTCATGCTGCAATTTTGATTTTGGCCACCAGATGGCAGGCCAGGATAAGAAATGACCGATTTCTAATCCAAACCTCATTTTTAAAATCCCTGATAGTATATAATGAAAAATTGAAAAACATAATTTATAGGCTCATATTAGAGCTTCAAAATCATCACAAAAAATATATAAAAAATAAAAAAGTTCAAATCACCCCCATTTACGTACAATTAAAAAATAAATACCTAAATAACAATAAATAAATACATCATGGGTATCACCGCAACCAAAAAGGCCCATACTATTCAAATATTAAAAAAAATCCAATACGGGTAATGGCGTAATGGAAAAATGGGTCAAAATGACTGATTTTGCCATTTTTTCATTGCTTGTCTTACCCAAATAAAAGTAGTAAAATGTGATCAAAAAGTCATGCATACTCCAAAATGGTATCAATAAAAACTAAGGATTGTCCCGCAAAAAATTAGCCCCTAAACAGCTCAGTATACATAAGTATAAAAAAAAGTTATGGGGGTCAGAATAGATTTTTTTTTTTGGGGGGGTAAAACTTTAAATTTATTTTTACACTATTTAGACATCGTTGTAATCGACAGGTATCGTTGTAATCAAACTGACCCAGAGAATGAAGGGCATGTGTCAGTTTTGCTGCAAACGAAACACCGATAGGAACCGTAAAACGGTGGAGGAATTGCCTTTTTTTTTTCCAATTCCATCCCATTTAGAATTTTTTTACCACTTCCCACTACATTTTATGCCATAATTTATGGTGGCATTAGAAAGTGCAACTTGTCCTACAAAAAGTAAGCCCTCATACAGCTATGTGAACGGAAATATAAAAAAGTTATGGTTCAAGGAAAATAGGGAAGAAAAATTAAAACTAAAAAAACCTCCAGTAGTGAAAGGGTTAAACTAGTTACTTGGGGTTGGTGATTACATTATAGGAAAGAAAGATAGTGCAGATAGTGAGCTGGGGAGGAGTGAAAGGAGAGACTAGAACAACTCATAAGAAAAGCCGTAATGTAAAATATATATATATAAACCTCTTAATTGTATGTTCACTAATGCCAGAAGCCTGACTAATAAAACTGGTAAACTGGAATTAGTAATGTGTGAGGAGGACTATGACACAGTGGGAATAACTGAGACATAGTTGGATGATGGCTATGACTGGGTAGTTAACGTACAAGGTTACAGTCTGTTTAGAAAGGATCGTCAAAGCCGGAGAGGGGGAGGGGTCTGCCTTTACATAAAGTCCTGTCTAAAGCCCGTGAAGATATAAGTGAGGAACATGAACATGTGGATTCACTGTGGGTAGAAATACATGGAGCAAAAAACAATAATAAAATACTAATAGGAGTTTATTATAAACCACCTAATATACCAGAGTCCACAGAAAATCTATTACTAAACGAGATAGACGAGGCGGCAAATCATAATCAGGTCTTTATTATGGAGGGGTTTAAACTACCCAGGTATAGACTGGGAAACTGAAACCTGTACATCTCATAAAGGAAACAGGTTCTTCGCAACAACCAAAGAATTACTTTTCCCAAATAGTTCAGGACCCGACTACAGGGACAGCCATACCGGACTTAGTACTAACTAATAGACCTGACAGAACAACAGATGTGCAGGTCGGGGGACACCTGGGAAATAGTGACCATAAAGTAATAACCTTCCAATTATCATTCAACAGAGTGTTTCTTCAGGGAGGTACAAAAATGCCAAACTTCAAAAAAAGTTAAATTTAGCCAACTAAGAGAGGCCATAGGCCTAACCAAGTGGGACAAAGTCCTCAAAAATAGAAATGCAGCCATAAAATGGGATATTTTTAAAAGCATCTTAAACTAATTGTGTGAGGTACATACCTTTATGGGAATCAAAGGGTAAGGAACAAGAAAACACCAATGAGGATAAACAGAATTGTAAAGAAAGCAATAAAGGACAAAAAGAAAGCATTTAAATCACTAAAACAGGAGGGTAGCAAGGAAACATTGAAAAACTATAAGGAAAAAATTGAATATTCAAAAGACAAATAAAAGCAGCCAAACTAGAGACAGAGAGATTCATTAACACTAAAATGTTCTTTAATTATATAAATGGTAAAAAGTATAAATCTGAAGGTATAGGCCCTTTACCGAGTGATGAGGAGAAAGCAAAGCTATTAAATATTTTTTTTCTCCACTGTATTCACTGAGGAAAATAAACAGATGAAATGCAGAATGTAAAGTACAGCAGCATCTTAAAAAGATAAAAATAGACAAATGGCAGGACCATACACCCCCATATCCTGGGAGAATTAGGTAATGTCATAGCCAGACTCTTATTTCTGATATTTAATGACTCTATATTGACAGGGAGTGTTCCACAGGATTGGCGCTTACCAAATGTGGTGCCAATATTCAGGCAAAAACAGACCTCAGAAACTATAGGCCGGTAAGATTAACATATGTCGTGGTTAAACCGTTTGAAGGTTTTCTAAGAGATGCTATCTCGGAGTACCTCAATGAAAATAAACATGGTTTTTATGAGGGATCGGCCATGTCAAACTAATTTAACTCCTTAAGGACACATAACGTATGGGTACGTCATGTGTCCAGTTCCTGAAGATGGCGCCCGCTCCTGGCTGCTGCGGGCACCATCGCTGCGGGGGTCCGGCTGATTCCTGTAGCTGACCCCCTCAGCTGATGATCGCGGTCGGCAGCGCTGCCGACCGCGATCATTTAACCCCGCAGATGCCGTGATCAATCCTGATCACGGCATCTGCACGCGCTAAAACCGAAAGTAAAACTTTCGGCAGCGCTCCGGCTCCCCCTAGTGGTGATCGGGAGAATCGGAGCGCTGTAAGGGACAGCCTTAAGCCTTTCATTCAGCTTAAGGCTATCACTTACTATTTCCTATGGAGCCCTTGTTAGCAATAGGGCTTCATAGGAAAGTAGTAAAATGCTCTTAAACTCCAATACAAGTGTATTGGAGTTTATGATAGAAGCAATCAGGTAACTGATTTATATAGGTCCCTATGGGATCTATATAAAAGTGTAAAAAAAAAAAAAAAAACTAAAAATTTAAAACACCCCCCTTTCCCCAAAATAAAAATAAAACAAATACACATCATGGGTGTCGCAATGTGTGAAAACGCCCCTAGTATAAAAATATATTTCCCATACGGTAAACAGAAAAACAGAAAAAAGCGCCCAAATGGCCGATTTGCCGTTTTTGGACGCTTCATTTCCTCAAAACAAATTAAATAAAAAGCGATCAAAAAGTCCTACACACCCCATAATGGTATCAACTAAAAGTTAAGATCGCCCCGCAAAAAATAAGCCCCCATACAACGCCATACACTTATTTACAAATACGTTATAGCGGTCAAAACATGGCGACAAAAAAAAAAATTTTTTTCCCACTTTTGAATTTTTTTTCACTATCAAAACGCAAGAAAAGCTATACATATTGGGTATCGCCGGATTCGTACTGACCTGTAGAATAAAACTAAATGGTCAGTTTTATCGCAAATCAAACGTCGTAATTTAGAAACCCGTAAAACTGTGGTGAAATTGCTTTTTTTTTTTGCAATTTCACCCCATTTGGAATTTTTTTCCCGCTTCCCACTACACCGTATGCATTATTAAATGATGGCGTTGGAAAGTACAACTTGTCCCGCAAAAAATAAGCCCTCATATGGCGATGTGAACGGAAACATAAAAAAGTTATGGCTCTTCAAAGGCATAGAGCGCAAAACGAAAACGCAAAAATGAAAAAACCCTGTGTCCTTAAGGGGTTAAAGTATAACTGTCAATTTTTATTTTTTTTTTACTATTGGATTTTGGTGATTAATATCACCTTGTTGGCCCTGTTTTAATTTCTGATTATTTAATAAATAACCCCTAAAAGCCACCTAAAAGTCCCCAGTATTGGCTATTGTTACCTGAGATAAAATCAGGTTGCTATGCTCCTTCCACGCTGCGTGCACTGGGAACTAATAGTGAGTCAACATTGTAAGGGAATGTATAAAAAGCCAGGTTCTTCCTGACAGGAGATAACAGTGCTGGGCTGTGTGTGTGAACTTCTCCACATGCCTGTGCTTGGCAGACACTCCCTTAGCAGTGCTGGACAATGTGGCTGCTCAGTGTATTAATGACAGCCTTATCTGATAAGAGGAGAGCTTGTAGAAGGACTACAGGCTTCAGCCAGACTTGGGAGCTTCACTGCAAGACCCCCCTATACAGAGCTGGTCTTCACTAACTTCACTGCAGGTGTCCTATGGATTAGCCTCGGGGCTGAGGGCGGCCATCTTAACAGAATAATGAAATTGCAGTTTTATGCAGAATGGTTGCTAAGGGCTGAATCTTATTAAATAAGGGGTAAGTAAGTCTAATAGTTATTGATTCAGGAATATTATCATATTAGTAACTACATATATGAAAACTGAAATTTGGGTCTAAATGTGACAGTTATCCTTTAATCAGTTTTGATGAGGAGGTAAGTTCTCGACCTGACCACGGCAAATCAATTGATATCGTATATCTGGACTTCTCCAATGCATTTGATACTCTACCACATAAAAGATTAGTATATAAAATGTCTGTATGTGGGTAATAACTGGCTCAGTGATGGAAAACAGAGGGTGGTTATTAATGGTACACACTCAGATTGGGTCACTTTCACTAGTGCAGTACCTCAATATATTTATTAATGATCTTGTAGAAGGCTTGCCCAGTAAAATATCTATTTTTGCAGATGACACTAAACTATGTAATTAACACGGAAGAGGACAGGTTACTGCTACAGAGGGATCTGGATAGATTGGAGGCTTGGGCAGAGAAATGGCAGATGAGGTTTAACACTAACAAATTTAAGGTTATGCACATGGGAAGGAATAATGCAAGTTACCCATAAATGCTAAATGGTAAAACACCTGGTAACACTGACATGGAAAAGGACTTAGGAATTTTAGTGGACAGCAAACTAAGGCTACTTTCACACTAGCGTTTTTTGCGGATTCGTCATGGATCTGCAAAAACGCTTCCGTTACAATAATACAACCGCATGCATCCGTCATGAACGGATCCGGTTGCATTATGTCTTCTATGGCAGGCCATGACGGATCCGTCTTGAACACCATTGAAAGTCAATAGGGGATGGATCCATTTTCTATTGTGCTAGATTGTGTCAGAGAAAACTGATCTGTCCCCATTGACTTACATTGTGTGCCAGGACGGATCCGTTTGGCTCCGTTTCGTCAGGCGGACAGCAAAACACTGCAGGCAGCGTTTTGGTGTCTGCCTCCAGAGCGGAATGGTGACTGAACAGAGGCAAACTGATGCATTCTGAGCGGATCCTTTTCCATTCAGAATGCATTAGGGCAAAACTGATCCGTTTTGGACCGCTTTTGAGAGCCCTAAGGCTGCATTCACACGAGCGTGATTTCCGCGCGGGTGCAATGCGTGACGTGAACGCATTGCACCCGCACTGAATCCTGACTCATTCATTTCTATGGGGCTGTGTACATGAGCGTTTTTTTTCACGCATCACTTCTGCAACGCTTGTAAATCGCAGCATGCTCTATCTTATGCGTTATAAACGCATCCGCAGCCCCATAGAAGTGAATGGGGCTGCGTTAATAACGCATAGCATCCGCAAGCAAGTGCGGGTGCTTTGCGTTTTTCACTGATGGTTGCTAGGAGTTGTTGTTTGTAAACCTTCAGTTTTTTATCACGCGCGTGAAAAACGCATCAAAACGCATTGCACCCGCGCGGAAAAAACTGAACAACTGAACGCAATCGCAGGCAAAACTGAATGGCTTTGCCTGTGAAAACGCTCAGTTTTCACTGAACGCAACCGCAACGCATCCGGATCTAATCCGGACACGCTCGTGTGAACCCAGCCTAAACGGATCTCACAAACGGAAAGCCAAAAGGCTAGTGTGAAAGTAGCCCAAGCTGCAGAAACCATGATGAGAACGTAGTCCTACCACTTTACAAATCACTGGTCAGACCACACATGGAGTACTGTGTACAGTTCTGGGCTCCTGTGAACAAGGCAGACATAGCAGAGCTAGAGAGAGAGAGTTCAGAGGTGGGCAACACTGGAATGGGTGGACTACAGTACCCAGAAAGATTATCAAAAATAGTTATTCACTTTAGAAAAAAAAACTACTAAGGGGAGATTTAATAACTATGTGTAAATATAAAAGGGGTCAGTACAGAGATCTCTCCCATCATCTATTTATCGCCAGGACTGTGTCTAGATTTAAGAAGGTTTGCACACAAACCTAGAGGAGGATTCTTTACGGTAAGAGCAGTGAGACTATGGAACTCTCTGCCTGAGGAGGTGGTGATGGTGAATTCACTATACGAGTTCAAGAGTAGAGTTGAGCGAACTTGTATTTTAAGTTCGGCGTCCAAAGTTCGGGTTGGGGTTATCGAAGAATCCCGTTACGGATTCCGTTATAACGGACCATAATGGAATTTTGAATCCATAAGGGGATTCTTCGATGAGCCCGAACCTCGGACAACACTAAGGACCTGCGGTGACGTCACAGTCATGTGATCAGTGCAGGGGGCGTGGCTCAGTACTGGATTGGATAAGAGGTGGTAGGCTAGCACCTCTTATCCAATCCACTACTGAGCCACACCCCCTGCACTGATCACATGACTGTGACGTCACCTCAGTTTTTTTTTTTTTTCTCTTTCCACTGTATCAACTTGCAGAATAATAGACTGAACTGGATGGACAGATGTCTTTTTTCAGCCTTATAAACTGTTACACAGCGACTCAGTTGATCTCATAGGTTTTCAATGGGATTCAGGTCTGGAGAAAGTGCAGTCCACTCCATTTGAGGTACCCGTTTCCTAATGATGCGACCTACATGAACTGGTGCAATGTCATCCATGAAGATTAAATTCCTGTGTTGTTCATGCAGAGGCACAGTGATTGGATTAATGATATTTAAGTAGTATGGGCTTATCACTGTACCATTCTCAAATTGTAGGGCAGTTCTGACTAGACACACCTGCCCACACTGTAACACCACCAAAGTCTCATCTGGTGACAACAGTGGCTGATGCAAAGCTCTCCCTGGCATCTCCAACATCATTGGCAGCTATCATTTCTGCTCAGTGTGAATCGACTATCAGTGAACAGCACTGAGGGCCACTAGTTCCTCTTCAAGCATAGATGCTCCTTGGCCCATGCAAGACGATGGTGCCTGTGGTCAGGTACCCTAGCAGGTCCTCTAGCATGCAGACTAGATGTAAACGGTTTCGAATGATCTGACGTGACACTTGGGTGCCTCTCACCTCCCTTAACTGTGCCTGGTTCCACAGGGCATTGTTCATAATGGACTTGGACTTTAGCTGTCATTCTGGTCTTGTATGAAAGCCTTGAATGTCAGCTGCTACCATTCAGGACATAACAGCCTCTAAAGCAGCCCTCCCCCTCCACTTTCTGCCGAACCCAGCTTGGGCAGAACAGTTAGCTACTTTTCCCACTGCCGGAGCTGGACTCGGGCAAAACAGTTAGGTGGTTAAAGGGGTTATCCTGGAAAAGATATTGTTGACTCAGGATAGGTCATCATTTTCACATAAACGGGGTCCAAGTCCCAGCATCCACGCTGATCAGCTGTTTCAGGGAGCCGCTGGTGAGTGATGCAGGCTCCTGTCAGCTTTCCAAGGACAGCGCCGTACATCGTATAATGGCAGTGCTTGGTATTGCAGCTCAGCCCCGTTGACATGAATGGGGCTGAGCTCCAGCTGGGCCATGTGATGTCACTGTACAGTGATGTCACTGGCCTAGGAAGAGGCAGTGGCAATGATAAGCAGAGGTCCCGGGTGTGCAGATCTGATACTGACGACCTATTCTGAGGATGTCATAAATATCTTTGGATAACCCCTTTAATGATATGTGGGTAAATGTATATATTGATTTGCCTGAGATAATTGTCCACTTTGGCTTGAAAAACATTTTTATAGTACAACTAATGCAGATGTGAGGTGATCATGTTTTACTGTGTTTCATATACTTCTAAACCCATTTTTAAAATATTTTAGGTTGATAGTGCCATGTCCTTAATTCAAGCTGCCAAGAATTTGATGAATGCTGTGGTACAAACAGTTAAGGCATCTTATGTGGCCTCTACAAAGTACCAGAAATCACAAGGAATGGCATCCTTAAATCTCCCAGCAGTTTCTTGGAAAATGAAGGCTCCAGAGAAAAAGCCCCTGGTCAAGAGAGAAAAACAGGATGAAACTCAAACCAAAATAAAACGTGCATCTCAGAAGAAACATGTCAATCCTGTGCAGGCACTTAGTGAATTCAAAGTTATGGAGAGCATATAAACATATATGATACAAATGTGATATTTTGCATTGTTCACTTTTCTTACATAAGCCAGTGGGTCTTTCTTAGTCATGTTGAGGGTAGCAAAGAATTGAGGAAAATGATAAAGAGAATTAACACTATCCATTTGGGAAGTATTTTATATCATTTATATGACACCACTGTCAACATGGAAAATTTAGTAAATCCACTTTTCTGTAGTTGTCGATTGCCTGCATGATAGAATATTAGAGGTTTTTCAACTCTTTTAAGCTGATGACCTAACCTCTAGGTCATTAGCATCTGATCGGTGGGGGTCCAACACCTGGATCAGCTGTTTGGGAAGGCCCCAGCTCTCCTGTAAGCGCCGCTGCTTACCTATTGGTCATGTGGCCTAGGCGCTACTCGGCCCCATTCGAACCCCCACCATCATATGCTGATGACCTATCCAACAGATAGGTCATGTGTTTTACAGGGTCATATAACCCCTTTAAGTTACGAAACCCTGAGGGAATATTTTTGCTTTAGTATTCAAAAGTGGTTTTATCTCTGAAGGATATATTACTTAAAGGGGTATTCCGGTTATAACAAGTTATCCTCTATCTATATCCACAGGATAGATAATAACTATCAGATCGGTGGGGGTCCTTCTGTTGGGACACAAGAACGGGGGCCATATACCCCCCTGAAATGAACAGTGCAGCTGGTTGGCTATCTCTAGCACTGCTATAGAAATAAATGGAGCGGCAGCCACTCTGTCCATTTCAGGCAGACTCCACGGGATACAGGGCCCCTGTTTTCGTGATTGGTGGGTCCCAGTGGTAGGACCCTCACCAATCTAATAGTTATCCCCTATCCTGTTCATAGGGGGATAACTTATTATAACCAGAATTCCCCTTTAAATGCTTTATGCACAAACTACATTAATTCCCTTACGATTGCCTGTTCTTTGGCTGATATGATTAGATAGATTTTAACTTTTACTCTTAATATATTAAATTTTTTATGTCTCTTTTTTTTTTCCATATCTAATGTTCTATTGGAAGATGTTTTTTTCCCCCTCTTTTTATTAACACTGCCATGGCAATCAGTGACCCATCTGTCATCATTGGCCCCAGGGTTCTAAATCGTTCTACCTTAATTATAGCTGTCGACAATATTGTAATCTGCTTTATTTGATAGACTTTATACATATTCCTAAAAATTACTAAATTACATGTCTCTCTAAAGAAAAGTCAAAAAAAAAATTGTTACCCTTAAAGGCAATGTTTTACCAAAATGTTTTTTATTCTGACAGTTGAGGCTACATTTACACTGGCGTTTTGGTTTCAATTTGTAAGAACCTTTCAGGAATCTCACAAGCGGTCCAAAACAGATCAGTTTTGCCCTTAATGCATTCTGAATGGATAAGGATCCGCTCAGAATGCATCAGTTTGGCTCCGTTCCGCCTCCATTCCGCTTTGGTGTCCGTCTGACGAAACTGATCGAAACACAATGTAAGTCAATGGGGACGGATCCGTTTTCACTGACACAATGGTGTTCAAGACGGATCCGTTTTGGCTATGTTAAAGATAATACAAACGGATCCGTTCTGAACGGATGCATGCGGTTGTATTATCTGAATGGATGTGTTTGTTCAGATCCATGATGGATCCGCACCAAACGCGATTGTGAAAGTAGCCTAAAACAAATGGCAAAACATCCTTTTTTTTTCTAATCTGTTGTCTGATCTAATCTAATCATAATGCCACATGGTCCATAGACACAATGGTCTGGAGGGGACCTCATTGACTGTTATGGGAGAGTTTTCTAGGCATGCTCTGTGACCTGTACAGAGGTCATTTTACAAGAAAGGAGTAGATAAGGTTTTTGAAGGTCAAAAAATAACCCCCTGTCCGTGCGCTCCTGTCCCCATTAGTTTTCACATGCGGGGATTTCTTGTATGAGGCGGGGACTTGTCTTTTGACTGGGGAGTGGTTTTCCTTTTCCATGGCTGCGGCCAAGCGCTATGATTGACTATGCTCACAGCCAGGGGGAGGAAAACCACTCCCCAGGCAAAAGACAAGTCCCTGCCTAGTACAAGGAGTACCCGCATGTGAAAACTAACGTGGACCGGAGCGCATGAACGGGGGGTTATTTTGAAAAAAAAAATGTTGCCTGGACGTCAGCGGGGGCCGCCCAGGAAGGTAGTGTAAGTATTTCACTACCTAAATCTTAGTGAAAGGTCCTCTTTAAAGTGATCTGTACAAACCAAGAAGTGATTAGTGGCCAGTGAGAAGACTGCAGGATTTTATGGTTTTTGTTTAAATATAGATATTGATATAGAAATGTTATAGGATGTTTAAGATGTTATTAAAACAATAGGACATTTTCCGATGACACATTCCCTTTAAATGATGCAAATAGTTGCAGCAATTTTTAATTTGACTTTCAATGTTTTTTTTTTTCTATTAAGAATTTTTAATATGTTGGATGTTACATTTGCTACATCCATAAATCATTTATTACCTGTTTCTACTGTATGATGGCCTGACTGGCAGTGGTAAATAATAATCAGACTCCTTAAGCTACGTTTAACTCTTGCTAGAACTGTAAAATAAAGGGTTTTAAATTTTGTAAGAATTAAAGTAAAACAGCAAACTGTATTTTTAATTTTCTTTTCTGTCTTTTTTTATAATTCTAATATATGCAAGTCACTGTTCAAGTACATTTCATAACACTGGAAAAAAGCTTTGAAAATTGTAATTATAAATCGAGAAACCTATTTCCTGTGCTGCAAATAAAATAAATTTTCCTACAAAATTATTTATGATGGGTTTGTATATAATTTAACCTAGGGACCAGCAACCTTGGGCACTCCAGCTGATGTAAAACTAAAACTCTCAGCATGCACACGTACTCGGTTCTTCTTGCAACTCCCCTAGAACCGAAAGGAGGATTTTGGGAGTTGTAGTTTCAGAACAGCTGGAGGTTGCTGATTTCTGCTGTAACCCTTTCATGACCAATGTTGATGAATCGTATATGTGTCACCACTTTAATAGCAAATATTGCTATATATTTCTGTGCTATTAAATGGGTTGTATAGTTTTAGGAAGAAACTGGACAACACATGGTATCTTCTGCAAAAAAAGAATTGAGCATTACTTACCTGACATATCCTGCACCTCCACTTCTGTTCTTTTGTCTGGACCCTGTTTACCTGGCTGCACCATTGACATCACGTTAACACATGAATTCTGCAGCTAACCACTACTGAGGTCATTGATTGGCTGCACAGGTCACTTGTCATGGTAGAAATTTTGTATGATACCTAAACAAGGGATCTAACAGTGTTGTCTGCAGTGCTCCTGATCTTAAAATTTAGCCTAAGGGTAAAAGAATGAGAAGACATGATTCATGGTGGTATTTGAGTTTTCCTCCATCTCTTCCAACTCCAAACGGCAGTCACTTTATTAGCAAAGCCCTGGGTGTCGTCTGTACAACCTAAAATTACAAATGGGCAAATGGGATTGTAACGTGTGTTTTAGCAGAAAGTGATGTATAGATCCTCATAGTCAACATCTGGACGCAATCAGGATACTTCGGACAGGAAAACCAGCAGAGGAATTCCTTGTCTAGATACATGACATCCCCTCTGTAGCCATCTAGCTTTTATTCCAAATATTGTAACACAGGTATTTCCAAGATTTAATTGTGTTTAAAATAATTCTACTATATCATTTTCCTCTTAAACATCATTCCAAATCTTGGATCTTAAGGTTCTTCTCTCCAAGCTACATTTACCCTTCTAAAGGGCAGAACCATTCACCAGGAAAGGCACCCCCCTTTATCCAAGTTATAACCACTTCCTGGCATTACCTATATAAAGAGGTTCTCACCTATAGCACTTTGGTGTCTCTGATCCTCATGGGTCAGAAGCCACAGACCATAACTGTAGATAATAAAGCGTAACTAAACCTTTATAACAAATTTTAAAATGAGTCGGGAAGGAATTTTTTCCCCTTAAGTGGGGAAAATTGGCTCTACCTCACAGGGTTTTTTGCCTTCCTCTGGATCAACTTGCAGGAAACAGGTCGAACTGGATGGGCAAATGTCTTTTTTCGGCCTTATATACTATGTTACTATGATGTCCCTAATGCTCCAATAAAACGTTTTCTAATATACTTTATTAATTAATTTTGTATTTTTAATATACTTTTACATACCTAAAGCGCACCATTCACTGTGCGCTTAAAACTTAGTTCTCTGTACACCGCTGACAGCTCAGTGGAATACAGAGTGCAAAATTTATGAATGGAGTTCGCAGCGGAGCTGTGAGTACAGGCAGGAGCACATATTGCTGCTCCTGCCCATGCTCCCCAAAGGATTACTAACTCCTGGCATAGCACATGGGTACTGTATGTCGGCTCTTAGCTTAGGGGAGCAGGCAGAGTACATGGGTACAGAGTACCTGAATACAAAACTATCAGGAAACATTCTGTCCAAGGCCTTTTCCCCTCAGCCTTAACCTTTTGATACCAGTTATTGTTCAATCTTTCTACTGCACTTAATGTTTCCATAATTTCTTGTATTACTTAAGTGAAAAGAGTCCCCCCCACCCCCCTACTGCTCAACAATCGTCTGCTGCTTCCACATAGATTAACAAATAACCTATTTTGTTAGCCACTCATACAAGTAGTGGCCCAGTCCCTGAGTGGGGAGGTTGTCAGCAGCAAGTTTGTGTTGACGTCACTGTTTATTTTTCCCTTCTTCTGATCTGTCAGAAGAACAACTGGAAAAAAAAAAATCATGTGTTTTGAGCATCTGCCTTCACACGGTCAGTATTTGGTCAGTAATTGATTAGTATTGGTAAGGTAAAAACAGGAGTGGTTTCAAAACAGAGATGCCATGTGATGTGAATATTTGCATGTTTTCTGTGTTTTGAACCCACTCCTGCTTTTGGCTTCTAAATCATGATCAAATCCCAATGCAACATACTGGAGTGGCAGGGTGTACTCCAAGTATGCCTCCACCTGCTGGTTCAGGTTCTGCTGCTGGGTAGTTTCTTCAGATGGTGGGTGAAGAAAAATGCTCATTAGAGACTCAAGTCGTAAGTTGCTGTTGATGGAGCTGGTGCTGCTTCTGCCCGCCTACCCCCCCCCCCCCTCTAGCAGTCATGACAGTGGAGCGTGAGAATAGAGAATGTCGCTGGTCAGACCTTTGCAAGGATGGGCAATTGCACACATAGCCAGCAACTGACATACTATTTAGGATGTCTCGATAGTTGTTTATCATCCCTCTTAGCAGGTGGAAAAAAGGCCCCCATTTTGGCACAGTAGTGAGGGTCTAACATCGTGGAGAGCCAGTAGTCATCCCTCTGCCAAATGGCGATAATGCGGCTGTTACTACGCAAGCAACTTAGCATGCATCTGACCATTTGTACAAGGGAATCGGAGGGACTCCCTGTCTCCATCTCCAAGCAGATGACCCCGAAAGACTGTGGCGGTATACAGTGGTCCTTTTCATCGCCCTCATGCTCCTCCTGTTCCTCTCTTGTCACTTGGGGAGATAAAGCACCTATCCCTGTATACAATTCCTGTCCTCATCCTCCACAAGTTCATTTCCCATAAGGCTCATGTGGCCGTAAAATGTAGGCGCCACAATTCCTGTCCCCCTGCCAGCCAGATTTATCAGCATCTGCTCCAGGAAGTGAAGGAGTGGAATGGCATCATTCATTCCCCAGGTAAGGTGACTGACAAATAAAGTGACCTCCTCAAAGGGCCTGAGCAAATGGCAGGTGTCACGCATGAGCTGCCACTGGTTAACATTGAAGTTACACAGGGGAGTACCCCTGTCCACCTGCATCATCAAGAAATCGTTCACGGCCTTCATTTGCTCATAGTCGTCCAACATGTGGAGGCTGGAGTTCCAATGTGTGGAAACGGTGCATATGAGGTGATGTTGGGGAACACTATTCTGCCTTTGCAGCTCAAGGAGGGCGTGTTTTGCACGGTAAGGCCTCTTTCACACGGGTGTGCACAGCTCCATAGAAATTAAAGGCCCCTTTCACACGGGCAAGTTTTCCACGCGGGTGCAATGCGTGAGGAGGATGCATTGCACCCGCACTGAATCCGGACCCATTCATTTCTATGGGGCCGTGCACATGAGCGGTGATTTTCACGCATCACTTCTGCGTTGCGTGAAAATCGCAGCATGCTCTATATTGTACGTTTTTCACGCAACGCAGGCCCCATAGAAGGGAATGGGGCTGCGGGAAAATCGCAAGCATCCGCAAGCAAGTGCGGGTGCGTTGCAATTTTCCCGCATGGTTGCTTAGCAACGGGACCCGATCTCTATTATTTTCCCTTATAACATGGTTATAAGGGGAAATAATAGCATTCTTAATAAAGAATGCATTGTAAAATGAAGTGGAAGGGGTTAAAAATAATAAAAGTTAACTTACCTTAGCCACTTGATCGCGTAGTTGCGATCTCTCCTCTCTTTCCCTGCATCAGCTAAGATCTAAAGGACCTGTGATGACGTCACATGACATGGTCCATCTTACCATGGTGATGAAGTCCGGCTTCAGGTCTAGGTACCAAACATGGCGATTTTTCTCACGCGCGTGCAAAACGTGTTACAAACGTTTACACCTGCGCAGGAAAAACGCGCATATTCCCGCAACGCACCCGCCTCTTATCTGGGCGTCAAACATGACGCCCGTGTGAAAGAGGCCTAAGAGTGGCTAAAGTGCATGCACAGTTTCATAGCCATTTTCAAGATTTCTTGCAGTTGGGTGGCAGGCTTCAGGAACCGGGTTACAACCAGATTAAAGATGTGTGCCAATACCCTGAATCTGCCGGCGCCAGTTTTTTTTAATTTATTATAATTATATATATTTTCAATTTGGCGACTAAAAATTTAATTTAGCTTCTAAATTATTCAGTTTAGGAGCCAATGGCTCCTATTTATTTTTTTTAGTCTGGAGCACTGAATGGAGGATGAGGAGGACATTGCACTATTGCATATTAAACAAAGTGGACACTGTTCAATTAGATAGTTCTGTGCCCTACACAGGAATTGATGCAAAGTGCACTGTCTCCTATAGATCTCTTCAGCTTCATATTACAGAGCCCGCACTGTCCCTACACACTCCCTATTCAATAGTCCACAATTAAAGGCTTCTTGAACTGTCCGTAGCTCATGGCACATCTCTACGGCGGCTGGCTAGCTGCTGCATGGTATTATGGGTGACCGTGCGTTCCCAAGCTTTTTCACTTTGCAACACATGTAGCTTCCCTTTTAGGGAAAAAAATTATAATTCTTAGCACAAAGCACAAGGAAATTCGGATTTGTTGCAAATCGAATTGTTCTTAAACTTTGGATGCTTCGATACGCTCAACACTAGCAATAGGACATTTCTACCTGTAGTACATATAAACTCCTCAACTTTGAAATTGCAACACCAAAAACGACAAGCCATAATGTAATGCAAATTGAAGAAAGTAGCAGGTGTTGCTAAGATCTTCAGATCATTACATTCAGGGGTATAGCTAGAATTGACTGGGCCCCACAAAACTTTTTATAGCCCCCCAACTATCCTTGCATCGCTTGTGTGTACAGTGGATATAAAAAGTCTAGACACCCCTGTTAAAATGTTAGGTTTCTGTGCTGTAAAAAAATGAGACAAAGATAAATCATTTCAGAACTTTTTCAAACTTTAATGTGACCTATAAACTTTACCACTCAATTGAAAAACAAACTGAAATCTTTTAGGTAGAGGGAAAAAATATTAAAATGAAATAATATGATTGCATAAGTGTGCACTAAATAATAAACTAATACTTTGTTGAAGCACCTTTTGATTTTATCACAGCACTCAAGTCTTTTTGGGTATGAGTCTATCAGCATGGCACATTTTGACTTGGCAAGATTTGCCCACTCTTCTTTGCAAAAACACTCCAAATCTGTCAGATTGTAAGGGGATTTCCTGTGCACAGCTCTCTTCAGATCAGCCCACAGATTTTTAATCGGATTCAGGTCTGGGCTCTGGCTGGGCCATTCCAAAACTTTAATCTGGTGAAGCCATTCCTTTGTTGATTTTGATGAACGCTTTGGGTCATTGTCGCTGAAAGATGAAGTTCCTCTTCATGTTCAGCTTTCTAGCAGAAGCTTGAAGCTTTTGTGCCAATATTGACTGGTATTTGGAACTGTTCATAATCTTAACTAAGGCCTCTTTCACACTTGCGTTCTGAGGATCCGGCGGGCACTTCCATCCCGCCAGATCCGTCAGAACGCAAGTTGCCTGAAAGCATTTGAAGACTGATCAGGATCCTGATCAGGATCCTGATCAGTCTTCGAAATGCTTTCAGGTTACCATGGCAGCCAGGACGCTACTGAAGTCGTGGCTGCCATGGTAATCCACAGCAGTGTAATTACCTGCGCTGCGGGCGTCGGGCGCTCCTTCATGACGTCAAAAGTCCCTGCGGCGCATGGATCAATGCGCCACCCGGACCTGTGACGTCATGAAGGAGCGCCCGGAGGCCACAGCGCAGGTAATTACACTGCTGCGGATTACCATGGCAGCCAGGACTTCAGTAGCGTTCTGGCTGCCATGGTAACCGATCGGAGCCCCAACTTACACTGGGGCCCCGATCGGAACTGCTGCTGTGCAGAGCTATGCGCTGAAACGACGTTTAGCTTAATTCCGGATCCAGATTAATGCACTTCAATGGGCATTAATTCCGGATCCGGCGTTACGGCATGTCTTCCGGATTTTTGGACGGAGACAAATCCGCAGCATGCTGCGGTTTTATCAATATCCAAAAAACGTTCACATACTGAACGGAAGACATCCTGATGCATCCTGAACGGATTTCTACATTCAGAATGCATTAGGATTATCCTGATCAGTATCTTTCCGCCCTAGAGCCCCGAGGACAGAACTCTAGGACGGAAAGCAAAAACGCAGATGTGAAATGGGCTTAAGGCCCCAGTTCCAGCTGAAGAAAAGCAGACCCAAAGCATGACTGCCACCATCATGCTTCACTGTGGGTATGGTGTTCTTTTGGTGATGTGCAGTGTTGTTTTTGCGCCAAGCATATCTTTTGAAATTATGGCCAAAAAGTTCAACCTTGGTTTCATCAGACACCTTTTCACACATGCTTTTGTGAGATTTCAGATGTGTTTTTGCAAAATGTAGCCTGGCTTGAATGTTTTTCTTCATAAGAAAAGGCTTTCATCTTGCCACTCTACCCCATAGCCCAGACATATGAAGAAAACAGGAGATTGTTGTCACATGCACAACACAGCCAGTACTTGCCAGATATTCCTGCAGCTCCTTTAATGTTGCTGTAGACCTCTTGGTAGCCCCCCAGACCAGTTTTATTCTCGGCTTTTCATCAATTTTGGAGGGATGTCCAGTTCTTGGTAATGTCACTGTTGTGCCATATTTTTTCCACTTGATGATGACTGTCTTCACAGTGTTCCATGGTATATCTAATGCCTTGGAAATTCTTTTGTACCCTTCTCCTGACTGATACCATTTAACAATGAGATCCCTTTGATGCTTTGGAAGCTCTCTGTAGACCATGGCTTTCAGGGAAGACCAACTAGAGCAGCTAAACTTTATTTGGGGTTAATCAGAGGCACTTTAAATGATGGCAGGTGTATACTGACTCCTATTTAACATGATTTTGCTTAACCACTTCAGCCCCCCTAGCTTAAACACCCTTAATGACCAGGCCACTTTTTACAATTCTGCACTACGCTACTTTCACCGTTTATTACTCGGCCATACAACTTACCACCCAAATGAATTTTAGCTCCTTTTCTTCTCACTAATAGAGCTTTCATTTGGTGCTATTTCATTGCTGCTGACATTTTTACTTTTTTTGCTATTAATCAAAAATTACCGAAATTTTTGCAAAAAAATGACATTTTTCACTTTCTGTTTGAAAATTTGTCAAATAAAACTACATTTCTCTACAAATTTTTCTCAAAATTGATTGTTCTACATGTCTTTGATAAAAAAAAATGCAATAAGTGTATATTTATTGGTTTGGGTAAAAGTTATAGCTTTTACAAACTATGGTGCAAAAAAGTGAATTTCCACACTTTGACTTTCTGAGCACTTGTCCTGTTTCCTGACGTACTACAATGCCCAGACAGTAGAAACACCCCATAAATGACCCCATTTCGGAAAGTAGACACCCTAAGGTATTCACTGAGGGGCATTGTAAGTTCATGGAAGTTTTTATTTTTTGTCACAAGTTAGCAGAAATTTTTTTTTTTTCAAAAAATTTCATTTTCCGCAAACTTGTGACAAAAAATAAAAACTTCCATGAACTCACTATGCCCATCAGCAAATACCTTAGGGTGTCTACTTTCCGAAATGGGGTCACTTGTGGGGTATTTTTACTGCCCTGGCATTTTAGGGCGTGAGAATCCAAATGCGTAAAAATGCCCTGTGAAATCCTAAAGGTACTCATTAGAATTAGGGCCCCTTTGCACATCTTGGCTGCAAAAAAGTGGCACACATGTGGTATTGCCGTACTCAAAAGAAGTAGGGCAATGTGTTTTGAGTTGTATTTTTACATATACCCATGCTGGGTGAGAGAAATATCACTGTAAATTGACAACTTTGTATAAATATTTTATAAAAGTTGTCGTTTACAGCAGTATTTATCACACAAAGTATGGGTATATATAAAAATACACCACAAAAGTCATTGCCCTACTTCTCCTGAGTATGGCAATACCACATGAGTGACACTTTTTTGCAGCCAAGATGTGCAAAGGGGCCCTAAAACCAATGAGTACCTTTAGGATTTTCACACTTTAGGGGCCCCTAAAATTCCGGGACAATAAAAATACCCCACAAGTGACCCCATTCTGGAAAGTAGACACCTTAAGGTATTCGCTGATGGGCATAGTGAATTCATGGAAGTTTTTATTTTTTGTCACAAGTTAGCGGAAATTGATTTTTTTTTTCTTTTTTCTTACAAAGTCTCATATTCCACTAACTTGTGACAAAAAAATAAAATTTTACATGAACTCACTATGCCCCTCACAAAACAACTTGGGGTGTCTACTTTCTAAAATGGGGTCACTTGTGGGGTATTTTTACTGCCCTGGCATTTTAGGGGCCCCTAAAGCGTGAGAAGCGGTTTGGAATCCAAATGAGTAGAAATGTTCTGTGAAATCCTACAGGTACTCATTGGATTTAGGGCCCCTTTGCGCATCTTGGCTGCAAAAAAGTGCCACACATGTGGTATCGCCGTACTCGGCAGAAGTAGGGCAATGTGTTTTGGGGTGTATTTTTACATATACCCATACTGGGTGTGAAAAATATCTCTGTAAATGACAACTTTTTTCCATTTTTTTATACAAAGTTGTTAATTTACAGAGATATTTCTCTCACCCAGCATGGGTATATGTAAAAATACACCCCAAAACACATTGCCCTACTTCTCCTGAGTATGGCGATACCTTATGTGTGGCACTTTTTTGCAGCCAAGACGTGCAAAGAGGCCCTAAATCCAATGAGTACCTTTAGGATTTCACAGGGCATTTTTACGCATTTGGATTCCAAACTCCTTCTCACGCTTTAGGGGCCCCTAAAATGCTGGGACAGTAAAAATACCCCACAAGTGACCCCATTCCAGAAAGTAGACACCCTAAGGTATTCGCTGATGGGCATAGTGAGTTCATGGAAGTTTTTATTTTTTGTCACAAGTTAGCGGAAATGCTTTTTTTTTTTTTTCTTACAAAGTCTCATATTCCACTAACTTGTGACAAAAAATAAAATTTTACATGAACTCACTATGCCCCTCACAGAACACCTTGGGGTGTCTACTTTCTAAAATAGGGTCACTTGTGGGGTATTTTTACTGCCCTGGCATTTTAGGGGCCCCTAAAGCGTGAGAAGCGGTTTGGAATCCAAATTAGTAGAAATGTCATGTGAAATCCTAAAGGTACTCATTGGATTTAGGGCCCCTTTGCGCATCTTGGCTGCAAAAAAGTGCCACACATGTGGTATCGCCGTACTCGGCAGAAGTAAGGCAATGTTGGGTGTATTTTACATATACCCATACTGGGTGTGAAAAATATCTCTGTAAATGACAACTTTTTCCATTTTTTTATACAAAGTTGTCAATTTACAGAGATATTTCTCTCATCCAGCATGGGTATATGTAAAAATACACCCCAAAACACAAAGGGGCCCCAATTCCAATGAGTACCTTTAAGGATGGCATTTTTACGCATTTTTCTTCTCACGCTTTAGGGCCCCTAAAATGCCAGGGCAGTATAAATACCCCACATGTGACCCCATTTTAGAAATAAGACACCCCAAGGTATTCTGTGAGGGGCATGGTGAGTTCATACAAGATTATTTTTTTTTGGCACAAGTTAGCGGAATTTGATTTTTTTGGTTTTTTCACACAAAGTCTCCCTTTCCGCTAACTTGTGACAAAAAATTCAATCTTTCATAGACTCAATATGCCCCTCAGCGAATACCTTGGGGTGTCTTCTTTCCAAAATGGGGTCACATGTGAGGTTTTTGTACTGCTCTGGCATTTGAGGGTCTCCGCAATCATTACATGTATGGCCAGCATTAGGAGTTTCTGCTATTCTCCTTATATGGAGCATATGGGTAATGAGATTTTTTTTTTCGTTCAGCTTCTGGGCTGGAAGAAAAAATGAACGGCACAGATTACCTCATTCGCATCGATCGATGTGGATGAAAAAATCTCTGCCAAAAAATATGCAAAAAAAATAGAGGGGCCTGGCGATTGCCAGGACATAGGGGCTCCGCCCAAACATCCATACCCACTTCAGCTCCTATGTCCTGGCAAACGTGATTTCTCCATTCACGTCGATCAAACGATCGGTGTGGAGGAAGACATCTTTGCCAGATTTTTGATACAAAATGTTTGCCAAAGCATATGAACTCCAACACCTCTCCTCAGCTCATATGCCTGGGCACACGTACCTGTCCTGCAGAGGAGAAATCTCGTCTCGCAGCGCCGCATACACCGACTTCACGTGTCTTCTGACAGCAGCGCAATGCTTCTCTCAGATTTCACATCAGTGCTGCGGCGTTTTAATCGGTTGGTCCGTTGATCTACCTGGAAAATAAAGGGTGGTTAGGGGGAAAAAAAAAGAAGAAAAAACAGGCAGCAGGCACATAACTTGAACGTTACAAACTTTATAAAACATGAATAAAACCTGAACATGAAAAAAAACGGAACTTTTAAAACCTGAACTAACTCAAGATTTTTTTTTTCTTGCTACCTGTTTAATTTTTTTTTCTTTTTTAACCATATCACTCTTTATTTTCCTAGTAGAAACCTCTCCTTTCCCATGGGACAATGTGTAAAGTGTAAATCACACAGAGATGGTGAGAAGTACACTATACACGTTATCCCAAGTGAAAGGAGAGGTTTCTACCGTTTCACACTTCTGCAGTAGCACAGCAGCACCGTCCCTATGTGTTAGGGTCTCTCAAAACCTAGTATCCTGAGAGACCCTTGAGCCTGATTGTAAAAACTACCTGTGATGTGCTGTCCCTAGGTCCCTAAGTGTACCTGAGTGTGGTACTTCCGGAAACACTCCCTAGGCATAGGGCAGGGTGGTCAGGACAGTCAGGACAGAAATAACGGGTGTCACGCCTTATTCCACTCCTGCTACAGACACGACATCTTTTTCGGGGTGGCGGTTGGGTTGAGGTACCAGGCACAACGCTGGGGAAGTGCCGCTCGTGTAGACGGCTAACTACACTGGTGGATGGGGCCACGGAACCTCCTGGATACAGGAGTTCCGAAATGATCTCTTCCTGAAATTTGAGGAAGGATCCTGTTCTCCCAGCCTTACTGTAGAGAACATAACTATTATAGGCAGCCAATTGAAATAAATATACAGACACCTTTTATACCAGCGTCTGGTGCGTCGGGAAATCAAATACGGGGCCAACATCTGGTCGTTGAAGTCCACCCCTCCCATGTGGAGGTTATAGTTGTGGACTGAGAGGGGCTTTTCAACGACACTGGTTGCCCGTTCAATTTGGACTGTCGTGTCTGCGTGAATGGAGGAGAGCATGTAAACGTCACGCTTGTCTCTCCATTTCACCGCGAGCAGTTCTTCGTTACACAATGCAGCCCTCTGCCCCCTTGCAAGTCTGGTGGTAATGAGCCGTTGGGGGAAGCCCCGGCGACTAGGTCGCGCGGTGCCACAGCAGCCAATCTGTTCTAGGAACAAATGCTTGAAGAGGGCCACACTTGTGTAAAAGTTGTCCACATAAAGATGGTACCCCTTGCCGATTAAGGGTGACACCAAGTCCCAGACTATCTTCCCACTGCTCCCCAGGTAGTCAGGGCAACTAACCGGCTCCAGGGTCTGATCTTTTCCCTCATAGATCCGAAATTTGTGCGTATATACTGTGGCCCTTTCACAGAGCTTATACAATTTGACCCCATACCGGGCGCGCTTGCTTGGGACGTACTGTTTGAAGCCAAGGCGCCCGGTAAAATGTATTAGGGACTCGTCTACGCAGATGTTTTGTGCAGGGGTATACAAATCTGCAAATTTCAGGGTGAAATGGTCTATGAGGGGCCGAATTTTGTGGAGCCGGTCAAAAGCTGGGTGGCCTCTGGGACGGGAGGTGGTGTTGTCACTAAAGTGCAGGAAACGCAGGATGGTCTCAAAACGTGTCCTGGACATGGCAGCAGAGTACATGGGCATGTGATGAATTGGGTTCGTGGACCAATATGACCGCAATTCATGTTTTTTTGTAATGCCCATGTTGAGGAGAAGGCCCAGAAAAGTTCTAAGTTCGGAAACTTGGACTGGTTTCCACCGGAAAGGCTGGGCATAGAAGCTTCCCGGGTTGGCGTTTATAAATTGAGTGGCATACCGATTTGTTTCTGCCACGACTAAGTCATAGAGCTCCGCAGTGAAGAACAGCTCAAAAAACCCCAGCGCCGATCCTATCTGAGCTGTCTCCACCCGAACTCCTGACTGGGCGGTGAAAGGGGGAACTACTGGTGCGGCTGAAGTTGGGGGCTGCCAATCAGGATTTGCCAGCACCTCAGGGACTCTAGGGGCTCTACGGGCCTGTCTTTGCTGTGGTTGCGACGGGGAAACTACTGCACGTGCCACCGTACCAGCTTCTGCTGCCCTTCTGGTGCTCGCCACTTCACCATGTTGTACGGCAGTGCTGGTACTAGGTCCAGGACGGGCTGCGCTGCTGGTGTATGCCTCACCACGTAATCCGGCAGCGCCAGCCCCACTCTGCTGCCCTTGAAGCGGATCCTGCGCAACCTGCGGTCTAGCAACACGGGGCCGGGTACGCCTGGTGGTATCAGGGACCTCAACCTCCTCGTCCGAACTTTGGGTCAGACTGCCACTGCTCTCTACAGGTTCGTATTCTGACCCGCTAGATTCGTCAGATGAGGGTTCCCATTCCTCATCCGACTGGGTCAGAATCCTGTAGGCCTCTTCAGAGGAATACCCCTTGTTTGACATTTGGGCGTCTAAATTTAGGGGGTATTCCCTGAGACTACCCAAGATAAAAAGCAAGCCTGTCTTACAAATGGGAGTGTAGCGAAGTACAGAAGCTGCTGCGATTGATAAAAAAGATCAAAACTGAATTTTTTATCGCTGCAGCGCTTGTGAAGTGATTGTGCAGTGATACAAAAAAAAAAATTTTTTTGTCACTGTGGCGGGGCGGGCGTGGGTGAACGCAGGTGTGGGCGACCGATCAGGTCTGATCGGGCAAACACTGCGTTTGGGGTGGAGGGCGAACTAAAGTGACACTAGTACTATTATATATCTGACCGTGATCAGTTCTGATCACTTACAGATACTATAAAAGTACAAACGCTGATTAGCGCTACGCTAATCAGCGAATCAGTGACTGCGGTGCGGTGGGCTGGGCGCTAACGCTAACTACCTACCAAAGGGACCTAAAATAACCTAAACCTAGCATTCAATACTGGTGAAAAAAAAAGTGACAGTTCACAAAAGTGACACTGATCACTTTTTCCCTTTCACTATGTATTGGCAGGTGATCAAGGGGTTAATTAGGGTGATGGGGGGTGATCAGGGCCTGATGTGTAGTGATTGGTGCACTTACTTGGGATCTGTGCTCTGTGCTGGGTCCAACCGATGAAAAGGACCCAGCACATGGCACAGATCCCTTATAAAACCCATATATTTGTAAATAAAACTTAAATCACCTATTTCCATAGGTGATTTTGAAAATCACCAGCCTGCCAGCGCTGATCATTGGCTGGTAGGCTGGTGACTCACTTCTCCTGAGCCCGGCGGTGCGTTCCATTTGCGTTCCACCGGGCTCAGGAGCGCGTCATCTCGCGTCTTGCGAGATGACGCGCCCGCGCGTCGAGGAGGAATGAACCGACCGTCCGCAGGACGCAATCCTGCGTGAGGCGGTCGGAAAGAAGTTAATTCTGAACACAGCTACATCCCCAGTTATATGCACACTTATGCAACCACATTATTTTAGTTGTTTTTGTTTTCTTCCCTCCACCTAAAAGATTTCAGTTTGTTTTTCAATTGAGTGGTACATTTTATAGGTCACTTTAAAGGTGGAAAAAGTTCTGAAATGATTTATCTTTGTCTCATTTTTTTACAGCACAGAAACCTGACATTTTAACAGGGGTGTGTAGACTTTTTATATCCACTGTATATATGCAAGGATGGATTCACATCAGGTTTTGGCCATGTGTTTAACATATATGTTGGAAAAGGGAGTTTAACATATATGTTGGAAAGAGTCCGGTAAAGAAAATGTATACGTTAACGTACACTTTATTTTACAATCGAACTGTATTTTAAACAGATGCCACTGTATTGTATCTTTCTGAGGCATCTGTTAATGTATACCTTTTTTTATACATTTAACAGAAGGCAAAAACGTGATGTGAACCCAGCCTTAGAGCCAGTATAAGCACTAGTACAAAGCGGAGCCGCGAGTCAGAGAGGGGAGGCTGCCATGTACTGTATGCTATAGTACAGAAGGCTGACAGAGCACATCCTGGTCCTGGTGATCAGTGGTTAGGACTGAGTTCCCCAAGTCTCATTTACTCTATTGGGAAGTACAAGGCACAATATAATATACTAGAATCTACAGTATATACTGTATATAATTAGCCCTACCCCCAAATATTAATACATTTAGTGATGAAATATTACCAACATAGAGATACTAAATATCACCACCATACTGGATAATAGCTCATACCATGACTGGATAACAAACACTAACATTATAGCCTCATACCATGACTGTATAGCACTACCATACATTGACTCAATAACTGCCATACTGTGACTGGATAACACCACCATACAATGATTGAATAGCTGCAATACATTGACTGGATAACAACGCCAAACACTGACTGGATAATGCCTCAATACAGTGACTGGATAACACCGCCATACAATGACTGGATAATGCCGCTATACAGTAACTGGATAATATGGTATAAGGGAGCACAGTACAGTCGTGGCCAAAAGTTTTGAGAATGACATAAATATTGGAAATTGGAAAAGTTGCTGCTTAAGTTTTTATAATAGCAATTTGCATATACTCCAGAATGTTATGAAGAGTGATCAGATGAATTGCATAGTCCTTCTTTGCCATGAAAATTAACTTAATCCCAAAAAAAAACAACTTTCCACTGCATTTCATTGCTGTCATTAAAGGACCTGCTGAGATCATTTCAGTAATCGTCTTGTTAACTCAGGTGGGAATGTTGACGAGCACAAGGCTGGAGATCATTATGTCAGGCTGATTGGGTTAAAATGGCAGACTTGACATGTTAAAAGGAGGGTAATGCTTAAAATCATTGTCTTCCATTGTTAACCATGGTGACCTGCAAAGAAACGCGTGCAGCTATCATTGGCTTCACAGGCAAGGACATTGTGGCTACTAAGATTGCACCTCAGTCAACAATTTATAGGATCATCAAAAACTTCAAGGAAAGAGGTTCAATTCTTGTTAAGAAGGCTTCAGGGCATCCAAGAAAGTCCAGCAAGCGCCAGGATCGTCTCCTAAAGAGGATTCAGCTGCGGGATCGGAGTGCCACCAGTGCAGAGCTTGGTCAGGAATGGCAGCAGGCAGGTGTGAGTGCATCTGCACGCACAATGAGGCAAAGACTTTTGGAAGATGGCCTGGTGTCAAGAAGGGCAGCAAAGAAGCCACTTCTCTCCAAAAAAAACATCAGGGACAGATTGATCTTCTGCAGAAAGTATGGTGAATGGACAGAACTGGGACAAAGTCATATTCTCCGATGAAGCCTCTTTCCGATTGTTTGGGGCATCTGGAAAAAGGCTTGTCCGGAGAAGAAAAGGTGAGCGCTACCATCAGTCCTGTGTCATGCCAACAGTAAAGCATCCTGAGACCATTCATGTGTGGGGTTGCTTCTCATCCAAGGGAGTGGGCTCACTCACAATTTTGCCCAAAAACACAGCCATGAATAAAGAATGGTACCAAAACACCCTCTAACAGCAATTTCTTCCAACAATCCAACAACAGTTTAGGGACGAACAATGCATTTTCCAGCACGATGGAGCACCGTGCCATAAGGCAAAAGTGATAACGAAGTGGCTCGGGGACCAAAACGTTGACATTTTGGGTCCATGGCCTGGAAACTCCCCAGATCTTAATCCCATTGAGAACGTGTGGTCAATCCTCAAGAGGCGGGTGGACAAACAAAAACCCACTAATTCTGACAAACTCCAATAAGTGATTATGAAAGAATGGGCTGCTATCAGTCAGGAATTGGCCCAGAAGTTGATTGAGAGCATGCCCAGTCGAATTGCAGAGGTCCTGAAAAAGAAGGGCCAACACTGCAAATACTGACTCTTTGCATAAATGTCATGTAATTGTCGATAAAAGCCTTTAAAACGTATAAAGTGCGTGTAATTATATTTCACTACATCACAGAAACAACTGAAACAAAGATCTAAAAGCAGTTTAGCAGCAAACTTTGTGAAAACTAATATTTGTGTCATTATCAAAACTTTTGGCCACAACTGTACAGGGTATGGTAAGAAGGGACAATTCAGGGCATAGTAGAGGTTAGGAGGCACAGTACAGGGGTCTCCCTTTATACCCCTGTACTGTGCCTCCTACAGTGTATCATAAGGGGGCAGAGTACATGGTATAGGACACAGTACAGGGTAGGGGGCACAGTAAAGAGTAGGGGACAGACTCGCCAATGTTGGCCAGGCTGGTAAGGAGTCAGACAGGAGCGAGGCAGCGCTATGTGCGAGGCAGGCGGGCGGTTAGGCAGATGGGCAAACAGTCTGTTATGCGGGCGGCCAAGTTACAAAGGTGGGAGGGCAGTCATGCTGGCGGGGATATCAAGGGTCCACTTCAACGGTTGGTAGAGCACTGCTGCTCCACTAATAAGATAACAGCAGAAGTGCAGTGGAGAGGTAAGAGAATCCCACTATCCCCTCTCCTTGTTTTGTATGGGCCACAGCATTGCGTCCTCCCCCCACCCCCCACCCACAGGGAGAGAGGGGAACTGTAAAATAAAATAAATTCCGAGCTTGGGCCCCAAAGCAGTGGCTTCCCCAATAGCTACTCCACTGATTACATATTCAGCACATAGCTTCAACCTGTGGCATGTTGGAGGAGCATAAAAGCCAGATAGAAAACAAAGTATATTCAGGAAACCTTAAAAAATCGGATCAAGTCATGTGGCATGACAAGAGGAGAAGCTTTAACAAGGCAAGGTTACGTGGTGCCATCTAGGGGAAGGAAGAACAGCTTCTCTCTCAGTATGTTCTGTGAATGCACTGCTGTGCTCTAAAGACTATTGAGGAGCTGCTGGCACGTCCCTACTCTCTCCTGACAGTTGCCTGACTTTGTCACTCACTAAGACTAGGTTAGCTCAGAATGGGCGGACAGGGGTGCACCTAGCCTTTCTGCTGCCTGAGGTGAAAATTTTAATGGCGATTGCTCTTATGCCAATTTTACAACCTAACCCCTTCTTTCCAGCTCTACTGTTAGGGCTCATGCACACGACCGTATCTTTCCGCTTCCGTTCCTTTTTTTGTGCGGCCCGTATGCAGAACCATTCACTTCAATGGGGCTGTAGAAAATACGGAAGTTACTCCATGTGCATTCCGTTTCCGTTTTTCCGCATGGCTGTTCCGCAAAAAAGTAGTGCATGTCCTATTATTGTCCGCAAATCAAGGTTCCAGGCCCCATTCAAGGCAAAATACGGAACGCACACGAAACACATCTGTATATCATCCGTATTTCATCTGTATTTTGCAGATCCATACTGTAGAAATGCTATGCCCAGCCCATATTGCCCATGTGTTTGGTCATTAATAAGTTACTGTTTAATGCAAAAAACGGACCGCATACGGATATGTTTTGTGGAATAACGGAATGGAAGAGGACTTAAATCAGAGGGAAAAAAACCTCAGATGCGGAACAACGGATCCGTGAAATGGACCGCAAAACAACAACGTTGTGTGCATGAGCCCTTAAAGACATACTTGGAAAACATTACATACAGCACTACAAAACATACAGGGTACTGCAGCGCCACATACCTCTTACATCCAGTGATCTCTCCTCTGATGTAGACATCTTCTTTCCTCATCTTCTCCATTCGGACCAGACTACCATGATAATTTCTTTCAGCCATGTTTTGTCTCAGCAGAGTTTGACTCACAGACATCTTAGCTTTCTACTTTTCCATCATCCTTCCCACCTTCTGAACACCCCATACGGCCCCCCCAGTTCTCTGCCCACTATGCTCCTCAACACTACTGCAGAAACAGATAATCCCCCCATACAGGGGAGTTCAGCAAATAGTGGCCATGTTATAATGATGCTGCAAACATAATGTCCCCAAAAAATAATTGTGCTAAGCTGATACTTTGCCACTGTGCCCCCACAGAGTGCCCTTAGTGTTAACAATGCTCCCAATAGTAATAATGAACCACATTGTGCCCCTGAAATAATAATGCCCCCATAGTGCCCATACTAGTAATCATGTTCCCCATAGTCCCCCAGTAGTAATAAAGCCCACCATAATGCCCCTGGTAGTAATAGAGTAGTAATAATTTCTTCTAATGTGTGCCAGTAAAAAAAAATGCCCCTTATGGGTAACAGTAAAAAAAATGCCCCTTGTGTGTGCCAGTACAAAAATACCCCCTTATAATGTGTGCCATTACAAAAATACTCTCTTATAATATGTGCCAGTACAAAAAAATACCCCCTTACAATGTATACCAATACAAAAAATTCCCCCTTATAATGTGTGCGAGTCAAAAAATAACCCTTTACAAAACATGCAGGTACAAAAATGGCTATTATAATGTGTGCAAGTACACAAATCCTCCCTTATAAAGCGTGCCAATACAAAAATGTCCCCTTATAATGTGTGCGAGTGGGAAAAATGCTCCCTTAGGGCTCAGTCACACAAACGTATGTGTTCCGTACCGTGCATTGGGGCCATAGTTTGTGGTCCCCAATGCACGGAGAACGTTTGTGAGGCCTCCGGGACGGACCCAGACCCATTCAACTTGAATGGGTCCGCATCCTTCCGTTCCGCAAAAAGATAGGACATGTTCTATGTTTTTGCGGTACGGAAGTACGGAACGGAACCCCAAAGAAGCACTCCGTAGTGCTTCCGTAGGATTCCGTTCCGTGCTTCTGTTCTGCACCGCTTCGCATCTCTTGATTTGTGGACCCATTGAAGTGAATGGGTCCGCATCCATGATGCAGAATGCACACGGAACGGTGTCCGTTTATTGCGGATCCGCATATGCAGTCCGCAATACGGAAACGGAACCCATACGTAAGTGTGAATGAGCCCTTAATGTGTGCCAGTACACAAAATGCCCCCTTAGTTTATACTTTGTCAATATCAGCTCAATTGCACAATGTTTTCCAGGTGTTCTTTTTTTAATTTTTCACTAGTGTATTTAGGCAGAATACTTCAGGTCAGATTACAGATTAGTCAGCAACACAATACATACAAAATAGAATAACAGAAATCAGTAGTGGCAAAAAGCGTACATTAGCTGGTAAGCGCTCTGCTTGCTGGGACACGTGGGCCTGCTGCCTCGGGTGGCCTACGTTAACTTACTGTGTTTGGGCCAGAATACCATATCACCAGAGTCCACCTTATCACCACAGTGGGGCAGCTCCATATTGGATGCATATAAGATACTTCTATATTTCTCAAGAACTCTCTGCTCTATTTATCTCAAAACCTGAAAAACATATAGAATACTTTAGTTGTAAAGGCCCACTAACACCAATATTTGATCTTTGAGCTCCATCTAATGGTGTTTATTGGTCACTACACTATTTTCACACTTGCCATTTTTCATGATGTGATCTTCTTCTAATACTCCTATTCTCCACTAGACTTAGGGTTGCCAACTGTCCAGAAATTTCTGGACAGTCTGTAAAAATAGGTGACTTTTTTCCTGTGTCCGTGAAAAAGAATAGACGCGTCTGTAAATTTTTTGAGCTCACTGTAAATTCTGGTAATGAGTTCTTATCAGTATATTGAGCTATAGACATGTATTAATTAATAAGATTTATCATCCAATGGTTTTCCAATTTGTCCATAAAAAATGTTGGCTGTCCGTGATTTTGGGATAAGTTGTCAAGAAAAAAGGAAAATTATGGTTGTCAACCCTGACCATACTAACTTGTCTCATTTGGACCCACAGTGATAAAATATGGTAACAACTGTTCTAGAGACTCTGGCCTATCTTAATTGCAATTGACAAAAGGAGTCTTCTAAACTTCTTAAAGGGATTCTGTCACCTCTGATAACACAAATTTAGCTTTTAAACCAGTCATGCTCCACAGATTACCTTGAATTGGCTTTGCTGTTCTATACTGTAATCCGTCCAGTAGTTTTGCTCAAAAACTATTTTTATCATTATGCTAATTAATCCTGAAGGTGCCCAGAGGGGTGTTTTCTTCCACTTTGTGTGCCCAGTAACGCCCCCCTGCAGTGCCCAAACCCGCCTCTCTACTCAGTAAAACACGCCTTCCTCCTGAATCCCTAACCGCCCACAGTGTCTCCTCCCTCTCCTCCCCCTCCCTGACGGCCGAGCGAAGTACCCACTGAGGGCTGCGCCATGTGCTGGAGACTGAGGGCAGGAGCTTTATCGTCGTCTCTGGGCATGCGCCGAGCCCAGTGACGTCAAATGCTCGCTCTCCCCTCAGTCATCCTGGGAGGAAGCGCATGCCCAGTGACAGCGATGAAGCTCCTGCCCTCAGTCTCCAGTACATCGCGCTGGCGCAGCCCTCAGTGGGTACTGTGCCTGCACGAGAGTTCGCTCGGCCGTCATGGAGGGCGAGGAGACACTGTGGGCGGTTAGGTCTGCTTGTTGGAGGCGGCTTTGGGCACTGCAGGGGGGCGTTACTGGGCTCCAAAGAGGGAAGAAAACGCCCCTCTGGGCACCTTCAGGCTTCATTTGCATAAAGATAAAAAGCGTTTTTTAGCAAAACTACTGCACGAATTACATAATAGAAAAGACAAGCCGATTCAAGGTACTGTGTTCTGCATGACTGGTTTAAAAGCTAAAATTGTGTAATCAGAGGTGACAGAATCCCTTTAAAAGGGAGGTATGTTTTTTTTGGCAGTCAAAAGAAAATGCTGCCACATTATTAATGCTGGGGGCCACTATGGGGGATATTATTAATTCTGGGGGCCACTATGGGGGACATTATTAATGCTGGGGGCCACTATGGGGGACATTATTAATGCTGGGGACCACTATGGAGAACATTATTACTGCTGGGGGCCACTATGAGGTACATTATTAATGCTGGGGGCCACTATGGGGAACATTATTAAATGCTTGGGGCCACTGTGAGGGACATTATCAATGCTGGGGGCCACTATGACGGACATTATTATTGCTGGGGGCCACTATGAGGGACATTATTAATGCTGGGGGCCACTATGGGAAACATTATTAATGATAGGAGCCACTATGGGGAACATTATTAATGCTGGGGGCCACTATGGGGAACATTATTAATATGGGGGGACATTATTTATGCCGGGGGCCAATATTGAGGCATTATTTACAATTGGGGCCATTATGGGGGTTGGGATAAACCCATGAAATTCATCAGTTTTTAACAGCCAGATAGCGAGAAAATGGAAGCACAAAGGGTTAGAAAATGGTCATAAAAAAGCTGAGAGTGTGTTTGCTTTTAACGCCCTACATTCCTCGCAAATCGTCCTGCTGATCTGTGTAGGAGGAGGAGCGGGGCAGGCTGGGAATCAGCCTCTGCTCCTCCTACACAGCAGCACGATGTGTCACAGTCAGTATTACCCCTACCATAGTGCCCCCGCTCAGGGCCTCTGCAGGCCCGCTAACCCCTGCAGCTGCATCCTATACTTTATCAATCTGCCTGTTCTGAATTGTAGGGCAGCTTACACCAGAAATGCAGACAATTTTCGTCAAGTGCACTGTTGGGGTGGACTCAGAACAGGGTACATGGTGTTTCCTAGTGGGCTAAAGGACCTTCCTGATGTCATCTGCCGATGTGAACAGTGGGGGAGGAGCAGAGAGCCGTGTTCTTGTGCGTAGAGGAGCCAGGCTGGAGTGCGGTGAGGCCTAGCTGTGTGTGTGGGTCCCTATGTGTGTCCCCAGGGGCGTAACTAGAGTTCTATGGGCCCCAGTTGCGGTCGCACCCTCAGCGACTGCGATCGTTACGCCCCTGCCCCCATCACTGCCGCTGCATCTCCCCATTACACGGATTAAAACATCTGGCAAAGGGGGGCAGTTCGGGCAGCTGAGGGAGGCTTGTTCCCCCCTTTCCACTGCATCTACCTGTCGCGCAGATCAAAACATCTGGCTATGGGGAGATGCAGCGGCGGCTGTGCGGGTATCAGAAGCAACACGGGTGTCGGGGAGCCGGGTAAGTATAACCTGTAAGAGGGGCCCGGGCATTTTGGGGGTATTATAGGGTTTTGATAACCCATTTAAACATTCCAAGACTTTATCCCCTGCCTCTGGAGATAATTCAGTAAGTTATCAAACTGACGGCAGGGATTCATGTACCAGAAAACACCTGCCTATCTCCCGCAATTTCCTGCAAAAGGCCCTTGCTAATGCTCTCACACCCATAGGCTGAAACATTTAAGATATTATACAGGATATAAAGCCATGAGGTTTTAGAACTGAGACCTTGGAAAACATGCAGGGTGCTCTTTGTGAATATGCTGCTGTCAAAGTCTCTAACCTCCAAACATGTCAGACTAATCTAAATTAGATTATGGATTATCTTGAGGACCAGGATATAGGCAGACAAAATAATCTGAAAGGTATCCCAGAAACTACTCCATAACATCCCTAATAAATCAACTGACTATTGACCTAGGAGACTAATACCCTGAATCCATAGTGATCGAGCAGGTACACAGATCTCTAATGGCTAAACCTAAACCAACAGACTCACCTAGGGATGTAATCTCCTTAGAGGACAACTCCATCACTATTTACCAAGACCTGGCTACTATCAATCTGACCAAGAGGAAACTCCTCAGACCTCTTACAGATGTACTCCGAAGTAAAAAAATATTATGTACCGTTGGCTATATTTGTTTGATCTATATACCTCTGTACATGGAATGGTCTATACAATCAGTACTGACAGGGGCAGATTGGCCACAGACCTTACAGGAAAACTTCCCAGTGGGCCGTCTGAGCCCTCCTCACAGCCGGCAAGTGGAAGTTTTGGGAATGTATTTTGTGCTGCTGGAGGCAGTATTTTGTAATGGACTGTGGCATTTGGCTCTGCTAGGGTGGTATAATGTGCCATAATATGGTATTGCTGTCCCCGTCCCCGTGTTGGTCCTGCCTTCTATCAACATGGACCCAACTACAAAACAGGGCCACTTTTAGTATTTTTTCCAGGGCCACTTTAAGTTCCCAATCTGCCCCTGCATACTGATTTCGGAAAACTACTGTAAAAACTTGATTTATTCAATTTCACTATTCAAGAATGGTCAATAGTGCAAGATATTATGTAATTTCCATCCATCCCCACTCCATGAGAACAAGCCGCATTTGACAAAAGTGTGAAGAAACGATTAGGGAGGCTTACACCAAAACGGCTCTTGCCATATTCTCCGTGAAGATCATGGACGTCACTAGGTTAAAACATTCGGGGCCTGGGCCCCGGATGCACTGCCTTCTAATGAAAAAACAAGGATGACTACTGGCCAGGACCTACTGCAAGAGCTGAAGGACCTGTGATGACATCACAGTCAGATGATCTATGCTAGAGGCAGAGCTTGGTGGTGGAGAAGGACCTGCGATTATGTCACCATCATGTGATCAGTGTGGGAGGAGTTAAGCTGTGAAGAGGAGAACTAGTGGAGAAGACTCTGATTGTGATGTCTTCTGTGACATGAGGAGAGTTAAGAGAAGGGATAGATACAGTGTGAGAGCCAGAGGAGTGTTGGGAGTTGTAGTTCTCTTCTCTCACGCCACCTCTCTGTTTGGTTTAAGGAGTGATGTTAGGGCTTAAGGGAGGGGTGTTATTTACATGTGGAGGGGTGTTATTTACATGGGACTGTATATTGAAGGGGCTGAACTGAGGGATGTGATGTTATTTACATGGGACTGTATGTTGGAGGGGAGTGATGTTATTTAGGCCATGTGACAGCAGTTTAAGTAGCGTCTATCACACAGACATTTTTATAATCAATTGCAGTCTATGTAGCTTTTCACACGGCTGTTTTTATTTTTAGCTTTTTTAACAGCAGGGATCTCAAGTCTCCCAGACGATCAGGGAGTCTCCCTGACGCCCGCATGTAAAACAATATATCCAGGAAATGGAGAGGCACTGGGGGGGCTGATGAATGTAATAAAGAGTTTTCGCAGGTTGGGATGTCTGTAACAGCCAGCAAATTTGATGGTCAAATAAGTGGTACAGTTTTTACCGCCGGTTTGACAGGAGTGCTTCTGTGTAACGGCCGATAAAAACAGGTACAATGGGGATAAATGACATTTCAGGAGTTAAAATAATTAAAAAATAACCCACCTCATCCAATTGGCGGGAGCACTGACTGGATGCAGCAGGACTTGCGCTCCCAGCACGATAACATCACACGATCACGTCATATCCTGCTGCATCTAGTGAGAAGCGAGTATCACCACATAGGAAAGTGGATGAGGTATGTTTTTTTGGGCAGTCAAAAGAAAATGCTGCGGGCCACATAATTAATGCTGGGGGCCACTATGGGGGACATTATTAGTTCTGGGGGCCACTATGGGGGACATTATTAATTCTGGGGGCCACTATGGGGGACATTATTAATTCTGGGGGCCACTATGGGGGACATTATTAATGCTGGGGACCACTATGGAGGACATTGTTAATGCTGGGGACCACTATGGAGGACATTATTACTGCTGGGGGCCACTATGAGGTACATTATTAATGCTGGGGGCCACTATGGGGAACATTATTAAATACTTGGGGCCACTGTGAGGGACATTATCAATGCTGGGGGCCACTATGAGGGACATTATTATTGCTGGGGGCCACTATGAGGGACATTATTAATGCTGGGGGCCACTATGGGAAACATTATTAATGATAGGAGTCACTATGGGGAACATTATTAATGCTGGGGGCCACTATGGGGAACATTATTAATATGGGGGGACATTATTTATGCCGGGGGCCAAAATTGAGGCATTATTTAAAATTGGGGCCATTATGGGGGTTGGGATAAACCCATGAAATTCATCAGTTTTTAACAGCCAGGTGGCGAGAAAATGGAAGCACAAAGGGTTAGAAAATGGTCATAAAAAAGCTGAGAGTGTGTTTGCTTTTAACGCCCTACATTCCTCGCACATCGTCCTGCTGATCTGTGTAGGAGGAGGAGCGGGGCAGGCTGGGAATCAGCCTCTGCTCCTCCTACACAGCAGCACGATGTGTCAGTCAGTATTACCCCTACCATAGTGCCCCCGCTCAGGGCCTCTGCAGGCCCGCTAACCCCTGCAGCTGCATCCTATACTTTATCAATCTGCCTGTTCTGAATTGTAGGGCAGCTTACACCAGAAATGCAGACAATTTTCGTCAAGTGCACTGTTGGGGTGGACTCAGAACAGGGTATATGGTGTTTGCTAGTGGGCTAAAGGACCTTCCTGATGTCATCTGCCCATGTGAACAGTGTGGGAGGAGCAGAGAGACGTGTTCTTGTACGCGAAGAGCCAGGCTGGAGTGCGGTGAGGCCTAGCTGTGTGTGTGGGTCCCTATGTGTGTCCCCAGGGGCGTAACTAGAGTTCTATGGGCCCCAGTTGCGGTCGCACCCTCTGCGACTGCGATCGTTACGCCCCTGCTCCCATCACTACAGAAATACAGGGTAATACAGCGCCCCATACCCCATAGATCTTCTCTTTCCTCATCCTCCCCTCTTAGAACTTCAGACCAGACCTCCATTTATCAGCCATTTTTTGTCTCTGCAGTTTGACAAAAAAAATCCTAGTTTACTACTTTTCCATCATCCTCCCATCTTCTGGACAAATCATCCTACAACCCCCAATACTGTGCCGCTGGGCTCCCCAATACTATACTGCAGAAACAGATAAACCTTCTGATAATACCAATACCACACAGAGCCCCCCATATAACATACCCCTTCTTTGTGGCCTCAGTAGATGCTCCCTTGCCCCATAATGTGCCAGTAAGAAGTGCCCCATAGATGCCCCCATAGTGCCCCCAATAATTAGTGATGTCGCAAACATAAACAGGGACTCTTTCTGGCCACAATAGTGATGGAAAAGTTGTTTCAAGGGGACTAACACCTGGACTGTGGCATGCCGGAAGGGGATCTCTGGCAAAACTCCCATGGAAAATTACGTATTTGTCGCAGAGTGTGGTAAATTGTAATCGCAATGCGATTAATACAGGTTATATTAATCGCATCACGAATCCAACTTAGAGCTGGGTTCCTAATGGTTGTATTGCTAGGATATAACAAATATAGCACTATATTCTCAATCTTCGTTATATTCTAGCAATACAACAACCATTAGCAACTCAGATCTAAGTTTAATTCGCAATGCGATTAATATAATCTGTATTAATCGCATTGCGAATTCAACTTAGAGCTGGGTTCCTAATGGTTGTATTGCTAGAATATAACGAAGATTGAGAATATAGCGCTATATTCTCAATCTTCGTTATATTCTAGCAATACAACCATTAGGAACCCAGCTCTAAGTTGAATTCGCAATGCGATTAATACAGGTTATATTAATCGCATTGCGATTACAACTACTAACACTGTAGCTTCAGAATGAATCTAAGATGGATGTCGTCCTTGCTTTTTAAAAGGAGGTGGGAGGGTCTGGGAGGGAGACTCATGTACTAGCCCTAAAAAGGGCTTTTTGGGGTGCTGTCAGGACGCTGTCCTTACAGTAGAGATCTGATGAGTCTTTCAGGACTGGAGTGGACACTGAATACACTAGCCTAGCTATTGATTTCCCTATTAAATCAGCAGCAGCTACACTGTCCCTCCTCTCACTAAGACTGCAGCTTCCGAATGAATCTAAAATGGATGCTGCCTAGGAGATGGTAGGGAGGGTATGCTGATTGGCTGGAATGTGTCTGCTGACTGTGAGGTACAGGGTCAAAGTTTACTCAATGATAGGGGGTGGACCGAACATTGCATATGTTCACCTGCCGTGTCGAACGCGCACAAGCTATGTTCGCCAGGAACTGTCCGCCGGTGAATAATTTGGGACATCTTATTTGCGAATTCAACTTAGAGCTGGGTTCCAAATGGTTGTATTGCTAGAATATAACGAAGATTGAGAATATAGTGCTAAGATCTAAGTTTTATCGCAATGTGATTAATATTAATATAACCTGCATTAATCGCATTGCGAATTCAACTTAGAGCTGAGTTCCTAATGGTTGTTGTATTGCTAGAATATACGTTATATTCTAGCAATACAACCATTAGGAACTCAGCTCTTAGTTTTTATCGCAATGCGAATAATACTTACAATTATTAATCGCTTTGCTAATCCATTTGATGCCTCTATTTGATTGTATATGACGGTTGACTATGACTACCACCAACGTTCTGCTGCCTCCGAGGCAAGATATCTGAACCCCCCAGGGGCCATTTGGGAGTTTTTGATAGAAAACGCATCAAAAACGCATCTGCGTTTTTATCATTTTTTAATTAATTTTTTTGTGTATTTTGCCACATTTGGTTGCATATTTACATTTGGTATAGGCAAATATGATAGTCTAGAATTCAGTGTTTCCCAACCAGTGTGCCTCCAGCTTTTGCAAAACTACAACTCCCAGCATGCCCGGACAGCCTTTGGCTGTGCAGGCATGCTGGGAGTTCTAGTTTCGCAACAGCCTAGGTCTAGATCATTACTCTGTCCAAATCTATATTCAGCTATATGGCTTAGAAAATATGCTGTCAAACAATGATCCTAGGTTTTGGTTTAGACACATGATCTAGACCAGTGTTTTTCAACCACTGTGCCGCGGCACACTAGTGTGCCCTGAGACATTGTCCGGTGTGCCGTGTCCGTGAGCTCAAATTATTCGCAAATATTCGTGGTAAAAAAATCGCATGTGATTTTTATACCACGAATATTTGCGAACAATTCGAGCTCAACACTATTCTCGAGGTCACGGCAGGTCTCGCGGGATTTGGGAACATGCGCCCCGCGCGACTTGCACAGCAGCACTCGGAGGTGGAGCAGAGCCGGAGAAGAGACTGAGAGGGAAGGAGGACGGGACTCATCATCCAGAGCCAGGACAGGAGCCATAGGAACAGGTAAGTAAGTTCATTCACAGGCACGCCAATTTAACTTCAAGCCAAACACAGCACCACCCGGTCCTGAGATATGAGGAGAGGAGAGGAGAGGAGAGGAGAGGGGAGGGGAGGGGAGGGGGGGCTGGGAACTTGACAATGATAGATGAGCTGGTGGGAAAAAAGCCCTCAGCTCAGGATGCACCTGCTGCACTGTATCAGCGAAGATCAAAGAAATAATTTCTTTGTGTTTATTTCATTCCTATTTAAGACACTTTGACGAGAATTACTTTATATAGTCAATATAGGGCTTATAGGCTACAGAGTTTAATTTTTTATTTTCTAATAGTGGTGTGCCTCGTGATTTTTTTCATAAAAAAAGTGTGCTGTGGCACAAAAAAGGTTGAAAAACACTGATCTAGACTACCATATTTGCCTATACCAAATGTAAATATGCAACCAAATGTGGCAAAATACACAAAAAAATAAAATAAAAAATTATAAAAACGCAGATGCGTTTTTGATGCGTTTTCTATCAAAAACGCCCAAATGGCCCCTGGGGGGTTCAGATATCTTGCTTTGGAGGCAGCAGAACGTTGGTGGTAGTCATAGTCAACCGTCATATACAATCAAATAGAGGCATCAAATGGATTCAGAAAGCGATTATTAATTGTAAGTATTATTCGCATCGCGATTACAACTCATATACGTATATAACATATATTCTAGCAATACAACAACCATTAGGAACTCAGCTCTAAGTTGAATTCGCAATGCGATTAATGCAGGTTATATTAATCGCATTGCGATTAAACTTAGATCTGAGTTCCTAATGGTTGTTATATTGCTAGAATATAACGAAGATTGAGAATATAGTGCTATATTCGTTATCTTCGTTATATTCTAGCAATACAACCATTAGGAACTCAGATCTAAGTTGTAATCGCAATTCGAATGATACAGGTTATATTAATCGCATTGCGATTTACAATTGTTAACACTGCAGCTTCAGAATGAATCTAAGATGGATGCTGTCCTTGCGTTTAGATAGGAGGTGGGAGGGTCTGGGAGGGAGGGTATGCTGATTGGCTGGAATGTGTCTGCTGACTGTGAGGTACAGGGTCAAAGTTTACTCAATGATAAAGTATAGAGGCGAACGCGAACATCGAATATGTTCGCCCGCCGCGGCGGACGTGAACAAGCTATGTTCGCCGGGAACTGTTAGCCGGCGAATAGTTCGGGCCATCTCTACCAATAATATGCCAGTAAAAAGTGACCCCATAGTGACCCCCAATAATGTGCCAGTAAATACCCCATATTGCCACCCAATAATGTGCCAGTAAAAAGTGCCCCCATAGTGCCCCCAATAACATGCCAGGAAAAAGTGCCCCCAAATAATGTCCCAGTAAGTGCCCCCATATTGCCACCCAATAGTATGCCAGTAAAAAGTGCCCCCATAGATGCCCCCCCAATAATGTGCCAGTAAAAAGTGCCCCCATAGATGCCCCCAAATAATGTGTCAGTAACAAGTGCCTCCCCCAAATCATGTGCCAGTAACAAGTGCCTCCCCCCAAATCATGTGCCAGTGACAAGTGCCCCCCCAAATCATGTGCCAGTAACAAGTGCCTCCCCCCAAATCATGTGCCAGTAACAAGTGCCAAATCATGTGCCAGTAATAAGTGCCTCCCCCAACCAAATCATGTGCCAGTAACAAGTGCCCCCCCCCCAAATCATGTGCCAGTAAGAAGTGCCTCTCCACACCCTAAATCATGTGCCAGTAACAAGTGCCTCTCCACCCCCTGAATCATGTGCCAGTAACAAGTGCCTCCTCCCCCAATCATGTGTGAGTAAGGGTACTTTCACACTTGCGGCAGGACGGATCCGACAGGCTGTTCACCCTGTTGGATCCGTCCTGCCGCTATTTTGCACTGCAGAGCACAGAAAAAGGCCGCCGGACTAGAACTACTGCTTGTCCGACTTTTTAGTCCGGCGGCCTCTCACCGTGGACTGCCGAGCCTGTGCCTGTCTGGCTGGCTGCCTTTGACCTTGTGTCTGTCTGTCTGGCTGCCTTTGAGCCTGTGCCTGTCTGGATGGCTGCCTTTGAGCCTGTGCCTGTCTGGCTGGCTGCCTTTGATCCTGTGCCTGTCTGGATGGCTGCCTTTAGGCCTGTGCCTGTCTGGATGGCTGCCTTTGAACCTGTGCCTGTCTGGCTGGCTGCCTTTGAGCCTGTTCCTGTTTGGCTGGCTACCTTTGGGACTGTACCTGTCTTTTTGGCTGCACTTGAAGCCGTTCCTGTTGGCTGGCTTTTTGAGTCTGTGCCTGTCTGGTTGGATGCCTTTTGAGTCTGTGCCTGGCTGCATTTGAGTCTGTGCCTGTCTGTCTGGCTGCCTTTGAACCTGTGCCTGTCTGGCTGGCTGCATTTGAACCTGTGCCTGTCTGGAGGGCTGCCTTTGGGCCTGTGCCTGTATGGCTGGACCCCTTTGAGTCTGTGCCTGTCTGGCTGGCTGCCTTTGAGCCTGTTCCTGTTTGGCTGGCTACCTTTGGGACTGTACCTGTCTTTTTGGCTGCACTTGAAGCCGTTCCTGTTGGCTGGCTGCCTTTAAGTCTGTGCCAGTTTAGCTGGCTACCTTTGGGACTGTACCTGTCTGGATGGCTGCCTTTGAGTCTGTGCCTGTCTGGCGGGCTGCCTTTGAGTCTGTGCCTGTTTGGCAGGCTGCCTTTGAGCCTGTGCCTGTTTGGCTGGCTGACTGCCTTTTTTCAGTCTATGCCTAGATGGCTGCCTTTGAGTCTGTGCCTGGCTTACCACCTTTGAATCCGTGCCTGTCTGGCTGACTGCCTTGGAATCTGTGACTGCCTGGGAGGCTGGCTGCACTTTAGTATTTTCCTGGTTGGCCTCATGTACCTAGGGAGCTGATTGCTTCTGTGTTTATGCTTGCTAGGATGACTGCTCTTGCTGTCCACTTCTGCTGCTGGGTTTATCTAGTGCAGTTGTGTTGATCGGCAGACAGTTCCGCATGGCTGACGGCTTCTGCAGCTGTGTCTGCATGGGGGACGGCTTCTGGCGGCTGTGTCTGCATGGCTGGTGCCTTCTGTTGCCATGTTTAAATGGTTGACCGCTCATGCAGAAATGTCTGGATGACTGTACTTGGCTCTGAGTGGTTGTCTATCTGACCAGCGGTGCCTGGGGAGCCGCCATGTCTTTGTGGCGGTCTATCTTGGTGGCTATTCATGCAGGGTGAACTAGTTCTGTGGCTATGTTTGGTTGTCAATTTGTAGTTTAATAGTCTACAGTTTTCTATCACCGTAGTTTTCTATTACTGTCTCGTCTCTGCAGAGTTTGACAAACAAACATCTTAGTTTCCTACTTTTCTATCATCTTCCCACCTTCTGAACATCCCATCCTGCCACCCCCCATTACTGTGTGAGCTGTGCTCACCATACTATACTGCAGAAACAGTCCCCCCTGAAAATACAAGTAAACATAATGTCCCCAAAAATAATTATGCTAAACTGATACTGTGCCAGGGTGCCCCCCACAGTAATAGTGCTCCCAAAAGTCCCACCAACAGGAATAATTCTCTGCCAGAGTGCCCTTAGTAGTAATAGTGCCCGTACAGTACCCCCAACAGTACTTATGTCGCCACTGTTCCCCAGAAGTAATAATGCTTCCATAGTGCCTATACTAGTAACCATATTCCCCATAGTCCACCAGTAGTAATAAAACTCGCGATAATGCCCCCTAGTAGTAATAATTCTACTTGCGTGTCAGTACAAAAAATGTCCCCTTATAAAGTGCACTAGTACAAAAAATACCCCTATAACGTGAGCCAGTACAAAAAATGTCCTCTTATAATGTGCGTTAGTACAATAACCCCATAATGTGTGCCAGTACAAAAAATACCTCCTCTTAGTGTCCCCAGTAGAGCCAATGTCCCCATAGTGCACCCATAATGTGTGCCAATGCCCCATACTGTATGCCAGTACTAAAATATTCCCACTTAGTGTCCTCAGTAGAGCCAATTTCCCCATAGTGCCCCCATAATGTGTGCCAGTACAAAAATACCCCCTTGTGTTTGCCAGTACAAACAATATATCCTCCTAGTGCCTCCAGTAGAGCCAGTGTACCCATAGTGCCCCCATAATGTGTGCCAATGACCCCTTGTGTGCCAGTACAAAATATACCCCCTTTCATGCCCCAGTTGAGCTAATGCTCCCATATTACCCCCATAATGTGTGCCAGTATAAAATACTGCTATATAGTTCCCCCAGTAGATGCCCCCATAATGCTCCTCTCCTCCTTCCCCATAGTGCCCCTCATAATGTTTGTCAGTGTAAAATTCCGTATATAATGCACCCATAGTGCTCCCCCCCATGCCCATGGTGCCCACCATAATATGTGCCAGTATATAATGCCCCTATATAGTGCCCCCAGTAGATGTCCTCAAAGTGCTCCTCTCCCCCACTTCCCCATAATACCCCCCCATAATGTGTGCCAGTGTAAAATGGCTCTATATAATGCCCCAGCAGATGCTCCCATAGTGCTTCTCTCACCTCTTTCTCATATTCGCCAAACAGAATGGTGTCACAGTTACCTAGTTGTTAAGGTTGAAAAAAGACAAAATTCCATCAAGTCCAACCTGTAATCCTGCTAAATCAATCCCTGGATCGAAGTCTATTTTCCTTTCAAAAAGGGGTTTGGCCAAAGGGAAAGGGTGTGTAGAACAAGATTTCTATACATTGTCATAAGCCTCAATGTTATTTGGAATTAAAAAGTCATCTTAACCTTTTTTGAAGCCATCTACTGGATTTGCTGTGACCAGCTCCTGCGGCAGACTATTTCAGAGATTCACAGATCTTACTATAAAGAATGCTTGTCACCTTTTATAACTAAATCTTTTTTCCTCCAGTCGTAGGGAGTGGCCCCTTGTTTTTTGAGGGGGTTTAATACAGAATAGCTTCCCTTGATATTTTTTGTATGGTCCATTTATAAATTTGTACAGGTTAATCATGTCCCTGCTTAGACGTCTTTTTTCAAGGCTAAATAAATTCAGTTAATTTAATCTTTGCTCATAACTAAGATCTTCCAGGCCCTTTATAGGTTTAGTCGCTCTCCTCTGTACTTTTTCTATCTCCAGGGCATCCTTTTTATGGACTGGTGCCCAGAACTGAACTGTGTATTCCAGTTGGTTGCTCCAACGCTTTGTATAGTAGCAATATTACATCCCTGTCCCGCGAATCCATACCTCTTTTAATACAAGACAAAATTCTGTTGGCCTTAGAGACAGCTGTCTGGCATTGCATGCTGTTAGTCGATGATCCTAATACACCCAGATCCTTCTCAACAAGTGACTCTCCCAGTTTTACTCCCCCTAGGACATATGCTGCATGCAGATTATTAGCCCCCAACTGCATAAATTTACATTTATCTATATTGAACCTCATTTGCCAAGTGGAGGCCCAAACAGTAAGTTTGTTCAAGTCCAAGGTCCGAGGTCTATTGGTTTTCTAAACCAATAGACCTCAATTTACCCATTAGTCATCTGTGTGGTACAGTATCAAACGTGGGACAGTGTCAAATGAAAAAAAATAAACTCACATATTTACTTCCATGTGACAGTCAGGTATACGGCTCAGGCCTCTTCTGACCTGTGTCCTGCACTGGATGCTGCCCATCACAGGCAGCCGGCCTTTGATAGGCTACAAGCACTAGGCCGAAGCCTGTCAGAGGGGCAGGAAGTTGTTGCTCCTGTGTCCCGCCGCAGGATTCAACCGTATCGCCGTCCTGTGATACCGTTGAATATACAGTTAAATTTAGAGAGATGAGTGCTTCTACAATACAGATGAATATAGAGATACAGTTGAATGCAGAGATATGAGTGGTTCCACAATGGAAGTGCTCATATCCCTTTGGCCCTACCGCCGTCCACCACTTTTCTTCCCATGTGACCTTAATGTGACCTTCTTTAAACTTTTGAATGCACATGTCCAACTGTTCAATGTTTCAGTACTTTTTGCACAACTTGCTGTTCTCGAACAACCTTAATAGCAAAATTCATAACAGGTGTCCATGAATCGCCCAATAAATGTCCTGGTTTAATTAGAAGTGATATTTAAACAGTCCTCCTCATCATGCTATTCACATTTTGACATCATAAGACCAAGATGACACCTAACAATTAATCAACAGTATCTCACCATTGCGAGGCTTCAAGCAGGACGTTTTCAGACTGAACTGAGCTTACAGTTTCACAGAGTGCCATCAGCAGGTTGCAAAAGAAATACAGAGAGACTGGAAGAGTCACAGAAAGGCATAGAAGTGGATGTACTTTGGCCACATCCTACACTGATGACAGTTTAATTGTGAACAATGCCCTGAGGAACCGGATGATGAATGCCACACAACTCCAGGCACACTTAAGGGAGGTGAGAGGCACCCAAGTGTCATGTCAGACCATTTGTTACAGTTTACATCAGCATGGTCTGCGTGCTAGACAACCTGCAAGGGTACCTAACCATAGGTGTCACCGTGTTGCATGGGCAAGGGAGCATCTACACTGGACGAGGGACCAGTGGGACTCAGTCCTGTTCACTGATGAAAGTCGATTCACGCTGAGATGAAATGATGGCCATCAATCAACGTTGTCAAGGAGAGCGCTATGCATCAGCCACTGTTGTCACCAGACAAGCCTCTGGTGTTGGTAGTGTTACAGTGTGGGCAGGTGTGTCTAGTCAATAAAGAACTGCCCTACACTTTGTTAATGGTACAGTGACAGGCCCATACTACTTGAATAACATCATTAATCCAGTCCTTCAAGAAGAGTGGTATGCCATGCCTTAGCAGAAAATAAGGTGACTTGTGAACAGCATGAGACATCATTGTCAAGCAGTAAGTGATGCTCAAGGCCATATGACAAGTTATTGAGACTGACATTTTTGTGGGGTTATACCCACCACTGTTGTTGGCTTTTGTGTCAATAAATTGTTTGAGATGAGGAAATCACCATTGCATGCTTCTACTGCAATCTCCTGCAGGTAATTTGAGCAGTAAACACAGATTATTAATCAGCTCTGGCACACCCACTTTTCCAACTCCAGCATTCTCCTGCCATACAGGTGGGAGCCCTTCTGCCATCTGCGTTTCCTCTTTTTCCACATCATCTAATATCGATGAGACTATGTCATCAGGAACATCCAGCTTCTCCTCTCTCTGCATCTTGCTGACTTTTTTAGGACATGGAGAAGAATCAGAAGAATGGAAAAATGAACGGTGATGTAAACACAGAAATAGTAGAGGGGAGGGGGGCAGCAGCAGTAGGGGCATACAGCACAAGATGGTGGCAGATTACAGAACCTCACGGAAAAAAATACTAAACATCCTGCACGATATCATAACGAATATGCGGATGTGCATGGCTATTTATAAAATCACGGAAAATATTGCACTATGCAAACACAACATATGGGTTAAGCACTTACTCTGTTATAATAAAATCTCAGACTCTCCGTCAAAATATTGTATTTTATTATATCAGAGTGAAGGCTTAGTCTATATGTTGTGTTTGCATATTGCACAATTTTCCGTGATTTTATAAATGTAACTATGCACATCTGCATATTCATTATCATTTTGTGCAGGATGTATTGTATTTTATTCAGTGATTTTCTGAATAGTCTTGAAGGAGTGGCACCTTCAGGTGTGAATGCGCTTCTATTTTGGGAGTAGCGGATTTGTGCACTTTTGCCCCGTCTGTCCCATAGGGTACCTTGGTTAGGTGTTCCTCCTCTCATTAGTTGCTTGTTGCACAATGAGGTTACTAGGAGTAGCACACTATATGTGCAGGGTCTTCTCTCTTTAATGTAAATGCCCATACGGCATAGGTAGATTCGCAGCAGCACGTGGCCAGAAGTATTGTACGATTTTACACAATATTCCAGTGTGGCAGCACACTACAGTATGATCATTAGTGGCAGAATAATCTATTCTGTTGCATCAGACACCAGTGTCTGGAAATCCTAGTTGATCCATAGCTGATTCATCTTTATGAAGGTTAGTTTCTGAACATTTTAGGAGGAAAGGCGACTTCTCTTAGGGTAACTATGCCCCCTGCCGCACTGAACACTCACCAGTTGCGGCTGTACTTCCATTTTGCATGCCTAGCAGTCTAGGAGATTTTGCATTATGGGTGACAGGGTGTAATCTGTAACGGATCAACGGGTGTGGACCCGCTGTGCCACTTACCGGTTTGGCTTTGGGCCAAACTTGGGAGCGGAGTCTAAGTGTCCCCCTGGTTTTCACCCTTTATCCTGCTCCAGGATGCGGAAGCTGGACTCAGCTGCAGGGGAGACACCAGGTCGCTACCGCAAGAGTGGTCCCGGTGAAGTGGCAGCTGGCCGGGCAGGCCAGAAAGCCCCGATGCTAGCATCGGGGAACAGGCAATATAGCAAACAGCCGCAGGATAATGCTGAGCTGAACAAGCGCTATAGCAGAGCTAGTACTGTGAGAACAGAAGAGCTGAGTTAGTCCAGGCGGAGCTGGTGTAACGATCTGCACAGCAGACAGAGGCGTGGTCGACAGTCCGGGTCTTTAACTTGAGAGCAGCGAGGTACAAGAGGATCAAGCAGAGACGAGGTCAGGATACAGGCAGAGGTCATAAACAGGATATCGAATGCAGGAACAACAGGAGCCTTAGCTGTAGGAAGTACAAAATTGCTCAGGCATTGCAGGAAGTGGGAAACCCTTATAAAGGCGGTGCCTGGCCAGGATTGGAGAGAGGGCGGAATAAGGGGCGTGCATTAACCCTTAAGGTACCAGGACGCCTGCGGCTCCTACAAGATATAACAGCAGCTGTTGTAGCCTGCGACAGCGCAGGAAAGTGGGTCCGGAGCCTGCAGCGAAGAAGAGGAGCCCCGCGTGCAGCTCGACTGAGGTACGTAGTCGGACGCACTGCACGCTGGCTGCTGCCAACTGCCATTGTTACAGTATCCCCCCTCTCACGCCCCTTCTCTTTGGCCTTGATGCGCTGAAAAAATCTTCTGAGGAGATTCGGAGCATGTACATTCTCCTCCGGCTCCGAGGAACGTTCCTCAGGACCATAATTCTTCCAGTCTACAAGGAAGTACCTCTTACCACCAACAACCTTGGAATCGATGGATGTTCTGTACTTCAAATTCAGGCTCACCGTCAGTAGGCACGGAAATAGAGGTGGAGGGAAGCCTGGAAAAGGAGTTGAGGACCAATGGTTTCAGAAGAGATACATGAAAAGAATTTGGAATCCGGAGAGAAGGAGGCAACCGGAGTTTATAAGAAACACGGTTGATACGCTCAAGGACCTCAAACGGGCCCAGAAACCGTGGAGCAAATTTGTAACAGGGTACCTTCATGCGGATGTTCCGGGAGGAAATCCAGACTTTGTCGCCAGGAGAGAACTGAGGAGGAGGTCTACGTCTGTTATCCGCATTTTTCTTCATACGAGTAACAGCCTGAGAGATGGAATCTGTCTCCAGATGCTGAGGAAGTCTCTGAACTAGCAGCCGGTACCTCGGAAGATGCGGACAGGGGTAAAGGAGCACGAGGGTGTAGTCCATACACTATGTAGAAGGGAGAAGAGCCTGTGGATTCTCCGGAATGGCTGTTGTACGAGAATTCCGCCCAAGGCAGGAGCTGCCAAGGCAGGAGCTGCACCCAATCATCATGCTGAGCAGAGACAAAGTGACGTAGGTAGTTCTCCAAAGTCTGATTAACTCGTTCAACTTGCCCATTAGACTGAGGGTGGTATCCAGAAGAGAAGTCCAACTTGACCTCAAGTAGCCCACAGAGCGCTCTCCAGAATTTGGAAGTAAATTGTACCCCTCGATCGGACACAATGTGCAGAGGAAGGCCATAAAGGCGGAAGATGTGTTCGAAGAACAGACAGGCTAGTCGCTTAGCAGAGGGCAATCCAGGAAGCGGAATAAAATGTGCCATCTTGGAGAATCTGTCTACCACTACCCAGATTACAGAACAGCCATCAGAGGACGAGAGGTCTGTGATAAAGTCCATAGCAAAATGCTGCCAGGGAACTTCCGGAATGGGTAACGGTAGTAGCAAACCCGCTGGTTTGGTTCGGGAAACCTTGTTGCGGGCACAGGAGGTACAGGCAGACACAAATTCCCGGACATCTTTGGGTAGGGTCGGCCACCAGTAGTGACGGGACAGCAACTCAAGGGTCTTACATACCCCAGGGTGACCAGCGTACTTGGAGCAATGTCCCCAGAAGAGAATCTTCCTCCTCTTGGCTTGCAGAACAAAAATCTTCCCCGGAGGAATATCTTTTACTCGAACTGGCGCCACTGAAACCAGGCAGAACGGATCGATGATATGTTGAGGTTCCTCAATCTGATCTGCTGGGTCAAACGAACGGGAAAGCGCATCAGCCCTCACATTTTTGTCTGCCGGTCGAAAATGCAGAAAGAAATTGAATCGGGCACAAAAGAGTGCCCATCGAGCCTGACGTGGATTAAGACGCTGTGCAGACTGCAGATAAATCAGATTCTTGTGGTCAGTGTATATAACCACTGGAAGCAAAGCCCCTCCAGAAGGTATCTCCATTCTTCCAAGGCCATCTCGATAACAAGCAGTTCTCTATCACCGATGGAGTAGTTTCTTTCTGCGGAATAGAAGAGCTTGGAGAAGAAACCACACAAGACAAATTTCCCCTTGGAGGTCTTCTGTAGCAGGACTGCACCTGCACCAATAGAAGAAGCATCCACTTCTAGAAAGAACTGTTTGGAAGTGTCTGGATGATGGAGGACAGGAGAAGCAGCAAAGCAATCCTTGAGTTGTCGGTAAGCAGACTCAGCTTCAGGGGTCCATTTCTTTGCATCCGCCGCTTACTTAGTCAGCGCAGAAATAGGGGCTGTGAGGGAAGAGAAGTTTGGGATGAACTGCCTATAGAAGTTGGCAAATCCCAGAAATCTTTGAATGGCACGGAGACCTTGAGGACGGAGCCAATTCAGGATGGCAGAGACCTTCGCTGGGATCCATTTGCAGACCAGTGCAGGAAACAATGTACCCCAGAAAGGGTAAGGAAGACTGCTCAAAGACACACTTTTCGAGCTTGGCAAACAGACCATTCTCCCTTAAGCGCTGCAGAACCAGGCGCACTTGTTTCCGGTGAGTGGACAAGTCGGTTGAAAAAATGATAATATCGTCGAGATACACTACTACACACTTGTATAACAGGTCCCGGAAGATGTCATTTACAAATTCTTGGAAGACTGCAGGAGCGTTGCAAAGGCCGAATGGCATAACCAAGTACTCATAGTGGCCATCACGGGTATTGAATGCCGTTTTCCACTCGTCGCCTTCACGTATTCGGATCAGGTTATATGCACCACGTAGATCCAATTTAGAAAATATCTGTGCGCCTCGGATACAGTCAAACAATTCAGAAATCAGGGGCAGAGGATACTTGTTCTTGACTGTAATCTTGTTCAGTCCACAATAATCAATGCATGGACGGAGTGACCCGTCTTTCTTGGACACGAAGAAGAAACCGGCTCCAGCCGGCGAGGTAGACTTCCGGATAAATCCCCTCTCCAGATTCTCCCTAATATACTCGGCCATAGCCTGTGTCTCAGGCAGAGATAAAGGATAAACCCTTCCACGAGGAGGAGAAGTCCCAGGTAGAAGATCGATCGGACAGTCATAAGTCCGATGAGGTGGTAAAGTCTCCGCCTTCTTCTTACAGAAAATATCTCCAAAGGATGCAAATTGCGGAGGCAGACCAGGCAGGTTCACAGGAACCGGACGAGGAGACATTGGGTGAACCATCGACAGGCAGGAGGTTTGGTACTGAGGACCCCAGCGGAGAATATCCCCCTTTCGCCAGTCTAAGACGGAAGAATGTTGCTGTAGCCAGGGCAATCCCAGAATCACTGGGTCCGTGGAATCTGGCAGGACATAGAAGGCTATTTCTTCAGAATGTAGCACTCCGGCTTGGAGTTTCACAGGAGCAGTGATGAACTGAATAGGTTTGGGTAAGGCTTGTCCATTAACAATCGTTGCCACCAGAGGCTTTGCCAGACGGGTAGTGGAAAGCTGGCACTGGGTCATCAGGGCTTGATTAACAAAATTCCCGGCAGCGCCAGATTTCAGGAAGGCAGGTACCGATATACTGGTTTTCCCAGCAGACACCATTACAGGGATAAGAAGTTTGGGAGAATTGTCTTTTTCACCTAGGGTCACTTCTCCCAATGAGCCTAGGCGCTAAAGTTTTCCGCCTTCTGGGGGCAGGTACGAACAACATGTTCCTTTCCACCGCAGTAGAGGCACAAGTTCTCTGCTCGCCGTCGCTGGCGCTCCTGATCAGAGAGCTTCAGGCGATCCACCTGCATAGGCTCTTCAGATGGAATCGCAGCAGGAGTCTGAACAGTCCTCTGAAAGACAGGTGCGAGTTTAGACGTCTGCTTCATCCTTGCGGCCTGAGAAAAACGTTCACGAAACCGCACGTCTATGCGTGTGGCCAACGTGATCAAAGCGTCCAGAGAGCCAGGGAGGTCCCTTCCTGCAAGTTCGTCTTTAATGCGGTCACTCAGACCCTCCCAGAATACGGCTCGTTGAGCTTCACCATTCCAGGACAGTTCTGCGACCAGTGTACGGAACTGGATTGCGTATTGGCCCACTGTCCTAGCGCCTTGACGCAGACGAAGAAGAGCAGAGGCTGTAGACGAGGCACGGCCAGGTTCCTCAAATACTGTACGGAAAACAGTTAAGAAGGTCTGTAATCTTGCAGTCTTGGGTCCGCTTCACTCCCATATAGGATTAGCCCAAGCAAGAGCTTCTCCAGAGAACAGAGATACAATGAAAGCCACTTTTGCTCGGTCAGACTGGAACTTGTCTCCATGTAGCTAAAAGTGGATCAAGCATTGATTCAGGAACCCTCTGCAGGCCTTTGACTCACCGCTGAAACGTGGAGGCAAGGGAAGTTGGACAGCAGACGTGCCTTGGTATGCAGACGATGCAACGGAATTAGCAGGAGTTGCTGGGACCTGTAGTGCCGCAGGAGCAGTAGTGGGTAGAGCATCCAGACATGCAGAAATTGTGTTCAGACACTGCAGCAGGGCATCTTGGCGTTCACTCTGGCGTTGCAGCTCTTGGTATAAATCTTGTACCACAGGCGTGGGATTGCCAGCGGGGTCCATGGCCTGAGCAAACTGTAACGAATCAACGGGTGTGGACCCGCTGTGCCACTTACTGGTTTGGCTTTGGGCCAAACTTGGGATTGGAGTCTAAGTGTCCCCCTGGTTTTCACCCTTTATCCCGCTCCAGGATGCGGAAGCTGGACTCAGCTGCAGGGGAGACACCAGGTCGCTACCGCAAGAGTAGTCCCGGTTAAGTGGCAGCTGGCCGGGCCGGCCAGAAAGCCCCGATGCTAGCACCGGGGAACAGGCAATATAGCAGACAGCCGCAGGATAATGCTGAGCTGAACAAGCGCTATAGCAGAGCTAGTGCTGTGAGAACAGCAGAGCTGAGTTAGTCCAGGTGGAGCTGGTGTAACGATCTGCACAGCAGAGAGAGGCATGGTCGACAGTCCGGGTCTTTAACTTGAGAGCAGCGAGGTACAAGAGGATCAAGCAGAGACGAGGTCAGGATACAGGCAGAGGTCATAAACAGGATATCGAATGCAGGAACAACAGGAGCCTTAGCTGTAGGAAGTACAATATTGCTCAGGCATTGCAGGAAGGGGGAAGCACCCTTATAAAGTTGGTGCCTGGCCAGGATTGGGGAGAGGGCGGAATCAGGGGCGTGCATTAACCCTTAAGGTACCAGGACGCCTGCGGCTCCTACAAGATATAACAGAAGCTGTCGTAGCCTGCGACAGCGCAGGAAAGCGGGTCCGGAGCCTGCAGCGAAGAGGAGGAGCCCCGCGTGCAGCTCAACTGAGGTACGTAGTCGGACGCACTGCACGCTGGCGGCTGCCAACTGCCATTGTTACTTAATTATAAGCTCTTCTTAAATCCAACTTAGAAAACACCTTGGCTCCGACAATCTTATCAAATAAATCCGTGATCAAGGGAAGGGAATAAGGATCACGGACAGTAATAAGATTCAGTTCTTGGTCTAATATTGGTCTAATGGTCTAATATGTCCTTTTGCTAAACTCTTGGTAATATTCTCCCACATAGATACTCTTTCGGGTTGTGAAAGATTATATAACCGAGATTTTGGCAATTTAGCTCCGGGAATAAGATTGATCAGACAATCATACTCTCGGTGAGGCGGTAACTCCTGATCTCCACCCTTAGAGAATAAGCCCAAAAAATCAGAAAGAAAGGAGGTAACACCTTAGTGGATACCAGAGAAATAGATGCGCCGAGACAGTTGTCCATACAAAAATCACTCCAATTACTGATCTGTCTAGTTTGCCAATGTCCATCTTTACCACAAAAGAAACAGAGTCTTCTCTGAACCCTAAGGTTCTTATTACCAAGGCATGAAGAGACCTGACCCAACTGCATAGGCTCATCATCAGACACTGGCTCAAGTGTCTCTGTGCCCCGAGGGACAGAAGAGATAGTTTCTCCATATGATAGTGCATCCAGGTTGAGGGGAACCTTGCACCTCTCTCTCAGGCATCTATCAATCCGCTAGGGACATAGCTGCCTCCAAAGAATCAGGGTTTTCATGAAACGCAAGGGCGTCTTTTAGTCTCTCAGACAGCCCCTGACAGAACTGACTATGGAGTGCTGGGTCATTCCACTACGAGTCAGTCGCCCATCTTCTAAATTCAGAATATGACTCAGCAGAACGTTCTCACTGACTCAAGCTACGCAGCTTAGATTCGACCAGAGAGACCCAGTCTGGATCATCATAAATCAGGCCCAGGGCTCTGAAAAGTTCACCTTTCAGCAGAGAAATGATAATCCCCATTCTTTGATTTTCGTCCCCAGATGAGATCAGACGCAGACGAAAATACAATTTACAAGACTCTGAACCAAACAAAATTATCACTTCCCCAGAAAACTGGGAGGGCGACCTTAGGTTCAAGGCTGACCTGGTTCCCACTAGCGGTACCAGACACCAGAGATCTCTGACACTGTACAACCGAATTACAGAGGTCAGCTACCTCCAAAGACAATCCTTGCATGCGATCCACCAGTGAACCAACAGCTTCCATTTCCGCAAAGGGCAAAGGAAAAGAAAATGATGGTATTGGCGGTTTATAATGTCACGGTAAGTGATGGAAGGGAAGAAAGCCAAATACAACAACAGTAACAAAACACCAGACTAGGCCCCAATCCCTGAACCTTTCCCTGACTGCTGAGAGCAAGAGCAAATCCTAAAGGTGGAAGTACTCATGCGCCGGAACCTAAGTCCTGCTGAAACAAACCCTCTGCTAGGGAGCAGGAGAAAGACAACCTGGTCCTTCAACCGTGAAGGAACCAGCGCCTCCCTGAGGCCTAGTCAGAACACACAACAAAAAGAAGAAAGGAGGACTTAGCTTTAGACGGATGGGGAGCAGGAGATCCACCAAACACTAGCTGAGAACCCCAGGAGGAAATATAAACCGGAAGGGCTGCAGTGAGAGGCGGGTATAAATAGAGCCACTAAATAGCTAAGAGCAGAACCTGTGGAAAGGTGGGATCCTGCCCAACAACAAACAGCAAGGAAAAAGAGAAAGATCTGTCAGATAGACTCACGTGCAGCAAGTCTATCAGATCTTCTCAGGAATCTCACAGGGCAGGCAGTGACAGGTGCTTCCATTGCTCCTTTGAAGTTAAGTCTTTTCTTTCCCTTTTGTATTTTGTTTTGGTTCCGTGTGTCGCATTTCCCTATTGTTTGTATTAGGCCTGAAGGAGACTCCTGTTCGTCCTTCTATTTGGAGGAACAGGTAGTCAAGTCCCTGCCATTAGTACCAGGGTTATGTAGGGCTAGATAGGACTCTAGGTATTCCTGCATATGAACTCACCTACCTTTGGTGTCTGTTCATACTGGTAGTCAGTCAGGATTTTGGTTAGGGTTTTCACTAGGAGGTGTTCATTTTCCTTCCCTAGCTTTCCGGTCTGAATCTCTGTTCCCCCCCCTCCTTCCCTCCTATGCTCGGTGTGGTGTTTTCCTCCCACACCGAAGCGTGACATATACACTGGGCACAACATATCTGTGTAAAAATTCAAATTCTCACTTTGCACCATCTACAGTGAATTGATTTTTTCAAAACATCTGTTGGGTCAAAATGCTCACTACATCCGTTCGTAAATTCTATGAGGGGTGTTGTTTCTAAAATGGGTCACTTTTTTTATTTATTTAATCACCGTGCATCTGCAGTTGTTGGCCACTGCTGTATAAATCACCAAATTTTGATGATCTTTCCGGATACTGTAGTCCACCCATTCCATTTATTACTTTAGTTGCCCTCCTCTGAAGAGTCTCCTGCTCTGCTATGTCTGCCTTGTTCACACAGGCCCAGAACTGTACACAGTACTCCATGTGTGGTCTGACTAGTGATTAGTAAAGGGGCTGGACTATGTTCTTATCACGGGCATCTATGCCTCTTTTGAGTCTTTTTCTATGTCAGTGTTAGGCCTCTTGCACACGAACGTGCCGTGTTTTGCGGATTCACGAAATTTGTGGAATGGAACAGACGGCCCTTTATAGAAATGGAGTGCTGCCCGCATCTTTTGCGGCCCCATTGAAGTAAATGGGTCCGCACCCAAACCGCAAAAAATGCGTGTGCAAGAGGCCTTAGCCGATATTTTACCATTTAGTAAGTACTGGTGACTTGTTTTTCCTTCCCATGTGCATGACCTTACATTTGTCAGTGTTAAACCTCATCTGCCACTTCTCTGCCCAAGCCTCCAATCCATCCAGATCCATCTGTAGCAGTATACTGTCCTCTTCCATGTTATTTACTTTACACAGTTTAGTATCATATCCAAAAATTTACATTTTACTGTGCTAGCCTTCTACATCATTAATAAATGTATTGCAGATAATAGGTCCCAATAATGACCCCTGTGTTAGGCCTCTTTCACACTTACGTTGTGAAGATCCGGCGTGCACTTCCGTCGCCGGAATGCACGCCGGATCCGGCACAACGCAAGTGAACTGAAAGCATTTGAAGACTGATCAGTCTTCAAAATGCTTTCAGTGTTACTATGGCAGCCAGGACGCTACTAGCGTCCTGGTTGCCATAGTAGCAGTGTGGAGCGGGAGAGCGGAATACTTACATTCCGTGCGGCTCCCAGGGCGCTCCTAAATGACGTCAGAGCACCCCGCGCGCATGGATCACGTGATCTATGCACTGGGGCGCCCTGACGTCATCCTGGAGCGTCCCGGGAGCCGCACGGAATGTAAGTATGCCGCTCCCCCTACTCTTTACTATGGCAACCAGGACTTTAGCGTCCTGGCTGCCATAGTAACCATTGACAAAAAGCTAAGCGTCGGATCCGGCGATGCGCCGAAACTACGTTTAGCTTAAGGCCGGATCCAGAGTAATGCACTTCAATGGGCATTAATTCGGGATCCTGCGTTATGGCATGTCTTCCGGATTTTTGGACGGAGACAAATCCGCAGCATGCTGCGCTTTTGTCAACGTCCAAAAAACTTTCACATACTGAACGGAAGACATCCTGATGCATCCTGAACGGATTTCTCTCCATTCAGGATGCATGGGGTTAATCCTGATCAGTAGCTTTCCGTCCTAGAGACCCGAGGACGGTTCTCTAGGACGGAAAGCTAAAACGCTAGTGTGAAAGAGGCCTTACCCCAGGTAACAGGTCAGTGACAGTGAGCCAATCTGAGTGTGTACCGTTAATAACCACCCTCTATTTTCTGTCACTCAGCCAGTTACTTACCCACATACACACATTTTTCCCCAGTTCAAGAATTCTCATTTTATATACTAACCTTTTATGTGGCACAGTATCAAATGCACAACATTTGAATATTGGCACAACATTTGCTAAGCGCCAACCCTTTTGAAACACTTTTTTTCATTATAGAGTCCTTAAATATAGAAATAAGGGTCTGCCCATTAAATTACTTAATTCTCTTAGAATAGGGGATGTACAGTATGCTATCTTGACCTGATAATTTGTCTATTGTTATGTTTTTAAGATATTGCTGCACTTCTTCCTGAGTCAGACAAATGACATTTAATGGGAAGTTTACTATGACACTCTGCATTTCATCTGACAGTTCATTTCCTCAGTGAATAACATAGTAACATAGTATATAAGACCGAAAAAAGACATTTGTCCATCCAGTTCGGCCTGTTTCCTACAAGTTGATCCAGAGGAAGGCAAAAAACCCCTGTGAGGCAGAAGCCAATTTTCCCCACTTATGGGAAAAAAAATTCCTTCCCGACTCCAATCAGGCAATCAGAATAACTCCCTGGATCAACGACCCCTCTCTAGTAGCTATAGCCTGTAATATTATTACACTCCAGAAATAAATCCAGTCCCCTCTTGAATTCCTTTATTGTACTTACCATCACCACCTCCTCAGGCAGAGAGTTCCATAGTCTCACTGCTCTTACAGTGAAGAATCCTTTTCTATGTTTGTGTACAAACCTTCTTTCCTCCAGACGCAGAGGATGTCCCCTCGTCACAGTCACAGTCCTGGGGATAAATAGATGATGGGACAGATCTCTGTACTGACCCCTGATATATTTATACATAGTTATTAGATCTCCCCTCAGTCGTCTTTTTTCTAAAGTGAATAACCCTAATTTTGATAACCTTTCAGGGTACTGTAGATCCCTCATTCCAGTTATCACTTTAGTTGCCCTCCTCTGAACCCTCTCCAGCTCTGCTATGTCTGTCTTGTTCACAGGAGCCCAGAACTGTACACTCTACTCCATGTGTGGTCTGACTAGTGATTTGTAAAGTGGTAGGACTATGTTCTCATCACGGGCATCTATGCCCCTTTTGATGCAACCCATTATCTTATTGGCCTTGGCAGTAGCTGCCTGACACTGTTTTTTGCAGCTTAATTTGCTGTTTATTAAAATACAGTGGAGAAAAAAATATTTAATAGATTCACTTTCTCCTCATCACCCTCTACAAATTCTCCCTCATCACTCCTTAAAGGGCCAACACTTTCATTTTACTTAGGCTAGTTTTACACTATTGTTTGTGAGATCCCAGTTGATCCAGCAGAGAACAGCGTGCCGTGTCCCTCTGGATCCGGCACAGCCAGAAGCTACATGATTGATGTCCGGTCCCATTAATGCCTTATAGTTTTTCAATGCTTCCTCACTACCTTTATTGACTCCTTTACAATTCTGTTTATCCACATTGTCTTTTTCTTGTTCCTCACCCTTTTATTTCCATAAGGCATGTACCTCTCAAAAATACAGTTTAGGATTAGTCACTATTTCCCAGGTGTCCTCCAACCTGCACATCTGTTGTTATGTCAGGTCTATTGGTTATTGAGGAGAAAGAGGATGAGATTCCGGATTGGATGGCCCAATCCTCCTCTCAGTCACAGCAGGATGACATGGAGCTGACTTCTGAGTCTGACTCTGTGCCTTGGAGCCAGGGGTCACAGCATTCATCCTGCTCCTCCTCATTGCAGCCCCAGAGAAGCTTTTCAGTGAAGTCCTCTCTTTCTTCACTGCCAAGTGGGGTGCTTTCCTTTTTCCTAAGATGTGGCAACAAAACCCCACCTAGCCCTACAGCTGATAGTCAAGAGAATCTCCCTGTTGACGACTTGTGTGAGAGAAGTTAGCATTTGGATGCCTTGAGGAGATTCAGGAGTAGACTAGAGACCCCATACATAGCTGTGTTGGTGGTGGTAGTAGTGGCACCTGTAGCCATGGTATTGGCAGTGAGGGCAGCAACAGTGGCAGTCAAGGAAAATGCAGAGGAGGGAAATGGGGGAGGGCCAAGGAGCCTACCATGATAGCTCACAGTCTGATAGAAGTGGCATAGAGGATGAGGACTCTGATTATGGTTGTGTGTTGGGCAGGACCTTTATGCTGTATCAGGGTGCTAAGGAGGAGGTAACATCAGAAGAGGAGGAGGGTGGTGGCAGTGGCAGAAATAAGGAGCAGAGGCAGCTTAGCTGCCATGGCAATATCAGTTTTGTTAAGTGAAGATGCCACTGACACTGTGGGTGCATTAAGCCCAAAATATGGCAGAGCTAAGCCTAGCTTGGCTGTTTCTAGCTCTGCGTGAGTATCTACTATCTGGCAGTATTTCTCCACCCTGCCGGAAGACAGAAACATTGGCTTGTCCAAGCTATGCAAGAATAAAAATAAAAAGAGACAGTGACCGTCCCACGTAAGGGAGGTCGGTGCGTGAGCACCTCTCCTTAAAGCTGCTCAGAGACTAAAAATACAAAAATGCAAAAGGGGCAGCAACATACTAAAACATAACTTTTAATAATGTTAGGTATAAAAAAATTCATAAGAAGGAATCCCTTACAACAAATAACAGCTGGGTCTAGGGAGATGAGCGCGCTTTAACAGTCACACTGGTTACATGTGCATATAGGCAGGCTCGGACTGGCCCACAGGGATACAGGGGAATCCCCCGGTGGGCCCCAGGGCAAAATGGGCCCCTAGTCTCCCACCCCCTGCACAAGTGGCACATAACACAGTTGACTTACTGTACTACATACATATATACAGTGTACAGCACCTCCACCAGCCTATGTTCATATAAAAAACTTGTTAGATTATTTATTATATTTCAATGTATCCGCACAGTGGGCCCACAAAATAAATTTTACTGGTGGGCCCTAGGTACCCCAGTCCGACACTGCATATAGGTGTCTTGTGCAGAAATGCGCTCTTGTCCCAGTCAGACGCCAAAAGACTAACGCCTTGCTAATAAGTGTGGTCATAAGCTAGCCAGGTTAGGCATAGAGTAGGTTGCATGTAAACACATCCCAGTCCACCAGTCCAACGTAGCTGCCACGACAATATCTGCTTTGGTAAATGGAGATGCCGCTGACACTGTGGGTGCATTAAGCCCAAAACATGCCGGAGCTATGCCATGCTTGGTTGTTTCTAGCTCTGCGTGAGTATCTACTATCTGGCAGTATTTCTCCCCCCTGCCGGAAGACAGAAACATTGGCTTGTCCAAGCTCTGCAAGAGTAAAAATAAGCCATGGGCAGGCAAACACAAACACCGGCACCACATCTCTTTATTAAACCACTTGAAGCGGCATTACCCCACCCCATGGGCAAACAGAGGTAGCAGCCAGGCTGCAACAAGAGTTTCCTCCTTTTCCCAGTCTCTCTTGCAGCAGCCAGGCTACATTCATTGACATTACAATGTCTTTCACATTGTGATCATCACTTTCTGCTTCTCCCACTCAGACTCCTCCTCCTCCTATGCTCCATCGTCAGTCATCAATAAAGGAATGCGTGGCCTGGAAACAACTATACATGCCCAGGAGTCCGCTGGTGAGCAACGTTAATTCCCACCTGGCCAACTTGCTGGCGATACAGTCACTGCCGTACCATTTAGTGGAGTCTGCTGCCTTTTAGAAGCAGATGCCGTGCGTTCAGCCTCGCTATAAGATATCTAGCTAGTATTATTTCTCCCAAAAAGCCATCCATGACTTGTACTCTCATGTGGGTCGTTCCTTGTGATTCTTTTTGTGTGGCAAGTTGCACGCCACGGTGGACACCTGGAGCAGCTGTTATTGCCAGGGACAATACATGTCTTTTATAGTCCACTGGATCAATGTTTTTTGCGTCAGAGGCGAGGCAGCAGCCCAACAACAAGGTTAGGTCCTTTTGACCCCCACGATTGTGTTGGCCTGGCTTTCACACCAGGCACTTCTCCACCTCCTCCTCCTCCATGGACAATCTCCTGTCCCCAACAGCAGCAGGGCACAGTGTTGTCACCCCCACACACACTTCCTATCACATGCCTCAAGTCAAGCAATGCCACACAGATGAGCAGTTGCTAAAGTACATCAAGCAGCAAACATCCCGCTTGCTGTCACCCCCCCCCCCCCGACTTCAAGTGCGCAAGGTGGTCTGAAACAATGGCCGCAACATCATGACTGCGCTTGACCTAGAAGAAATAACACATGCTACCTGCATGGCACACGTCATTTGCCTAGTTGTGCAACACTTTTACAAAAAGTACACTGGCTTGCACAATGTGCTGGCAATGTCCAGGAGACTGTCCTCGCATTTTAGCCATTCTTCTGTGGAGAGAAATACTCTCCTGGACTTGCAGCAATAGAATGTTCTGCTGCTATACCGCTTAATCCACAATGTTCGAACTCACTGGAATTCAACATTGCACTTAATCAAGCGTCTGTATTAGCAGCGGAAATCCATGAATGATTCTGTCATGCACTAGACCACTAAATGAGGAAAAGTTGGAGGTGGAGTAGCACAAGGATGATGATTAGAAATGCAAAGTTTTGAAAAATTATATTTGGACGATTAGCTGAACTTTGTCAAAAAATTTGATTTGTTCAGAATTAATTTGGCACGAATTGAGATAAATCTGGTATACCAAGGCCCCTCTGCCTAATCATATTCATCCCACTTGGTGGCCCAATCTCAGTGTGAAGGCTTGGAACTTAACTCCTTAAGGACACATGACGTATGGGTACGTCATGTGTCCAGTCCCTAAAGATGGCACCCGCTCCCGCTGCGCTGGGGTCCGGCTGATTCCTGTAGCTGACCCCCGCAGCTGATGATCGCGGTCGGCAGCGCTGCCGACCGCGATCATTTAACCCCGCAGATGCCGTGATCAATCCTGATCACGGCATCTGCACGCGCTAAAACCGAAAGTAAAACTTCGGCAGCGCTCCGGCTCCCTAGTGGTGATCGGGAGAATCGGAGCGCTAGTAGGGATAGCCTCAAGCCTTTCATTCAGCTTGAGGCTATCACTACTATTTCCTATGGAGCCCTTGTTAGCAATAGGGCTTCATAGGAAAGTAGTAAATGCTCATAAACTCCAATACAAGTGTATTGGAGTTTATGATAGAAGCAATCAGGTAACTGATTTATATAGGTCCCTATGGGATCTATATAAAAGTGTAAAAAAAATTAAAAAATAAATTAAAAAAACCTAAAAATTTAAATCACCCCCTTTCCCCAAAATTAAAATAAAATAATAAAAAAAATAAAAAAAATACACATCATGGGTGTCGCAATGTGTGAAAACGTCCATAGTATAAAAATATAAAAATATATTTCACATACGGTAAACAGAAAAACGGAAAAAAGCGCCCAAATGGCCGATTCGCCGTTTTTGGACGCTCTATTTCCTCAAAAAAAATTAAATAAAAAGCGATCAAAAAGTCCTACACACCCCATAATGGTATCAACTAAAAGTAAAGATCGCCCCGCAAAAAATAAGCCCCCATACAGCGCCATACACTTATATACAAATACGTTATAGCGGTCAAAACATGGCGACAAAAAAAAAACGCAAGAAAAGCTATACATATTGGGTATCGCCGGATTCGTACTGACCTGTAGAATAAAACTAAATGGTCAGTTTTATCGCAAATCAAACGTCGTAATTTAGAAACCCGTAAAACTGTGGTGAAATTGCTTTTTTTTTGCAATTTCACCCCATTTGGAATTTTTTTCCCGCTTCCCACTACACCGTATGCATTATTAAATGATGGCGTTGGAAAGTACAACTTGTCCCGCAAAAAATAAGCCCTCATAAGGCCATGTGAACGGAAAAATAAAAAAGTTATGGCTCTTGGAAGGCATAGAGCGCAAAACGAAAACGCAAAAAACGCTATCAAAACGCAAGAAAAGCTATACATATTGGGTATCGCCGGATTCGTACTGACCTGTAGAATAAAACTAAATGGTCAGTTTTATCGCAAATCAAACGTCGTAATTTAGAAACCCGTAAAACTGTGGTGAAATTGCTTTTTTTTTGCAATTTCACCCCATTTGGAATTTTTTTCCCGCTTCCCACTACACCGTATGCATTATTAAATGATGGCGTTGGAAAGTAAAACTTGTCCCGCAAAAAATAAGCCCTCATAAGGCCATGTGAACGGAAAAATAAAAAAGTTATGGCTCTTGGAAGGCATAGAGCGCAAAACGAAAACGCAAAAATGTAAAAACCCTGTGTCCTTAAGGGGTTAAACTGCTGGGAGAAAGCAGGGAGAGTGCAGGTGGAGTCTATTGTCATGTGCATTATTTTCTAGTGCAGCCTCATACTTAATCCATTCTGTAGGTACTGTGCCATCAGTATTACAGGCAGTTGAAATTTATCACCGTTTATGTCACTGTGCAGGGCTCCAAGATTCATAGCTAATCCCTTCTGTTAGCTGCAGAATTACTGTGCATCAGTATTATGGGCCAAACAAAAGCATCAGGTCTAATTTATCGCCATAGACTTAACTGTGCAGTGCGTCAAGATTCAAGTCATCAGCAGCAGTAATAGTGTGCACCATGGTTCATAGCTAATCCCTTCTGTTAAACAAAAAGAAAAGCATACCGAACCCTTTCTGTAAAGCAAAGTAGAGTGGGGATGGTGGCAGCAGCAGTAGTGGCCCCATGACAGAGTAGGGACAGTGGCAGCAGCAGTAGTGGGCCCCATGACTGAGTGGGGATGGTGGCAGCAGCAGCAGCAGTGGCCCCATGACAGAGTGGGGAGAGGGGCCCGCAGCAGTGGCAGCAATTTTGTGTTAATATCACTGTTTATTTTTCTGTTTCAGTATCAGTAAGTCAAAAACAGGAGTGGGTCCAAAACAGAGATATAATGTAAAGGAATTGTTTGCATCTCATCTGTGTTTTGGACACACTCCTTCTTTTGGCTTACAAATTTTGATCAAATACTCACCAACTACTGACTGTGTGAAAGAGGCCAAACAGATGCTCAAAATACAGGATCCTTTTTTTCTGTTCCTCTGACAGTTTAAAAGTAGGGAAAAATAAACTATCACGTGAACACGGACAAACAGGGAAAATAGTGGTCCCATGATAGAGTGGGGAGGTGGGGCAACAGCAGTGGCATACAGCACAAAATGGTGGTAGATCACCAAATCCAACAACAGCAGTGTACTAAAAAGGCCCAGTGTCATACATATCTAGTAGGCCAAGAAGCCCCTTTGTAGAAATGGCAGTAGAGGCAGCAGGTTGACGGCAGCATCAGAGTGGTGGTAGCACCACATGGCCAGAAGTGAAGGCACATTTTGTAGAATATTCCATTGTGCCAGCACAATACTGTATGATGATCATTAGTGGCAGAATGATCTAGCTGTTGCACCAGGCACCGGTGGCTGGAAATCCTGGTTGATCCATGCCTGAATGCAAGGCAGTCATGGCAGTGGAGCGTGAGCATAGAGGGTCCCCCTGGTCAGACCTTTAGGAGGATGGGCAATGGTGTTCGTACGCAGCGACCAACCTACTACACAGCAAGTCTCTGTAGTAGTCCATTTTTACATCCCTCTCAGAAGGTCAAAAAAATGCCCCCATTTTTGACCGATAGTGAAGGTCTAACAATGTGGATAGTCAGTAATCAAAACTCTGCGGAATCCTGACAATTCGGCTGTCAGAAGCATACAAGAAAGCACGCATCTGGCCATTTCTGCAAGGGACTCGGAGGGCCTCCCTCTTCATTGCACACTGCCACGATCTGTCGTGGTCATCTGCGTCATCTTTGTTGTCACCCTCCAGCTCCTCTCCTGTTGCTTGGGCAGATAAACCACCTAGTTGTATATATAATTAAAGTGGCCTATTCAAATAGCATGTGTCACGCATGAGCTGCCACTGGCTAACAAGGAAGTTATACTGGGGAGTAGACCTATCCATCTGCTGCATTAAAAAAATCATTGAGCGCCTTATTCTGCTGGTATCGGCAGTCTAAAATATGTAGCGTGGAGTTCCAATGGGTGGAAATGTGCATATCAGGCGATATTGGGGAAGAATTTTGCCTATGCAGCTCAAGAAGGGTATGTTTGGTATGGTAAGAGTGGCTGCACAGTTTACTGGACATTTTTTTTAAAAGACATTTATCATGCAGGGCGCATAGGTCAGCCCTCCATGACGCTGTGCAGACAAAATGTTCTTCCCGTTATCAGTAACTATGGTTCATATCTCCACTTGTTGAGGAGACAGCCAGTGTTCGATTATTTTATTGATGACACTTAGCAGTTCCTCCGCAGTGTGGCTCCATTTGCCCAGGCTGACCAGTTGCAGGACCACGTGACAATGCCTAGCCTTGCATAGGTTATATGCTGGAGGAGCACTGTGAACTATTCCTACATTGGAGGATGAGGAGGTAGAGGAGTAGTGACACATAAATCCCAGCATTACAACATGGAGGTGGCATTGCTATCACCTGGCCAATTTGCTGGTGTGCCTGGGCCGGAACCACATATACCCTGTGTGCTGTGAATGACTTACAATGGGGAAAATAAGTATTTGATACACTGGTGATTTTGCAAGTTTTCCCACCTACAAAGAATGGAGAGGTCTGTAATTTTTATCGTAGGTACACTTCAACTGTGAGAGACAGAATCTACTAAAAATAATTAAATGCAGGAAATCACATTGTATGATTTTTAAATAATTAATTTGCGTTTTATTGCATGAAACAAGTATTTGATACAATAGTAAAACGGAAATTAATATTTGGTACCGAAACCTTTGTTTGCAATTACAGAGGTCAGACGTTTCCTTTAGTTCTTGACTAAGTTTGCACACACTACAGCAGGGTTTTTGGCCTGCTCCTCCATACAGATCATCTCCAGATCTTTCAGGTTTCGGGTCTGTCAGTGGGCTAAATTTAGTTTGAGCTCCCTCCAAAGATTTTCAATTAGGTTCAAGTCTGGAGACTAGCTAAGCCCACTCCAGGACCTTGAAAAAGTTCTTACTGAGCCACTCCTTAGTTGCCCTGGCTGTGTTTTTCGCGTCATTGTCATGCTGGAAAACCCAGCCATGACCCATCTTCAGTGCTCTTACCGGAGGAGGTTTTGGCCAAAATCTCGCGATACATGGCCTCATCCATCCTCTCTTCAATGCGGTGCCGTCGTCCTGTCCCTTTTGCAGAAAAGCATCCCCAAAGTATGATGTTTTCACCCCCATGCTTCATAGTTGGGACGGTGTTCTTGGGGTTGATACCAAACAATTCTATTTTGGTCTCATCTGACCACATGACCTACTCCCATGCCTCCTCTGATTATCCAGACGGTCATTGGTGAACTTCAAACGGGTCCGGACATGTGCTGGCGTGAGCCGAGGGACCTTGTGTGCCCTGCAGGATTTTAATCCATGACGGTGTAGTGTGCTACTAACGGTAATCTTTGGGACTGTGGTCCCAGCTCTCTTCAGGTCAATGACCATGTCCTCCTGTGTAGTTCTGAGCTGATTCTTCACCTCTCTCAGAATCATTCTTACCCCACGAGGCGAGATCTTACATGAAGCCTCAGACTGAGGAAGATTGACAGTCATCTTGTGTTTCTTACATTTTATAATAATTGCTCCAACAGTTGTTGCCTCCTCGCCAAGCTGCTTGCCTATTGTCCTGTAGCCCATCCCAGCCTTATGCGGGTCTACAATTTTGTCACTGGTGTCATTAGATAGCTCTTTGGTCTTGGTGATGGTGGAGAGGTTGGAGTGTGATTGAGTGTGTGGACAGGTGTCTTTTATACAGGTAACGAGTTCAAACAGGTGCAATACAGGAAATGAGTGCAGAGTAGGAGGGCTTCTTAAAGAAAAATTGGTAAGCAAATCAAATACTTGTTTCATGCAGTAAAATGCAAATTAATTATTTAAAAATTATACAATGTGATTTTCTGGATTTTTTTTTTACATTCTGTCTCTCACAGTTAGGCCTCTTGCACACGGGCGTCATGTTTGACGCCCGGATAAGATGCGGGTGCGTTGCGGGAATCGCCGCGATTTTTCCCTGCGAGTGCAAAGCGTTGTCATGCGTTTTGCACGCGCGGGAGAAAAATCGGCACTTTTGGTACCCAGACCCGAACCTGCACTTCTTCACAGAAGTGCATGTTTGGGTCAGAAATTGTCCCGCTGGTATTATTTCACATTATAACATAGTTATAATGTAAAATAATACCCTTGGCCATCTCCCTAATGTTTAAACAGGTGCAGAATGGGTTAAAAATAATAAACTAATCATAACTTACCTGTTCCATTTGATCGCGAAGCCCGGCCTCCTCTCCGTTAGCTTGAAAGATGAAAAGGACCTGTAATGATGTCACAGCATCACATGGCCCAATCACCTGCTCCATCACTATGGTGATGGAGCATGTGATTGGTCCATGTGACCACGTGACATCATCCAAGGTCCTAAGCACTAGCCACAGCCTGAGGATAGTGATTAAGGACCTTGGATGATGTCACATGGTCACATGGACCAATCACATGCTCCATCACCATAGTGATGGAGCAGGTGATTGGGCCATGTGATGTGACGTCATCACAGGTCCTTTAGATCATCGATGCTGCAGGGAAGAGAGGACAGATCGCGACTACGCGATCAAGTGGCTAAGGTAAGTTAACTTTTATTATTTTTAACCCCTTCCTCTTCATTTTACACAGCATTCTTTATTAAGAATGCTATTATTTCCCCTTATAACCATGTTATAAGGGGAAATAATAGAGATTGGGTCCCGTTGCTAAGCAACAATGCGGGAAAATCGCAACGCATCCGCACTTGGTTGCGGATGCTTGCGATTTTCCCGCATCCCCATTCACTTCTATGGGGCCTGCGTTGCGTGAAAAACGCAGAATATAGAACATGCTGCGATTTTCACGCAACGCAGAAGTGATGCGTGAAAATCACCGCTCATGTGCACAGCCCCATAGAAATGAATGGGTCCGGATTCAGTGCGGGTGCAATGCGTCCTCCTCACGCATTGCACCCGCACGGAAAACTCGCCCGTGTGAAAGGGGCCTTAAAGTGTACCTACGATAAAAATTACAGACCTCGCCATTCTTTGTAAGTGGGAAAACTTTCAAAATCACCAGTGTATCAAATACTTATTTTTCCTACTGTATATTGTCCTTGGCAATAGTTATAACTCCATACGTCAGCGCTTGCGTAAACTCTACCGGACACCCAGAGGCCCAAGGACTGGCCCACCTTCTGCTCAATGTACTGTATGTGTGCAGGGCTGGTACAGGTTTTTTGGAAAAGTAATGTCAGCTTGGGACTTTTTACCTTGGCTGGGCATAAGTCATAATTTCTCTGAAATGTGCAGTCAACTACATGGAAAGGGAGAGACTGTAGTACCGGCAACTTGGCCAGTTGCACATTCAGCCTCTGCGCTGTTGGATAAGTGCATGCATACTGTTTTCTGTTAGCAGTCGCCTCAGTGATCAATTACTGTCGAAACAAGTGAATGAGGAATCAGGAGCTATAAATGACGTTGAAGTCGATGTGAAGGAACAACACCTTCTTTCTGCTGACATTGGCAAGCCCTGACTGCTGGAGAGAAGGTGCGCGGTGTTGAAGATGCAACGGTTGCTGCATCAGGCTGTAATATTAAATGAGTGGCATGGTTTTCCCACGACCCATTATGGTGATGCTCCATGTATTAACACAGGGCTGTCGTGTAAACATTAGCACCCTGGCTGTGCCTCACCTTCTGCCCACATTTTATACCACCACGCTACCATCCCAATGTGACTTTCCCACACTGCCAAGTATGGCATTTTCCCTCCACTGATGCCTGCCTGCCGCTTTTATGAACCTGTGCACTTCTAGTGGGTTACCTTGAGTAGCAGACAGTGTATCCCTCCCACGTTTGGCTGCAGATCTCCCACTACTTCCACCCTGCTGTCTTACAGGCACATTGCCACCGTCACCAACTGATGATGATGATGCCTCCTCTTCACCCAGCTCCCACTTGCGATCGACTACATTGTCATCTATACTGGTTTGTTCCCAACTAATCTTACCCTCACCTGTCTCTTGCAGACGTCCCTGACCTCTCGCAACATGTGCTCTCATCCAACTGTCACCATCGGTAGTTGCACGCCTAGAGGAGTTCGGAGTGGACCTCACCTCTAAGTCTGTAACTGCTGGCTGTCCTCAAAAAGCTCATCCTTGCTGAAAAGTGGAGCAGAGCCGGCAGCATACCTTACTTGGCTACCAGAAGGAGCACCAAAAGCAAGAGGCAGGTTCAGGACAGGTGTGGGCACAGAGGCAGTTCCTGGGCCACGTCAACTAAGAGTAGTGTCAGTGGAACCCACAGATTACTGGCTGTGTGTATCTGTTGTTACCTGAGATAATGCTGAAGAGCGAGTCAACCATTCTAATACAGATGGATTGTTGGTCAAAACATGACCGCTGGATGACAGTGGCAGCTCTGGCCTGTTGGTGCGGCTGCTGCTACCACCAACCCTTCTTCTGCTACTTGGGCCAGCTACAGCAACATATTTTCCATTGCCCGTTCCTTTGGAGGGCCCAGGCAACTGTCTGTTGGGCATAGTGTACAGTAACTGAATCAGTATAGTAACAGATTAAGTGTAAATGGCACAGCAGAAAAAAGCGGGGCTATATTAGACTGCCCGCTGAGACCAAGTCTGACGCACAGAAAGTCTATGTACAGTATATCAGAACAGATTAAGTATGAATGGCGCAGCAGGTGAACAAGATAAAAGCGGAGATATATTAGACCGCCTGTTAAGGTTGAGTCTGACGCACAGTAAATATATATATTAACCCTTTCAAGACCAAGCCATTTTTTACCCTTGTGACTAGGCTTAATTTTGCAAATCTGACATGTGTCACTTTATGAGCTAATAACTTTGGAATGCTTTTGTTTATCAAAGCCACTCTGAGACTCTTTTCTCGTGACATCTCGTACTTGATGTTTAGGGTAAATTTGAGTCGATAAGTTTTACCTTTATATTATATAAAATCCAAAATTTACAAAAAATTTGGAAACAAAATGTAATTTTCTAAATTTGAATTTCTACGCATTAAAGCCAGATAGTTATACCTCATTAGATAGTTTTACTTAAGATTCCCGATATGTCTACCTTACGTTGGCATCATTTTGAAAGTTACATTTTATTTTTTAGGTAGTTAGAAGGCTGAGAAGTTAAGAAGCAATTTTTTTTTATTTTATATAACATTTTTAAAACCGACTTTTTCAAAGATCAATTTAGTTCTGAAGTCACTTTGAGGGCCTTACATAATAAAAACCACTCATAAATGACCCCATTTTAGAAACTACACCGTTCAAATTGCTCAAAACTTTACAGTTTTACAAACTATGTTAACCCTTTAGGTGTTCCACAAGAATAAAAGTAATATAGTGGGGAAATTTGCAATTTTCAGTTTTTGTGCAGATGTTTTATTTTTTCAGCCAATTTTCCCATAATACAGCAAGGGTTAACAGCAAAACGAACCTCAATATTTATTTCCCTGATTCAGAAGTTTACAAAAACACCCCATTTATGTTTGTAAACTGCTGTATGAGCACACGGCAGGGTTCAGAAGGAAAGGAGCAACATATGGTTTTTGGAGATCAGATTTTACTGGAATGGCTTTGGGTGTCATGTCATATTTGAGGGCATACTAGGGCACCCCTACAGTAGAAACACCCCAAAAGTGACTCCGTTTTGGAAACTACACCCCTCAAAGAATTTATTGAGGCATGTACTAACTACTTTGACCTCAGAGGCTTTTTATAATATTTAGAAACACTTGGTTGTGAAAATGTACATTTATATTTTTTACAAGAAAAAGTCACTTAAAGAGAACCTGTCATCAATTTTATGCTGACCTCACTGAGGGCAGCATAAATTAGTGACAGAAATGCTGATTTCAGCGGTGTATCACTCATTAGCTTAAAGTCAGTGGTTGCCGAGAACCAGCATCATAATCATTGCAGCCCAGGCCTTTAACCACCTCAGCCCCCCAGCTTAAACACCCTTAATGACCAGACCACTTTTTACAATTCTGCACTACACTACTTTCACGGTTTATTGCTCGGTCATACAACTTACCACCCAAATCTACCTCCTTTTCTTCTCACTAATAGAGCTTTCATTTGGTGGTATTTCATTGTTGCTGACATTTTTACTTTTTTTTAAATTAATAAAAGATGACCGAAATTTTTGCAAAAAAATTACATTTTTCGCTTTCTGTTGTAATTTCTTTTTTAAAAAACTACATTTCTATATACATTTTTCTCTAAATTTATTGTTCTACATGTCTTTGATAAAAAAAAATGCAATAAGTGTATATTTATTGGTTTGGGTAAAAGTTATAGCGTTTACAAACTTTGGTGCAAAAAAGAGAATTTCCGCATTTTGAAGCAGCTCTGACTTTCTGAGCACCTGTCATGTTTTTTCAGGTGCTAGAATGCCAGGATAGTACAAATACCCCCCAAATGACACTATTTTAGAAAGAAGACACCCCAAAGTATTCGCGGAGGGGCATGGTGAGTTCATGTTTGATTTCATTTTTTTCACAAGTTAGCGGAAAATGACACTTTCTGAGGAAAAAATAATAATAAAGTTTCCATTTCTGCTAACTTCTGCCAAAAAAAAAAAAAATCTCCCACGGACTCACTATGCCCCTCAGTGAATACCTTGGGGTGTCTACTTTCCGAAATGGAGTCATTTGTGGGGTGTGTTTACTGTTCTGGCATTTTGGGCGGGGCTAAATTGTGCGCAACCCTGTAAAGTCTAAAGGTACTCGTTGGACTTTACGCCCCTTTATGCACCTAGGCTGCAAAAAAGTGGCACACATGTGGTATCGCCGTACTCAGAACAAGTAGCGAAATGTGTTTTGGGGTGTATTTTTACATATACCCATGCTGGGTGGGAGAAATATCTCTGTAAATTGTCAACTTTGTATAAAAAATTTAAAAAGTTGTCATTTACAGAGATATTTCTCTCACCCAGCATGGGTATATATAAAAATACACCCTAAAACACATTGCCCTACTTCTCCTGAGTACGGCGATACCACATGTGTGACTTTTTTTTGCAGCCTAGGTGCGCAAAGGGGCCCAAATTCCAATGAGTACCTTTTAGGAGGGCATTTTTATGCATTTGGATTGCAGACTTCTTCTTACGTTTTAGGACCCCTAAAATGCCAGGGCAGTATAAATACCCCACATGTGACCCCATTTTGGAAAGAGGACACCCCAAGGTATTCTGTGAGGGGCATGGCGAGTTCATAGAAGATTTTTTTTTTGGCACAAGTTAGCGGAAATTGACTTTTTTTTTTTGTTTTCTTACAAAGTCTCATATTCCACTAACTTGTGACAAAAAATAAAATTTTACATGAACTCATCATACCCCTCACGAAATACCTTGGGGTGTCTTATTTCTAAAATGGGGTCACATGTGAGGTATTTATACTGCCCTGGCATTTTAGGGGTCCTAAAGCGTGAGAAGTAGTTTGGAATCCAAATGCCCTTCTTCTCATGCTTTAGAGCCCCTAAAATGCCAGGGCAGTATAAATACCCCACATGTGACCCCATTTTGGAAAGAAGACACCCCAAGGTATTCCGTGAGGGGCATGGCGAGTTCATAGAAGATTTTTTTTTTGGCACAAGTTAGTGGAAATTGACTTTTTTTTTTTTTTTTCTTACAAAGTCTCATATTCCACTAACTTGTGACAAAAAATTACATTTTACATGAACCCACCATACCCCTCACGGAATACCTTGGGGTATCTTTCTAAAATGGGGTCACATGTAAGGTGTTTGTACTGCCCTGGCATTTGAGGGTCTCCGCAATCATTACATGTATGGCCAGCATTAGAAGTTTCTGCTATTCTCCGTACATTGAGCATACGGGTAATAACATTTTTTTTTTCCGTTCAGCCTCTGGGCTGAAAAAAAAAAATGAATGGCACAGATTTCTCCATTCCCATCAATCAGTGTGGATGAAAAAATCTCTGTCAAAAAATGTGCAAAAAAGGACATAGGAGTGCTTGCGAAGTAAGGCCCCATTCACACGTCCGCAAAAATGTCCGCATCTATTCCGCAATTCTGCGGAATAGATGTGGACCTATTCAGTGTGAATGGGGCCGGCAGTGATGCGGAGAGCACACTATGTGCTCTCTGCATCAGCATTTGTGGAGCTGCTGCCGCGAAACATCATGCCACAGCTCCGCAAAAGATAGAACATGTCCTATTCTTGTCCACAATTGCGGACAGGAAAAGGCATTTTCTATATAGTTCTGGCAATGTGCGGATCCGCAAAATGCGGAAAGCACATTGCCGGTGTCCGTGTTTTGCGGATCCGTGGATGGGGGTGGGGGGGGTGGTGATTGGTGCACTTACTTTAGCTGCCTGTGTCCTCTGGTGGTCCCAAGCAAAAGGGACCACCAGAGGGGCAGGCATATCAGACGCTGTTTACAAAACAGCATCTGATATGCGATTTAGATGGCTTTTTTCTGACATCTACAGCTGGCCAGCGGATAATCAGCGCTGGCAGGCTGTAGTAAAACTTCCTACCGACGCGAGATGACGCGACGTCGCGTCAAGGAGGAACATCCCGGCCGCCCGCAGGACGCATCCCTGCGTTAGGCGGTCGGGATGTGGTTAAAAGAGTCAAATCTACCTGAGAAGAGTCATGGTTATTCATAATCTCCTGCTCTTCCCCCCCCATCTGCTGATAACTGGCAGTTCTCTCCCGGAGAGAAAGGGACAAAACTAGGTAGAAGTATTAGTACCATGATCATTTTATAGGTCAGGTCATTACAGACGTGGCGATACAATTATGTGTCGTTTATTTTTTTTATTTTTTTCTCTTGAGCGTATATGGGAAAAGGCATTTAATTTTATTTTTAATTCAGTTTTTTTTTTACATTTATTTTTAATTTATTTTACTTTTTTTTTTATCAAGTCCCACTTGGATTTTGAAGATCCAGTGGGGCTGATGGCTGTACTACACTTTGCAATGCTCTTGCATTGCAAAGTATAATACTATCGATTTAAGGCCCCTTTCACATGTGCGTTTTTGCTTTCCGTCCTAGAGTTCCGTCCTCGGGGCTCTAGGACGGAAAGATACTGATCAGGATAATCCTAATGCATTCTGAATGGAGAGAAATCCGTTCAGGATGCATCAGGATGTCTTCAGTTCAGTATGTGAACGTTTTTTGGACGTTGACAAAACCGCAGCATGCTGCAGATTTGTCTCCGTCCAGAAATCCGGAAGACATCCCGTAACGCCGGATTTGGAATTAATGCCCATTGAAGTGCATTAATCCGGATCCGGAATTAAGCTAAACGTCGTTTCGGCGCATCACCGGATCTGATGTTTAGCTCTGCGCATGCGCAGCAGCAGTTCAGATCGGGGCCCCAGTGTAAGCTAGGGCTCCGATCGGTTACCATGGCAGCTAGGACGCTACTGAAGTCCTGGCTGCCATGGTAAGTACTCTGCAGCAGTGTACTTACCTGCGCTGCGGCCTCCGGGCTCTCCTTCATGACGTCACAGGTCCAGGCGGCGCATTGATCTATGCACCGCAGGAACCTGTGACGTCATGAAGGAGTGCCCGGCAGCCACAGCGCAGGTAAGTACACTGCTGCGGACTACCATGGCAGCCAGGACGCTACTGAAGTATGGTAAAAAAAAAAATGAAAGCATTTTGAAGACTGATCAGGATCCTGATCAGTCTTCAAATGCTTTCAGGCGACTTGCGTTCTGACGGATCCGGCGGGACGGAAGTGCCCGCCGGATCCTCAGAATGCAAGTGTGAAAGAGGCCTTACACTGATAGATGGCAACACTGGACGCCCTTGCAAGGCGCTGGTTGCTATGGCAACCATCAGTTGAGAGAGGGAGTCCCCTCCCTTAATTAACCCCATGAATGCCGCTGACCGAGGCGTCTAAGGGTTAACTGCAGCGTGTCAGCACACAGCTGACATTCGCTACTGATGGCGGCTGCTCAGGAACAGAGCTGCCGCCATCAGATACAGCACGGGGACACACCAGGAGGGACACAAATGAGGGCTGGGGACATAGATGGGGGCAGGCGGGCACAGTTCGAGCTACGGCAGGCACGGCTGGCAAACTTGGAGGCAGGGCACATAGATGAGGCAGGCAGGACACATCAGGGTGCACAGATGGGGGCATGAAGCAGATAGTGCCAAGCATTTTTACACTGCTGCGCTCCTATTGGTTAGTATTACCGGACTGAACACTGCATGTGACAGCGGCAGTGCAGGGGCAGAAGCTTTAATCCAAGTGCTTTACAGTGCTTGGAAATAAAGAGCTGTCATTACGTTTATATACGTGCTACCTGCACGGGGTGTATCATGAAGGGGTTAACAGATTAAGTATGAATGCTGCAGCAGGTGAACACGATAAAAGCAGAGATATATTAGACCGCCTGTTAAGACTGAGTCTGACACACAGTGAGTCTATGTATAACAGAACAGATTAAGTATGAATGGTGCAACAGGTGAACAAGATAAACATGGGAACATTACACCGCCTGTTGAGACGGAGTCTGACGCACAGTAAGTCTATGTATAATGGCGCAGCAGGTGAACAAGATGCATAGGGCGTCGCATAGAGGCTTTTATAGAGCTGTGACATCACAGGGGATGGCTGTGGATTGGCTGGCTTCACAGCATTTTGGATGATTTTGCATTCCCGGAGTTTTTACTTTGTAACATGTGTAGCCGCCATTTTAGGGGGAAAAAATGATCCGTTACCACGAAGCGTAAGGAAATTCAGATTTGTTGCGAATTTTCTCTAAACTTCGGATCAAATTCCACTTCGTTTGCTTAGATTTACTCAACACTAATCAATGATGATGACAGCATCGGTTACGGCACCCAATTGTGAGTGGTGGAGCCGAAAAGAACTGTCTCTTCGGGCACGCTGGCCAGAATGACAAGCTGTATGCTCGCTTGCTTACGCAGTCACAGGCGTATTACTGACATCAAACAGTCTGATGATTACTTGACAGCAATGCTTTTAGACCCTTGCTATCCAAGCAAAATAGGGGAATGTTTTCATCTCTCTGAAGTGGAGAACAAATTACGTTATTACTAGGAAACAATGTGTATGCAGCTTTCACTGAGCAGATGCCTACCACCAGCATGTCTGAAAGTAAAGCCCTACTAGCGCCCCGCCCCCCCCCCCCCACACTGCAGTTACCCACCACCTGCCGCCACAAGCAGCAGCAGCCATTTTAGTCTCCTCGAAATGATGGAACAGTTTTTTCATGTGACATGCCAGGCTGAGGCAATTCAGCAAGTGAAGACCTCCCGCCTTAATGCCCAGGTTCAGGCTCACCTAGACTCTGGCCAGTCTCTGGCACATACACTGTTCCATAACCCAATGGATTTCAGGCAGGCAGACTAGAAAGTTGGATAAAACTGGCCCAGTATGCTCTCTGACATGTCTTCTTTCTTGCCCACTGGTATTATAAGCAGGGTTTGGTGACACCCAAATAGACCAAGTTGTCCTCCGCCAGGGTCCAAAACATCACTTATCAAAATAAACCAAGCCTGGATTCAAGAGGATTTTCACACTCCTCTGGCCGAGGTCGATGAATAGAACTGGTCTTGCGGATGTTGCCCCATCTTGCGACTGTTGCTGTCTGCCTACCATCATGTTGTCTGTCGACCATCATGTTCCATATGGCTGCTGCCATCACTGCTGCAGCTGTTGCTCCTCGCTGCTAATACTCTAGTGCCACCACTATTAATGCTACGCATTTAACACACCGGCTCTACTGCCTTGTATGTTCCATTTTATTCTGCTTCTACTGCTGCTACTATTGAGGCCACATGCCTCAAATACCCTACCATTTCCACATCCAAGTTGTACTGCTCTTGCTCCCAATTAAAAGGGAGAATTGTTCTACTCTCATTCAGAACAAGACACTTTTTCTTCTGACAATTAACACTTGTGGGTGTCATATAGGCAGGCATTCCGACCCTGTCAAGGCATCATTTTTGGAGTTTTTTTTAACCCCATATCACCCTGTTTTTCCAATAAGGGACAATTTTTGGAAGGTTTCCAATATGAAAAAATATAACGAATGCGATAGCGCAGTGTGTTTTTAAACACGCTGTTCATTAACACTGTCAAACATGCGTTTACCCATAGCTATAGATGTCAGTGGCACTCATCAGACATGATTTACTATTGCTGTCATTGTGTTCAAAAGCTTAGAGATGTAGGAGAGAATAAACTAAAATTCCAAAAAATTTTACAAAAAGAGATAACATGGTTTCCTCTAAATTCTGAGCCCTAGGAGACTAGAGGGTGGTATATACCAATTTCCAGGGCAACTGCAGCCCATTTGGTTTGGCACAAATCCATTCAGGACCGAGCTGAACATTTAGAAAAATCCTGTGAAATCGGTACTGAGCCAAATCTTATCAGGTTTGCTCACCTCTAAATTTATTTCTTCTGCAAGTAACAGAGGGACAGTACAAAACAGAGTTCTAACTAAAGATGCTTCAGAATTGTTCTTATATGGAGAAATGTAAGTATATTAAAACAGACATAAATACCGCTGAGAGTCTTATTCCAGACAACCTTAGCAAGCAGCTGACTTTGACAGAAGTCACCTCCAGCTCAGCGTTTTGCATTACAGGGAAATGTATTATTAACTGGAAGTCAATCTTGCATTAGATGATTTAATGAAGCGAAAGTGTGATTGTGTGGACCCATCTACTACTGACAAGGTGGACTATTTAGATAGGAACCTACACTATTAGACCTGCCTCTCTTGGTTTCAGGCCTACAAAATGAACTCAGATCAATGTAGGATCCAGGTAAACTATGCTTTATTTAACTCTTTACTGACAACCATTATTCATTTTTTACTACCTGCCTTCCAAGAGCCATAACTTTTATTTTTTCGTTCACATAAACACAAGAAGGCTTGTCTTTTTTTTGGTGGCCACAGGCAGGGCACCATAGAAACATTGCTGTGGCAGTTCTCAAAACAGAAGGCCTGATCTCAGCGTGGAGGAGACCTGTTCAGGCTCTGGGGGCGCAGCAATAGACTATGGCATCTCACAAGTTAAATGTCCGTGATCAGCTGTAAGACAGCAGGTCCTTAGTGGCTATGGTGCCTGCTCCGCTTCTGAGCAGGCACCATATTTAGAGATCCAACTTCCGTCGAACACATTCAGCAGAGGTCCCAAACGGTTTAACCCCTTCCAGACCCAGCCAGATTTTACCTTCCTGACAGACCCTAAATTTGCTAATTTGACGTGTCAATTTATGTGGTAATAAATAACTTTGGAATGGTTTTACTTATTCAAGCGATTCTGCGATTTTTTTAAATGACAATGTAATTCATTTTAGTGATTAATTTGGGCTAATATGTTTTACCTTTATTTCTAAAAATAATCAAAATTTTACAGAAAATGTGGAAAAATTAGCACTTTTCTAAATTTAAATTTCTCTGCTTTTAACACAAATAGATAAAATAGTTACTGTAAAGCAAGGTTATAATTGGTCCTTCCCTTTTAATTCCTTGTAATGTAAATGGTTAGAGATGTCCGATACCTAGCTGCATTCCTGCCGTATGATTTAAAGGGTTTCTGTCACTTGAAAAATGGGTCTTAAGCTGGCTGACATTAGCTATGTGCTAATGTCAGCTTAACATAACCATATAAGTTCCATGTCCCTCTGTGGCGCAGTTATTCATAAAAACTAACTTTTATAATATGCTAATGAGGCTCTAGCAGCAGGAGGGCGTTATTCCTACTACTAGAGGCTCCGTTCTCCCATCTCATTCACGACCTGCTGCAGTTGATGGACAGTCCCCGTATCGCTCCTCCATCCGCCAAAATCTCGCGCCTGCGCCGTCCGCTTCTGTATTCGGCGTAGGCGCAGTGAATGAAGGACGCTCACCTGCTGGCTGCCTCCTCACTGCGCCTGCGCTGTCTTCTCTTCCAGGGAGCATTGCGACGTATTCGGCGCAGGCGCAGTTAGGAAGCAGGCAGCAGGCGAGCATCCTTCACTCACTGCACCTAATACAGAGGCAGATGGTGTAGGTGTAGATTTCGGCGGATGGAGGAGACCAATGACTCCACGTCCCTGGTCCCTTAACATATGGTATGTTAAGCTGACATTAGCACATAGCTAATGTCATCCAGCTTAAGACCCATTTTTCAAGTGACAGAAACCCTTTAACTCTACATGTGTAACATGTCTTGCTACTATCCTCTCTCTTTGTATCATATGGGAATCGGCCGAGTGCCATGTTGAGCACTGGTCGATGTGGAGCTGGCCCATTTGTTTGATGACTTTTGGTGAATGTTACTTACTTTATCTTTGTATATGTACATCTTTTGTCATAGTTTAGTAAACTGTTTTTGCACCTAAGTCGTGTTAAGTCAATTTTTTCCCAAACTTCAGATCCCACGATAATATAGTTACTAATTAACCACTTGAAGACCACAGGTTTATACCCCCCTAGTGACCAGGCCCTTTTTTACAATTCCGCACTACACTACTTTCACCGTTTATTGCTCCGTCATGCAACTTACCACCCAAATGAATTTTACCTCCTTTTCTTCTCACTAATAGAGCTTTCATTTGGTGGTATTTCATTGTTGCTGACATTTTTACTTTTTTTGCTATTAATAAAAATTTAACGACATTTTTGCAAAAAAATGACATTTTTCACTTTCTGTTGTAAATTTTTTTTTAAAAAACTACATTTCTATATAAATTTTTCTCTAAATGTATTGTTCTACATGTCTTTGATAAAAAAAAAGTCCAATAAGTGTATATTTATTGGTTTGGGTAAAAGTTATAGCGTTTACAAACTATGGTGCAAAAAAGTGAATTTCGGCATTTTGAAGCAGTTCTGACTTTCTGAGCGCCTGTCATGTTTCTTCAGGTGCTAGAATGCCAGGATAGTATAAATACCCCCCAAATGACACCATTTTAGAAAGAAGACACCCCAAAGTATTCGCAGGGGGCATGGTGAGTTCATGTATCATTTAATTTTTTTCACAAGTTAGCGGAAAATGACACTTTCTGAGGAAAAAAATAATAATAAAGTTTCCATTTCTGCTAACTTCTGGCAAAAAAAAAAAAATCTCATACGGGCTCATTATGCCCCTCAGTGAATACCTTGGGGTGTCTACTTTCCGAAATGGGGTCATTTGTGGGGTGTTTGTACTGTTCTGGCATTTTGGGCGGGGCTAAATTGTGAGCAGCCATGTAAAGCTAAAGGTACTCATTGGTTTTAGGGCCCTTGCGGACCCAGGCTGCAAAAAGTGTCACTCATGTGGTATCGCCGTACTCAGGAGAAGTAGGGCAATGTGTTTTGGGGTGAATTTTTACATATACCCATGTTGGGTGAGAGAAATATCTCTGTAAACTGACAACTTTGTATAAAAAAATTTAAAAATTGTCGTTTACAGAGATATTTCTCACACCCAGCAGGGGTATATATAAAAATACACCCCAAAACACATTGCCCCACTTCTCCTGAGTACGGCGATACCACATGTGTGACACTTTTTTGCAGCCTGGGTGCGCAAAGGGGCCCTAATTCCAATGAGTACCTTTAGGCCCCTTTCACACGGGCGAGTTTTCCGCGCGGGTGCAATGCGTGATGTGAACGCATTGCACCCGCACTGAATCCTGACCCATTCATTTCAATGGGTCTGTGTACATGAGCGTTTTTTTTCACGCATCACTTCTGCGTTGCGTGAAAATCGCAGCATGTTCTATATTCTGCGTTTTTCACGCAGCCCTAGCCCCATAGAAGTGAATGGGGCTGCGTAAAAAACGCATTGCATCCGCAAGCAGGTGCGGGTGCGTTGCGTTTTTCACTGATGGTTGCTAGGAGATTTTTATCACGCGCGTGAAAAACGCATCAAAACGCATTGCACCCGCGCGGAAAAAACTGAACAACTGAACACAATCGCAGGCAAAACTGAATAGCTTTGCCTGTGAAATCGCACAGTTTTCACTGAACGCATCCGCAACGCATCCGGACCTAATCCGGACACGCTCGTGTGAACCCAGCCTTAGGATTTCACAGGGCATTTTTACGCATTTGGATTCCAGACTTCTTCTCACGCTTTAGGGGCCCCTAAAATGCCAGGGCAGTATAAATACCCCACAAGTGACCCCATTTTAGAAAGAAGACACCCCAAGGTATTCCGTGATGGGTATGGTGAGTTCATGTAAAATTTTATTTTTTGTCACAAGTTAGTGGAATATGAGACTTTGTAAAAACAAAATTAAAAAAATATATATCAATTTCCGCTAACTTGTGCCAAAAATGAAAATTCTGTGAACTCGCCATGCCCCTCACAGAATACCTTGGGGTGTCTTCTATCCACAATGGGGTCACTTGTGAGGTATTTATACTGCCCTGGCATTTTAGGGGTCCTAAAGTGTGAGAATCCAAATGCGTAAAAATGGCCTGTGAAATCCTAAAGGTACTCATTGGTTTTAGGGCCCTTTGCGCATCTTGGCTGCAAAAAGTGTCACTCATGTGGTATCGCCGTACTCAGGAGAAGTAGGGCAATGTGTTTGGGGTGTATTTTACATATACCCATGCTGCGTGTGAGAAATATCGCTGTAAACGACAACTTTTTAAATTTTTTATACAAAGTTGTCAGTTTACAGAGATATTTCTCTCACTAACATGGGTATATGTAAAATACACCCCAAAACACATTGCCCTACTTCTCCTGAGTACGGCGATACCACATGAGTGACACTTTTTGCAGCCAAGATGCGCAAAGGCCCAAATTCCATGAGTACCTTTTAGGAGGGCATTTTTACGCATTTTCTTCTCATGCTTTAGGGCCCCTAAAGGCCAGGGCAGTATAAATACCCCACATGTGACCCCATTTTGGAAAGAAGACACCCCAAGGTATTCCATGAGGGGCATGGCGAGTTCATAGAAAAAAATTTTGGGCACAAGTTAGTGGAAATTGATTTTTATTGTTTTTCTCACAAAGTCTCCCTTTCCGCTAACTTTTGACAAAAAGTTTAATTTTTCATGGACTCACTATGCCCCTCAGCGAATACCTTGGGGTGTCTTCTTTCCAAAATGGGGTCACATGTGGGTATTTATACTGCCCTGGCATTTAGGGCCCTAAAGCGTGAGAAGAAAATGCGTAAAATGCTCTCTCTAAAGGTACTCATTGAATTTGGGCCTTTGGCATCTTGGCTGCAAAAAGTGTCACTCATGTGGTATCGCCGTACTCAGGAGAAGTAGGGCAATGTGTTTTGGGGTGTATTTTTACATATACCCATACTGGGTGAGAGAAATATCTCTGTAAATTGCCAACTTTGAATAAAAAAATTTAAAAAGTTGTCGTTTACAGCGATATTTCTCTCACCCAGCATGGGTATATGTAAAAATACACCCCAAAACACATTGCCCTACTTCTCCTGAGTTCAGCGATACCACATGTGTGACACTTTTGCAGCCAAGATGCGCAAAGGGCCCTAAAACCAATGAGTACCTTTAGGATTTCACAGGGCATTTTTACGTATTTGGATTCTCACGCTTTAGGACCCCTAAAATGCCAGGGCAGTATAAATACCCCCCATGTGACCCCATTGTGGAAAGAAGACACCCCAAGGTATTCCGTGAGGGGCATGGCGAGCTCACATAAAAAAAAATTTTGACACAAGTTAGCGGAAATTGATATATATATATATATATATATTTTTTTTTACAAAGTCTCATATTCCACTAACTTGTGACAAAAATAAAATTTTACATGAACTCGCCATACCCCTCACGGAATACCTTGGGGTGTCTTCTTTCTAAAATGGGGTCACATGTGAGGTGTTTGTACTGCTCTGGCATTTGAGGGGTCTCCGCAATCATTACACGTATGGCCAGCATTAGGAGTTTCTGCGATTCTCCGTATATTGAGCATACGGGTAATGAGATTTTTTTCCGTTCAGCCGCTGCGCTGAAAAAAAATAAAAATGAACGGCACAGATTTTTTCATTCGCATCGGTCAATGTGGATGAAAAATCTCTGCCAAAATCAGTGACTGCGGTGCGGTGGGCTGGGCGCTAGCTACCTAACAAGTAGCTAGCTAACTGGCGGTGATAGGGGACCCTTATGCCCCATTCACGCGTCCGAAATTCTGTTTGCGGAACGGAATTGCGGACCCATTCATTTCTATGGGGACAGACTTTGTCCCGCTCGGATCCGGAATTACGGATCCGCGCTCCGAGTCTGCACTTCCGTTCGCAAAAATATAGAACATGTCCTATTCTTGTCCGCAACTGCGGACAAGAAAAAGCATTTTCTATATAGTTCTGTGCGGATCTGCAAAATGCGGAAAGCGCATTGCCGGTGTCCGTATTTTACTGGATCCGCAGATCCATGGATCCGCAAAACACATACGGACGTCTGAATGAGCCTGTAGGGGGTGATTAGTGACAGGGGGTGACAGTGGGTGATCAGGGGGTGACATGGGTGATCAGGGGTTAATCAGTGATGGGGGTGGGGGTGTGTGTGTAGTGATTGGTGCACTTTTCCTATTTTCCTCTGGTGGTCCCAAACAAAGGGACCACCAGACGAGCAGACATTAGGCATATCAGACGCTGTTTAAAAAACAGCGTCTGATATGCGATTTAAATGCGTTTTTTTCCGCATCTACAGCCTGCCAGCGCATGATCAGCGCTGGCAGGCTGTAGTTTCAGTTGTCCCGGCTCCGATCACATGAACGCGCGCGCACGCCACGCGCGCGTTCATGTGAAATCTCAGGTCTCACGAGATGACGCCGATAGGCGTGACTGAGACCTGAGAGAGCCGCCGCGCTGACGCGTTAGCGTGGCGGCAAGAGGTTAACATTCACTAAATGTTTACTTTAACGTGGCAGCATTTTTTAGGATGTTAGAAAGCTCTGAATTTTAGAAGCAGTTTTTCCAATTTTCAAGAAAATTTCCAAAACTGTTTTAAGGACCGATTCAGTTCTGAAGTGACTTTGAGGGGCTTATATAACAGAATACACCATCAAACTGGGGCAGCATGGTAGTTTAGTGTAGCTTAGCACTGGTGCCTCCCAATGCTGGGGTCCTAGGTTCAAATCCAAACAAGGACAAGATATTAATGTTCTCCGTGTGTTTGTATGGGTTTCTTCCAACACTCCAAAGACATAGAATATGTCAGTGCTATATATGTAGGTAAATAAATGACTCCATTTTAGAAACTAAACACTTCACAGAATTTACTAAGGGTGGAGTGGGCAGATGGTGTAAAATGAATCTTGCAATTTTTACAAGATATACCATTTCAGTGCCCAATATGTTGTGGCCAGCATGTGCCAGTGTGAAAAGTCATCCATTTTATTATCATGTCTTGGTTTTTAGAAAATCTGTACATGTGACCCAAATATTTTTTCTGGACATACACAGTGCTCAGTAGTAAAAGAGCATCATGTGCAATTGAGGCCCAATGTGATTTACGCAGATTGTGCTGACAGCTGTAGAGGCTCTGGGGTGAAATAATTAATGGAAACCCCAAGAAATGACCACATTTTGGGAACTTCGAGACCCAAGGTGGGGTAAGCAATTTAACCCCACAGGTGTTGTGTAAAAATGAATGCACAGCAGATGATGCAAAGTAAAAACTGAAATTTTTCTACAGGCATGCCAGTTCAGTGCCCAATATGTTGTGCCCATCACGTGCCATTATGAAGAGTAAGCCCTCTTATTACTATGGTGTTTCCTGATTTTAGAAACATCCTGCATATGCCCCTATTCTTTTGCCTGAATGTATGAGAGGGCTCAGAACTACAAGAGCACCATGCCTATTATGAGGCCCAATGTGGTGATTTATAACGCTTGTGCTGACAACTATAGAAGTTCTGGGGGGGAAATAATAAATGAAACCCTTCAGAAATTATCCCATTTTGGAAACTACAACCCTCAAGGCAGTTATTAACTGGTGGAGTGAGCATTTTAATGTCATAGGTATTTTGCAGAAATGAATGTACAACTGACCGTGCAAAATGAAAATTGCAAGTTTTCCACAGATATGGCATTTCAATACCCAATAAGCTATGCACAGCGTGTGCCATCTGACACACACCCCTTAAATTGTTAGGCGGGTTCTACTGGGTACTGAAATGCTATAAAAGTGGACATAAACTGCTTTTTGGGTGCGCTGCACAGATTTTAGTACATAGTATACAAGGCCGAAAAAAGACATCTGTCCATCCAGTTCGGACTGTCATCCTGCTAGTTAATCCAGAGGAAGGCAAAAATAAAACTGTGAGGTAGAAGCCAATTTTCCCCACTTAAGGGGAATAAAAATTTCCTTCCCGACACCAATCAGGCAATCAGAATAACTCCCTGGATCAACGACCCCTCTCTAGTATCTATAGCCTGTAATATTATTATACTCCAGAAATACATCCAAGTCCCTCTTGAATTCCTTTATTGTACTCACCATCACCACCTCCTGAGGCAGAGAGTTCCATAGTCTCACTGCTCTTACCGTAAAGAATCCTCTTCTATGTTTGTGTACAAATTTTCTTTCCTCCAGACGCAGTCAAAGTCACAGTCCTGGGGATAAATAGATGATGGGAGAGATTTCTGTACTGACCCCTGATATATTTATACATAGTTATTAGATCTCCCCTCAGTCGTCTTTTTTCTAAAGTGAATAACCCTAATTTTGATAATCTTTCAGGGTACTATAGTCCACCCATTCCAGTTATTACTTTAGTTGCCCTCCTCTGAACCCTCTCCAACTCTGCTATGTCTGCCTTGTTCACAGGAGCCCAGAACTGTACACAGTACTCCATGTGTGTTCTGGCTAGCAATTTGTAAAGTGGTAGGACTATGTTCTCATCACAGGCGTCTATGCCCCTTTTGATGCAACCTATTATCTTATTGGCCTTGGCAGCAGCCATGATTTAAAGGAGGCGTGATGCTTTTAACCACTTTACGACCGCCCATAGACTATAAACGTCCTATGGGCGGTCGTTTATCTCTGAAAGGACGTTCTGGAAAGTCCATTCAGAGATGGTAGCTGCATGCTAATTGTGCAGCTGCCGAGCGGGGGGCCCGCTGTCAGTGACAGTTCCCAGGTTTCCCTGCCTTCTAGATCGCTGTATACACAGTGCTTAACAAGTTATGCGCTTATTGTCCCGGCCCAGGTGTTTTATAAAAAAAGAATTTAAAAAAGTTTCACATGTAAAAAAAAAATGTTTAATTCCCCAATTAAGTAATTAAAAAAATGGTAAAAATAGAAAAATAAAAATAAAATAGACATATTCGGCTCTATAAATATATCACGATCCACCCCGTCCGATAAACACCATAAAAAATTAACTAAAAACTGTATCAAACAAAGCAATTTTTGTCACCTTGCATCATGAAAAGTGCAACACCAAGTGATCAAAAAGGCGCATGTCCCACAAAAAGGTACCAATAAAACCGTCACCTCATCCCACAAAAAATGAGCCCCCACATAAGAGAATCGCTCGAAAAATAAAAAAAAATATAGCTCTCAGAACATGGAGACATTAAAATATAATTTTTTTGTTTCAAAAATGCTATTATTGTGTTAAAGTAAAATAAAATAAAAAAAGTATACATATTAGGTATCGCCATATCCGTTACAACCAGCTCTATAAAAATATCACAAGACCTAACCCCTCAGGTGAACACCGTAAGAAAAATAAAATTAAGCTATTTTTTGTCACCTTACATCACAAAAATTGCAACACCAAGCAATCAAAAAGGCGTATGCCTTCTAAAATAGTACCAATCATCCTGCAAAAAATGAGACCCTACCTAAGACAATTGGTGAAAAAATAAAAAAAACTATGACTCTCAAACACTAAAATATGATTTTTTTTTTGCTTCAAAACTGCTATTATTGTGTTAAAGTGAAATAAAAAAAAGACATATTAGGTATTGCCGCATCCATAACAACCTGCTCTATAAAAATATCACATGACCCAACCCCTCAGATGAACACTGTAAAAATTAATAACTAAAAACTGTGCTAAAACAACCAATTTTTTGTTCACCTTGCTCCATAAAGTGTAATAATTAATAATTAAAAAATCATATGTACCCAAAAATGGTACCAATAAAAACGTCAACTCTTCCTGCAAAAAACGAGCCCCTGCACAAGACGATCGGCAGAAAAATAAAAAAATATGGTGTTCAGAAAATGGAGACAAAAAATATAATTTTGTTTTCAAAAATGCTTTATTATGTAAAACTGAAACAAACTAACAAAGTAGACATATTTGATATCATTGCATCCGTAAAAACCTGCTCTATAAAAATAGCACATGATCTACCCTGTCAGATGAATGTTGTAAAAAATAAAAACAGTGCCAAAACAGCCATTGTTTGGTTACCTTGTCTCACAAAAAACGTAATATAGAGCAATTAAAAATCATATGTAACCCAAAATAGTATTAACAAAACTGTGACCTAATTTCCAGAATGGGGTCACTTTTTGGGAGTTTCTACTGTAATGGTGCATCAGGGGGACTTCAAATGGGACATGGCATTTAAAAACCAGTTCAGCTAAATCTGACTTCCAAAAACCAAATGGCGCTCCATTTCTTCTGTACCCTGCAGTGTGCCCTTACATCCGTTTATGACCACATGTGGGGTGTTTATGTTAACCAGAGAATGAGGGTAATAAATATTAAGTTTTGTTTGGCTGTTAAACTTCGATGTGTTAATGAAAAAAATGGATTAAAATGGAAAATGGCAAATCAGCCAAAAAAGTGAACTGTAATCTCCATTTTCCTTTAATTCTTGTGGAACATCTAAAGGGTTAACAAAGTTTTGAGTAACTTGAGGGGTGTAGTTTCTACAATGGGGTCATTTATGTGGGGTTTCCACTGTGTAAGCCCCACAAAGTGACTTCAGAACTGATCCTTAAATAAGTTGACAAAAATTGCTTCAAAAATTTTAAACCTTCTAACGTCCTAAAAAAATGACATTACCAAAATGATGCCCACATAAAGTAGATATATGGGGAATGTTTATTAATAAATATTTTATCTGTCTTAAAAGCAGAGAGATTCAAATTTAGAAACCAGTGAATTTTTTGACATTTTTGTTAACTTTTGGATTTTTTTTATAAATAAAGGTAAAACATATTGACTCAAATTTACCATTAACATGAAGTACTGTACAATGTGTCACGAGAAAACAGTCTCTGAATGTCTTGGATAAGTAAAAGCGTTCCAAAGTTATTACCACTTAAAATCAGTCTGTCTACTGCAATTTCTTTTTAGCCTTCTGAACTGGCTACCTGGGATATTATTTAGCCAGCCAAAAAGAAATTGCAGTAGACAGACTGATTTTGAAAAGGAAGCAATAATTCTAAAACAAGACTTCATAGATAAACAATACCCTGTTCAATTAATAGACAAATCATATAAGGAAGTGAAGGAAATAGACAGACAAGATTTTTTTAATAATGATAAACACAAAAAAATGGATGAAACACTTAGACTGGTATTATCATTCAATATACAATATAAAAAAGTTGAAAATATCATTAAAAAACATTGGTCCAATTTATTAGAGGATAAAATAATTGGCTCATTACTGACGAATTACCCTCAAATAGCATATACAAAAGCATCCAATCTGGGCCTGAAAGTTGCTTCATCTAATAGACAAAATAAAACAGCCAATAAACAGAACTGGCTAAACACGGATGGTTTCTTTAGATGTGGACGCTGTATTAATTGTAAAACAACATCATTTGAAAAAAGAATTACTAAAGTCCAATCTACACAAAACTCTTTTTATATGAATATAAAGGGAACACTTACCTGTAATTCCACCAATGTAATATACATAATTGAATGCACTTGTCACAAACAATACGTCGGGAGGACGAAAATAACTTTTAAAAGGCGTATTTCTGAGCATATCAACAACATCAAGAAAAAATATGAATTGCACACTTTATCTAAACATTTTAGTGAGCAACATAATGGAAATCCATCAGGTTTGAGATACGCAGCAATAGAGAGAGTTCAAAGGCCCTGGAGAGGGGCAATTTATTGCCCAAATGTCAAGAGCTGAGTCTCAGCGGATTTATGAATTTGATACGATAGCGCCTAAGGGGTTAAATGCAGAATTAGAATTATTTGGATTTTTATGAGTATGGTGTTCGCCGCGTGCGGGGACAGGAGATATGCGTTAGGCTGTTGTCCCAGCACGCAGATCTCCTCTTCCTACACGTGACGACACCCTATTTCACCCATCAGTACGAATAAAGATATTGGTTTACATATAAAGGATAAACACAATTTCCATGCAATAAGATTTATCCAGGGATGCACGTTTTGTGTATATGGGATATGGATGTTATGTCATACTATACACTTATGTTTTTCAAAATGACGCATATAAAATGCATGAAAAACGCAAGTGCGTTTTTTTGTTTTTCTTCTTTCAAGTTTTTAATTTATCATATATTAAGAATGGTCAATACAAAAGCGATATGATCATCAAATAACAAGACCACAATTGTGAGCAAATGACCTCTGAATGTATATAAAGATCCACTCCGCAGTTTTCATGTATATAAAGATCCACTCCGCAGTTTTCATTTCCCTCCCTTACCCACAAGACTTAGCAATGCGTTATAAAAGACGCTCATTCACCCTCACTGCTCAACCACTGAAGAAGGGGTTTCTCTATTGCCCCGAAACGCGTCTGGTAATACAGCAGTGAGGGACGTGGAACTGCAGGACGAGTCAAAGAGCAAGCACATCATTGCAAGATATTTAATATATCGATTACATCTAATATATCTTCAGCCAAAATACTGCTACATCTATTGAGGACACAATCAGTCCAGAAGGAATCAGCACTGAAATCACATGATCGCACCCAGTGGCGTATCTATCACAAGGCAAACAAGGCATTTGCCTAGGGCGGCACCTCCAATGGGGCGGCAAAATGCCCTGTTTGCCTCAGTGATAGAAATCTTTTTTGGCGGGCCGCGCTGTAGGGGTGCGCCGGGACCGCTACTCCCTGCAGAGCGCCGCCTCCTCCCAGCCCAGCGCCGTTGTAGGTAATTATTATTCACTTCACTGAGAAGAGAAGCGCCGGAAGACTCACACAGGCACACTGGCAGAGGCATTGAAGTGCGCATGCGCCTGCCAGTGCGCCTGTGTGAGTCTTCCGGCGCTTCTCTTCTCAGTGAAGTGAATAATAATTACCTACAACGGCGCTGGGCTGGGAGGAGGCGGCGCTGGGCAGGTAGGGAATCTGTTAATGACACTGGGGGGATCTGTGGATGACACTGGATGGGGGAGAATCTGTGGATGACACTGGATGGGGGGAATCTGTGGATGACACTGGATGGGGGGAATCTGTGGATGACACTGAGAAGGGGGAATCTGTGGATGCACTGGATGGGGGAATCTGTGGATGACACTGAGGGGGAATCTGTGGATGACACTGAGAAGGGGGAATCTGTGGATGACACTGAGAGGGGGAATCTGTGGATGACACTGAGGGGGAATCTGTGGATGACACTGAGAAGGGGGAATCTGTGGATGACACTGAGAGGAGGGGATCTGTGGATGACACTGAATGGGAGGGGATCTGTGGATGACACTGGATGGGGGAATCTGTGGATGACACTGGATGGGGGATCTGTGGATGGCACTTAAGAGAGGGGATCTGTGGATGGCACTTAAGGGGGATCTGTGGATGGCACTTAAGGGGGATCTGTGGATGGCACTTAAGGGGAGGGATCTGTGGATGGCACTTAAGGGGGTCTGTGGATGGCACTTAAGGGGAGGGATCTGTGGATGGCACTTAAGGGGGTCTGTGGATGGCACTTAAGGGGGATCTGTGGATGGCACTTAAGGGGGGTTTGTGGATGGCACTTAAGGGGGGAGTGGATCTGTGGATGACACTTAGTGGGATCTAGGGAGGGGTGTGAGGTCCTGGAAGGGTGTTTGGCTGTCGTTATTCACTTTTAAATACAGGAAAGGGTGGAGACTAAAAGGAAGAGTGGGGTTTACAGAGGAAGGGGTTTGGCCTTGAAAGGAAGGGGCGGTTCAAATTTATATTAGGGGGGTGCCCGAGTTTAGTCTCGCCTAAGGCAGCACAAAACCAAGATACACCACTGATCGCACCACCAAGTCACGTGATATCTCCCTGAGTGTTGTCATCGCAGTTCTTGGCAGAGAACAGAGCGTTTTGAGCGTGTTTCGCTCCGCTCAGAAGACCGCTGGAGAAATACGATCCTTGAAGGGTGGTAATGTAACCTGCAATCACTTATTTAAGTGCTGCGCTAAACTATACTAACTTTGACTGTCATCCTATGCTGCTCAATTGGCGAAACTAAGGTGCCAACATATATCCCTATAGCACATTGGATGGCATTTTGATCATATGGCTGTTGACTAAAATAGAGTAACAAGCTGATAGCAATATCAAAGCGCTGTACCTGGGACGGAGGAGTATTCACATACCCAGGTTGCTGTTTGTCATAAAGCACCGCATTTGGGATTGAAAATCACTTTTATATACTTACCCTGATTGTTGTTTAATGCAGATGAATATATAAGGATTTTTTACCTTAGTTGCTATATTTATCATTTGGCAATTAGAAACAGAGGTGAATCGTGAGCATCAGATCAGCATTAATTGCATGACCCCTGAGTGGAACACATTATATATTGTATAGAGATTACTGGGCTGGCCACCCATGATCTAATAATTTTTAAATGAGCGATTTTGTGTTTTTATCAATTGATGTGTATAATTTTTTATATTTTATATTATCTTTCACTGATTGCATCTGACTTGCCATTTGCTCATATGATAGTGAGTGCCCTCCCATTTACTATATATAAAGTGACACATCACATTTGCAAAATTAGGCCTGGACAGGAAGGGGGTAAATGGCCTGGTCTGGAAGTGGTTAAAGAGCCTCTGGCGTACCAGTACAGCCATTTTCTGAGAAGCATACTTTTTTTTTTCTCTCTCGACGTTGCTGTGTGGGGGCTTATTTTTTGTGGGATAAGTTGCCATTATTACTGGTACTATTTTGTCTACATACAACTTTTTGATCTTATTTAGGGAAGCAGGGTTTTATTTTTACGCCATGTACTGTGCGAAAAACCTACATGTTAAGGTTACATTCACAGGACCGTATGAATAAGTCCGCATCCGTTCCACAATTTTGCGGAACGGGTACAGACCCATTCATTTAAATGGGGCCGCAAAAGATGTTAGCTTCAGTTAGCGCCCAGCCCACCGCAGTCACTGATTCGCTGATTAGCGTAGCGCTAATCAGCATTTGTACTTTTATAGTATCTGTAAGTGATCAGAACTGATCACAGTCAGATCTATAATAGTATTAGTGTCACCTTAGTTCACCCCCACCAAAAGCGCAGTGTTTGCCCGATCAGGCCTGATCGGTCGCCCACACGTGCGTTCACCCACGCCCGCCCTGCCGCACTGCACAATCACTTCACAGCGCTGCGTGCATAAAAAATCTGTTTTGATATTTTTTATCAATCGCAGCGGCTTTTTGTACTTCGCTAGCCTCCCATTTGTAAGACAGGCTTGCTTTTTTTCTTCGGTAGTCTCAGGGAATACCCCCTAAATTTAATTGTCCAAATGTCAAATAAGGGGTATTCTTCTGAAGAGGCCTACAGGATTCTGACCCAGTCGGATGAGGAATCGGAACCCTCATCTGACGAATCTAGCGGGTCAGAATATGAACCTGTAGAAAGCAGTGGCAGTCTGACCCAAAGTTCGGACGAGGAGGTCCCTGATACCACCAGGCGTACCCGGCTCCGTGTCGCTAGACCACAGGTTGCGCAGGATCCGTTTCAAGGGCAGCGGATTATGTGGTGAGGCATACACCAGCAGCGCAGCCCATCCTGGACCTTCTACCAGCACTGCCGTAGAACATGGTGAGGTGGCGAGCACCAGAAGGGCAGTTGAAGCTGGTACGGTGGCATGTGCAGTAGTTCCTCCGTCGCAGCCACTGCGCAGACAGGCCCGTAGAGCCCTTAGAGTCCCTGAGGTGCTGGCAAACCCTGATTGGCAGCCCCCATCTTCAGCCGCACCATTAGTTCCCCTTTCACCGCCCAGTCAGGAGTTCGGGTGGAGACAGCTCAGATCGGATCGGCACTGGGGATCGGCAATCTCCTATGAACTCGCCATGCCCCTCACGGAATACCTTGGGGTGTCTTCTTTCCAAAATGGGGTCACATGTGGGGTATTTATACTGCCCTGGCATTTTAGGGGCCCTAAAGCGTGAGAAGAAGTCTGGAATCCAAATGCGTAAAAATGCCCTCCTAAAAGGTACTCGTTGGACTTTCGGCCCCTTGCGCATCTTGGCTGCAAAAAAGTGTCACACATGTGGTATCGCCGTACTCAGGAGAAGTAGGGCAATGCGTTCTGGGGTGTATTTTTACATATACCCATGCTATGTGTGAGAAATATCTCTGCAAATGACAACTTTTTAAAAAATTTCTTACAAAGTCCCATATTCCACTAACTTGTGACAAAAAATTCAATTTTACATGAACTCACCATACCCTTCACGGAATACCTTGGGGTGTATTCTTTCTAAAATGGGGTCACATGTGAGGTGTTTGTACTGCCCTGGCATTTGAGGGTCTCCGCAATCATTACATTCTCCTTATATTGAGCCTATGGGTAATGAGATTTTTTTTTCCGTTCAGACTCTGGGCTGAAAAAAAAAAAATGAATGGCACAGATTTCTTCATTCGCATCAATCAATGTGGATGAAAAAATCTCTGCCCAAAAATGTAAAAAAAAAAAAAAAAGTAAGGCCCCGGTGATGCGGAGAGCACACTATGTGCTTGCCGCATCAGCATTTGCGGAGCTGCGGCCGCAAACTTCCGGGTTTCGGCCCCCAAACATCCGGCTCAGCAAAAGATAGAGCATGTCCTATTCTTGTCTGCGGACAAGAAAAGGCATTTTCTATATAGTTCTGGCAATGTGCGGATCCGCAAAATGTGGAAAGCACATTGCCGGTGTCCGTGTTTTGCGGATCTTCTACAGCCTGGTGTACAGGTGTCCGTGTTTTGCGGAACTTCTACAGCCTGCCAGCGCATGATCAGCGCTGGCAGGCTGTAGTTTAACTTCTCCCCGACGCGATCCTGTGAGCACGCGCGTGCGTTCACAGGAAATCTCGCGTCTCGCGAGATGACACGCGGATGCGTCCAGGAGGAGTAAACCTGCCGCCGCCTGGATGCATCCGTGCGTTAGGCGGTCAAGAGCCGGTTAAGGGTGTTTAAGCTAGGGGGGCTGATGTGGTTAAATTTTTATATATACAGTATATCCAGTACACACAGCGCATGTTGGAGAATTGTTAGGGACTTAACTATGGCAGGCCTTTACAATACCCCAGGCTGTCATAGTAACCAAATTGCTGCTGCATTCTCACTCCAGGGAGGGGGGAGGCAGTCGCTGTGTCAGCAGCAGCCTACTTCAAGTAAATGACAGCTCGGATCCTGTGGTTGCAATTAACCGTGGCATCAAAGGGATTAAAAGTCTGCCATGTGAGTGTTTTCCAATCGCAGAGTTCGCCAACGGGTGTCTGCTTTACATCCACATACAGTGGATGATGGGAAGGGTTCAAAGACTTTGGGGCACATTTATTATGCCTAATTTCTGTTTAATAAATGAGCTCTCTTTTTTGCATTGTACATTTGGAGGAGTGGCTGCCCCATTTTGTCCAACTCTTTTAATTAGTTCATTTTGTAGGCCTAGCCCGGGATAGACAAGCAGGATCTGATCTTAAGAGGTCACCATGTCAACTGTAAATGGTCCCACCCAAATTTGGTCTAAAATGTAGGAGAAGAGCTAAATGGATTCCCCTATGGCCGCACCGAGTTCTGTACAGGCAGGAGAATACATTGCCCATCCTGCCTGTACCACAGTTTCTCTCCTAAAACCTGGTATAGATAGGCTATGTCAGGTTTTAGCAGAGCAGGCACAGGCAGCAGTAGCAATGTGCTGTGAGAGCTCCTGTTCTCGCTCCACTCCGCTAATAGCCGGCTTATCACATCAGTGCAGCTGAATAGCAGAGCAAAATGAGCGCCTGTGCCCGCTTTGCTAAAGCCTGACATAACCCATCTGTATCAGGCTTTAGGAGAGCAGCACTGTTACAGGCAGGAGAAGCAATGTATATCCCTGCCTGTACAGTACAGTGATGTACAGGAATACGGATTCAAAGTGTGATAGGCATCTAAACTTCAGGTGCCTGTTTCACTAGGAAGTGTTAAAAAATAAAATTAAAAATAAAGCATATTAGAATTATGCATTTTATCACCTGTTCAGTTTGTTTTACTAAAGTGAAGACTGGGCCATTTTTCGTTTACATTTTTACTCCCGCTCTTCCCAGAGCCAACACTATTTTATTTTTCCATTCACATAGCCATATGAGGGTTTATTTTTTGGGGACAAGTTGCACTTTCTAATGGCACCATTTAATATTGCATATGATATAGCAGGAAGCTGGAAAAAAATTCCAAATGCATGGAGTTGTAAAGAAATACGCAATTCCACCACAGTTTTAGGTTTTATTTTTATGTAGATCCCTATGCATAAAACAGACCAATGCCTTTCATTCTCTGGGTCAGTTTTTATTGTGTTTTAATGCCTTTTTCAAATGTCAGTGTTTTGGTCAGCGATTTCCATCATTGATTATGAGCCAAAACTAGGAGTGGATCATCCACCAAGATAGCGTATAATAGAAGGATTTGCACCCGTTCTTTATTTTTGACTTGCGCCTGGTTTTGGCTCACAATCGCTGATGGAAATCACTAAACACAGACGTGTGAATAAGGGCTAATACTGAAATACTTTTTTGGGGAGAGTAAAGCCTTATGGGATATTTTTATATTTTAATAGTTTGCTAATTTTGGGACGCAGCGATGCCTATGATTTTTATTGCTTATTTATTATTATTTAAATTATGGGAAAGGGTTATTTGAATTTTTATATTTTTAAAAGTTTTTTTACTTTTTAAAGTCACTTTAGATGACTATAATAAAGCTATTATTAGATTGCTTCTACAATAGATTGCACTGGATTGCCACCTGCTGGGCTCTATAGAAACTACCCTGGTTTCTTCAGAGAGACCAGGCATTTCATATACAAACAATGGCTCCCCCAATTCCTGTGTGGGGAGCCAGTCAGGCCCTAGCAGTGCACGTCTAGTGTTTTTACCGCTCTGAGATGCCGTGGTCACATTTGACCATAGCATCTCAGGGGTTAAATGTCTGCAATCAATGGTATTGCTGATTGCAAACATTAGCCCGGGTGTCCCTGCTTAAAACAGGAGAAACTTGGTGGCTATGGCACCCCTGTGCTCACAAACCATTTTTAAACCCCGCACTTCTGCCATAGATGTATGGCAGCAGTGCTTAATAAGTCAAGATCAGGGGCAGACTGGCCATAGACCCTACAGGGGTTTTTCTATAAAGGGCCACCCAAGTCCTCCTCCATGTTGCTGGCCAGGTACATACTACTGGGGTAACTATAGGGGTCATTATTATAGGAAGTCTAGGTAAAATGGTTAAGGTAGGGCCGGTTTGGTGCTGTGGCCCACACCTCACCTCTTAAGACCCCTGCTCCATATCTTAATTAGAGATAGTTGGAGGAAGAGCACAGAACGTGGCAGCTATTGATGGCCACCACAGAAGGAGAAACTTTGGGAGAGGTATTTTGTGCTGCATAGTTGTATTTGGTTCTGTGATGCCCCACCTTCTGTCAATTTGGACCCACTTTGGATAAGCAAGTCTGAGGTTACTGCCAGGACCACCTGTGGTCATAGGCTGCTCCAAATGGATATGGCTTGAACACTTTCAGCCAGCCACGCCAGGTCATACCCTAATAGTGCTGTTTCTCCATCCCAAGTCTGGGGTGCAGCCAAGCCGTGCCCATCCACGTCAGCCAATAGCTGCACGATTTTACCTCACATTTGTGCAGTCACTGGCTGTCACAACCAGGGCTGTGGAGTCGGTAGATAAATGCTCCAACTCTGTATTTAATATGCGAATGAATTTTATACATTTCCCTAGTAGAATCCCATAGTCATGTTTAAAGTTTAAGCTAACAATCTGAGTTTACAAGTTTTATAGCCTTAGCTGAATGACAACACTTTTTCAAATGGTTTACAGCTTCAGTCTTCACTTATTCAAGTGTCTCTAGTCCTGCAAAACACATATTTACTTAATCAGTTATCAGTGAGAGGCTAGGTTACCCATGGGTGCTGCGTTCCCTGTAACAGCGGAAAACACAACGGAAAGTATAAGTCTTGCCGCTCCTTAACTGGGAGTGAAGCATATGAAAAGCATGCTTCTTCACGGTCACTTAATGTGTTCGTTTTGGGGTAACGTGACGCACTGCATGTATTGGCCTTTATTCTTACAGTAGAGAAGTCATTAATTATAACTTTTTGTGAATTGGGACATTTAACCCCTTAAAGCCTTATTTCACCCTAAGGACCAGGCCATTTTTGCAAATCTGACCAGTGTCACTTTATGAGGTGATAACTTTTAAACGCTTTTTCTTATCCAGGCCATTCTGAGATTGTTTTTCGTCACATATTGTACTTCCTGACAGTGGTAAAATGGAGTCGAAAAATTTCATTTTTATTTATAAAAAATACCAAATTTACCAAAAATGTGGAAAAATTTGCAATTTTCCAAGTTTCTATTCCTCTACTTCTATAATACATAGTAATACCGCCAAAAAAGTTATTGATTTACATTCCCATATGTCTACTTAATGTTTGGATCATTTTAAATATTACATTTTATTTTTTGGGGACGTTACAAGGCTTAGAAGTTTAGAAGAAAATCTTGAAATTTTTCAGAAATTTTCAAAAACCCACTTTTTAGGGACCAGTTCAGGTCTGAAGTCACTTTGTGAGAAACTACACCCCTCAAGGTATTCAAAACTGATTTTACAAATGTTGTTAACCCTTTAGGTTTTCCACAAGAGTTAATGGCAAATGGAGAAAAATTTCAGAATTTCAATTTTTGGCACATTTTTCATTTGAATCCATTTTTCCAGTAACAAAGCAAGGGTTAACAGCCAAACAAAACTCAATATGTATTGCCCTGATTCAGTAGTTAGCAGAAACACCCCATATGTGGCCGTAAAATGCTGTATGGCTAAACAACAGGGCACAGAATGAAGGGAACGCCATATGGTTTTTGGAAGGCGGATTTTGCTGGACTGGTTTTTGACACCATGTCCCATTTGAAGCCCCGATGCACCCCTAGAGTAGAGACTCCAAAAAGTGACTTCATCTAAGAAACTACACCCCTTAAGGCAGGGGTGCACAACCTTTTTTGGTCTGAGGGCCGCATTGTCACAACGCTTTATTTCAAGGGGCCGCAAATAAAAAAAAAATATGTTGATTGGTGCTCATTTGCATCAGCCTATTACACAGGCCAATGTAAAGTGACTGGGGAGGAATGATCGCTATTAGGCCTTATTCACACGTTCGTAGTGTGTTTTGCAGAAACACGGTAACACGGATCCGCAAAACACGGAAACACGGATCCGCAAAACACGAACGGCTGCAATGTGCATTCCGCATTTTGCGGACCGCACATTGCTGGCACTATATAGAGAATGCCTTTTCTTGTCCGCAATTGCGGACAAGAATAGGACATGTTCTATTTTTTGCGGAAACGGAAGCACGGATGCGGAAACACGGATGCGGACATCACATAGTGTGCTGTCCACATCCATTCCTGCCCCTATGAAATGAATGGGTTTGCAACCCTTCCGCAAAATTGCGGATGGGATGCGGATCCATTTTGCGGATGTGTGAATTAGGCCTTACAGTCATTTCTCCTTCATTTAGTTAAATTAATTATCAGTAGCACATCCCTGATAACGCAGAGAGATGTGCGGCGCGATTATACCGCCACTTATCATGAATGAGCGTTCCTATGAACACTTGTTCCCAGTAATTGAGCATGGCCCCTGAAACTGAAGAGTTAGGCCCCTTGCAGACGAGCGTTTGTCACAGAGCGAGTCTGTAACGCAGCACCCGGCCGAAACTCCCAGCGCTGTCGGGGTTCACATAGCATTATATTTATTTATGATGCTATGTAACCCTTACAGTTCTGGAATGTATTGGATAAGACTAACATAATGCTGCCAGCGTTATTCAATACATTCCAGAACTGTAAGGGTTACATAGCATCATAAATCAATATAACGCTATGTGACCCGGCAGTGCTGGAAGTTTAGGCCGGTGCTGCGTTGCAGACTCGCTCTGTGACAAATGCCTCGTCTGCAAAGTAGCCTTATACTTACCTGCTCCCTATGCTGTTTTTACTTGGCAGTGCATGGCCATAGTCACTTGTACCTCTCCAACCAGTCACTGTCTTCAGCGGTGATGTGGCCACAAGCAGCGTGTCACTGCTGTGGTCAGTCATTGACTGGAGTCATATATGTGACCATGGCCATGCGCTGACAGGTGTGAAAGTTCAGGAACCAGAAGATGGAGGCAGAGGGGGCCAGGGCGGCCTGAAGAAGGTAAGTATGAATCCTCTGTTTCAGGGGCCATGCTGAGCGTTTTCCTAAACTGCAGAGGTTGGCGCTCATTAATTATTACCACCTCCTGCCCCCAGTTACAGGCGCCATGTAAAAACCAGTAAGCACTTTCTAGTGGAGAAAGTGCTTATTGGTTAACACTTTAATAACCAGGCCTGAACAACCACTTTTTTTGTGATTTAGCGCACGTGGTGGTTCAAATAGTTATAACTTTTTTATGTGTTCGGACTGTCCAAATAATTTTTGCAATAATTTTTCACTTGAGACATAGGGCCTTATAATTTTTTTTGTTTTATTTGGGGAAAACTGTACAAAACATTTTTAAAAAGTTTTTTTTTTTCAAACTATAGCTCCTTATTCTTTAAATATGCAAACTGCCACCAAAATAAATAATTATAATTAGTTCCCTGTTTTGTGTCGGTCATTTTGTTATATAATAGTTTTACGTGATAATGGTGACAATTTTGGTTAGTGTGGGTGTTTTTTCTTTTATGCATTTTATTATAATTTTTTTTCTTTTTTTAACTTTTTTTAGCCCCATAGGACACACAGATCAGACAACCAATCAGACCCCAATGTTAATAAGACCATAAATCAGAACTCAGCTGAAAACCCAATGTAAATGACCCCCAATGTCACAGATCACCCCTCTAGTTCAGCTCAGCCCCCTGCCTCACATCAGCCCCAGCGGATGAGCACCCTCCCTCACAGCAATGCTCCGGACGCTGCCGCTCCTCACCTACATCGCAATCCTCTTCCTTCACATCCTCCGTTGGCTGTGCTGTGATCTGACGTGCACAGCGTGGGGTCAAAGAGCGCCCTCACGCTGTGCGCAGCCTGCATTTTTCTATATACAGGTATTTCTGCTACAAATAATATCCCCCAAGAGGTCATAAAAAGACCTTTGGGGGACACTGACACTTTTTGTTAATTATAAACTTTTTCCTTTTTAGACCTCATGCACACGACCGTATGTATTTTGCAGTCCGCAAAAAATACGGATGACAGCCATGTGTATTTTGCAGAACAGAATAGCTGGCCCCTAATAGAACAGCCCTATCCTTGTCCGTAATGCGAACAATAATAGATGATGTTCTATTTTTTTGCGGAACGGAAATTCGGACATACGGAAATGGAATGCACACAAAGTAACTTCCATTTTTTTTGCGGACCCATTGAAATGAATGGTTTTGTATATGATCCCAAAAAATGCAACGGACACGGAAAGAAAAACGCTCGGGTGCATTAGGCCTTATTTTTTACTTTTATTTGTATTTTATTTCTTTTTTTTTTGGGGGTTATTACTTATTATATGGCTGAAATATATTTAAATAATATGTCCCACAAGAGGTCATAAAAGACTGTTGGGGTACAATGAACACTATTTTGCACTTTTTTTCCTTTTTATTTGTATTTTATTATTTATTTTTTTCTATTTTTTTTATATATATTTTTGCCACATAACGTGTCCCTCAAGGGATCACAAAAGACAGTGAACACTTATTTTATTAGCATTTTTTAAATAATTTTCTATTTTATTTGCCACACCATACTTTGTGTTTTATTATTTTTTTTGTTTTAAATTTTTAAATATTTTTTAAAACGTTAATATATTTTTTCCACATAATTTGTCCCAAATAGTCACTGAAAGACCTTTGGGGACACAGACTTTTTTTGCATTATTAGGAGCCCCAGTTACAGAGGAAACCAGCCTGCTGTGGGGCGTTGTACACAGGCAGAGCTGATCAGGGTCTCTGAGTCCTGACCCTGCAGCTCTGCGCTCCTCTGCCCCCAAGCCGGGTCTACAATGCACAGCGCACTGCCTACGTATCTTAGGAGAAGGCAGAAGCGCTGATCAACTGCTTCTGCCTTCTCCACGCTCCCCGGCTGTCCTGTTCCTGCTACAGAGCAGGAGCTGTAAGCTCTCTTGTGCGGCGCTGAGGGCAGAAACACAGCTGATTGCACGATCAGCTGTGTTTCTGTCTAGGACAGGGGCCGCAAACTTTGGCTCTGGGGGCGCATGCGGCCCGCGGGCCGTGCACCCCTGCCTTAAGGTATTCAAAACCAGTTTTACAAACTTTGTTAACCCTTTGGGTGTTCCACAAGAGTTATTGGCAAATGGAGATCATATTCATATTTTTCAAAAATCATATTTACCCTAAAATAATACAAACAAAACTGCCACCTTATCCCGTAGTTTCCAAAATGGGTCACTTTTTAGGCTGATGCAAATGAGCACCAATCAACATATTTTTTTTTATTTGCGGCCCCTTGAAATAAAGCGTTGTGACAATGCGGCCCTCAGACCAAAAAGGTTGTGCACCCCTGCCTTAAGGGTGTAGTTTCTTAGATGAAGTCACTTTTATGGAGTTTCTACTGTAGGGGAGCATCAGGGCAACTTCAAATGGGACATAGTGTCAAAAAACCAGTCCAACAAAATCTGCCTTCCAAAAACCATATGGCGTTCCTTTCCTTCTGCGCCCGGCTGTTTGGCCATACAGCAGTTTACGACCACATATAGGGTGTTTCTGCAGACTAGAGAATCAGGGCAATAAATATTGAGTTTTGTTTGAGTTTTTGTTTTGTTACTGGAAAAATGGATTAAAATGGAAAATTTGCCCAAAAAATAGCTGTTTTGGGACCGTTTTATTTTTTGTTATTTACATCGTTGAACTGACAGGTTAGATTGTGTGCTATTTCTATAGAGCAGGTTATTACGGACGCGACAATACCAAATATGACTACTTTTTTGTTTTTTTGTTTAAGTTTTTCATAACAAAGCATTTTTGAAAAAAATTATTTTTAGTGTCTCCACATTCTGAAAGACAATATTTAAAATTTTTATATTTTGGGCGACTGTCTTAGGTAGGGGCTCATTTTTTGTGGGATGAGATGACGGTTTGATTGGCACTATTTTGGGTGCATATAACTTTTAATCGGTTGCTATTACAGTTTTTGAGATGTTAGGTGACAAAAATGTTTTTTTTACATTGTTTTTATTTTTACGGTATTTACCTGAGGGGTTAGATCATGTGATATTATTATAGAGCAGGTTTTTATGGACGTGACGATACCTAATATGTATACTTTTTAAATTTATTTTACTTTAACACTATAACAGCATTTTAGAAAAAAATAATGTTTTAGTGTCTCTATAGTCTGAGACAGGGCTGTGGAGTCGGAGGCAATTTTGGGTACCTGGAGTCGGAGTCGGCAAAAATGGACCGACTCCGACTCCTACTAGATTTAAATTGGAATAAAAAAATTGGAATAAAAAAGAGCAAGTTTAAATGTCCTAATTCAGATAAAGTTATAATTAATTACTTCTCTACTGTAAGAATAAAGGCCAATGCATGCAGTGCGTCACGTTACCGCTAAACAAAGACGTTAAGTGACCGTGAAGAAGCTTTTCATATGCTTTACTATGCAGTTAAAGGGACACTGACAGGCTGATTTACCGGCTAAAGATATATCTGCTGGTATTCATCAGAGGATTAGGAATACAACTAGACGACTGTTACCCCCAGTTGAGGTTTACTTGTGTTTAAAAACGTTTTAATCAATATGCAAATTCTCTACCTTTGTGCCCAAGGGGCAGGCGCACATGTAGAGTACTGGCAGCACTAGACAGGACTAGGTAGCAAGGAGGAAGAGAGAAAGCTGGCACAGCCTCAGCATAGCCAGACGAGGCTGCTGCCAGCACTCTACACGTGCGCCTGCGCAGGAATTCAGCGCTCGGCTAGCCTGAAAAAAAGGCCAGTGCAGTGAATAATAACGAGGGGAACAGCGCTGGGAACCTGTACTTCGGGCACGGCTGGGCACAAAGCCGCAGGAGACGCTGCCCCATTGGGCACAAAGATAGTGAATTTGCATAGAGATTAAAATGTTTTTTAAACACAAGTACAGCTTAACTGGGGGTAACATTAGTATAGTTTTATTCCTAATTCTCTGATGAATACCAGTATATATATATCTTTAGCTGGAAAATCAGCATGTCAGTGTCCCTTTAAGGAGCGGCAATACTTACACTTTCCATTGTCTTGTGGTCTGCTGTTACAGGGGACCCATGGTTATCCTAGCCTCTCACTGATAACTGATTAAGGACTGGAGACACTTGTATAAGTGAAGGGAATGGATAGTCAATAGTTCAAGACTGAAGCTGTAAACCATTTGAAAAACTGCTATCATTCAGCTAAGGCTATAAAACATGTAAACTCAGATTGTTAGCTTAAATTTTAAACATGACTATGGGATTCTACTAGAAAAATCATGTTTTAAAATAAATGCCCCTTCCCCTGCCCCTTCCTGGATCCTCCCACTGCTCTATCTTCAGCAGAAGATCAGCACACAAAGGAGAAGGCAGCAGCTTCTGCTCAACTACCTCTCTGTGCTAGAGGAGATTAGAAGAACTTGGTGGAACAGCTTCGTATTTGCATATTAAATACAGAGGAGTCGGAGTCGAGGAGTCGGAAGTTTCAAAATCTGAGGAGTCGGAGTCGGAAAATTTATCTACCGACTCCACAGCCCTGGTCTGAGAGCCATATTTTTTGGGCGATTGTCCTATGTAGTGGCTCATTTTTTGCGGGATGAAATGGAGGTTTAATTGCTACTATTTTGAGAGGCATACGCCTTTTGATCGCTTGTTATTACACTTTTTGTGTTGTAAGGTGACAAAAAATGTCTTATTTTACACCATTTTTTTAAACGGTATTTGCGTGAGAGATTAGGTCATGTGATATTTTTATAGAGCAGGTTTTTACGGACGCGACGATACTAAATATGTGCAGTGTATTTTATTTTTTTAATTTTTATTCAGTGATATGTGTTTTTTTATTTTTACTTTTTTTTTATTGACCCAGACCCACTTGGTTCTTGTAGATCCAGTGGATCTGGTGTCTATATAATACAGTACAGTAAACTATACAGTGTACTATATTTTTTTTACTTTACATAGCCTAAGCAGACTTGTGCCTTTGGCTCGAATCTGCTTAGACTTTCAGGACCATGGAGAGCAAGACGCTTCTGAAAGCAACCTGTTGCCATGGTAACCATCACCCGCTGGCAGAACTGAGCGGCAGGTGATGCGATCCCATCCTGTCGGGGCACTGCAAAGGCACAGCAGCCCCCGGATGGGAGAGGGAGGGACCTCCCTCCCTGTTAACCCCTTCCATACAGTCGTCTATATGGACCGTGGCATGGAAGGGGTTAAAACGGCTGACATCTGCAGCACAGATGTCAGTAGTTTTTTTAGCAAAGTGTCAGCAATGTGCTGACACTTTGCTAAAACCACTAGACAGCAGGGAAGAATAAATACAGAGGAGGCGGGCATTTAACACTTTGGGGGCATTTAGTCTCCGATTCCCGCGGATCAGAGATCGCACAAAGCGCAGGTCTGAATTGACCGCCGATCGCCGATACGGGGGGGGGGGGGTCACAGGACCCCCCTGGGCATTGTAACAAGGTACCTGCTGAATGATTTCAGCAGGTACCTTGTTCCGATCACTGGCGTCTGAGCAGCAGTGATGGGAAATACTTACGACGTACCGTTACTCAATGGGTCCTTAAGGACTCGGTACCAACCGGTACGTCCTAAGCCCTTAAGGGGTTACACTTGCTTTTTTTTTCATTCCAATTTAAATTGAGTAGGAGTCTGATTCGGTTCATGCTAAAATGAGAAGCGTCTGGACATAGCTATGGCTAAACCCAGCTGAAATTCTATGTAAATGCCAGATCTCTGAGGTCCCACAGGCACAGGTTAGGAGGGGCTGTGGAAGTAACACAGTATGGCAGTTATATAGAATGTTACAGATTGCCCTTCCTGACCATTGCTGGCGCATAAAATCCCTCTGATGTCAATGGGGCTGAGAGGAAACGTTTCTCTGTGCTCCCTGTAGAAATGACGGACTAGCAGTGTGCCACTATTTAATACCTTTCCAATGGTATACATCAGGTAGTGCGATACCGGGGAAAGGAGCCACCGGACGGGACACTGCGGGCGCCAGCTCACAAGGTCTAGAGACAACTTTAAAAGTTGAGCGCCCCCGCCCGCCGCAGCATAGCCCGTCTCCAGTTCTCGCGAGATCAGCGTTCTGTCTGTGGGAGTTGCAGGGAGAGGGAAAGAAGGCAGGCGGCATCATGGCGGATAGAGACAGTGGAAGCGAGCAAGGAGGAGCGGCGATGAGTTCCGGTGGCAGCTCGTTACACCCTGCCTCAGGGATCGGGGGCTCGGCTCTGCAGCACGAAACCCAGGAGCTGGCCTCCAAGCGCGTGGACATTCAAAACAAGCGCTTCTATTTGGACGTTAAGCAGAACGCTAAGGGCCGCTTTCTAAAGATAGCGGAGGTAGGGGCTGGAGGCAATAAGAGCCGGCTGACCCTGTCCATGTCCGTGGCCGTGGAGTTCCGCGACTACCTGGGGATTTCATCGAGCACTACGCGCAGTTAGGACCCAGCAACCCCGACATGGCGCAGGACGAGCCCAGGCGAGCGCTCAAGAGCGAGTTCCTAGTCCGGGAGAACCGAAAGTACTACATGGACCTAAAGGAGAACCAGCGAGGCCGCTTCCTGAGAATCCGCCAGACGGTGAACCGCGGGCCCGGCCTGGGCTCCACACAGGGTCAGACCATCGCTCTCCCGGCGCAGGGACTGATCGAGTTCCGTGATGCTCTGGCGAAGCTTATCGACGATTACGGGGTGGAGGAGGAGCCCGCTGAACTACCCGAGGGCACTTCCTTGACTGTGGACAACAAGCGCTTCTTCTTCGACGTGGGCTCCAATAAGTACGGGGTGTTCATGCGGGTGAGCGAGGTGAAGCCCACGTACCGCAACTCCATCACCGTCCCGTACAAAGTGTGGGCCAAATTCGGCCACACGTTCTGCAAGTACGCCGAGGAGATGAAGAAGATCCAGGAGAAGCAGCGGGAGAACGCGCCTCCGAGCAGCAGGAGGAGGCCCACGGGGACGACGGCGACGACGATTGATATCCGCCGATTGCGATATGTACGACGAAGAAGCGAACTGTTTGTGATTCGTCGGGAGCACCGCCCACCAACCTCCACAGACTGACAGATCGTGACATGTCACTCCCATCGCTGGATGTCGTCCACTCCCCACCGTATAAACAGTAAGCAGCTGCTAAACAGAGTAATAACATTATATATTGAGGATGAGGATGAGTGTATATGTCCCTGATTAACCGAGAACTTTTCTACTCCCGCTGACAGACGCCGGGCCTTTCATGTCGCTAACATTTGACTTTAGCACAAAGAGATTTTAGAAGACGGAAAGATTTTTAGTTTTCTCCTTTTGTTACCACCTGTCCAGGCAGAGCTGGAGGTCCTTCCTGGCTGCCTTCTCCTCTAGGGCCGTGTACATAGGAGGGCTGTAGGCATGCTGTGTGTCCGAGCTTTGTCTCCATGTTATGCCCTGGTTTGTAGAGTATCAAGGTACATAGGTTATTCAATAAAAGTGCTCTCTTCTAGGATATGCATTGCATCTGGGCCTAGAGCGTAAATGGTCAGTGACAATTCTGTGAACATGAAACAAACGATTAAACGAGAACATTTTAAATGAAATTTTGTTAATTTGTGATTTTTGCCAGTTTACCGGATAATTTATTTCCAATCTAAAGCTTGTTCACCTTTCTAAATGTCTGCCATGTATATATCTCTGTATTTATAGACGAAAGGTTTATGTATAGATGCTGAACAGTATGTTTTGTATTACACATGGAAAACAAATATATCGTTGATGACTTTTGATGCACTTCTAAATCAATTATTAAAGAAGGTTTTTAAGTAGGTCCTTTTCCTTATTCTCAGCAACCCTCTGCATCGGTTGTGTGCCCTCTGCCCGCTCTGCACGCTCACATGGGGAACGGTTACCAACATGCCACCTCTTACCATCAGTTATGGGTTTCCTTTGCCTAGGATGCTTGGGAAGGAGTATATGACTGCTCGGATGCCACGGACAAGTAGTTGTGTCACCGATGCCGGCCAGATATTGGACAGTAAACTGCCTTCTATTGTAGCGCTTGATCTTAAATGGGTTATCCAATTTTTATTTTTTGTCATGTTCCCCTCCCCTTCATTAGTGTAAGACGTTTTTCGTTGGTACTTATTAACAGTTGCATACCCGACCAGCGCTGTGTTCCAGTTGTATGCTCTGGCACTTCCAAGATCATATGCCGTACAGTGTGCACGTGGTGCTAGGACCCACAGTGCATGTGTGAGAATATCACTGTGGCTTGTAACCACGTGCACGCTGTAAGGCATATGATCCTGGAAGTGCCGGAGCATATAACTGGGCCAGTAAGCAACGTTTGATAAGTACCAATGAAAAAGTTGTTACTCTAATCGGTAAACCCCTTTAAAGGCACATTTACATCCGCTCGGCTCAGTAGGCAGCGATCTGGAAGGAACCATTCTTTCCAGGTAACTCTCTTGCTCGTAGGTGGAGGACAGAAATTTCCTCCACTGGATGGGGATGAGCGATTGTTACTACGTTCTTGGTTTCTGGGCAGCAGATCGCTGTATACACTGCCGCCCATAAACGATGATCTAGCGTGCTGCACAAATCATTAATTCACCCGATGAACAAGCGTTTGCTCACTCATTGGGGGATCAGCTCCACCTTTACACGGGCCAGTTATCAGGAACGCGTGTTAATGCAAACATTTGTTCCCAATAATATGCCTGACGATAGTCCTGTGTAAATCCTCCATAAACCTTTAGTGAAAACATGATTGCGCAGCAGAACTTCTCAATGCTCTGCACTGTTAGGTTTCATCAGGTTTTCCAGCCTGGTGGAGTACAGATCCCATATGCTTTCTGTGGATCTGTACTCCTCATGCTGGATGATGGAACCTGACAGTGCAGAACGCTCTCAGAAGCATTGTCTCATGATTGTGGTTTCACCAAAGTTTAGGTCCCCTTAATAAACAAGCTTCAAGTGAACCAGAAAATCAAGAGTAAGATACCTTCATATACAGGCCGGGGACTAATCAATGCAGGGAACCACACTAAACCGGTGTCGAGACTGTCGCCCCACTTAGCTGCATTTATGCCTGTTTCCAGCACTTTCCTCTATCGATATGCAATTGTTTAGCCTAAATATAAAAATGTATCTACAGTGTTATTGAAGGAAATTTCCCACCACTACAGACTTCTACAATGATCTATCAAAGACATGGCTACTTCCATTAAATGTCCTTCCCCAAGGTGCCAAAGGGTTGGGGAAAAGTCGTTGAAGTGAGAAAGTTAGTACTGCAGTAAAATGTCTGACGTAACTTCTCACATTTTTGTCTATTAACAGTTTGTGTTCCCTGTATAAGAGGATCCAAAGATTCCTGCAAGATGTCAGAAACCAGAAGCTGCTAGTTCTATTGATGTAGACTTCTCGCCATGTCATGTGTCGTCACCAGTACAGGGTGTATCTTCTAGAGCTCATCGACCCCGTAATCTCTATAACATGTTCAGCTTCACAGGACTTGTTATTGGACCACAGTTCTCATAGTCTTCCCAGGTTTTAATGTTTTTCCCCCTTTAAACAGGGTTTTTGTCTTTATGTTAAGTAAGCTTAAAGGGATTGTCCGTGAAAAACATCACCTATGCGGAGTATGGGTGACAAATGAATGGGGGATCCCCATGTTCTTCCTCACTGTGCTCATGTGGTTGAGTTTGAATGGGGCTATGGTCAAGCATGTGTTTTGACTGATGGCTGTCTCTGTCTGCCCCATAGGCTAGGAATGGAGCAGCAAGGCAAATGCATCACCAGTCAAACTCCTCATCACTGTGGTTATGCGGTGAGGAGGAACAGGGGGCAGGAGGACCCAGTTCTAGTGATTTTAATTATGGTAAAAAAAAAGGAAATCAGCTTTTTAATTTATGATACTTTGTTTTAAAACCTGACCTTTTGCAACATGTCTGTTTGCCGTTAGTGAGTCTGAATATGTATTTTTTGAGCAGCTGGATAAAATCTTGTGCAGCCCTAATACTACTTGTAGCTAAGTGTATACAGTGGGAACCAGGTAATGAACCTCTAAAGGCAAGAGACACTGCCACAAAAAGAACATCTTGGAAATGGTTGGAATGAAGTATTAGAAAGTTGCAGAAGTTTTCATTCTATAATGGAGTTCTGGGATTTTTAAATATCTAATAACTTACCTAGAACGGGAAGAAAAACACATTGCAGACTATGTACTGAATGACTGAGCTGTTCCTGCATTGTGGGTCTTTGTAAGCAGTGATGTGCCAGCCAGCATGGATGGAAAGTCTTGGTGGTCATGTCGTTGCCTACAGACTATGAATGAGAAGGGAACAGTTTTAACCAAATAAATTTATTTATGAACCTATAAAAATACTTTAAGCTTATTTACATAAAATCAGAAAACTCCACATTTTAGCCTTCTAACAATCTAGATTCCTTCCCCCCTCCTATTTGTTCCACCTTCTGTAGTTTCTTTAGCATTCTAAGTCACCAGGACTGTCACCCTCATCATGGCTTTCTGTCCTCTGGTGACCACTACTACCTCCTTTGACCAGTACTCTTGTACCTCCTTTCTCCTCCTTGTCTGGCACACCTCAATGCTTCTCCACAAAGTGACCATGTCCAGACATCTCACCATGTATATCTGCTGGTCCACTACACTTCTTCCTCTTATGTTCTCGTCATTACTGACAATTACCCTCAAATAGCATATACAAAAGCATCCAATCTGGGCCTGAAAGTTGCTTCATCTAATAGACAAAATAAAACAGCCAATAAACAGAACTGGCTAAACACGGATGGTTTCTTTAGATGTGGACGCTGTATTAATTGTAAAACAACATCATTTGAAAAAAGAATTACTAAAGTCCAATCTACACAAAACTCTTTTTATATGAATATAAAGGGAACACTTACCTGTAATTCCACCAATGTAATATACATAATTGAATGCACTTGTCACAAACAATACGTCGGGAGGACGAAAATAACTTTTAAAAGGCGTATTTCTGAGCATATCAACAACATCAAGAAAAAATATGAATTGCACACTTTATCTAAACATTTTAGTGAGCAACATAATGGAAATCCATCAGGTTTGAGATACGCAGCAATAGAGAGAGTTCAAAGGCCCTGGAGAGGGGGCAATTTTATTGCCCAAATGTCAAGAGCTGAGTCTCAGCGGATTTATGAATTTGATACGATAGCGCCTAAGGGGTTAAATGCAGAATTAGAATTATTTGGATTTTTATGAGTATGGTGTTCGCCGCGTGCGGGGACAGGAGATATGCGTTAGGCTGTTGTCCCAGCACGCAGATCTCCTCTTCCTACACGTGACGACACCCTATTTCACCCATCAGTACGAATAAAGATATTGGTTTACATATAAAGGATAAACACAATTTCCATGCAATAAGATTTATCCAGGGATGCACGTTTTGTGTATATGGGATATGGATGTTATGTCATACTATACACTTATGTTTTTCAAAATGACGCATATAAAATGCATGAAAAACGCAAGTGCGTTTTTTGTTTTTCTTCTTTCAAGTTTTTAATTTATCATATATTAAGAATGGTCAATACAAAAGCGATATGATCATCAAATAACAAGACCACAATTGTGAGCAAATGACCTCTGAATGTATATAAAGATCCACTCCGCAGTTTTCATGTATATAAAGATCCACTCGCAGTTTTCATTTCCCTCCCTTACCCACAAGACTTAGCAATGCGTTATAAAAGACGCTCATTCACCCTCACTGCTCAACCACTGAAGAAGGGGTTTCTCTATTGCCCGAAGCAGCGTCTGGTAATACAGCAGTGAGGGACGTGGAACTGCAGGACGAGTCAAAGAGCAAGCACATCATTGCAAGATATTTAATATATCGATTACATCTAATATATCTTCAGCCAAAATACTGCTACATCTATTGAGGACACAATCAGTCCAGAAGGAATCAGCACTGAAATCACATGATCGCACCCAGTGGCGTATCTATCACGAGGCAAACAAGGCATTTGCCTAGGGCGGCACTTCCAATGGGGCGGCAAAATGCCCTGTTTGCCTCAGTGATAGAAATCTTTTTGGCTGGCCGCGCTGTAGGGGTGCGCCGGGACCGCTACTCCCTGCAGAGCGCCGCCTCCTCCCAGCCTTCCCAGCCCAGCGCGTTGTAGGTAATTATTATTCACTTCACTGAGAAGAGAAGCGCGGAAGACTCACACAGGCGCACTGGCAGAGGCATTGAAGTGCGCATGCGCCTGCCAGTGCGCCTGTGTGAGTCTTCCGGCGCTCTCTTCTCAGTGAAGTGAATAATAATTACCTACAACGGCGCTGGGCTGGGAGGAGGCGGCGCTGGGCAGGTAGGGAATCTGTTAATGACACTGGGGGAATCTGTGGATGACACTGGATGGGGGAGAATCTGTGGATGACACTGGATGGGGGGAATCTGTGGATGACACTGGATGGGGGGAATCTGTGGATGACACTGAGAAGGGGGAATCTGTGGATGCACTGGATGGGGGAATCTGTGGATGACACTGAGGGGGAATCTGTGGATGACACTGAGAAGGGGGAATCTGTGGATGACACTGAGAGGGGGAATCTGTGGATGACACTGAGAGGGGGAATCTGTGGATGACACTGAGAAGGGGGAATCTGTGGATGACACTGAGAGGGGGGATCTGTGGATGACACTGAATGGGAGGGGATGGGGGAATCTGTGGATGACACTGAGAAGGGGGAATCTGTGGATGACACTGAGAGGGGGGGAATCTGTGGATGACACTGAGAAGGGGAATCACGAATGGATGACACTGTAGCGGGGGAATCTGTGGATGACACTGAGAGGAGGGGACTCAGGATCTAATGAAATGAGGACTGTGGATGACACTGGATGGGTAAGTCTGTGGATGACACTGGATGGGGGATCTGTGGATGGCACTTAAGAGAGGGGATCTGTGGATGGCACTTAAGGGGGATCTGTGGATGGCACTTAAGGGGGATCTGTGGATGGCACTTAAGGGGAGGGATCTGTGGATGGCACTTAAGGGGGTCTGTGGATGGCACTTAAGGGGAGGGATCTGTGGATGGCACTTAAGGGGGTCTGTGGATGGCACTTAAGGGGGATCTGTGGATGGCACTTAAGGGGGTTTGTGGATGGCACTTAAGGGGGAGTGGATCTGTGGATGACACTTAGTGGGATCTAGGGAGGGTGTGAGGTCCTGGAAGGGTGTTTGGCTGTCGTTATTCACTTTTAAATACAGGAAAGGGTGGAGACTAAAAGGAAGAGCGGGGTTTACAGAGGAAGGGGTTTGGCCTTGAAAGGAAGGGGCGGTTCAAATTTATATTAGGGGGTGCCCGAGTTTAGTCTCGCCTAGGGCAGCACAAAACCAAGATACACCACTGATCGCACCACCAAGTCACGTGATATCTCCCTGAGTGTTGTCATCGCAGTTCTTGGCAGAGAACAGAGCGTTTTGAGCGTGTTTCGCTCCGCTCAGAAGACCGCTGGAGAAATACGATCCTTGAAGGGTGGTAATGTAACCTGCAATCACTTATTTAAGTGCTGCGCTAAACTATACTAACTTTGACTGTCATCCTATGCTGCTCAATTGGCGAAACTAAGGTGCCAACATATATCCCTATAGCACATTGGATGGCATTTTGATCATATGGCTGTTGACTAAAATAGAGTAACAAGCTGATAGCAATATCAAAGCGCTGTACCTGGGACGGAGGAGTATTCACATACCCAGGTTGCTGTTTGTCATAAAGCACCGCATTTGGGATTGAAAATCACTTTTATATACTTACCCTGATTGTTGTTTAATGCAGATGAATATATAAGGATTTTTACCTTAGTTGCTATATTTATCATTTGGCAATTAGAAACAGAGGTGAATCGTGAGCATCAGATCAGCATTAATTGCATGACCCCTGAGTGGAACACATTATATATTGTATAGAGATTACTGGGCTGGCCACCCATGATCTAATAATTTTTAAATGAGCGATTTTGTGTTTTTATCAATTGATGTGTATAATTTTTATATTTTATATTATCTTTCACTGATTGCATCTGACTTGCCATTTGCTCTATATGATAGTGAGTGCCCTCCCATTTACTATATATAAAGTGACACATCACATTTGCAAAATTAGGCCTGGACAGGAAGGGGGTAAATGGCCTGGTCTGGAAGTGGTTAAAGAGCCTCTGGCGTACCAGTACAGCCATTTTCTGAGAAGCATACTTTTTTTTTTCTCTCTCGACGTTGCTGTGTGGGGGCTTATTTTTTGTGGGATAAGTTGCCATTATTACTGGTACTATTTTGTCTACATACAACTTTTTGATCTTATTTAGGGAAGCAGGGTTTTATTTTTACGCCATGTACTGTGCGAAAAACCTACATGTTAAGGTTACATTCACAGGACCGTATGAATAAGTCCGCATCCGTTCCACAATTTTGCGGAACGGGTACAGACCCATTCATTTAAATGGGGCCGCAAAAGATGTTAGCTTCAGTTAGCGCCCAGCCCACCGCAGTCACTGATTCGCTGATTAGCGTAGCGCTAATCAGCATTTGTACTTTTATAGTATCTGTAAGTGATCAGAACTGATCACAGTCAGATCTATAATAGTATTAGTGTCACCTTAGTTCACCCCCCACCAAAAACGCAGTGTTTGCCCGATCAGGCCTGATCGGTCGCCCACACGTGCGTTCACCCACGCCCGCCCTGCCGCACTGCACAATCACTTCACAAGCGCTGCGGCGATAAAAAAATCTGTTTTGATATTTTTTATCAATCGCAGCGGCTTTTTGTACTTCGCTAGCCTCCCATTTGTAAGACAGGCTTGCTTTTTTTCTTCGGTAGTCTCAGGGAATACCCCCTAAATTTAATTGTCCAAATGTCAAATAAGGGGTATTCTTCTGAAGAGGCCTACAGGATTCTGACCCAGTCGGATGAGGAATCGGAACCCTCATCTGACGAATCTAGCGGGTCAGAATATGAACCTGTAGAAAGCAGTGGCAGTCTGACCCAAAGTTCGGACGAGGAGGTCCCTGATACCACCAGGCGTACCCGGCTCCGTGTCGCTAGACCACAGGTTGCGCAGGATCCGTTTCAAGGGCAGCGGATTATGTGGTGAGGCATACACCAGCAGCGCAGCCCATCCTGGACCTTCTACCAGCACTGCCGTAGAACATGGTGAGGTGGCGAGCACCAGAAGGGCAGTTGAAGCTGGTACGGTGGCATGTGCAGTAGTTCCTCCGTCGCAGCCACTGCGCAGACAGGCCCGTAGAGCCCTTAGAGTCCCTGAGGTGCTGGCAAACCCTGATTGGCAGCCCCCATCTTCAGCCGCACCATTAGTTCCCCTTTCACCGCCCAGTCAGGAGTTCGGGTGGAGACAGCTCAGATCGGATCGGCACTGAGGATCGGCAATCTCCTATGAACTCGCCATGCCCCTCACGGAATACCTTGGGGTGTCTTCTTTCCAAAATGGGGTCACATGTGGGGTATTTATACTGCCCTGGCATTTTAGGGGCCCTAAAGCGTGAGAAGAAGTCTGGAATCCAAATGCGTAAAAATGCCCTCCTAAAAGGTACTCGTTGGACTTTCGGCCCCTTTGCGCATCTTGGCTGCAAAAAAGTGTCACACATGTGGTATCGCCGTACTCAGGAGAAGTAGGGCAATGCGTTCTGGGGTGTATTTTTACATATACCCATGCTATGTGTGAGAAATATCTCTGCAAATGACAACTTTTTAAAAAATTTCTTACAAAGTCCCATATTCCACTAACTTGTGACAAAAAATTCAATTTTACATGAACTCACCATACCCTTCACGGAATACCTTGGGGTGTATTCTTTCTAAAATGGGGTCACATGTGAGGTGTTTGTACTGCCCTGGCATTTGAGGGTCTCCGCAATCATTACATTCTCCTTATATTGAGCCTATGGGTAATGAGATTTTTTTCCGTTCAGACTCTGGGCTGAAAAAAAAAAATGAATGGCACAGATTTCTTCATTCGCATCAATCAATGTGGATGAAAAAATCTCTGCCAAAAATGTAAAAAAAAAAAAAAAAGTAAGGCCCGGTGATGCGGAGAGCACACTATGTGCTTGCCGCATCAGCATTTGCGGAGCTGCGGCCGCAAACTTCCAAGTTTCGGCCCCCAAACATCCGGCTCAGCAAAAGATAGAGCATGTCCTATTCTTGTCTGCGGACAAGAAAAGGCATTTTCTATATAGTTCTGGCAATGTGCGGATCCGCAAAATGTGGAAAGCACATTGCCGGTGTCCGTGTTTTGCGGATCTTCTACAGCCTGGTGTACAGGTGTCCGTGTTTTGCGGAACTTCACAGCCTGCCAGCGCATGATCAGCGCTGGCAGGCTGTAGTTTAACTTCTCCCCGACGCGATCCTGTGAGCACGCGCGTGCGTTCACAGGAAATCTCGCGTCTCGCGAGATGACACGCGGATGCGTCCAGGAGGAGTAAACCTGCCGCCGCCTGGATGCATCCGTGCGTTAGGCGGTCAAGAAGCCGGTTAAGGGTGTTTAAGCTAGGGGGCTGATGTGGTTAAATTTTTATATATACAGTATATCCAGTACACACAGCGCATGTTGGAGAATTGTTAGGGACTTAACTATGGCAGGCCTTTACAATACCCCAGGCTGTCATAGTAACCAAATTGCTGCTGCATTCTCACTCCAGGGAGGGGGGAGGCAGTCGCTGTGTCAGCAGCAGCCTACTTCAAGTAAATGACAGCTCGGATCCTGTGGTTGCAATTAACCGTGGCATCAAAGGGATTAAAAGTCTGCCATGTGAGTGTTTTCCAATCGCAGAGTTCGCCAACGGGTGTCTGCTTTACATCCACATACAGTGGATGATGGGAAGGGTTCAAAGACTTTGGGGCACATTTATTATGCCTAATTTCTGTTTAATAAATGAGCTCTCTTTTTTTTGCATTGTACATTTGGAGGAGTGGCTGCCCCCATTTTGTCCAACTCTTTTAATTAGTTCATTTTGTAGGCCTAGCCCCGGGATAGACAAGCAGGATCTGATCTTAAGAGGTCACCATGTCAACTGTAAATGGTCCCACCCAAATTTGGTCTAAAATGTAGGAGAAGAGCTAAATGGATTCCCCTATGGCCGCACCGAGTTCTGTACAGGCAGGAGAATACATTGCCCATCCTGCCTGTACCACAGTTTCTCTCCTAAAACCTGGTATAGATAGGCTATGTCAGGTTTTAGCAGAGCAGGCACAGGCAGCAGTAGCAATGTGCTGTGAGAGCTCCTGTTCTCGCTCCACTCCGCTAATAGCCGGCTTATCACATCAGTGCAGCTGAATAGCAGAGCAAAATGAGCGCCTGTGCCCGCTTTGCTAAAGCCTGACATAACCCATCTGTATCAGGCTTTAGGAGAGCAGCACTGTTACAGGCAGGAGAAGCAATGTATATCCCTGCCTGTACAGTACAGTGATGTACAGGAATACGGATTCAAAGTGTGATAGGCATCTAAACTTCAGGTGCCTGTTTCACTAGGAAGTGTTAAAAAATAAAATTAAAAATAAAGCATATTAGAATTATGCATTTTATCACCTGTTCAGTTTGTTTTACTAAAGTGAAGACTGGGCCATTTTTCGTTTACATTTTTACTCCCGCTCTTCCCAGAGCCAACACTATTTTATTTTTCCATTCACATAGCCATATGAGGGTTTATTTTTTGGGGACAAGTTGCACTTTCTAATGGCACCATTTAATATTGCATATGATATAGCAGGAAGCTGGAAAAAAATTCCAAATGCATGGAGTTGTAAAGAAATACGCAATTCCACCACAGTTTTAGGTTTTATTTTTATGTAGATCCCTATGCATAAAACAGACCAATGCCTTTCATTCTCTGGGTCAGTTTTTATTGTGTTTTAATGCCTTTTTCAAATGTCAGTGTTTTGGTCAGCGATTTCCATCATTGATTATGAGCCAAAACTAGGAGTGGATCATCCACCAAGATAGCGTATAATAGAAGGATTTGCACCCGTTCTTTATTTTTGACTTGCGCCTGGTTTTGGCTCACAATCGCTGATGGAAATCACTAAACACAGACGTGTGAATAAGGGCTAATACTGAAATACTTTTTTGGGGGGAGGTAAAGCCTTATGGGATATTTTTATATTTTAATAGTTTGCTAATTTTGGGACGCGGCGATGCCTATGATTTTTTTATTGCTTATTTATTATTATTTAAATTATGGGGAAAGGGTTATTTGAATTTTTATATTTTTAAAAAGTTTTTTTTTACTTTTTTAAAGTCACTTTAGATGACTATAATAAAGCTATTATTAGATTGCTTCTACAATAGATTGCACTGGATTGCCACCTGCTGGGCTCTATAGAAACTACCCTGGTTTCTTCAGAGAGACCAGGCATTTCATATACAAACAATGGCTCCCCCAATTCCTGTGTGGGGGAGCCAGTCAGGCCCCAGCAGTGCACGTCTAGTGTTTTTACCGCTCTGAGATGCCGTGGTCACATTTGACCATAGCATCTCAGGGGTTAAATGTCTGCAATCAATGGTATTGCTGATTGCAAACATTAGCCCGGGGTGTCCCTGCTTAAAACAGGAGAAACTTGGTGGCTATGGCACCCCCTGTGCTCACAAACCATTTTTAAACCCCGCACTTCTGCCATAGATGTATGGCAGCAGTGCTTAATAAGTCAAGATCAGGGGCAGACTGGCCATAGACCCTACAGGGGGTTTTCTATAAAAGGGCCACCCAAGTCCTCCTCCATGTTGCTGGCCAGGTACATACTACTGGGGTAACTATAGGGGTCATTATTATAGGAAGTCTAGGTAAAATGGTTAAGGTAGGGCCGGTTTGGTGCTGTGGCCCACACCTCACCTCTTAAGACCCCTGCTCCATATCTTAATTAGAGATAGTTGGAGGAAGAGCACAGAACGTGGCAGCTATTGATGGCCACCACAGAAGGAGAAACTTTGGGAGAGGTATTTTGTGCTGCATAGTTGTATTTGGTTCTGTGATGCCCCACCTTCTGTCAATTTGGACCCACTTTGGATAAGCAAGTCTGAGGTTACTGCCAGGACCACTTGTGGTCATAGGCTGCTCCAAATGGATATGGCTTGAACACTTTCAGCCAGCCACGCCAGGTCATACCCTAATAGTGCTGTTTCTCCATCCCAAGTCTGGGGTGCAGCTAAGCCGTGCCCATCCACGTCAGCCAATAGCTGCACGATTTTACCTCACATTTGTGCAGTCACTGGCTGTCACAACCAGGGCTGTGGAGTCGGTAGATAAATGCTCCAACTCTGTATTTAATATGCGAATGAATTTTATACATTTCCCTAGTAGAATCCCATAGTCATGTTTAAAGTTTAAGCTAACAATCTGAGTTTACAAGTTTTATAGCCTTAGCTGAATGACAACACTTTTTCAAATGGTTTACAGCTTCAGTCTTCACTTATTCAAGTGTCTCTAGTCCTGCAAAACACATATTTACTTAATCAGTTATCAGTGAGAGGCTAGGTTACCCATGGGTGCTGCGTTCCCTGTAACAGCGGAAAACACAACGGAAAGTATAAGTCTTGCCGCTCCTTAACTGGGAGTGAAGCATATGAAAAGCATGCTTCTTCACGGTCACTTAATGTGTTCGTTTTGGGGTAACGTGACGCACTGCATGTATTGGCCTTTATTCTTACAGTAGAGAAGTCATTAATTATAACTTTTTGTGAATTGGGACATTTAACCCCTTAAAGCCTTATTTCACCCTAAGGACCAGGCCATTTTTGCAAATCTGACCAGTGTCACTTTATGAGGTGATAACTTTTAAACGCTTTTTCTTATCCAGGCCATTCTGAGATTGTTTTTCGTCACATATTGTACTTCCTGACAGTGGTAAAATGGAGTCGAAAAATTTCATTTTTATTTATAAAAAATACCAAATTTACCAAAAATGTGGAAAAATTTGCAATTTTCCAAGTTTCTATTCCTCTACTTCTATAATACATAGTAATACCGCCAAAAAAAGTTATTGATTTACATTCCCATATGTCTACTTAATGTTTGGATCATTTTAAATATTACATTTTATTTTTTGGGGACGTTACAAGGCTTAGAAGTTTAGAAGAAAATCTTGAAATTTTTCAGAAATTTTCAAAAACCCACTTTTTAGGGACCAGTTCAGGTCTGAAGTCACTTTGTGAGAAACTACACCCCTCAAGGTATTCAAAACTGATTTTACAAATGTTGTTAACCCTTTAGGTTTTCCACAAGAGTTAATGGCAAATGGAGAAAAAATTTCAGAATTTCAATTTTTTGGCACATTTTTCATTTGAATCCATTTTTTCCAGTAACAAAGCAAGGGTTAACAGCCAAACAAAACTCAATATGTATTGCCCTGATTCAGTAGTTAGCAGAAACACCCCATATGTGGCCGTAAAATGCTGTATGGCTAAACAACAGGGCACAGAATGAAGGGAACGCCATATGGTTTTTGGAAGGCGGATTTTGCTGGACTGGTTTTTTGACACCATGTCCCATTTGAAGCCCCCCGATGCACCCCTAGAGTAGAGACTCCAAAAAAGTGACTTCATCTAAGAAACTACACCCCTTAAGGCAGGGGTGCACAACCTTTTTTGGTCTGAGGGCCGCATTGTCACAACGCTTTATTTCAAGGGGCCGCAAATAAAAAAAAAATATGTTGATTGGTGCTCATTTGCATCAGCCTATTACACAGGCCAATGTAAAGTGACTGGGGAGGAATGATCGCTATTAGGCCTTATTCACACGTTCGTAGTGTGTTTTGCAGAAACACGGTAACACGGATCCGCAAAACACGGAAACACGGATCCGCAAAACACGGACGGCTGCAATGTGCATTCCGCATTTTGCGGACCGCACATTGCTGGCACTATATAGAGAATGCCTTTTCTTGTCCGCAATTGCGGACAAGAATAGGACATGTTCTATTTTTTGCGGAAACGGAAGCACGGATGCGGAAACACGGATGCGGACATCACATAGTGTGCTGTCCACATCCATTCCTGCCCCTATGAAATGAATGGGTTTGCAACCCTTCCGCAAAATTGCGGATGGGATGCGGATCCATTTTACGGATGTGTGAATTAGGCCTTACAGTCATTTCTCCTTCATTTAGTTAAATTAATTATCAGTAGCACATCCCTGATAACGCAGAGAGTGTGCGGCGCGATTACTACCGCCACTTATCATGAATGAGCGTTCCTATGAACACTTGTTCCCAGTAATTGAGCATGGCCCCTGAAACTGAAGAGTTAGGCCCCTTGCAGACGAGCGTTTGTCACAGAGCGAGTCTGTAACGCAGCACCCGGCCGAAACTCCCAGCGCTGTCGGGGTTCACATAGCATTATATTTATTTATGATGCTATGTAACCCTTACAGTTCTGGAATGTATTGGATAAGACTAACATAATGCTGCCAGCGTTATCCAATACATTCCAGAACTGTAAGGGTTACATAGCATCATAAATCAATATAACGCTATGTGACCCGGCAGTGCTGGAAGTTTAGGCCGGGTGCTGCGTTGCAGACTCGCTCTGTGACAAATGCTCGTCTGCAAAGTAGCCTTATACTTACCTGCTCCCTATGCTGTTTTTACTTGGCAGTGCATGGCCATAGTCACTTGTACCTCTCCAACCAGTCACTGTCTTCAGCGGTGATGTGGCCACAAGCAGCGTGTCACTGCTGTGGTCAGTCATTGACTGGAGTCATATATGTGACCATGGCCATGCGCTGACAGGTGTGAAAGTTCAGGAACCAGAAGATGGAGGCAGAGGGGGCCAGGGCGGCCTGAAGAAGGTAAGTATGAATCCTCTGTTTCAGGGGCCATGCTGAGCGTTTTCCTAAACTGCAGAGGTTGGCGCTCATTAATTATTACCACCTCCTGCCCCCCAGTTACAGGCGCCATGTAAAAACCAGTAAGCACTTTCTAGTGGAGAAAGTGCTTATTGGTTAACACTTTAATAACCAGGCCTGAACAACCACTTTTTTGTGATTTAGCGCACGTGGTGGTTCAAATAGTTATAACTTTTTATGTGTTCGGACTGTCCAAATAATTTTTGCAATAATTTTTCACTTGAGACATAGGGCCTTATAATTTTTTTGTTTTATTTGGGGAAAACTGTACAAAACATTTTTAAAAAGTTTTTTTTTTCAAACTATAGCTCCTTATTCTTTAAATATGCAAACTGCCACCAAAATAAATAATTATAATTAGTTCCCTGTTTTGTGTCGGTCATTTTGTTATATAATAGTTTTACGTGATAATGGTGACAATTTTGGTTAGTGTGGGTGTTTTTTCTTTTATGCATTTTATTATAATTTTTTTCTTTTTAACTTTTTTTAGCCCCATAGGACACACAGATCAGACAACCAATCAGACCCCAATGTTAATAAGACCATAAATCAGAACTCAGCTGAAAACCCAATGTAAATGACCCCCAATGTCACAGATCACCCCTCTAGTTCAGCTCAGCCCCTGCCTCACATCAGCCCCAGCGGATGAGCACCCTCCCTCACAGCAATGCTCCGGACGCTGCCGCTCCTCACCTACATCGCAATCCTCTTCCTTCACATCCTCCGTTGGCTGTGCTGTGATCTGACGTGCACAGCGTGGGGTCAAAGAGCGCCCTCACGCTGTGCGCAGCCTGCATTTTTCTATATACAGGTATTTCTGCTACAAATAATATCCCCCAAGAGGTCATAAAAAGACCTTTGGGGACACTGACACTTTTGTTAATTATAAACTTTTTCCTTTTAGACCTCATGCACACGACCGTATGTATTTTGCAGTCCGCAAAAAATACGGATGACAGCCATGTGTATTTTGCAGAACAGAATAGCTGGCCCCTAATAGAACAGCCCTATCCTTGTCCGTAATGCGAACAATAATAGATGATGTTCTATTTTTTTGCGGAACGGAAATTCGGACATACGGAAATGGAATGCACACAAAGTAACTTCCATTTTTTTTGCGGACCCATTGAAATGAATGGTTTTGTATATGATCCCAAAAAAATGCAACGGACACGGAAAGAAAAAACGCTCGGGTGCATTAGGCCTTATTTTTTACTTTTATTTGTATTTTATTTCTTTTTTTTTGGGGGTTATTACTTATTATATGGCAGAAATATATTTAAATAATATGTCCCACAAGAGGTCATAAAAAGACTGTTGGGGTACAATGAACACTATTTTGCACTTTTTTTTCCTTTTTATTTGTATTTTATTATTTATTTTTTTCTATTTTTTTTTATATATATTTTTGCCACATAACGTGTCCCTCAAGGGATCACAAAAGACAGTGAACACTTATTTTATTAGCATTTTTTAAATAATTTTCTATTTTATTTGCCACACCATACTTTGTGTTTTATTATTTTTTTTGTTTTAAATTTTTAAATATTTTTTAAAACGTTAATATATTTTTTCCACATAATTTGTCCCAAATAGTCACTGAAAGACCTTTGGGGACACAGACTTTTTTTTTTGCATTATTAGGAGCCCCAGTTACAGAGGAAACCAGCCTGCTGTGGGGGCGTTGTACACAGGCAGAGCTGATCAGGGTCTCTGAGTCCTGACCCTGCAGCTCTGCGCTCCTCTGCCCCCAAGCCGGGTCTACAATGCACAGCGCACTGCCTACGTATCTTAGGAGAAGGCAGAAGCGCTGATCAACTGCTTCTGCCTTCTCCACGCTCCCCCGGCTGTCCTGTTCCTGCTACAGAGCAGGAGCTGTAAGCTCTCTTGTGCGGCGCTGAGGGCAGAAACACAGCTGATTGCACGATCAGCTGTGTTTCTGTCTAGGACAGGGGCCGCAAACTTTGGCTCTGGGGGCCGCATGCGGCCCGCGGGCCGTGCACCCCTGCCTTAAGGTATTCAAAACCAGTTTTACAAACTTTGTTAACCCTTTGGGTGTTCCACAAGAGTTATTGGCAAATGGAGATCATATTCATATTTTTTTCAAAAATCATATTTACCCTAAAATAATACAAACAAAACTGCCACCTTATCCCGTAGTTTCCAAAATGGGTCACTTTTTAGGCTGATGCAAATGAGCACCAATCAACATATTTTTTTTTTATTTGCGGCCCCTTGAAATAAAGCGTTGTGACAATGCGGCCCTCAGACCAAAAAAGGTTGTGCACCCCTGCCTTAAGGGGTGTAGTTTCTTAGATGAAGTCACTTTTATGGAGTTTCTACTGTAGGGGAGCATCAGGGCAACTTCAAATGGGACATAGTGTCAAAAAACCAGTCCAACAAAATCTGCCTTCCAAAAACCATATGGCGTTCCTTTCCTTCTGCGCCCGGCTGTTTGGCCATACAGCAGTTTACGACCACATATAGGGTGTTTCTGCAGACTAAAGAATCAGGGCAATAAATATTGAGTTTTGTTTGAGTTTTTGTTTTGTTACTGGAAAAATGGATTAAAATGGAAAATTTGCCCAAAAAATAGCTGTTTTGGGACCGTTTTTATTTTTTGTTATTTACATCGTTGAACTGACAGGTTAGATTGTGTGCTATTTCTATAGAGCAGGTTATTACGGACGCGACAATACCAAATATGACTACTTTTTTGTTTTTTTGTTTAAGTTTTTCATAACAAAGCATTTTTGAAAAAAATTATTTTTTAGTGTCTCCACATTCTGAAAGACAATATTTAAAATTTTTATATTTTGGGCGACTGTCTTAGGTAGGGGCTCATTTTTTGTGGGATGAGATGACGGTTTGATTGGCACTATTTTGGGTGCATATAACTTTTTAATCGGTTGCTATTACAGTTTTTGAGATGTTAGGTGACAAAAATGTTTTTTTTTACATTGTTTTTATTTTTTACGGTATTTACCTGAGGGGTTAGATCATGTGATATTATGATAGAGCAGGTTTTTATGGACGCGACGATACCTAATATGTATACTTTTTTAAATTTATTTTACTTTAACACTATAACAGCATTTTAGAAAAAAAAATAATGTTTTAGTGTCTCTATAGTCTGAGACAGGGCTGTGGAGTCGGAGGCAATTTTGGGTACCTGGAGTCGGAGTCGGCAAAAAATGGACCGACTCCGACTCCTACTAGATTTAAATTGGAATAAAAAAAATTGGAATAAAAAAAGAGCAAGTTTAAATGTCCTAATTCAGATAAAGTTATAATTAATTACTTCTCTACTGTAAGAATAAAGGCCAATGCATGCAGTGCGTCACGTTACCGCTAAACAAAGACGTTAAGTGACCGTGAAGAAGCTTTTCATATGCTTTACTATGCAGTTAAAGGGACACTGACAGGCTGATTTACCGGCTAAAGATATATCTGCTGGTATTCATCAGAGGATTAGGAATACAACTAGACGACTGTTACCCCCAGTTGAGGTTTACTTGTGTTTAAAAACGTTTTAATCAATATGCAAATTCTCTACCTTTGTGCCCAAGGGGCAGGCGCACATGTAGAGTACTGGCAGCACTAGACAGGACTAGGTAGCAAGGAGGAAGAGAGAAAGCTGGCACAGCCTCAGCATAGCCAGACGAGGCTGCTGCCAGCACTCTACACGTGCGCCTGCGCAGGAATTCAGCGTTCGGCTAGCCTGAAAAAAAGGCCAGTGCAGTGAATAATAACGAGGGGAACAGCGCTGGGAACCTGTACTTCGGGCACGGCTGGGCACAAAGCCGCAGGAGACGCTGCCCCATTGGGCACAAAGATAGTGAATTTGCATAGAGATTAAAATGTTTTTTAAACACAAGTACAGCTTAACTGGGGGTAACATTAGTATAGTTTTATTCCTAATTCTCTGATGAATACCAGTATATATATATCTTTAGCTGGAAAATCAGCATGTCAGTGTCCCTTTAAGGAGCGGCAATACTTACACTTTCCATTGTCTTGTGGTCTGCTGTTACAGGGGACCCATGGTTATCCTCGCCTCTCACTGATAACTGATTAAGGACTGGAGACACTTGTATAAGTGAAGGGAATGGATAGTCAATAGTTCAAGACTGAAGCTGTAAACCATTTGAAAAACTGCTATCATTCAGCTAAGGCTATAAAACATGTAAACTCAGATTGTTAGCTTAAATTTTAAACATGACTATGGGATTCTACTAGAAAAATCATGTTTTAAAATAAATGCCCCTTCCCCTGCCCCTTCCTGGATCCTCCCACTGCTCTATCTTCAGCAGAAGATCAGCACACAAAGGAGAAGGCAGCAGCTTCTGCTCAACTACCTCTCTGTGCTAGAGGAGATTAGAAGAACTTGGTGGAACAGCTTCGTATTTGCATATTAAATACAGAGGAGTCGGAGTCGAGGAGTCGGAAGTTTCAAAATCTGAGGAGTCGGAGTCGGAAAATTTATCTACCGACTCCACAGCCCTGGTCTGAGAGCCATATTTTTTGGGCGATTGTCCTATGTAGTGGCTCATTTTTTGCGGGATGAAATGGAGGTTTAATTGCTACTATTTTGAGAGGCATACGCCTTTTGATCGCTTGTTATTACACTTTTTGTGTTGTAAGGTGACAAAAATGTCTTATTTTACACCATTTTTTAAACGGTATTTGCGTGAGAGATTAGGTCATGTGATATTTTTATAGAGCAGGTTTTTACGGACGCGACGATACTAAATATGTGCAGTGTATTTTATTTTTTTAATTTTTATTCAGTGATATGTGTTTTTTATTTTTACTTTTTTTTATTGACCCAGACCCACTTGGTTCTTGTAGATCCAGTGGATCTGGTGTCTATATAATACAGTACAGTAAACTATACAGTGTACTATATTTTTTTACTTTACATAGCCTAAGCAGACTTGTGCCTTTGGCTCGAATCTGCTTAGACTTTCAGGACCATGGAGAGCAAGACGCTTCTGAAAGCAACCTGTTGCCATGGTAACCATCACCCGCTGGCAGAACTGAGCGGCAGGTGATGCGATCCCATCCTGTCGGGGCACTGCAAAGGCACAGCAGCCCCGGATGGGAGAGGGAGGGACCTCCTCCTGTTAACCCCTTCCATACAGTCGTCTATATGGACCGTGGCATGGAAGGGGTTAAAACGGCTGACATCTGCAGCACAGATGTCAGTAGTTTTAGCAAAGTGTCAGCAATGTGCTGACACTTTGCTAAAACCACTAGACAGCAGGGAAGAATAAATACAGAGGAGGCGGGCATTTAACACTTTGGGGGCATTTAGTCTCCGATTCCCGCGGATCAGAGATCGCACAAAGCGCAGGTCTGAATTGACCGCCGATCGCCGATACTGGGGGTCACAGGACCCCCTGGGCATTGTAACAAGGTACCTGCTGAATGATTTCAGCAGGTACCTTGTTCCGATCACTGGCGTCTGAGCAGCAGTGATGGGAAATACTTACGACGCACCGTTACTCAATGGGTCCTTAAGGACTCGGTACCAACCGGTACGTCCTAAGCCCTTAAGGGGTTACACTTGCTTTTTTTTCATTCCAATTTAAATTGAGTAGGAGTCTGATTCGGTTCATGCTAAAATGAGAAGCGTCTGGACATAGCTATGGCTAAACCCAGCTGAAATTCTATGTAAATGCCAGATCTCTGAGGTCCCACAGGCACAGGTTAGGAGGGGCTGTGGAAGTAACACAGTATGGCAGTTATATAGAATGTTACAGATTGCCCTTCCTGACCATTGCTGGCGCATAAAATCCCTCTGATGTCAATGGGGCTGAGAGGAAACGTTTCTCTGTGCTCCCTGTAGAAATGACGGACTAGCAGTGTGCCACTATTTAATACCTTTCCAATGGTATACATCAGGTAGTGCGATACCGGGGAAAGGAGCCACCGGACGGGACACTGCGGGCGCCAGCTCACAAGGTCTAGAGACAACTTTAAAAGTTGAGCGCCCCCGCCCGCCGCAGCATAGCCCGTCTCCAGTTCTCGCGAGATCAGCGTTCTGTCTGTGGGAGTTGCAGGGAGAGGGAAAGAAGGCAGGCGGCATCATGGCGGATAGAGACAGTGGAAGCGAGCAAGGAGGAGCGGCGATGAGTTCCGGTGGCAGCTCGTTACACCCTGCCTCAGGGATCGGGGGCTCGGCTCTGCAGCACGAAACCCAGGAGCTGGCCTCCAAGCGCGTGGACATTCAAAACAAGCGCTTCTATTTGGACGTTAAGCAGAACGCTAAGGGCCGCTTTCTAAAGATAGCGGAGGTAGGGGCTGGAGGCAATAAGAGCCGGCTGACCCTGTCCATGTCCGTGGCCGTGGAGTTCCGCGACTACCTGGGGATTTCATCGAGCACTACGCGCAGTTAGGACCCAGCAACCCCGACATGGCGCAGGACGAGCCCAGGCGAGCGCTCAAGAGCGAGTTCCTAGTCCGGGAGAACCGAAAGTACTACATGGACCTAAAGGAGAACCAGCGAGGCCGCTTCCTGAGAATCCGCCAGACGGTGAACCGCGGGCCCGGCCTGGGCTCCACACAGGGTCAGACCATCGCTCTCCCGGCGCAGGGACTGATCGAGTTCCGTGATGCTCTGGCGAAGCTTATCGACGATTACGGGGTGGAGGAGGAGCCCGCTGAACTACCCGAGGGCACTTCCTTGACTGTGGACAACAAGCGCTTCTTCTTCGACGTGGGCTCCAATAAGTACGGGGTGTTCATGCGGGTGAGCGAGGTGAAGCCCACGTACCGCAACTCCATCACCGTCCCGTACAAAGTGTGGGCCAAATTCGGCCACACGTTCTGCAAGTACGCCGAGGAGATGAAGAAGATCCAGGAGAAGCAGCGGGAGAAGCGCGCCTCCGAGCAGCAGGAGGAGGCCCACGGGGACGACGGCGACGACGATTGATATCCGCCGATTGCGATATGTACGACGAAGAAGCGAACTGTTTGTGATTCGTCGGGAGCACCGCCCACCAACCTCCACAGACTGACAGATCGTGACATGTCACTCCCATCGCTGGATGTCGTCCACTCCCCCACCGTATAAACAGTAAGCAGCTGCTAAACAGAGTAATAACATTATATATTGAGGATGAGGATGAGTGTATATGTCCCTGATTAACCGAGAACTTTTCTACTCCCGCTGACAGACGCCGGGCCTTTCATGTCGCTAACATTTGACTTTAGCACAAAGAGATTTTAGAAGACGGAAAGATTTTTAGTTTTCTCCTTTTTGTTACCACCTGTCCAGGCAGAGCTGGAGGTCCTTCCTGGCTGCCTTCTCCTCTAGGGCCGTGTACATAGGAGGGCTGTAGGCATGCTGTGTGTCCGAGCTTTGTCTCCATGTTATGCCCTGGTTTGTAGAGTATCAAGGTACATAGGTTATTCAATAAAAGTGCTCTCTTCTAGGATATGCATTGCATCTGGGCCTAGAGCGTAAATGGTCAGTGACAATTCTGTGAACATGAAACAAACGATTAAACGAGAACATTTTAAATGAAATTTTGTTAATTTGTGATTTTTGCCAGTTTACCGGATAATTTATTTCCAATCTAAAGCTTGTTCACCTTTCTAAATGTCTGCCATGTATATATCTCTGTATTTATAGACGAAAGGTTTATGTATAGATGCTGAACAGTATGTTTTGTATTACACATGGAAAACAAATATATCGTTGATGACTTTTGATGCACTTCTAAATCAATTATTAAAGAAGGTTTTTAAGTAGGTCCTTTTCCTTATTCTCAGCAACCCTCTGCATCGGTTGTGTGCCCTCTGCCCGCTCTGCACGCTTACATGGGGAACGGTTACCAACATGCCACCTCTTACCATCAGTTATGGGTTTCCTTTGCCTAGGATGCTTGGGAAGGAGTATATGACTGCTCGGATGCCACGGACAAGTAGTTGTGTCACCGATGCCGGCCAGATATTGGACAGTAAACTGCCTTCTATTGTAGCGCTTGATCTTAAATGGGTTATCCAATTTTTATTTTTTGTCATGTTCCCCTCCCCCTTCATTAGTGTAAGACGTTTTTCGTTGGTACTTATTAACAGTTGCATACCCGACCAGCGCTGTGTTCCAGTTGTATGCTCTGGCACTTCCAAGATCATATGCCGTACAGTGTGCACGTGGTGCTAGGACCCACAGTGCATGTGTGAGAATATCACTGTGGCTTGTAACCACGTGCACGCTGTAAGGCATATGATCCTGGAAGTGCCGGAGCATATAACTGGGCCAGTAAGCAACGTTTGATAAGTACCAATGAAAAAGTTGTTACTCTAATCGGTAAACCCCTTTAAAGGCACATTTACATCCGCCGGCTCAGTAGGCAACGATCTGGAAGGAACCATTCTTTCCAGGTAACTCCTTGCTCGTAGGTGGAGGACAGAAATTTCCTCCACTGGATGGGGATGAGCGATTGTTACTACACGTTCTTGGTTTCTGGGCAGCAGATTGCTGTATACACTGCCGCCCATAAACGATGATCTAACGTGCTGCACAAATCATTAATTCACCCGATGAACAAACGTTTGCTCACTCATTGGGGGATCAGCTCCACCTTTACACGGGCCAGTTATCAGGAACGCGTGTTAATGCAAACATTTGTTCCCAATAATATGCCTGACGATAGTCCTGTGTAAATCCTCCATAAACCTTTAGTGAAAACATGATTGCGCAGCAGAACTTCTCAATGCTCTGCACTGTTAGGTTTCATCAGGTTTTCCAGCCTGGTGGAGTACAGATCCCATATGCTTTCTGTGGATCTGTACTCCTCATGCTGGATGATGGAACCTGACAGTGCAGAACGCTCTCAGAAGCATTGTCTCATGATTGTGGTTTCACCAAAGTTTAGGTCCCCTTAATAAACAAGCTTCAAGTGAACCAGAAAATCAAGAGTAAGATACCTTCATATACAGGCCGGGGACTAATCAATGCAGGGGAACCACACTAAACCGGTGTCGAGACTGTCGCCCCACTTAGCTGCATTTATGCCTGTTTCCAGCACTTTCCTCTATCGATATGCAATTGTTTAGCCTAAATATAAAAATGTATCTACAGTGTTATTGAAGGAAATTTCCCACCACTACAGACTTCTACAATGATCTATCAAAGACATGGCTACTTCCATTAAATGTCCTTCCCCCAAGGTGCCAAAGGGTTGGGGAAAAGTCGTTAGAAGTGAGAAAGTTAGTACTGCAGTAAAATGTCTGACGTAACTTCTCACATTTTTGTCTATTAACAGTTTGTGTTCCCTGTATAAGAGGATCCAAAGATTCCTGCAAGATGTCAGAAACCAGAAGCTGCTAGTTCTATTGATGTAGACTTCTCGCCATGTCATGTGTCGTCACCAGTACAGGGTGTATCTTCTAGAGCTCATCGACCCCCGTAATCTCTATAACATGTTCAGCACACAGGACTTGTTATTGGACCACAGTTCTCATAGTCTTCCCAGGTTTTAATGTTTTTTCCCCCCCCTTTAAACAGGGTTTTTGTCTTTATGTTAAGTAAGCTTAAAGGGATTGTCCCGTGAAAAAACATCACCTATGCGGAGTATGGGTGACAAATGAATGGGGGATCCCCATGTTCTTCCTCACTGTGCTCATGTGGTTGAGTTTGAATGGGGCTATGGTCAAGCATGTGTTTTGACTGATGGCTGTCTCTGTCTGCCCCATAGGCTAGGAATGGAGCAGCAAGGCAAATGCATCACCAGTCAAACTCCTCATCACTGTGGTTATGCGGTGAGGAGGAACAGGGGGCAGGAGGACCCAGTTCTAGTGATTTTAATTATGGTAAAAAAAAAGGAAATCAGCTTTTTAATTTATGATACTTTGTTTTAAAACCTGACCTTTTGCAACATGTCTGTTTGCTGTTAGTGAGTCTGAATATGTATTTTTTGAGCAGCTGGATAAAATCTTGTGCAGCCCTAATACTACTTGTAGCTAAGTGTATACAGTGGGAACCAGGTAATGAACCTCTAAAGGCAAGAGACACTGCCACAAAAAGAACATCTTGGAAATGGTTGGAATGAAGTATTAGAAAGTTGCAGAAGTTTTCATTCTATAATGGAGTTCTGGGATTTTTAAATATCTAATAACTTACCTAGAACGGGGAAGAAAAACACATTGCAGACTATGTACTGAATGACTGAGCTGTTCCTGCATTGTGGGTCTTTGTAAGCAGTGATGTGCAGCCAGCATGGATGGAAAGTCTTGGTGGTCATGTCGTTGCCTACAGACTATGAATGAGAAGGGAACAGTTTTAACCAAATAAATTTATTTATGAACCTATAAAAATACTTTAAGCTTATTTACATAAAATCAGAAAACTCCACATTTTAGCCTTCTAACAATCTAGATTCCTTCCCCCCTCCTATTTGTTCCACCTTCCGTAGTTTCTTTAGCATTCTAAGTCACCAGGACTGTCACCCTCATCATGGCTTTCTGTCCTCTGGTGACCACTACTACCTCCTTTGACCAGTACTCTTGTACCTCCTTTCTCCTCCTTGTCTGGCACACCTCAATGCTTCTCCACAAAGTGACCATGTCCAGACATCTCACCATGTATATCTGCTGGTCCACGCACACTTCTTCCTCTTATGTCTCGTAATGGGTGTCCATAGGAGGTCCTGTGGCAGGAATCACTGATTCTTTTCATCTCTGACATTGATCCTCAGTTGCAGACACTATAATGTTAGGGTAAAACCTTGATCATTTGCTCCAGTTCAAATCAGAAAACACCACACACACACACACACATATATATGTATAAATAGAAACATCTAACAGTTTTCTAATGCTCAATTTTTATAACTTTTTTGTGTATAGATTAATGAATTGAAAGATATATTGGGAATTGTGTGCACTTTATTTGTATAATTGTACGTGTTTATTTTTTTGCTCTACTTAAGCACCTTTTTATATATATGTGTGTGTGTGTATATATATATATCTATATCTATCAGCAGCTTCTGTATTAGATGCTCCTATGAGAAATGGATCAGTCAGATCCCAAAATGTGTTTTGTGTATTTTAATAAAGTGATCCTATATCACCAATACCTCACAGTTTTAATCAGTTGATGTGAAGATGACCTGTTTTCTTGAACAGTAGCGCTTCTGTGTCTTTACCATTTTTTTCTGGTTGTAGGATACTCTTTGCTCCTTTTTAGGGTTAAGAGTTCTCACAAAGGGTGGAGAGCTACCATATATGCTATTAGTTTGGGTGTTGTTTAGTGGGAGCATGCGCACCCGGTAGTTTAGCGTTACTGATGGATTTGTAAAGGCCCTGACCTTCTGATGGCTTACCTTTCGAGGGTACTTGTGGTTCGTGGAAATATTGCACAGAATATTTTGGAATTTACATATATAGAATCTTGTAAATATATTGATAAACAATTGAAATGTTGGAGATAATCTGAAAATGAAGTGGAAACTTCCAAGAATTCCCTACAGCTTATCTTTCATGATCGAAGGCTATATACAGGGTTAAAGGGGTTGTCTCACTTCAACAAATAGCATTTATTATGTAGAGAAAGTTAATACAAGCCACTTTCTGATGTATTAGTATTACCCATATTGTTTCCTTTGGTGGCTGGACTAATTTTTCCATCACATTATACACTGCTCATTTCCATGGTTATGACCACCCTGCAATCCATCAGTGATGGTTGTACTTGCACTCTATAGTTAAAAAAAAAAACGCCAGCCCTTCTGGTGGTGGGGACTGTGGGACCGCACATAGGCTAGTGTTTTTTTCTATAGTGTGCAAGCATGGCCACTGCTGCTGGATTGAAGGGTGGTAGTAACCATGGCAACACGCAGTGTATAAAGTGATGGAAAAATTAATCCAGCCAGAAAAAGAAGCAATATGGATAATAAGTTAACAATACATTAGTAAGCGGCTTGTATTAACTTCCTCTACATAATAAATGCTATTTGTTGAAATGGGAGGAGCATGATGGAGTGAGTGAGGTTACGCTGCCGGCCTGCCCGCCGCTTTGATAGTGAGTACTACTACAGAAGATTACGCTAGTTTAACAAACCAGAGCCACTGGTTAAGCATTTAATAAACAGAATTTATATGTAAAGACTGCTGTGAGCGGGGCCGGGGTAATGGGGTCACTATAAAATGCTCTGTGTCATCCGCAGATGCCCTCCCTAACAGTGCGTCATCCGCAGATGCCCTCCCTAACAGTGCGTCATCCGCAGATGCCCTCCCTAACAGTGCGTCATCCGCAGATGCCCTCCCTAACAGTGCGTCATCCACAGATGCCCTCCCTAACAGTGCGTCATCCACAGATGCCCTCCCTAACAGTGCGTCATCCACAGATGCCCTTCCTAACTGTGCGTCATCCACAGATGCCCTCCCCAACAGTGCGTCATCCACAGATGCCCTCCCCAACAGTGCGTCATCCACAGATGCCCTCCCTAACAGTGCGTCATCCACAGATGCCCTCCCCAACAGTGCGTCATCCACAGATTCCCTCCCCAACAGTGCGTCATCCACAGATGCCCTCCCCAACAGTGCGTCATCCACAGATGCCCTCCCCAACAGTGCGTCATCCACAGATGCCCTCCCCAACAGTGCGTCATCCACAGATGCCCTCCCCAACAGTGCGTCATCCACAGAAGCCCTCCCCAACAGTGCGTCATCCACAGATGCCCTCCCCAACAGTGCGTCATCCACAGATGCCCTCCCCAACAGTGCGTCATCCACAGATGCCCTCCCCAACACTGCGTCATCCACAGATGCCCTCCCCAACACTGCGTCATCCACAGATGCCCTCCCCAACACTGCGTCATCCACAGATGCGCTCCCTAACAGTGCGTCATCCACAGATGCCCTCCCCAACAGTGCGTCATCCACAGATGCGCTCCCTAACAGTGCGTCATCCACAGATGCCCTACCTAACAGTGCGTCATCCACAGATGCCCTACCTAACAGTGCGTCAGCCACAGATGCCCTACCTAACAGTGCGTCAGCCACATATGCCCTCCATAACAGTGCGTCAGCCACAGATGCCCTCCATAACAGTGCTTCAGCCACAGATGCCCTCCATAACAATGCATCAGCATCAGATGCCCCCATAACAGTGTCATCCACAGATCCCCCCATAACAGTGCATCATCCACAGATCCCCCCATAACAGTGCATCATCCACAGATCCCCTCCCTAACAGTGCGTCAACCACAAATGCCCTCCATAACAGTGCATCAGCCACAGATACCATCCATAACAGTGCGTCAGCCACAGATGCCCTCTATAACAGTGCATCAGCCACAGATGCCCTCCATAACGGTGCATCATCCACAGATGCCCTACATAACAGTGCGTCAGCCACAGATGCCCTCCATAACAGTGCGTCAGCCACAGATGACCTCCATAACAGTGCGTCAGCCACAGATGCCCTCCATAACAGTGCGTCAGCCACAAATGCCCCCATAACAGTGCGTCAGCCATAGATGCCCTCCATAACAGTGCGTCAGCCACAGATGCCCTCCATAACAGTGCGTCAGCCACAAATGCCCCCATAACAGTGCGTCAGCCACAGATGCCCTCCATAACAGTGCGTCAGCCACAGATGCCCTCCATAACAGTGCATCAGCCACAGATGCCCCCATAACAGTGTCATCCACAGATGCCTTCCATAACAGTGCATCATCCACAGATGCCCTACATAACAGTGCGTCAGCCACAGATGCCCTCCATAACAGTGCGTCAGCCACAGATGCCCTCCAAAACAGTGCGTCAGCCACAGATGCCCTCCATAACAGTGCGTCAGCAACAGATGCCCTCCATAACAGTGCGTCAGCCACAAATGCCCCCATAACAGTGCGTCAGCCACAGATGCCCCCATAACAATGCGTCAGCCACAGATGCCCTCCATAACAGTGCGTCAGCCACAGATGCCCTCCATAACAGTGCATCAGCCACAGATGCCCCCATAACAGTGTCATCCACAGATCCCCCCATAACAGTGCATCATCCACAGATGCCTTCCCTAACAGTATGTCATCCAAAGATGCCCTCCATAACAGTGCGTCATCCAAAAATGCCCTCCATAACAGTACGTCATCCACAGATGCCCTCCATAACAGTGCATCATCCACAGATGCCCTCCATAACAGTACGTCATCCACAGATGCCCTCCATAACAGTGCATCAGCCACAGATGGTCTCCATAACAGTGCGTCAGCCACAAATGCCCTCCATAAAAATGCGTCAGCCACAGATGCCCTCAATAACAGTGCGTCAGCCACAGTTGCCCTCCATAACAGTGCATCAGCCACAGATGCCCCCATAACAGTGTCATCCACAGATCCCCCTATAACAGTGCATCATCCACATATGCCCTCCCTACCAGTCCGTCATCCACAGATGCCCTCCATAACAGTGCATCATCCACAGATGCCCTCCATAACAGTGCATCATCCACAGATGCCCTCCCTACCAGTCCGTCATCCACAGATGCCCTCCATAACAGTGCATCAGCCACAGATGCCCTCCATAACAGTGCGTCAGCCACATATGCCCTCCATAACAGTGCATTAGCCACAAATGTCCTCCATAACAGTGCGTCTGCCACAAATTCCCTCCATAACAATGCGTCAGCCACAGATGCCCTCAATGACAATACGTCAGCCACAGATGCCCTCCATAACAGAGCATCAGCCACAGATGCCCCCATAACAGTGTCATCCACAGATCCCCCATAACAGTGCATCATCCACAGATGCCCTCGATAACAGTGCGTCAGCCACATATGCCCTCCATAACAGTGCTTCAGCCACAGATGCCCTCCATAACAATGCATCAGCATCAGATGCCCCCATAACAGTGTCATCCACAGATGCCCTCCATAACAGTGTCATCCACAGATGCCCTCCATAACAGTGCATCATCCACAGATGCCCTCCATAACAGTGCGTCATCCACAGATGCCCTCCATAACATTGCGTCAGCCACAAATCCCCCCATAACAGTGCGTCAGCCACAGATGCCCCCATAACAATGTGTCAGCCACAGATGCACTCCATAACAGTGCGTCAGCCACAGATGCCCTCCATAACAGTGCATCAGCCACAGATGCCCCCATAACAGTGTCATCCACAGATCCCCCCATAACAGTGCATCATCCACAGATGCCTTCCCTAACAGTGTGTCATCCAAAGATGCCCTCCATAACAGTGCGTCATCCAAAAATGCCCTCCATAACAGTACGTCATCCACAGATGCCCGCCATAACAGTGCATCAGCCACAGATGCCCTCCATAACAGTGCTTAAGCTACCGATGCCCTCCATAACAGTGCATCAGCCACATATGGTCTCCATAACAGTGCGTCAGCCACTAGATGCCCTCCATAACAGTGCGTCAGCCACAGTTGCCCTCCATAACAGTGCGTCAGCCACAGTTGCCCTCCATAACAGTGCATCAGCCACAGATCCCCCTATAACAGTGCATCATTCACAGATGCCCTCCCTATCAGTGCGTCATCCAAAGATGCCCTCCATAACAGTGTGTCATCCAAAGATGCCCTCCATACCAGTGCGCCAGCTACAGATGCCCTCCATAACAGTGCATCAGCCACAGATGCCCTCCATAACAGTGCATCAGCCACAGATGCCCTCCATAACAGTGCTTCAGCCACAGATGCCCTCCAAAACAGTGCGTCAGCCACAAATGCCCTTCAAAACAGTGCCTCAGCCACAGATGCCCTCAATAACAGTGCGTCAGCCACAGATGCCCTCCATAACAGTGCATCAGCCACAGATGCCCCCATAACAGTGTCATCCACAGATCCCCCATAACAGTGCATCATCCACAGATGCCCTCCCTAACAGTCCGTCATCCACAGATGCCCTCCCTAACAGTGCGTCATCCAAAAATGCCCTCCATAACAGTGCGTCAGCTACAGATCCCCTCCCTAACAGTGCGTCAGCAACAAATGCCCTCCATAACAGTGCATCAGCCACAAATACCATCCATAACAGTGCGTCAGCCACAGATGTCCTCCATAACAGTGCATCAGCCACAGATGCCCTCCATAACAGTGCATCATCCACAGATGCCCTACATAACAGTGCGTCAGCCACAGATGAACTCCATAACAGTGCGTCAGCCACAGATGCCCTCCATAACAGTGCATCAACATCAGATGCCCTCCATAACAGTGCATCAGCCACAGATGCCCTCCATAACAGTGCGTCAGCCACAAATGCCCCCATAACAGTGCGTCAGCCACAGATACCCCCATAACAATGCGTCAGCCACAGATGCCCTCCATAACAGTGCATCATCCACAGATGCCCTACATAACAGTGCGTCAGCCACAGATGCCCTCCATAACAGTGCGTCAGCCACAGATGCCCTCCATAACAGTGCGTCAGCCACAGATGCCCTCCATAACCGTGCGTCAGCCACAGATGCCCTCCATAACAGTGCGTCAGCCACAAATGCCCCCATAACAGTGCGTCAGCCACAGATGCCCCTATAACAATGCGTCAGCCACAGATGCCCTCCATAACAGTGCGTCAGCCACAGATGCCCTCCATAACAGTGCATCAGCCACAGATGCCCCCATAACAGTGTCATCCACAGATCCCCCCATAACAGTGCATCATCCAGAGATGCCTTCCCTAACAGTGTGTCATCCAAAGATGCCCTCCATAACAGTGCGTCATCCAAAAATGCCCTCCATAACAGTACGTCATCCAAAGATGCCCTCCATAACAGTGCATCATCCACAGATGCCCTCCATAACAGTGCGTCATCCACAGATGCCCTCCATAACAGTGCATCAGCCACAGATGGTCTCCATAACAGTGCGTCAGCCACAGATGCCCTCCATAACAGTGCGTCAGCCACAGTTGCCCTCCATAACAGTGCGTCAGCCACAGTTGCCCTCCATAACAGTGCATCAGCCACAGATGCCCCCATAACAGTGTCATCCACAGATCCCCCATAACAGTGCATCATCCACAGATGCCCTCCATAACAGTGCGTCAGCCACATATGCCCTCCATAACAGTGCTTCAGCCACAGATGCCCTCCATAACAATGCATCAGCATCAGATGCCCCCATAACAGTGTCATCCACAGATGCCCTCCATAACAGTGCATCATCCACAGATGCCCTCCATAACAGTGCGTCATCCACAGATGCCCTCCATAACAGTGCGTCAGCCACAAATGCCCCCATAACAGTGCGTCAGCCACAGATGCCCCCATAACAATGCGTCAGCCACAGATGCCCTCCATAACAGTGCGTCATCCACAGATGCCCTCCCCAACCGTGCGTCATCCACAGATGCCCTCCCCAACACTGCGTCATCCACAGATGCCCTCCTCAACAGTGCGTCATCCACAGATGCCCTCCATAACAGTGCGTCATCCACAGATGCGCTCCCTAACAGTGCGTCATCCACAGATGCCCTACCTAACAGTGCGTCATCCACAGATGCCCTACCTAACAGTGCGTCAGCCACAGATGCCCTCCATAACAGTGCGTCAGCCACATATGCCCTCTATAACAGTGCGTCAGCCACAGATGCCCTCCATAACTGTTCTTCAGCCACAGATGCCCTCCATAACAATGCATCAGCATCAGATGCCCCCATAACAGTGTCATCCACAGATCCCCCCATAACAGTGCATCATCCAAATATCCCCTCCCTAACAGTGCGTCATCCAAAAATGCCCTTCATAACAGTGCATCATCCACAGATCCCCTCCCTAACAGTGCTTCAGCCACAGATGCCCTCTATAACAGTGCGTCATCCACAGATGCCCTCCCCAACAGTGCGTCATCCACAGATGCCCTCCCCAACAGTGCGTCATCCACAGATGCCCTCCCCAACAGTGCGTCATCCACAGATGCCCTCCCCAACCGTGCGTCATCCACAGATGCCCTCCCCAACACTGCGTCATCCACAGATGCCCTCCTCAACAGTGCGTCATCCACAGATGCCCTCCATAACAGTGCGTCATCCACAGATGCGCTCCCTAACAGTGCGTCATCCACAGATGCCCTACCTAACAGTGCGTAATCCACAGATGCCCTACCTAACAGTGCGTCAGCCACAGATGCCCTCCATAACAGTGCGTCAGCCACATATGCCCTCCATATCAGTGCGTCAACCAAAGATGCCCTCCATAACAGTGCTTCAGCCACAGATGCCCTCCATAACAATGCATCAGCCACAGATGCCCTCCATAACAGTGCATCATCCACAGATGCCCTACATAACAGCGCGTCAGCCACAGATGCCCTCCATAACAGTGCGTCAGCCACAGATGCCCTCCATAACAGTGCGTCAGCCACAGATGCCCTCCATAACAGTGCGTCAGCCACAGATGCCCTCCATAACAGTGCGTCAGCCACAGATGCCCTCCATAACAGTGCGTCAGCCACAAATGCCCCCATAACAGTGCGTCAGCCACAGATGCCCCCATAACAGTGCGTCAGCCACAGATGCCCTCCATAACAGTGCGTCATCCAAAAATGCCCTCCATAACAGTACGTCATCCACAGATGCCCTCCATAACAGTGCATCATCCACAGATGCCCTCCATAACAGTGCGTCATCCACAGATGCCCTCCATAACAGTGCATCAGCCACAGATGGTCTCCATAACAGTGCGTCAGCCACAGATGCCCTCCATAACAGTGCGTCAGCCACAGTTGCCCTCCATAACAGTGCGTCAGCCACAGTTGCCCTCCATAACAGTGCATCAGCCACAGATGCCCCCATAACAGTGTCATCCACAGATCCCCCTATAACAGTACATCATCCACAGATGCCCTCCCTACCAGTCCGTCATCCACAGATGCCCTCCATAACAGTGCATCATCCACAGATGCCCTCCATAACAGTGCGTCAGCTACATATGCCCTCCATAACAGTGCATCAGCCACAGATGCCCTCCATAACAGTGCATCAGCCACAGATGCCCTCCATAACAGTGCGTCAGCCACAGATGCCCTCCATAACAGTGCATTAGCCACAAATGTCCTCCATAACAGTGCATCTGCCACAAATTCCCTCCATAACAATGCGTCAGCCACAGATGCCCTCAATGACAATACGTCAGCCACAGATGCCCTCCATTACAGTGCATCAGCCACAGATGCCCCCATAACAGTGTCATCCACAGATCCCCCATAACAGTGCATCATCCACAGATGCCCTCCATAACAGTGCGTCAGCCACATATGCCCTCCATAACAGTGCTTCAGCCACAGATACCCTCCATAACAATGCATCAGCATCAGATGCCCCCATAACCGTGTCATCCACAGATGCCCTCCATAAAAGTGCATCATCCACAGATGCCCTCCATAACAGAGCGTCATCCACAGATGCCCTCCATAACAGTGCATCATCCACAGATGCCCTCCCTAACAGTGCGTCATCCAAAAATGCCCTTCATAACAGTGCATCATCCACAGATCCCCTCCCTAACAGTGCTTCAGCCACAGATGCCCTCTATAACAGTGCGTCATCCACAGATGCCCTCCCCAACAGTGCGTCATCCACAGATGCCCTCCCCAACAGTGCGTCATCCACAGATGCCCTCCCCAACAGTGCGTCATCCACAGATGCCCTCCCCAACAGTGTGTCATCCACAGATGCCCTCCCCAACACTGCGTCATCCACAGATGCCCTCCTCAACAGTGCGTCATCCACAGATGCCCTCCCCAACAGTGCGTCATCCGCAGATGCGCTCCCTAACAGTGCGTCATCCACAGATGCCCTACCTAACAGTGCGTCATCCACAGATGCCCTACCTAACAGTGCGTCAGCCACAGATGCCCTCCATAACAGTGCGTCAGCCACATATGCCCTCCATATCAGTGCGTCAGCCAAAGATGCCCTCCATAACAGTGCTTCAGCCACAGATGCCCTCCATAACAATGCATCAGCCACAGATGCCCTCCATAACAGTGCATCATCCACAGATGCCCTACATAACAGCGCGTCAGCCACAGATGCCCTCCATAACAGTGCGTCAGCCACAGATGCCCTCCATAACAGTGCGTCAGCCACAGATGCCCTCCATAACAGTGCGTCAGCCACAGATGCCCTCCATAACAGTGCGTCAGCCACAAATGCCCCCATAACAGTGCGTCAGCCACAGATGCCCCCATAACAGTGCGTCAGCCACAGATGCCCCCAAAACAATGCGTCAGCCACAGATGCCCTCCATAACAGTGCGTCAGCCACAGATGCCCTCCATAACAGTGCGTCAGCCACAGATGCCCTCCATAACAGTGCATTAGCCACAAATGTCCTCCATAACAGTGCGTCAGCCACAAATGCCCTCCATAACAATGCGTCAGCCACAGATGCCCTCAATGACAATACGTCAGCCACAGATGCCCTCCATAACAGTGCATCAGCCACAGATGCCCCCATAACAGTGTCATCCACAGATCCCCCATAACAGCGCGTCAGCCACAGATGCCCTCCATAACAGTGCGTCAGCCACAGATGCCCTCCATAACAGTGCGTCAGCCACAGATGCCCTCCATAACAGTGCGTCATCCACAGATGCCCTCCATAACAGTGCGTCAGCCACAAATGCCCCCATAACAGTGCGTCAGCCACAGATGCCCCCATAACAATGCGTCAGCCTCAGATGCCCTCCATAACAGTGCGTCAGCCACAGATGCCCTCCATAACAGTGCATCATCCATAGATGCCTTCCCTAACAGTGCGTCATCCAAAAATGCCCTCCATAACAGTGCATCATCCACAGATGCCCTCCATAACAGTGCGTCATCCACAGATGCCCTCCATAACAGTGTGTCAGCCACAGTTGCCCTCCATAACAGTGCGTCAGCCACAGTTGCCCTCCATAACAGTGCATCAGCCACAGATGCCCCCATAACAGTGTCATCCACAGATCCCCCTATAACAGTGCATCATTCACAGATGCCCTCCCTAACAGTGCGTCATCCAAAGATGCCCTCCATAACAGTGCGTCATCCAAAGATGCCCTCCATACCAGTGCGCCAGCTACAGATGCCCTCCATAACAGTGCATCAGCCACAGATGGTCTCCATAACAGTGCGTCAGCCACAGATGCCCTCCATAACAGTGCGTCAGCCACAGTTGCCCTCCATAACAGTGCGTCAGCCACAGTTGCCCTCCATAACAGTGCATCAGCCACAGATGCCCCCATAACAGTGTCATCCACAGATCCCCCTATAACAGTACATCATCCACAGATGCCCTCCCTACCAGTCCGTCATCCACAGATGCCCTCCATAACAGTGCATCATCCACAGATGCCCTCCATAACAGTGCGTCAGCTACAGATGCCCTCCATAACAGTGCATCAGCCACAGATGCCCTCCATAACAGTGTGTCAGCCACAGTTGCCCTCCATAACAGTGCGTCAGCCACAGTTGCCCTCCATAACAGTGCATCAGCCACAGAAGCCCCCATAACAGTGTCATCCACAGATCCCCCTATAACAGTGCATCATTCACAGATGCCCTCCCTAACAGTGCGTCATCCAAAGATGCCCTCCATAACAGTGCGTCATCCAAAGATGCCCTCCATACCAGTGCGCCAGCTACAGATGCCCTCCATAACAGTGCATCAGCCACAGATGGTCTCCATAACAGTGCGTCAGCCACAGATGCCCTCCATAACAGTGCGTCAGCCACAGTTGCCCTCCATAACAGTGCGTCAGCCACAGTTGCCCTCCATAACAGTGCATCAGCCACAGATGCCCCCATAACAGTGTCATCCACAGATCCCCTATAACAGTACATCATCCACAGATGCCCTCCCTACCAGTCCGTCATCCACAGATGCCCTCCATAACAGTGCATCATCCACAGATGCCCTCCATAACAGTGCGTCAGCTACAGATGCCCTCCATAACAGTGCATCAGCCACAGATGCCCTCCATAACAGTGCATCAGCCACAGATGCCCTCCATAACAGTGCATTAGCCAAAAATGTCCTCCATAACAGTGCGTCAGCCACATATGCCCTCCATAACAATGCGTCAGCCACAGATTCCCTCAATGACAATACGTCAGCCACAGATGCCCTCCATAACAGTGCATCAGCCACAGATGCTCTCATAACAGTGTCATCCACAGATCCCCCATAACAGTGCATCAGCCTCAGATGCCCTCCATAACAGTGCATCAGCCACATATGCCCTCCATAACAGTGCTTCAGCTACAGATGCCCTCCATAACAATGCATCAGCATCAGATGCCCCCATAACAGTGTCATCCACAGATCCCCCCATAACAGTGCATCATCCACAGATGCCCTCCCTAACAGTGCGTCATCCAAAAATGCCCTTCATAACAGTGCATCATCCACAGATCCCCTCCCTAACAGTGCTTCAGCCACAGATGCCCTCTATAACTGTCCGTCATCCACAGATGCCCTCCCCAACAGTGCGTCATCCACAGATGCCCTCCATAACAGTGCGTCAGCCACAGTTGCCCTCCATAACATTGCGTCAGCCACAGTTGCCCTCCATAACAGTGCATCTGCCACAGATGCCCCCATAACAGTGTCATCCACAGATCCCCCTATAACAGTGCATCATTCACAGATGCCCTCCCTAACAGTGCGTCATCCAAAGATGCCCTCCATAACAGTGCGTCATCCAAAGATGCCCTCCATACCAGCGCGCCAGCTACAGATGCCCTCCATAACAGTGCATCAGCCACAGATGGTCTCCATAACAGTGCGTCAGCCACAGATGCCCTCCATAACATTGCGTCAGCCACAGTTGCCCTCCATAACAGTGCATCAGCCACAGTTGCCCTCCATAACAGTGCATCAGCCACAGATGCCCCCATAACAGTGTCATCCACAGATCCCCCTGTAACAGTTCATCATCCACAGATGCCCTCCCTACCAGTCCGTCATCCACAGATGCCCTCCATAACAGTGCATCATCCACAGATGCCCTCCATAACAGTGCGTCAGCTACAGATGCCCTCCATAACAGTGCATCAGCCACAGATGCCCTCCATAACAGTGCATCAGCCACAGATGCCCTCCATAACAGTGCGTCAGCCACAGATGCCCTCCATAACAGTGCATTAGCCACAAATGTCCTCCATAACAGTGCGTCTGCCACAAATTCCCTCCATAACAATGCGTCAGCCACAGATGCCCTCAATGACAATACGTCAGCCACAGATGTCCTCCATAACAGTGCATCAGCCACAGATGCCCCCATAACAGTGTCATCCACAGATCCCCCATAACAGTGCATCATCCACAGATGCCCTCCATAACAGTGCGTCAGCCACATATGCCCTCCATAACTGTGCTTCAGCCACAGATGCCCTCCATAACAATGCATCAGCATCAGATTCCCCCATAACAGTGTCATCCACAGATGCCCTCCATAACAGTGCATCATCCACAGATGCCCACCATAACAGTGCGTCATCCACAGATGCCCTCCATAACAGTGCGTCAGCCACAAATGCCCCCATAACAGTGCGTCAGCCACAGATGCCCCCATAACAATGCGTCAGCCACAGATGCCCTCCATAACAGTGTGTCAGCCACAGATGCCCTCCATAACAGTGCGTCAGCCACAGATGCCCTCCATAACAGTGCGTCATCCAAAAATGCCCTCCATAACAGTACGTCATCCACAGTTGCCCTCCATAACAGTGCGTCAGCCACATATGCCCTCCATAACAGTGCTTCAGCCGCAGATGCCCTCCATAACAATGCATCAGCATCAGATGCCCCCATAACCGTGTCATCCACAGATGCCCTCCATAACAGTGCATCATCCAGAGATGCCCTCCATAACAGTGCGTCATCCACAGATGCCCTCCATAACAGTGCATCATCCACAGATGCCCTCCCTAACAGTGCGTCATCCAAAAATGCCCTTCATAACAGTGCATCATCCACAGATCCCTCCCTAACAGTGCTTCAGCCACAGATGCCCTCTATAACAGTGCGTCATCCACAGATGCCCTCCCCAACAGTGCGTCATCCACAGATGCCCTCCCCAACAGTGCATCATCCACAGATCCCCTCCCTAACAGTGCTTCAGCCACAGATGCCCTCTATAACAGTGTGTCATCCACAGATGCCCTCCCCAACAGTGCGTCATCCACAGATGCCCTCCCCAACAGTGCGTCATCCACAGATGCCCTCCCCAACAGTGCGTCATCCACAGATGCCCTCCCCAACCGTGCGTCATCCACAGATGCCCTCCCCAACACTGCGTCATCCACAGATGCCCTCCTCAACAGTGCGTCATCCACAGATGCCCTCCATAACAGTGCGTCATCCACAGATGCGCTCCCTAACAGGCGTCATCCACAGATGCCCTACCTAACAGTGCGTCATCCACAGATGCCCTTCCTAACAGTGCGTCAGCCACAGATGCCCTCCATAACAGTGCGTCAGCCACATATGCCCTCTATAACAGTGCGTCAGCCACAGATGCCCTCCATAACTGTTCTTCAGCCACAGATGCCCTCCATAACAATGCATCAGCATCAGATGCCCCCATAACAGTGTCATCCACAGATCCCCCATAACAGTGCATCATCCAAAGATCCCTCCCTAACAGTGCGTCATCCAAAAATGCCCTTCATAACAGTGCATCATCCACAGATCCCCTCCCTAACAGTGCTTCAGCCACAGATGCCCTCTATAACAGTGCGTCATCCACAGATGCCCTCCCCAACAGTGCGTCATCCACAGATGCCCTCCCCAACAGTGCGTCATCCACAGATGCACTCCCCAACCGTAAGCGCCATCCACAGATGCCCTCCCCAACACTGCGTCATCCACAGATGCCCTCCTCAACAGTGCGTCATCCACAGATGCCCTCCATAACAGTGCGTCATCCACAGATGCGCTCCCTAACAGTGCGTCATCCACAGATGCCCTACCTAACAGTGCGTCATCCACAGATGCCCTACCTAACAGTGCTTCAGCCACAGATGCCCTCCATAACAGTGCGTCAGCCACATATGCCCTCCATAACAGTGCGTCAACCACAGATGCCCTCCATAACAGTGCTTCAGCCACAGATGCCCTCCATAACAATGCATCAGCATCAGATGCCCCCATAACAGTGTCATCCACAGATCCCCCCATAACAGTGCATCATCCACAGATCCCCTCCCTAACAGTGCGTCAACCACAAATGCCCTCCATAACAGTGCGTCAGCCACAGATACCATCCATAACAGTGCGTCAGCCACAGATGCCCTCCATAACAGTGCATCAGCCACAGATGCCCTCCATAACAGTGCATCATCCACAGATGCCCTCCAAAACAGTGCGTCATCCAAAGATGCCCTCCATAACAGTGCGTCATCCACAGATGCCCTCCATAACAGTGCGCCAGCTACAGATGCCCTCCATAACAGTGCATCAGCCACAGATGCCCTCCATAACAGTGCATTAGCCACAGATGCCCTCCATAACAGTGCTTCAGCCACAGATGCCCTCCAAAACAGTGCGTCAGCCACAGATGCCCTCCATAACAGTGCATCAGCCACAGATGCCCCCATAACAGTGTCATCCACAGATCCCCCATAACAGTTCATCATCCACAGATGCCCTCCCTAACAGTCCGTCATCCACAGATGCCCTCCATAACAGTGCATCATCCACAGATGCCCTCCATAACAGTGCGTCAGCTACAGATCCCCTCCCTAACAGTGCATCAACCACAAATGCCCTCCATAACAGTGCATCAGCTACAGATACCATCCATAACAGTGCGTCAGCCACAGATGCCCTCTATAACAGTGCGTCAGCCACATATGCCCTCCATAACAGTGCGTCAGCCACAGATGCCCTCCATAACAGTGCTTAAGCCACAAATGCCCCATAACAGTGCGTCAGCCACAGATGCCCTCCATAACAGTGCATCAGCCATAGATGCCCTCTATAACAGTGCGTCATTCACAGATGCCCTCCATAACAGTGCATCAGCCACAGATGCCCCCATAACAGTGTCATCCCCAGATCCCCCCATAACAGTGCATCATCCACAGATGCCTTCCCTAACAGTGTGTCATCCAAAGATGCCCTCCACAATAGTGCGTCATCCAAAAATGCCCTCCATAACAGTACGTCATCCACAGATGCCCGCCATAACGGTGCATCAGCCACAGATGCCCTCTATAACAGTGCGTCAGCCACAAATGCCCTCCATAACAGTGCGTCATCCACAAATGCCCTCCATAACAGTGCATCAGCCACAGATAGTCTCCATAAGAGTGCGTCAGCCACAAATGCCCTCCATAAAAATGCGTCAGCCACAGATGCCCTCAATAACAGTGCGTCAGCCACAGTTGCCCTCCATAACAGTGAATCAGCCACAGATGCCCCCATAACAGTGTCATCCACAGATCCCCCATAACAGTGCATCATCCACAGATGCCCTCCCTAACAGTGCGTCATCCAAAGATGCCTTCCATACCAGTGCATCAGCCACAGATGCCCTCCATAAAAGTGCATCAGCCACAGATTCTCTCCATAACAGTGCGTCAGCCACAGATGCCCTCCAAAACAGTGCGTCAGCCACAGATGCCCTCCAAAACAGTGCCTCAGCCACAGATGCCCTCCCTACCAGTCCGTCATCCACAGATGCCCTCCATAACAGTGCATCATCCACAGATGTCCTGCCCAACAGTGCGTCATCCACAGATGCCCTCCCCAACCGTGCGTCATCCACAGATGCCCTCCCCAACACTGCGTCATCCACAGATGCCCTCCTCAACAGTGCGTCATCCACAGATGCCCTCCATAACAGTGCGTCATCCACAGATGCGCTCCCTAACAGTGCGTCATCCACAGATGCCCTACCTAACAGTGCGTCATCCACAGATGCCCTACCTAACAGTGCGTCAGCCACAGATGCCCTCCATAACAGTGCGTCAGCCACATATGCCCTCCATAACAGTGCGTCAACCACAGATGCCCTCCATAACAGTGCTTCAGCCACAGATGCCCTCCATAACAATGCATCAGCATCAGATGCCCCCATAACAGTGTCATCCACAGATCCCCCCATAACAGTGCATCATCCACAGATCCCCTCCCTAACAGTGCGTCAACCACAAATGCCCTCCATAACAGTGCGTCAGCCACAGATACCATCCATAACAGTGCGTCAGCCACAGATGCCCTCTATAACAGTGCATCAGCCACAGATGCCCTCCATAACAGTGCATCATCCACAGATGCCCTCCAAAACAGTGCGTCATCCAAAGATGCCCTCCATAACAGTGCGTCATCCAAAGATGCCCTCCATACCAGTGCGCCAGCTACAGATGCCCTCCATAACAGTGCATCAGCCACAGATGCCCTCCATAACAGTGCATCAGCCACAGATGCCCTCCATAACAGTGCTTCAGCCACAGATGCCCTCCAAGACAGTGCGTCAGCCACAGATGCCCTCCAAAACAGTGCCTCAGCCACAGATACCCTCAATAACAGTGCTTCAGCCACAGATGCCCTCCATAACAGTGCATCAGCCACAGATGCCCCCATAACAGTGTCATCCACAGATCCCCCATAACAGTGCATCATCCACAGATGCCCTCCCTAACAGTCCGTCATCCACAAATGCCCTCCATAACAGTGCATCATCCACAGATGCCCTCCATAACAGTGCGTCAGCTACAGATCCCCTCCCTAACAGTGCATCAACCACAAATGCCCTCCATAACAATGCATCAGCCACAGATGCCATCCATAACAGTGCGTCAGCCACAGATGCCCTCTATAACAGTGCATCAGCCACAGATGCCCTCCATAACAGTGCATCATCCACAGATGCCCTACATAACAGTGCGTCAGCCACAGATGCCCTCCCTAACAGTGCGTCAGCCACATATGCCCTCCATAACAGTGCGTCAGCCACAGATGCCCTCCATAACAGTGCGTAAGCCACAAATGCCCCCAAAGCAGTGCGTCAGCCACAGATGCCCCTATAACAATGCGTCAGCCACAGATGCCCCCATAACAGTGTCATCCACAGATCCCCCCATAACAGTGCATCATGCACAGATGCCTTCCCTAACAGTGTGTCATCCAAAGATGCCCTCCATAATAGTGCGTCATCCAAAAATGCCCTCCATAACAGTATGTCATCCACAGATGCCCTCCATAACAGTGCATCATCCACAGATGCCCTCCATAACAGTGCATCATCCACAGATGCCCTCCATAACAGTGCGTCATCCACAAATGCCCTCCATAACAGTGCATCAGCCACAGATGGTCTCCATAAGAGTGCGTCCGCCACAGATGCCCTCCATAACAGTGCGTCAGCCACAGTTGCCCTCCATAACAGTGCGTCAGCCACAGTTGCCCTCCATAACAGTGCATCAGCCACAGATGCCCCCATAACAGTGTGATCCACAGATCCCCCTATAACAGTGCATCATCCACAGATGCCCTCCCTAACAGTGCGTCATCCAAAGATGCCCTCCATAACAGTGCATCAGCCACAGATGCCCTCCATAACAGTGCATCAGCCACAGATGCCCTCCATAACAGTGCGTCAGCCACAGATGCTCTCCAAAACAGTGCTTCAGCCACAGATGCCCTCCAAAACAGTGCCTCAGCCACAGATGCCCTCCCTACCAGTCCGTCATCCACAGATGCCCTCCATAACAGTGCATCATCCACAGATGCCCTCCATAACAGTGCATCAGCCACAGATGCCCTCCATAACAGTGCATCAGCCACAGATGCCCTCCATAACAGTGCATCAGCCACAGATGCCCTACATAACTGTGAGTGAGCCACAGATGCCCTCCATAACAGTGCGTCAGCCACAAATGCCCTCCATAACAATGCGCCAGCCACAGATGCCCTCAATGACAATACGTCAGCCCCAGATGCCCTCCATAACAGTGCATCAGCCACAGATGCGCCCATAACAGTGTCATCCACAGATCCCCCATAACAGTGCATCATCCACAGATGCCCTCCATAACAGTGCGTCAGCCACATATGCCCTCCATAACAGTGCTTCAGCCACAGATGCCCTCCATAACAATGCATCAGCATCAGATGCCCCCATAACAGTGTCATCCACAGATCCCCCCATAACAGTGCATCATCCACAGATGCCCTCCCTAACAGTGCGTCATCCAAAAATGCCCTTCATAACAGTGCATCATCCACAGATCCCCTCCCTAACAGTGCTTCAGCCACAGATGCCCTCTATAACAGTGCGTCAGCCACAGATGCCCCCATAACAGTGTCATCCACAGATCCCCCCATAACAGTGCATCATCCACAGATGCCCTCCCTAACAGTGCATCATCCACAGATGCCCTCCATAACAGTGCATCATCCACAGATGCCCTCCCTAACAGTGCGTCATCCACAGATGCCCTCCATAACAGTGCATCATCAACAGATGCCCTCCATAACAGTGCTTTAGCCACAGATGCCCTCCATAACAGTGCGTCAGCCACAGATGCCCTCCATAACAGTGCGTCAGCCACAGATGCCCTCCATAACAGTGTGTCAGCCACAGATGCCCTCCATACCAGTGCGTCAGCCACAGATGCCCTCCATAACAGTGCATCAGCCACAGATGCCCTCCATAACAGTGCATCAGCCACAGATGCCCTCCATAACAGTGCGTCAGCCACAGATCCCCTCCATAACAGTGCATTAGCCACAAATGTCCTCCATAACAGTGCGTCAGCCACAAATGCCCTCCATAACAATCCGTCAGCCACAGATGCCCTCAATGACAATACGTCAGCCACAGATGCCCTCCATAACAGTGCATCAGCCACAGATGCGCCCATAACAGTGTCATCCACAGATCCCCCATAACAGTGCATCATCCACAGATGCCCTCCATAACAGTGCGTCAGCCACATATGCCCTCCATAACAGTGCTTCAGCCACAGATGCCCTCCATAACAATGCATCAGCATCAGATGCCCCCATAATAGTGTCATCCACAGATCCCCCCATAACAGTGCATCATCCACAGATGCCCTCCCTAACAGTGCGTCATCCAAAAATGCCCTTCATAACAGTGCATCATCCACAGATCCCCTCCCTAACAGTGCTTCAGCCACAGATGCCCTCTATAACAGTGCGTCAGCCACAGATGCCCCCATAACAGTGTCATCCACAGATCCCCCCATAACAGTGCATCATCTAAAGATGCTCTCCCTAACAGTGTGTCATCCACAGATGCCCTCCATAACAGTGCATCATCCACAGATGCTCTCCCTAACAGTGCGTCATCCACAGATGCCCTCCATAACAGTGCATCATCCACAGATGCCCTCCATAACAGTGCATCAGCCACAGATGCACACCATAACAGTGCGTCAGCCAAAGATACCCTCCATAAGAGTGCGTCAGCCGCAGATGCCCTCCATACCAGTGCGTCAGCCACAGATGCCCTCCATAACAGTGCGTCAGCCACAGATGCCCTCATAACAGTATCAGCCACAGATGCCCCCATAACAGTGTCATCCACAGATCCCCCAAAACACTGCATCATCCACAGATCCCCTCCTTAACAGTGCGTCATCCACAGATGCCCTCCATAACAGTGCATCATCCACAGATGCCCCCATAACAGTGTCATCAACAGATGCCCTCCATAACAGTGCGTCATCCACAGATGCCCTCCATAACAGTGCGTCAGCCACAGATGCCCTCCATAACAGTGCGTCAGCCACAGTTGCCCTCCATAACAGTGCATCATCCAAAGATGCCCTCCCTAACAGTGCGTCATCCAAAGATGCCCCCCATACCAGTGTGCCAGCTACAGATGCCCTCCATAACAGTGCATCAGCCACAGATGCCCTCCATAACAGTGCATCAGCCACAGATGCCCTCCATAACAGTGGGTCAGCCACAGATGCCCTCCATAACAGTGCATCAGCCACAGATGCCCTCCATAACAGTGCATCAGCCACAGATGCCCTCCATAACAGTGCGTCAGCCACAGATGCCCTTAATAACAGTGTGTCAGCCAAAGATGCCCTCCATAACAGTGCATCAGCCACAGATGCACCCATAACAGTGTCATCCACAGATCCCCCATAACAGTGCATCATCCACAGATGCCTTCCCTAACAGTCCATCATCCTCAGATGCCCTCCATAACAGTGCGTCAGCTACAGATGCCCTCCATAACAGTGCATCAGCCACAGATGCCCTCCATAACAGTGCATCAGCCACATATGCCCTCCATAATAGTGCTTCAGCCACAGATGCCCTCCATAACAATGTATCAGCATCAGATGCCCCCATAACAGTGTCATCCACAGATCCCCCCATAACAGTGCATCATCCACAGATGCCCTCCCTAACAGTGCGTCATCCAAAAATACCCTTCATAACAGTGCATCATCCTCAGATCCCCTCATCCCCTCCCTAACAGTGCGTCAGCCAAAAATGCCCTCCATAACAGTGCATCACCACAGATACCATCCATAACAGTGTCATCCACAGATCCCCCATAACAGTGCATCATCCACAGATGCCCTCCCTAACAGTCCGTCATCCACAGATGCCCTCCATAACAGTGCATCAGCCACAGATGCCCTCCATAACAGAGCGTCAGCTACAGATGCCCTCCATAACAGTGCATTAGCCACAAATGCCCTCCATAACAGTGCGTCAGCCACAGATGCCCTCCATAACAATGCGTCAGCCACAGATTCCCGCAATGACAATACGTCAGCCACAGTTGCCCTCCATAACAATGCATTATCCACAGATGCCCCCATAACAGTGTCATCCACAGATCCCCCATAACAGTGCATCATCCACAGATGCCCTCCATAACAGTGCGTCAGCCACATATGCCCTCCATAACAGTAATTCAGCCACAGATCCCCTCACTAACAGTGCGTCATCCAAAAATGCCCTTCATAACAGTGCATCATCCACAGATCCCCTCACTAACAGTGCGTCAGCCACAAATGCCATCCATAACAGTGCATCACCACAGATACCATTCATAACAGCGCGTCTGCCACAGATGCCCTCCATACCAGTGCGTCAGCCACAGATGCCCTCCATAACAGTGCGTCAGCCACAGATGCCCTCCATAACAGTACATCAGCCACAGATGCCCCCATAAGAGTGCCATCCACAAATCCCCCCCATAACAGTGCATCATCCACATATGCTCTCCCTAACAGTGCTTCATCCAAAGATGCCCTCCATAACAGTGCGTCATCCAAAAATGCCCTCCATAACAGTACGTCATCCACAGATGCCCTCCATAACAGTGCATCATCCACAGATGCCCTCCATAACAGTGCATCAGCCACAGATGCCCTCCATAACAGTGCATCAGCCACAGATGCCCTCCATAACAGTGCGACAGCCACAGTTGCCCTCCATCACAGTGCCTCAGCCACAGTTGCCCTCCATAACAGTGCATCAGCCACAGATGCCCCCATAACAGTATCATCCACAGATCCCCCTATAACAGTGCATCATCCACAGATGCCCTCCCTAACAGTGCGTCATCCAAAAATGCCCTCCATAACAGTGCGCCAGCTACAGATGCCCTCCATAACAGTGCATCAACCACAGATGCCCTCCATAACAGTGCATCAGCCACAGATGCCCTCCATAACAGTGCGTCAGCCACAGATGCCCTCCAAAACAGTGCGTCAGCCACAGATGCCCTACAAAACAGTGCCTCAGCCACAGATGCCCTCCCTACCAGTCCATCATCCACAGATGCCCTCCATAACAGTGCATCATCCACAGATGCCCTCCATAACAGTGCGTCAGCTACAGATGCCCTCCATAACAGTGCATCAGCCACAGATGCCCTCCATAACAGTGCATCAGCCACAGATGCCCTCCATAACAGTGCGTCAGCCACAGATGCCCTCCATAACAGTGCATTAGCCACAAATGTCCTCCATAACAGTGCGTCAGCCACAGATGCCCTCCATAACAATGCGTCAGCCACAGATGCCCTCAATAACAATAAGTCAGCCACAGATGCCCTCCATAACAGTGCATCAGCCACAGATGCCCCCATAACAGTGTCATCCACAGATCCCCCATAACAGTGCATCATCCAGAGAAGCCCTCCATAATAGTGCGTCAGCCACATATGCCCTCCATAACAGTGCTTCAGCCACAGATGCCCTCCATAACAGTGCATCAGCCGCAGATGCCCCCATAAGTGTCATCCACAGATCCCCTCATAACAGTGCATCATCCACAGATGCCCTCCCTAACAGTGCATCAACCAAAAATGCCCTTCATAACAGTGCATCATCCACAGATCCCCTCCCTAACAGTGCTTCAGCCACAGATGCCCTCTATAACAGTGCGTCAGCCACAGATTCCCACATAACAGTGTCATCCACAGATCCCCCCATAACAGTGCATCATCCACAGATGCCCTCCCTAACAGTGTGTCATCCACAGATGCCCTCAAAAACAGTGCATCATCCACAGATGCCCTCCCTAACAGTGCGTCATCCACAGATGCCCTCCATAACAGTGCATCATCAACAGATGCCCTCCATAACAGTGCTTTAGCCACATATGCCCTCCATAACAGTTCGTCAGCCACATATGCCCTCCATAACAGTGCGTCAGCCACAGATGCCCTCCATAACAGTGCATCAGCCACAGATGCCCTCCATAACAGTGCATCAGCCACAGATGCCCTCCATAACAGTGCATCAGCCACAGATGCCCTCCATAACAGTGCGTCAGCCACAGATGCCCTCCATAACAGTGCATTAGCCACAAATGTCCTCCATAACAGTGCGTCAGCCACAAATGCCCTCCATAACAATGCGTCAGCCACAGATGCCCTCAATGACAATACGTCAGCCACAGATACCCTCCATAATAGTGCATCAGCCACAGATGCGCCCATAACAGTGTCATCCACAGATCCCCCATAACAGTGCCTCATCCACAGATGCCCTCCATAACAGTGCGTCAGCCACAGATGCCCTCCATAACAGTGCTTCAGCCACAGATGCCCTCCATAACAATGCATCAGCATCAGATGCCCCCATAACAGTGTCATCCACAGATCCCCCCATAACAGTGCATCATCCACAGATGCCCTCCCTAACAGTGCGTCATCCAAAAATGCCCTTCATAACAGTGCATCATCCACAGATCCCCCCATAACAGTGTCAGCCACAGATGCCCCTATAACAGTGCGTCATCCACAGATGCCCCCATAACAGTGTCATCCACAGATGCCCTCCCTAACAGTGCGTCATCCACAGATGCACTCCCTAGCAGTGCATCATCAACAGATGCCCTCCATAACAGTGCGTCAGCCACAGATGCCCTCCATAACAGTGTGTCATCCACAGATGCCCTCCATCACAATGCTTCATCCACAGATAACCTCCCTAACAGTGCGTCATCCACAGATTTCCCCTTAACAGTGTCATCCACAGATCCCACAAAACACTGCATCATCCACAGATCCCCTCCTTAACAGTGCGTCATCCACAGATGCCCTCCATAACAGTGCATCATCCACAGATGCCCTCCATAACAGTGCGTCATCCATAGATGCCCTCCATAACAGTGCATCAGCCACAGATGCCCTCCATAACAGTGCGTCAGCCACAGATGCCCTCCATAACAGTGCGTCAGCCACAGATGCCCTCCATAACAGTGTCATCCACAGATCCCGCCATAACAGTGCATCATCAACAGATGCCCTCCCTAACAGTGCATCATCCAAAAAAGCCCTTCATAACACTGCATCATCCACAGATCCCCTCCCTAACAGTGCGTCAACCACAAATTCCCTCCATAACAGTGCAACACCACAGATACCATCCATAACAGTGTCATCCACAGATCCCCCATAACACTGCATCATCCACAGATGCCCTCCCTAACAGTCCATCATCCACAGATGCCCTCCATAACAGTGCATCATCCACAGATGCCCTCCCTAACAGTGCATCATCCAAAGATGCCCTCCATAACAGTGCGTCATCCAAAAATGCCCTACATACCAGTGCATCAGCCACAGATGCCCTCCATAACAGTGCATCAGCCACAGATGCCCTCCATACCAGTGCATCAGCCACAGATGCCCTCCATAACAGTGCGTCAGCCACAGATGCCCTCCATAACAATGCGTCAGCCACAGATGCCCGAAATGACAATACGTCAGCCACAGATGCCCTCCATAACAGTGCATTATCCACAGATGCCCCCATAACAGTGTCATCCACAGATGCCCCATAACAGTGCATTATCCACAGATCCCCTCACTAACAGTGCGTCAGCCACATATGCCCTCCATAACAGTGCTTTAGCCACAGATGCCCTCCATAACAATGCATCAGCATCAGATGCCCCCATAACAGTGCATCATCCACAGATGCCCTCCATAACAGTGCGTCATCCAATATGCCCTCCATAACAGTGCATCATCCACAGATCCCCTCACTAACAGTGCGTCAGCCACAAATGCCATCCATAACAGTGCATCACCACAGATAACATTCATAACAGTGCGTCAGCCACAGATGCCCTCTATAACAGTGCGTCAGCCACAGATGCCCTCCATAACAGTGCATCATCCACAGATGCCCTCCATAACAGTGCGTCAGCCACAGATGCCCTCCATAACAGTGCGTCAGCCACAGATGCCCTCCATAACAGTGCGTCAGCCACAGATGCCCTCCATAACAGTGCATCAGCCACAGATGCCCTCATAACAGTGTCATCCACAGATCCCCCATAACAGTGCATCATCCACAGATGCCCTCCCTAACAGTGCGTCATCCACAGATGCCCTCCATAACAGTGCATCATCCACAGATGCCCTCCCTAACAGTGCGTCATCCACAGATGCCATCCATAACAGTGCATCATCAATAGATGCCCTCCATAACAGTGCGTCAGCCACAGATGCCCTCCATAACAGGTCGACAGCCACAGATGCCCTCCATAACAGTGCATCATCCACAGATGCCCTCTTAACAATGCGTCAGCCGCAGATGCCCTCCATACCAGTGCGTCAGCCACAGATGCCCTTCATAACAGTGCGTCATCCACAGATGCCCCCATAACAGTGTCATCCACAGATCCCCTCCTTAACAGTGCGTCATCCACAGATGCCCTCCATAACAGTGCGTCATCCACAGATGCCCTCCATAACAGTGCGTCATCCACAGATGCCCTCCATAACAGTGCATTAGCCACAGATGCCCTCCATAACAGTGCGTCAGCCAAAGATGCCCTCCATAACAGTGCGTCAGCCACAGTTGCCCTCCATAACAGTGCGTCAGCCACAGATGCCCACCATAACAGTGCATCAGCCACAGATGCCCCCCTAACAGTGTCATCCACAGATCCCCCTATAACAGTGCATCATCCACAGATGCCCTCCCTAACAGTGCGTCATCCAAAGATGCCCTCCATAACAGTGCGTCATCCAAAAATGCCCTCCATATTAGTGCATCAGACACAGATGCCCTCCATAACAGTGCATCAGCCACAGATGACCTCTATAACAGTGCATCAGTCACAGATGCCCTCCATAACAGTGCGTCAGCCACAGATGCCCTCCACAACGATGCGTCAGCCACAGATGCCCTCCATAACAGTGCGTCAGCCACAGTTGCCCTCCATAACAGTGCGTCAGCCACAGATGCCCTCCATAACTGTGCATCAGCCACAGATGCCCCCATAACAGTGTCATCCACAGTTCCCCCTATAACAGTGCATCATCCACAGATGCCCTCCCTAACAGTGCGTCATCCAAAGATGCCCTCCATAACAGTGCGTCATCCAAAGATGCCCTCCATACCAGTGCGCCAGCAACAGATGCCCTCCATAACAGTGCATCAGCCACAGATGCCCTCCATAACAGTGCATCAGTCACAGATGCCCTCCATAACAGTGCGTCAGCCACAGATGCCCTCCAAAACAGTGCGTCTGCCACATATGCCCTCAATAAAAGTGTGTCAGCCACAGATGCCCTCCATAACAGTGCTTCAGCCACCGATGCCCCCATAACAGTGTCATCCACAGATGCCCTCCCTAACAGTCTGTCATCCACAGATGCCCTCCATAACAGTGTATCATCCACAGATCCCCTCCATAACAGTGCGTCAGCTACAGATGCCCTCCATAACAGTGCATCAGCCACAGATGCCCTCCATAACAGTGCGTCAGCCACAGATGCCCTCCACAACGATGTGTCAGCCACAGATGCCCTCAATAACAATACGTCAGCCACAAATGCCCTCCATAACAGTGCATCAGCCACAAATGCCCTCCATAACAGTGTCATCCACAGATCCCCCATAACAGTGCATTATCCACAGATGCCCTCCAGAACAGTGCGTCATCCAAAGCTGCCCTCCATAACAGTGCATCATCTACAAATGCCCTCCATAACAGTACGTCATCATCAGATGCCCTCCATAACAGTGCATCATCCACAGATGCCCTCCATAACAGTGCATCAGCCACAGATGCCCTCCATAACAGTGCATCAGTCACAGATGCCCTCCATAACAGTGCGTCAGCCACAGATGCCCTCCAAAACAGTGCGTCTGCCACAGATGCCCTCAATAAAAGTGTGTCAGCCACAGATGCCCTCCATAACAGTGCTTCAGCCACCGATGCCCTGATAACAGTGTCATCCACAGATCCCCCATAACAGTGCATCATCCACAGATGCCCTCCCTAACAGTCTGTCATCCACAGATGCCCTCCATAACAGTGCCTCAGCTACAGATGCCCTCCATAACAGTGCGTCATCCACAGATGCCCTCCCTAACAGTCTGTCATCCACAGATGCCCTCCATAACAGTGTATCATCCACAGATGCCCTCCATAACAGTGCGTCAGCCAAAGATGCCCTCCACAACGATGCGTCAGCCACAGATGCCCTCAATAAAAATACGTCAGCCACAAATGCCCTCCATAACAGTGCATCAGCCACAGATGCCCCCATAACAGTGTCATCCACAGATCCCCCATAACAGTGCATTATCCACAGATGCCCTCCATAACAGTGCGTCATCCAAATCTGCCCTCCATAACAGTGCGTCATCTACAAATGCCCTCCATAACAGTACGTCATCATCAGATGCCCTCCATAACAGTGCATCATCCACAGATGCCCTCCATAACAGTGCATCAGCCACAGATGTGCTCCTTAACAGTGCGTCATTCACAGATGCCCTACCTAACAGTGCATCATCCACAGATCCCCTCCATAACAGTGCGTCAGCCACAGATGCCCTCCATAACAGTGCATCAGCCACAGATGCCCTCCATAAAAGTGCGTCAGCCACAGATGCCCTCCATAACAGTGCGTCAGCCACAGATGCCCTCCATAACAGTGCATCATCCACAGATGCCCACATAACAATGTCATCCACAGATCCCCCTATAACAGTGCATCATCCACAGATGCCCTCCCTAACAGTGCATCATCCAAAGATGCCCTCCATAACAGTGCATCATCCACAAATGCCCTCCATAACAGTACGTCATCCACAGATGCCCTCCATAACAGTGCATCATCAACAGATGCCCTCCATAACAGTGCATCAGCCACAAATGCCCTCCATAACAATGCGTCAGCCACAGATGCCCTCAATAACAGTGCGTCAGCCACAGATGCCCTCCATAACAGTGCATCAGCCACAGATGCCCCCATAACAGTGTCATCCACAGATCCCCCCCATAACAGTGCATCATCCACAGATGCCCTCCATAACAGTGCGTCATCCACAGATGCCCTCCATAACAGTGCGTCATCCACAGATGCCCTCCATAACAGTGCGTCATCCACAGATGCCCTCCATAACAGTGCATCAGCCACAGATGCCCTCCATAACAGTGCGTCAGCCACAGATGCCCTCCATAACAGTGCGTCAGCCACATATGCCCTCCATAACAGTGCGTCAGCCACAGATGCCCTCCATAACAGTGCATCAGCCACAGATGCCCTCCATAACAGTGCGCCAGCCACAGATGCCCTCCATAACAGTGTCATCCACAGATCCCCCATAACAGTGCATCATCCACAGATGCCCTCCCTAACAGTGCGTCATCCAAAGCTGCCCTCCATAACAGTGCGTCACCACAGATGCCCTCCATAACAGTGCGTCAGCCACAGATGCCCTCTATAACAGTGCGTCAGCCACATATGCCCTCCATAACAGTGCATCATCCACAGATGCCCTCCATAACAGTGCGTCAGCCACAGATGCCCTCCATAACAGTGCATCAGCCACAGATGCCCTCCGTAACAGTGCATCAGCCAGAGATGCCCTACATAACAGTGCGTCAGCCAAAAATGCCCTCCATAACAGTGCATCAGCCACAAATACCATACATAACAGTGCGTCAGCCAAAAATGCCCTCCATAACAGTGCATCAGCCACAAATACCATCCATAACAGTGCGTCAGCCACAGATGCCCTCTATCACAGTGCGTCAGCCACAGATGCCCTCCATAACAGTGCATCATCCACAGATGCCCTACATAAAAGTGCGTCAGCCACTGATGCCCTCCATAACAGTGCGTCAGCCACAGATGCCCTCCATAACAGTGCGTCAGCCACAGATGCCCTCCATAACAGTGCGTCAGCCACAGATGCCCTCCATAACAGTTCATCATCCACAGATGCCCTCCATAACAGTGCATCATCCACAGATGCCCTCCATAACAGTGCGTCATCCACAGATGCCCTCCATAACAGTGCATCAGCCACAGATGCCCTCCATAACAGTGCGTCAGCCACAGATGCCCTCCATAACAGTGCGTCAGCCACAGTTGCCCTCCATAACAGTGCGTCAGCCACAGATGCCCTCCATAACAGTGCATCAGCCACAGATGCTCCCATAACAGTGTCATCCACAGATCCCCCTATAACAGTGCATCATCCACAGATGCCCTCCCTAACAGTGCATCATCCAAAGATGCCCTCCATAACAGTGCGTCATCCAAAGATGCCCTCCATACCAGTGCGCCAGCTACAGATGCCCTCCATAACAGTGCATCAGCCACAGATGCTCTCCATAACAGTGCATCAGTCACAGATGCCCTCCATAACAGTGCGTCAGCCACAGATGCCCTCCAAAACAGTGCGTCAGCCACAGATGCCTTCAATAAAAGTGTGTCAGCCACAGATGCCCTCCATAACAGTGCTTCAGCCACAGATACCCCCATAACAGTGTCATCCACAGATCCCCCATAACAGTGCATCATCCACAGATGCCCTCCCTAACAGTCCGTCATACACAGATGCCCTCCATAACAGTGAATCATCCACAGATGCCCTCCATAACAGTGCGTCAGCTACAGATGCCCTCCATAACAGTGCATCAGCCACAGATGCCCTCCATAACAGTGCGTCATCCACAGATGCCCTCCATAACAGTGCGTCAGCCACAGATGCCCTCCACAACTGATGCGTCAGCCACAGATGCCCTCCACAACGATGCGTCAGCCACAAATGCACTCCATGACAGTGCATCAGCCACAGATGCCCTCCCTAACAGTGGGTCATCCAAAGCTGCCCTCCATAACAGTGCATCATCTACAAATGCCCTCCATAACAGTACGTCATCATCAGATGCCCTCCATAACAGTGCATCATCCACAGATGCCCTCCATAACAGTGCATCAGCCACAGATGTGCTCCCTAACAGTGCGTCATTCATAGATGCCCTACCTAACAGTGCATCATCCACAGATGCCCTCCATAACAGTGCGTCAGCCACAGATGCCCTCCATAACAGTGCATCAGCCACAGATGCCCCCATAACAGTGCGCATCATCCAAAGATGCCCTCCATAACAGTGCATCATCCACAGATGCCCTCCATAACAGTGCGTCATCCACAGATGCCCTCCATAACAGTGCATCAGCCACAGATGCCCTCCATAACAGTGCGTCATCCACAGATGCCCTCCATAACAGTGCGTCAGCCACAGATGCCCTCCATAACAGTGCGTCAGCCACAGATGCCCTCCATAACAGTGCATCATCCACAGATGCCCTCCATAACAGTGCGTCAGCCACAGATGCCCTCCATACCAGTGCGTCAGCCACAGATGCCCTCCATAACAGTACATCAGCCACAGATGCCCCCATAACAGTGTCATCCACAGATCCCCCAAAATCGTGCATCATCCACAGATCACCTCCTTAACAGTGCGTCATCCACAGATGCCCTCCATAACAGTGTATCATCCACAGATGCCCTCCATAACAGTGCGTCATCCACAGATGCCCTCCATAACAGTGCGTCATCCACAGATGCCCTCCATAACAGTGCATCAGCCACAGATGCCCTCCATAACAGTGCGTCAGCCACAGATGCCCTCCATAACAGTGCATCATCCAAAGATGCCCTCCATAACAGTGCGTCATCCAAAGATGCCCTCCATACCAGTGCGCCAGCTACAGATGCCCTCCATAACAGTGCATCAGTCACAGATGCCCTCCATAACAGTGCGTCAGCCACAGATGCCCTCCATAACAGTGCGTCAGCCACAGATGCCTTCAATAAAAGTGTGTCAGCCACAGATGCCCTCCATAACAGTGCTTCAGCCACAGATACCCCCATTACAGTGTCATCCACAGATCCCCCATAACAGTGCATCATCCACAGATGTCCTCCCTAACAGTCCGTCATACACAGATGCCCTCCATAACAGTGAATCATCCACAGATGCCCTTCATAACAGTGCGTCAGCTACAGATGCCCTCCATAACAGTGCATTAGCCACAGATGCCCTCCATAACAGTGCGTCAGCCACAGATGCCCTCCATAACAGTGCATCATCCAAAGATGCCCTCCATAACAGTGCGTCATCCAAAGATGCCCTCCATACCAGTGCGCCAGCTACAGATGCCCTCCATAACAGTGCATCAGTCACAGATGCCCTCCATAACAGAGCGTCAGCCACAGATGCCCTCCAAAACAGTGCGTCAGCCACAGATGCCTTCAATAAAAGTGTGTCAGCCACAGATGCCCTCCATAACAGTGCTTCAGCCACAGATACCCCCATTACAGTGTCATCCACAGATCCCCCATAACAGTGCATCATCCACAGATGTCCTCCCTAACAGTCCGTCATACACAGATGCCCTCCATAACAGTGAATCATCCACAGATGCCCTTCATAACAGTGCGTCAGCTACAGATGCCCTCCATAACAGTGCATCAGCCACAGATGCCCTCCATAACAGTGCATCAGCCACAGATGCCCTCCATAACAGTGCGTCAGCCACAGATGCCCTCCACAATGATGCGTCAGCCACAGATGCCCTCAATAACAATACGTCAGCCACAAATGCCCTCCATAACAGTGCATCAGCCACAGATGCCCCCATAACAGTGTCATCCACAGATCCCCCATAACAGTGCATCATCCACAGATGCCCTCCCTAACAGTGCGTCATCCAAAGCTGCCCTCCATAACAGTGCGTCATCTACAAATGCCCTCCATAACAGTACGTCATCATCAGATGCCCTCCATAACAGTGCATCATCCACAGATGCCTTCCATAACAGTGCATCAGCCACAGTTGTGCTCTCTAACAGTGCGTCATTCATAGATGCCCTACCTAACAGTGCATCATCCACAGATATCCTCCATTACAGTGCGTCAGCCACAGATGCCCTCCATAACAGTGCATCAGCCACAGATGCCCCCATAACAGTGTCATCCACAGATCCCCCCATAACAGTGCATCATCCACAGATGCCCTCCCTGACAGTGCGTCATCCACAGATGCCCTCCATAACAGTGCATCATCCACAGATGCCCTTCCTAACAGTGCGTCATCCACAGATGCCCTCCATAACAGAGCGTCAGCCACAGATGCCCTCCATAACAGTGCGTCAGCCACAGATGCCCTCCATAACAGTGCATCATCCACAGATGCCCTCCATACCAGTGCGTCAACCACAAATGCCCTCCATAACAGTACATCAGCCACAGATGCCCCCATAACAGTGTCATCCACAGATCCCCCAAAACGGTGCATCATCCACAGATCCCCTCCTTAACAGTGCGTCATCCACAGATGCCCTCCATAACAGTGTATCATCCACAGATGCCCTCCATAACAGTGCGTCATCCACAGATGCCCTCTATAACAGTGCGTCATCCACAGATGCCCTCCCTAACAGTGCGTCATCCACAGATGCCCTCCATAACAGAGCGTCAGCCACAGATGCCCTCCATAACAGTGCATCATCCAAAGATGCCCTCCATAACAGTCGTCATCCAAAGATGCCCTCCATACCAGTGCGCCAGCTACAGATGCCCTCCATAACAGTGCATCAGTCACAGATGCCCTCCATAACAGAGCGTCAGCCACAGATGCCCTCCAAAACAGTCGTCAGCCACAGATGCCTTCAATAAAAGTGTGTCAGCCACAGATGCCCTCCATAACAGTGCTTCAGCCACAGATACCCCCATTACAGTGTCATCCACAGATCCCCCATAACAGTGCATCATCCACAGATGTCCTCCCTAACAGTCCGTCATACACAGATGCCCTCCATAACAGTGAATCATCCACAGATGCCCTTCATAACAGTGCGTCAGCTACAGATGCCCTCCATAACAGTGCATCAGCCACAGATGCCCTCCATAACAGTGCATCAGCCACAGATGCCCTCCATAACAGTGCGTCAGCCACAGATGCCCTCCACAATGATGCGTCAGCCACAGATGCCCTCAATAACAATACGTCAGCCACAAATGCCCTCCATAACAGTGCATCAGCCACAGATGCCCCCATAACAGTGTCATCCACAGATCCCCCATAACAGTGCATCATCCACAGATGCCCTCCCTAACAGTGCGTCATCCAAAGCTGCCCTCCATAACAGTGCGTCATCTACAAATGCCCTCCATAACAGTACGTCATCATCAGATGCCCTCCATAACAGTGCATCATCCACAGATGCCTTCCATAACAGTGCATCAGCCACAGTTGTGCTCTCTAACAGTGCGTCATTCATAGATGCCCTACCTAACAGTGCATCATCCACAGATACCCTCCATAACAGTGCGTCAGCCACAGATGCCCTCCATAACAGTGCATCAGCCACAGATGCCCTCCATAACAGTGCGTCAGCCACAGATGCCCTCCATAACAGTGCGTCAGCCACAGATGCCTTCCATAACAGTGCATCAGCCACAGATGCCCCCATAACAGTGTCATCCACAGATCCCCCATAACAGTGCATCATCCACAGATGCCCTCCCTGACAGTGCGTCATCCACAGATGCCCTCCATAACAGTGCATCATCCACAGATGCCCTCCCTAACAGTGCGTCATCCACAGATGCCCTCCATAACAGAGCGTCAGCCACAGATGCCCTCCATAACAGTGCGTCAGCCACAGATGCCCTCCATAACAGTGCATCATCCACAGATGCCCTCCATAACAGTGCGTCATCCACAGATGCCCTCCATAACAGTGCATCATCCACAGATGCCCTCCATAACAGTGCATCATCCACAGATGCCCTCCATAACAGTGCGTCAGCCACAGATGCCCTCCATAACAGTGCATCATCCACAGATGCCCTCCATAACAGTGCGTCATCCACAGATGCCCTCCATAACAGTGCATCATCCACAGATGCCCTCCATAACAGTGCGTCATCCACAGATGCCCTCCATAACAGTGCATCATCCACAGATGCCCTCCATAACAGTGCGTCATCCACAGATGCCCTCCATACCAGTGCGTCAACCACAGATGCCCTCCATAACAGTACATCAGCCACAGATGCCCCCATAACAGTGTCATCCACAGATCCCCCAAAGCGGTGCATCATCCACAGATCCCTCCTTAACAGTGCGTCATCCACAGATGCCCTCCATAACAGTGTATCATCCACAGATGCCCTCCATAACAGTGCGTCATCCACAGATGCCCTCTATAACAGTGCGTCATCCACAGATGCCCTCCATAACAGTGCATTAGCCACAGATGCCCTCCATAACAGTGCGTCAGCCACAGATGCCCTCCATAACAGTGCATCATCCAAAGATGCCCTCCATAACAGTGCGTCATCCAAAGATGCCCTCCATACCAGTGCGCCAGCTACAGATGCCCTCCATAACAGTGCATCAGTCACAGATGCCCTCCATAACAGTGCGTCAGCCACAGATGCCCTCCAAAACAGTGCGTCAGCCACAGATGCCTTCAATAAAAGTGTGTCAGCCACAGATGCCCTCCATAACAGTGCTTCAGCCACAGATACCCCCATTACAGTGTCATCCACAGATCCCCCATAACAGTGCATCATCCACAGATGTCCTCCCTAACAGTCCGTCATACACAGATGCCCTCCATAACAGTGAATCATCCACAGATGCCCTTCATAACAGTGCGTCAGCTACAGATGCCCTCCATAACAGTGCATCAGCCACAGATGCCCTCCATAACAGTGCATCAGCCACAGATGCCCTCCATAACAGTGCGTCAGCCACAGATGCCCTCCACAATGATGCGTCAGCCACAGATGCCCTCAATAACAATCGTCAGCCACAAATGCCCTCCATAACAGTGCATCAGCCACAGATGCCCCCATAACAGTGTCATCCACAGATCCCCCATAACAGTGCATCATCCACAGATGCCCTCCTAACAGTGCGTCATCCAAAGCTGCCCTCCATAACAGTGCGTCATCTACAAATGCCCTCCATAACAGTACGTCATCATCAGATGCCCTCCATAACAGTGCATCATCCACAGATGCCTTCCATAACAGTGCATCAGCCACAGTTGTGCTCTCTAACAGTGCGTCATTCATAGATGCCCTACCTAACAGTGCATCATCCACAGATACCCTCCATAACAGTGCGTCAGCCACAGATGCCCTCCATAACAGTGCATCAGCCACAGATGCCCTCCATAACAGTGCGTCAGCCACAGATGCCCTCCATAACAGTGCGTCAGCCACAGATGCCTTCCATAACAGTGCATCAGCCACAGATGCCCCCATAACAGTGTCATCCACAGATCCCCCATAACAGTGCATCATCCACAGATGCCCTCCCTGACAGTGCGTCATCCACAGATGCCCTCCATAACAGTGCATCATCCACAGATGCCCTCCCTAACAGTGCGTCATCCACAGATGCCCTCCATAACAGAGCGTCAGCCACAGATGCCCTCCATAACAGTGCGTCAGCCACAGATGCCCTCCATAACAGTGCATCATCCACAGATGCCCTCCATAACAGTGCGTCAGCCACAGATGCCCTCCATAACAGTGCATCAGCCACAGATGCCCTCCATAACAGTGCATCAGCCACAGATGCCCTCCATAACAGTGCGTCAGCCACAGATGCCCTCCATAACAGTGCATCAGCCACAGATGCCCCCATAACAGTCGTCATCCACAGATCCCCCATAACAGTGCATCATCCACAGATGCCCTCCCTAACAGTGCGTCATCCACAGATGCCCTCCATAACAGTGCATCATCCACAGATGCCCTCCATAACAGTGCGTCAGCCACAGATGCCCTCCATAACAGTGCGTCAGCCACAGATGCCCTCCATAACAGTGCGTCAGCCACAGATGCCCTCCATAACAGTGCATCAGCCACAGATGCCCTCCATAACAGTGCGTCAGCCACAGATGCCCTCCATAACAGTGCATCAGCCACAGATGCCCTCCATAACAGTGCATCATCCACAGATGCCCTCCATAACAGTGCATCATCCACAGATGCCCTCCATAACAGTGCGTCATCCACAGATGCCCTCCATAACAGTGCATCATCCACAGATGCCCTCCATAACAGTGCGTCATCCACAGATGCCCTCCATAACAGTGCGTCAGCCACAGATGCCCTCCATAACAGTGCGTCATCCACAGATGCCCTCCATAACAGTGCGTCAGCCACAGATGCCCTCCATAACAGTGCGTCATCCACAGATGCCCTCCATAACAGTGCATCATCCACAGATGCCCTCCATAACAGTGCGTCAGCCACAGATGCCCTCCATAACAGTGCATCATCCACAGATGCCCTCCATAACAGTGTCATCCACAGATGCCCTCCATAACAGTGCATCATCCACAGATGCCCTCCATAACAGTGCGTCATCCACAGATGCCCTCCATAACAGTGCATCATCCACAGATGCCCTCCATAACAGTGCGTCATCCACAGATGCCCTCCATAACAGTGCGTCAGCCACAGATGCCCTCCATAACAGTGCGTCAGCCACAGATGCCCTCCATAACAGTGCATCATCCACAGATGCCCTCCATAACAGTGCGTCATCCACAGATGCCCTCCATAACAGTGCATCAGCCACAGATGCCCTCCATAACAGTGCATCATCCACAGATGCCCTCCATAACAGTGCATCATCCACAGATGCCCTCCATAACAGTGCGTCATCCACAGATGCCCTCCATAACAGTGTGTCATCCACAGATGCCCTCCATAACAGTGCGTCAGCCACAGATGCCCTCCATAACAGTGCGTCATCCACAGATGCCCTCCATAACAGTGCATCATCCACAGATGCCCTCCATAACAGTGCGTCAGCCACAGATGCCCTCCATAACAGTGCATCATCCAAAGATGCCCTCCATAACAGTGCGTCATCCAAAGATGCCCTCCATACCAGTGCGCCAGCTACAGATGCCCTCCATAACAGTGCATCAGCCACAGATGCCCTCCATAACAGTGCGTCAGCCACAGATGCCCTCCAAAACAGTGCGTCAGCCACAGATGCCTTCAATAAAAGTGTGTCAGCCACAGATGCCCTCCATAACAGTGCTTCAGCCACAGATGCCCCCATAACACTGTCATCCACAGATCCCCCATAACAGTGCATCATCCACAGATGCCCTCCCTAACAGTCCGTCATACACAGATGCCCTCCATAACAGTGAATCATCCACAGATGCCCTCCATAACAGTGCATCAGCCACAGATGCCCTCCATAACAGTGCATCAGCCACAGATGCCCTCCATAACAGTGCATCAGCCACAGATGCCCTCCATAACAGTGAATCAGCCACAGATGCCCTCCACAATGATGCGTCAGCCACAGATGCCCTCAATAACAATACGTCAGCCACAAATGCCCTCCATAACAGTGCATCAGCCACAGATGCCCCCATAACAGTGTCATCCACAGATCCCCCATAACAGTGCATCATCCACAGATGCCCTCCCTAACAGTGCGTCATCCAAAGCTGCCCTCCATAACAGTGCGTCATCTACAAATGCCCTCCATAACAGTACGTCATCATCAGATGCCCTCCATATCAGTGCATCATCCACAGATGCCTTCCATAACAGTGCATCAGCCACAGATGTGCTCTCTAACAGTGCGTCATTCATAGATGCCCTACCTAACAGTGCATCATCCACAGATCCCCTCCATTACAGTGCGTCAGCCACAGATGCCCTCCATAACAGTGCATCAGCCACAGATGCCATCCATAACAGTGCGTCAGCCACAGATGCCCTCCATAACAGTGCGTCAGCCACAGATGCCTTCCATAACAGTGCATCAGCCACAGATGCCCCCACAACAGTGTCATCCACAGATCCCCCCATAACAGTGCATCATCCACAGATGCCCTCCCTGACAGTGCGTCATCCACAAATGCCATCCATAACAGTGCATCACCACAGATGCCCTCCCTAACAGTGCGTCATCCACAGATGCCCTCCATAACAGAGCGTCAGCCACAGATGCCCTCCATAACAGTGCGTCAGCCACAGATGCCCTCCATAACAGTGCATCATCCACAGATGCCCTCCATAACAGTGCGTCAGCCACAGATGCCCTCCATACCAGTGCGTCAACCACAAATGCCCTCCATAACAGTACATCAGCCACAGATGCCCCCATAACAGTGTCATCCACAGATCCCCCAAAACGGTGCATCATCCACAGATCCCCTCCTTAACAGTGCGTCATCCACAGATGCCCTCCATAACAGTGTATCATCCACAGATGCCCTCCATAACTAGAGCCAATGTCCACATAGTGCCCTCATAATGTGTGCCAATGTCCCCTACTGTGTGCCCCCAAAAAAACCCTCTGAGTGCCCCCAGTTGAGCTAAGGTCCCCATAGTGTCCTATAATTTGCGCCAGTATAAAATACTCCTATGTAGTGCCCCCATAGTGCTCCTCCCCTTGTCCCCATGGTGCCTGACGTAATGTGCCAGTATACAATGTCCCCATAATGCTCATCTTGCCCTTCTCCATAGTGCCCCCATAATGTGTGCCAGTATAATACCTCTATATAATGCCCCAATAGTGCTCCTTCCCCCTTCTCCATTGTGCCACCATGTGTTCCAGTATATAAGAAAGGGTCCCCAGTAGATGCCCCATAGTCCTCCTCTCCCCCTTCTCCATAGTGCCCCCCATATGTGCCAGTATATAAGATAGGGCCCCCAGCAGATGCCCCCATAGTGCTCCCCCCTTCTACATAGTGCCCCCCATGTGTGCCAGTATTTAAGATAGGGCCCCTATAGTGCTCCTTCCCCTCCATAGTGCCCCCCATATGTGCCAGTATATAAGATAGGGCCCCCAGCAGATGCCCCCATAGTGCTCCCCCCTTCTCCATAGTGTCCCCCGTGTGTGCCAGTATATAAGATAGGGCCCCAGCAGATGCCCCAAAGTGCTCCCACCTTCTCCATAGTGCCCCCCATGTGTGCCAGCATTTAAGATAGGGCCCCTATAGTGCTCCCCCCCCTCCATAGTGCCCCCCATATGTGCCAGTATATAAGATAGGGCCCCCAGCAGATGCCCCCATAGTGTTCCCTCCTTCTCCATAGTGCCCCCCATGTGTGCCAGTATTTAAGATAGGGCACCCATAGTGCTCCTCCCCCTCCATAGTGCCCCCCATGTGTGCCAGTATATAAGATAGGGCCCCCAGCATAGCGTAAATGAAAAAAATAAACTTACCTCCTTGCCGCTTTCTGCGATGCGATGCAGGCCTCTATTGGCCTGTGTCCCGGGGGGAGTGACACAAAAGGGAAAGAGAATAACAAGGGGGGGGAAGAGAATGACATGGGGGGGGAGAGAATGACAAGAGGGGAAAAGAGAGAACTGGCGTTAGTTAAAGGGGTTCTGCAGTTTATTTAAACTGATGATCTACATGGGGAGGGAGGCGGCAAACTTTTCTTTTGCCTAGGGCGGCAAAAATCCTTGCACTGGCCCTGCCTGCTGAGAAACAAAAGCGCTGTGAATCCTGGCTCAATTACACAGGATTCACACGCTGCGGTAGTCACCCTTGCAAAGCATGTCGCTATGTATCTCCAGGCAAGGTGTTCCATGATTCCAACAAAAGGAATCTTTCCCCATAAAATCATACATTAATTGGAACTCCCTAGCAGTAGTATATATAATTGAATGTACGGAATGCGAACTACTATATGTGGGCAGCAACAACTCGAAAATTTAAAATAAGACTGTTGGAACATCTCAATTATATTACCAATACTGCCTCTTTAAATATCTCTAACGCAGCAAGACATTTTATAGGGATACATAACAGGAAAGTCAATACACTTATAAGTTATGCCATTGAAAAAATTTCACTTCCGAAAAGAGGAGGTGACATGAAGAAACTAATATTACAGAGAGAGGCTTACTGGATATTTCCTCTTGGTACCAGATATCCAGCTGGCTTAAACCTGAGAAGGGAATTCATGTGTGTATACTAATTCATTATGTTGTACATACCATCGAAAATTGCTTTACCTCCGGTGATGGTTCTATCTCTCTGAAGTTTCGTTACAATATCATAGTCAATATATAAAGATTATCCTTGTCATTTGGAACAAGCATTGGTTTGTATCATGTCCCTCCTCTTCTTATACTTGCATTTGGCCAGCACTAGGCACATAGTTGGTTTTAATCAACCCACCATGTTATATTACCACTGAAAGCCATTTCATTACCAGTGATGGTTTTTACCTTCTGAAGTTTTGTTACAAAGTCACAGTCAATATAGAGTGATTATTCTTGCTATTTTAATTTGCAATATTGTGACTTTCTGTGTATACAGGCATGTCTCATTGTGACTTTTGTTGTAACTTTTGATTTTAAACACTGATCACACAGGACCAGCTGCTTGAATTGTTTTCACCTAATTAGGAGCATGTGACCCCTCCATTCCTCCCAATTTGATGGGGGAGGGGTAGCTGTGATCACCTTATAAAAATGTGAAACACTTCAAGCAACATGGCAGTCATGAGTAAGAACTACAAGAGTTCGAACGCGTTGACTGATGGATTTGTGAGGATTTTTTATGAAGTAACACTGTATGCCAAGTAACTGGAAATAAAGAATTTACACTCAGGATTCTTATGGTGCTGGATTTTCCTCTGTTTCTGCAATTATTGACTCTGTCTGCTCAGGTTTCAGTGCTTTTTTTTTTTGGTAGTGCTAGTTTAGATTTTTGAACCCACGCATATGCCGTCTGTAGCGAGTGGGTCCTGCACCTTCTGAGTGCCAGTCAGTACTGTCAATTACTGACCGTGTCTCCCCAGGTTTCAGTGCTTTTTTTTGCCTCTTTTTTTTTCAAAATTTTTATCTTATTCTTTCTCTTATCTTTTTCTCTTTTCTTTCTTTTTTTTTTCTTTATCATACATTTTATTTTAAATTCATTACAAGCCCCCTCATGTTAAATCACTACATATACCCCCCTCGCACTTTTTACTTTACACACACAAATAAAAAACAAAAATGTCCCATCCCTCCGAGAGAATGTACTCCACTGAAGAGACATACATGTATCTTGCCTCTGAAATGGAGTCCGTAAGTGAGGGAGAAGAGGATGGCTCCATTCCCTCATCATCATCGTCATCCGGTGAGAAGGGACCCTCAAGGAGACACCACAGGAGAAATAAAGTAGCCCCCCCAGTGATCCCATATGGACCACACCCCTGAGGAACTGAAATCCAAATTGACTGCATAGGCTTCACAGAAATAGATTTTTCAAAATCTTTTTTCTAAAAAGATTTCATAAATTTGATAGTGACCCAAACAAATGTATACACTCAGCAGTTTATTGTCCAAAACCCCAAATCCTCTTATGCAAGACCCCTTGGTTGGACCCCAGTAAAAGCAGCCAAGATGATGACATTTTGGGGGCTTGTGCTGCATATGGGAAAATAAATAAAATAAAATGTCAGTCCTGTGTCCCAGAACACGGACGGTTACTTGCGCTGCTGGTTCCGATGTAGTGTGGTGAGTGGACACACTGGAAAGTCGTATAATAAAAGTTTGAAACGCGCTGCTCCAGATTTCAACACACGTGAATGAATCGGGGTATTCGCCTCCGTCCTCCTCAGTCAAAGGATTCGATCCTCATCAGACCGCCTCCTCTGTGGGGTTAAATTATCGGCAAATAGTGAAGTACCCTCTAGATGGTAATAAAAAACGGTTTTATTCTACTCACAGACAAAGGTAGATAAAAGGCATATAACAAATAGTAAAATCGATCCAAATTTCTGCCCGACCCGGGTTTCGCACTCTGGCTTCCTCAGGGGCGACTACTGCGCATGTCCATCATGTGGCCCTTTAAATAGCCTGATTCCTCATTCTCAATCAATGGGAACCTCATTCAGTCAAAAGCTTTCTAAAACTTGTTAATAAATTTCATTATTCTCCGAAACCATTTAGTTGAAAAATTACCACATAACATAAATTATTACATATATCCATTATTCAATTTCTATACTCATTTTATACTCCTCCACTCCCCACATAAAATAACCCCAGTAACACATATTCTCCACTTATATATCGCCGCAACCTGCCTATATACATAATTTCATTCTTATATTCACCGCCTTGTCGTAAACAGTTTATCCTTATATTTACGGAGTGACCTAGTTTGACTCCGCCTACTACAGATCACATGACTCAAGATGTAACACTCCCACCTATTCCCATTCACAAAGTTCAGATCACCTGATCCAACCGTCCAATGGGTATCCACAAATATGACGTATCCTGAAAGGTCCTGAAAGGTCATAAACCTAAGGTAACCCCATTTATTCATACCTCCCTCAGCGAGATCACCCATAAAGAATCTTCCCTTTATATTAAACATGGTTTGAGATCGAACTCTATATTCATCCCACCTGGCTGTAGGGTCCCGAGTTGATAAATCCACTGTACCTCTTTCCGGTTGATCAGTGACAGCGAATCACCTCCTCTCCAGTGAGGTTTAACCACTTCCACTCCAGCAAACTTCAAGCCCCGCGGGTTCTTACTATGCACCAGCTTGAAGTGAGCTGATACGCTGTGACTCATCAATCCTTTTTGATATTTCTTATATGTTCCTGAATTCTTATTTTCAGCTTCCTAACTGTCCTGCCTACATATTGGAGTCCACATGGGCACTCCAATACGTATATTAAACCCTCATTTTCACAGGAACAGTCTCCTTTTATGCGGAACTCTCCTCCATTTTTCTTTGATACAATGTTGTTGAGCGTTCTCATTTTTCTTTTGTGTTCCTATTTTTACATCCAATACAGAACCCGCACCACGTAAATTTCCCTCCTCCTTTGCTCTGTTTCACACTCACTGGGGGATGGCACTGTGTACCAACTTAGTTCGAATGTTTGGAGCCTTTTTAAAAATAAATGAGGGATTCTCAGGTATGACCTTCCCTAATACTGGGTCGTTTTTGAGGGTTCCCCAATTTTTCTAACTGCCTTCTTGACGATATCCGCCATTGAGCAGTATCCTGTAATAAAGGAGAACCGATAGTCTTTCTCATTCTTTTTTCCCTCATATTACCACTTCCTCTCTTTTTTTCTTCTTCTACATCCTGGATACAGACATCCAGATTGTCTTCCTCATAGCCCCTTTCAAGGAATCGATCTTTTAACACCTTGCATTGTAGCCTATAGTCTTCCACTGTAGTGCAGTTTCGGGCCATTCTCTTGAACTGACCTTTCGGTATATTATCAAGCCAGGGTTTATAGTGGCAACTTCTCTTATCGATATATGAATTGACATCAGTTTCCTTAAAGAAGGAACAGGTTTTGAAACTACCATCTTCTATTTTTATACACAAATCCAGAAAGTTAATGGATACACTGCTAATCTCCCCCACGAACCTCAAATTCCATTCATTATGATTGAGCTGGTAAATATATTCCTCTAATCCTTCCTTTTCTCCTTCCCACACAAGGAGACAGTCATCGATATACCTCCTCCAGAGGATAAGTCTCCCCCTGGCCGTGTCTGCTCCTAGTGTGGGAAGGATAGTCACCTCTTCCCATGCCCCCATAAAGATGTTAGCGAAACTGGGGCGAATTTCGCCCCATCGCTGTACCAATCTGTTGTACATAATAGGAGTCTCGAAACCAAAAATAGTTATGCTCCAAGCAATAATCCAAACATTTCAAAATGAAGTCCCCCTGTACATCGCCTATTTTGGGGTCCTCCTAATCCTTTTCTCTACCGCTTGCATGCCAAGTTTTTGGGGATGACTGTGTACAGGGACGCCACGTCGACTGTGGCCATCCATGTATCTACAGTAGGGGGCTTAAATTCTCTATCAGCTGTATAACTGCCTCTGTGTTTTTCAGATGTGAAGGGTTTAGCACAACATACCCCTGTAGAAAGAAATCTATATATTCAGTGATTCTGCATGTCAGGGAATTCATTCCCGAAACTATTGGCCTCCCTGGGGGATCAATAAGGCTCTTGTGCACCTTCGGTAGATGGTATATCACTGGCACGATGGGGTGTGCAACCATCAAGTATTCACACTCCTTTTTATTTAATACCCCCTTTTTCAATCCATCAATTAATAAATTATCCAAAGTTCTTTTATACTCTAATGTAGGGTTATTTTTTAGTTTTTTATAAGTGTTTTCGTCAGAAACCAATCTAAGCATTTCAGATTCGTACTTATCTTTATTCATTACAACCACCCCTCCCCCTTTGTCAGCGGGCTTAATTACTAAATCTGAATTCTGCTCTAGATCCTTTAGAGCCTTCCTTTCCCCAAATGTTAAGTTATATGTGATCCTACTTATATCCATTTCCTCGAGCTCTTTCAATAGACCGTTTTAACGCTCCACACTCATTATTGCGATTTTGGGAAAAAATTTGGATTTTTCTTTCAATTGGGAATGTACAATTTCTTCTTTTATCTCTAACTTTCTGGTTTGCGGGGCTGGATTATTTATCCAGTACTTTGCCATATTAATCTTCCTGATGTATTTATGTATATCCAAGAACATCTCAAATTTATTTAATTTCTGACTAGGTGCATATTTAAGTCCCTTACTAAGAACACTCTTCTCACTTTCAGTTAGAACATGATTACTCAGGTTGAAAATCCCTCTTATTTCTCCTTGCTCTTCTTTATTTTTGGGCTTGTTCTTCCCCTTTCCCCGTCTTCCTCTCGAAGCTCCTTTTTGAGGTGTCTTTGTGATCTGCTCTTTCACTTCTTCTCTTTGAATCCCTTTTATACTCTGGTGAGGAAAATTTTGCTCACTTTGTTGTATTAGCCTAGGTCTCCCTCCTTCATCATTCTCTATATTACTATTCCCCCATAATTTCCCTATTTTCATATCGATTGAAGCCATAATTGTTTTGAGGTCTCATATTTGTTCTCCCATTGTACCCTCCTCCTTGATAGGGCTGCCTATACTGTTGTCTTGGTTGATATCCTCTATATCCTTGTCCGTAATTACCATTATAGTGTCCTCCAGGATTCTGTTGGTAAGTACGGTCTAAACCTCTCTCATAATAACCCATATTGGGCTGGCATCTATACTCATTACCCCTATTGGGTTGATATACGCGGTCATTATATCTCTTGTAATAGCCATGGTTACGTTACGGTGTATATTCATGAAACTGGTGGTTTTTATGTAATTATTTTTAAAAAACTTTTGCCTTCCCCCTTATTCTCTGGGTTCATAAAACCTTCAGTGCGATATCCCTGATTGGACATGCGCAGTGGTCGCCCCTGAGGAAGCCAGAGTGCGAAACCCGGGTCGGGCAGAAATTTGGATCGATTTTACTATTTGTTATATGCCTTTATCTACCTTTGTCTGTGAGTAGAATAAAACCGTTTTTTATTACCATCTAGAGGGTACTTCACTATTTGCCGATAATTTAACCCCACAGAGGAGGCGGTCTGATGAGGATCGAATCCTTTGACTGAGGAGGACGGAGGCGAATACCCCGATTCATTCACGTGTGTTGAAATCTGGAGCAGCGCGGTTTCAAACTTTTATTATACGACTTTCCAGTGTGTCCACTCACCACACTACATCGGAACCAGCAGCGCAAGTAACCGTCCGTGTTCTGGGACACAGGACTGACATTTTATTTTATTTATTCTCTTATAAACTGTTTGTGAGTTTGTCAAGTCCTGCTACCAATATGGACATCTGTGATTTCAGAGCTAATTTCAAATGTAACATTGATGTGTTTGGAGATATCTCCGTGGGAAATGAAAAAGGGATTGATGATATACGGACATTGTTTGTGAAATTGGAAAAGAATTTACTAGGGAGGTTAGAACCACCTGGGATATTGCCTCCTTGGAGCGTCTCCTGATGGAGGGCAAGATCCCAGAAGGGTTAAGATGGCAACTCCCTCTGATTACTGAGGAGGAGGAAGATTTTGTAGGATGGGAAAAGTTTTGAATGAATGTGCATGGAAAGTGATGCAATATATTATCAACGTGCGGAGAAATAAGTTAAAAAAATCAACCAAACCATTGATGAATTACAGGAGGTAATTAAACCTTTTAAAGATGTGAATAAGGGTGAATATGAAAAATGTAGCAAACAATGTCAGGAGGCGATTCTTAAGTCAGAACAGGATGTAAGGAGCAAAAGCAGAAGAAATATATAAAGATCTGTAATGACTATAAGACAGATTCGGTTTACAAATGGAAAAATAAAAATAAAACACAGAACAGATAGTAACGGATACATCACATGTGAATGCAGGCAGTGAAAAATATCCCAATCAGGGATATCGCACTGAAGGTTTTATGAACCCAGAGAATGAGGGTGGAAGGCAAAAGTTTTTTAAGAATAATTACATAAAAACCACCAGTTTCATGAATATACACCGCAACGTAACCATGGCTATTACAAGAGATATAATGACCGCAGTATATCAACCCAATAGGGGTAATGAGTATAGATGCCAGCCCAATATGGGTTATTATGAGAGAGGTTTAGACCGTACTTACCAACAGAATCCTGGAGGACACTATAATGGTAATTACGGACAAGGATATAGAGGATATCAACCAAGACAACAGTATAGGCAGCCCTATCAAGGAGGAGGGTACAATGGGAGAACAAATATGAGACCTCAAAACAATTATGGCTTCAATCGATATGAAAATAGGGGAAATTATGGGGGAACAGTAATATAGAGAATGATGAAGGAGGGAGACCTAGGCTAATACAACAAAGTGAACAAAATTTTCCTCACCAGAGTATAAAAGGGATTCAAAGAGAAGAAGTGAAAGAGCAGATCACAAAGACACCTCAAAAAGGAGCTTCGTAGAGGAAGACGGGGAAAGGGGAAGAACAAGCCCAAAAATAAAGAAGAGCAAGGAGAAATAAGAGGGATTTTCAACCTGAGTAATCATGTTCTAACTGAAAGTGAGAAGAGTGTTCTTAGTAAGGGACTTAAATATGCACCTAGTCAGAAATTAAATAAATTTGAGATGTTCTTGGATATACATAAATACATCAGGAAGATTAATATGGCAAAGTACTGGATTAATAATCCAGCCCCGCAAACCAGAAAGTTAGAGATAAAAGAAGAAATTGTACATTCCCAATTGAAAGAAAAATCCAAATTTTTTCCCAAAAATCGCAATAATGAATGTGTGGAAGCGTTTAAAACGGGTCTATTGAAAGAGCTCGAGGAAATGGATATAAGTAGGATCACATATAACTTAACATTTGGGGAAAGGAAGGCTCTAAAGGATCTAGAGCAGAATTCAGATTTAGTAATTAAGCCCGCTGATAAAGGGGAGGGGTGGTTGTAATGAATAAAGATAAGTACGAATCGGAAATGCTTAGATTGGTTTCCGACGAAAACACTTATAAAAACTAAAAAATAACCCTACATTAGAGTATAAAAGAACTTTGGATAATTTATTAATTGATGGATTGAAAAAGGGGTATTAAATAAAAAGGAGTGTGAATACTTGATGGTTGCACACCCCATTGTGCCAGTGATATACCATCTACCGAAGGTGCACAAGAGCCTTATTGATCCCCCAGGGAGGCCGATAGTTTCGGGAATGAATTCCCTGACATGCAGAATCACTGAATACATAGATTTCTTTCTACAGGGGTATGTTGTGCTAAACCCTTCACATCTGAAAAACACAGAGGCAGTTATACAGCTGATAGAGAATTTAAGCCCCCTACTGTAGATACATGGATGGCCACAGTCGACGTGGCGTCCCTGTACACAGTCATCCCCAAAAACTTGGCATGCAAGCGGTAGAGAAAAGGATTAGGAGGACCCCAAAATAGGCGATGTACAGGGGGACTTCATTTTGAAATGTTTGGATTATTGCTTGGAGCATAACTATTTTTGGTTTCGAGACTCCTATTATGTACAACAGATTGGTACAGCGATGGGGCGAAATTCGCCCCAGTTTCGCTAACATCTTTATGGGGGCATGGGAAGAGGTGACTATCCTTCCCACACTAGGAGCAGACACGGCCAGGGGGAGACTTATCCTCTGGAGGAGGTATATCGATGACTGTCTCCTTGTGTGGGAAGGAGAAAAGGAAGGATTAGAGGAATATATTTACCAGCTCAATCATAATGAATGGAATTTGAGGTTCGTGGGGAGATTAGCAGTGTATCCATTAACTTTCTGGATTTGTGTATAAAAATAGAAGATGGTAGTTTCAAAACCTGTTCCTTCTTTAAGGAAACTGATGTCAATTCATATATCGATAAGAGAAGTTGCCACTATAAACCCTGGCTTGATAATATACCGAAAGGTCAGTTCAAGAGAATGGCCCGAAACTGCACTACAGTGGAAGACTATAGGCTACAATGCAAGGTGTTAAAAGATCGATTCCTTGAAAGGGGCTATGAGGAAGACAATCTGGATGTTTGTATCCAGGATGTAGAAGAAGAAAAAAAGAGAGGAAGTGGTAATATGAGGGAAAAAAAGAATGAGAAAGACTACCGGTTCTCCTTTATTACAGGATACTGCTCAATGGCGGATATCGTCAAGAAGGCAGTTAGAAAAATTGGGGAACCCTCAAAACGACCCAGTATTAGGGAAGGTCATACCTGAGAATCCCTCATTTATTTTTAAAAAGGCTCCAAACATTCGAACTAAGTTGGTACACAGTGCCATCCCCCAGTGAGTGTGAAACAGAGCAAAGGAGGAGGGAAATTTACGTGGTGCGGGTTCTGTATTGGATGTAAAAATAGGAACACAAAAGAAAAAAATGAGAACGCTCAACAACATTGTATCAAAGAAAAATGGAGGAGAGTTCCGCATAAAAGGAGACTGTTCCTGTGAAAATGAGGGTTTAATATACGTATTGGAGTGCCCATGTGGACTCCAATATGTAGGCAGGACAGTTAGGAAGCTGAAAATAAGAATTCAGGAACATATAAGAAATATCAAAAAGGATTGATGAGTCACAGCGTATCAGCTCACTTCAAGCTGGTGCATAGTAAGAACCGCGGGGCTTGAAGTTTGCTGGAGTGGAAGTGGTTAAACCTCACTGGAGAGGAGGTGATTCGCTGTCACTGATCAACCGGAAAGAGGTACAGTGGATTTATCAACTCGGGACCCTACAGCCAGGTGGGATGAATATAGAGTTCGATCTCAAACCATGTTTAATATAAAGGGAAGATTCTTTATGGGTGATCTCGCTGAGGGAGGTATGAATAAATGGGGTTACCTTAGGTTTATGACCTTTCAGGACCTTTCAGGATACGTCATATTTGTGGATACCCATTGGACGGTTGGATCAGGTGATCTGAACTTTGTGAATGGGAATAGGTGGGAGTGTTACATCTTGAGTCATGTGATCTGTAGTAGGCGGAGTCAAACTAGGTCACTCCGTAAATATAAGGATAAACTGTTTACGACAAGGCGGTGAATATAAGAATGAAATTATGTATATAGGCAGGTTGCGGCGATATATAAGTGGAGAATATGTGTTACTGGGGTTATTTTATGTGGGGAGTGGAGGAGTATAAAATGAGTATAGAAATTGAATAATGGATATATGTAATAATTTATGTTATGTGGTAATTTTTTAACTAAATGGTTTCGGAGAATAATGAAATTTATTAACAAGTTTTAGAAAGCTTTTGACTGAATGAGGTTCCCATTGATTGAGAATGAGGAATCAGGCTATTTAAAGGGCCACATGATGGACATGCGCAGTAGTCGCCCCTGAGGAAGCCAGAGTGCGAAACCCGGGTCGGGCAGAAATTTGGATCGATTTTACTATTTGTTATATGCCTTTTATCTACCTTTGTCTGTGAGTAGAATAAAACCGTTTTTATTACCATCTAGAGGGTACTTCACTATTTGCCGATAATTTAACCCCACAGAGGAGGCGGTCTGATGAGGATCGAATCCTTTGACTGAGGAGGACGGAGGCGAATACCCCGATTCATTCACGTGTGTTGAAATCTGGAGCAGCGCGGTTTCAAACTTTTATTATGTGCTGCATATGGGCCTGGTAAAAAAATAAAAATTAGACAATATTGAGAGTTCAGACATCTTGTACCACACTCCAATTTACAGTATGGTCATGTCCGCTCAAGATTTTAATCCATTGTGAAATTCCTACATTATAATGATAACGACACTGCCTCCCACACCCAAATGACCCACAATTTGACCATCTATTCAAAGTTAGAGCCCATCCTGGGGCACCTCAACTCCAAATTTACAGAGGTGTTCACCCCAGAAAAAGAAATTAGCATATACGAGTCCCTTATACATCTTAAAGGAAGTGGGCATGGTGCGGAATTAAAATGTACAAGCTGTGTGAAAGTACATCTGGGTACACCTACAGGTTCTGGGTTTATAAAGGGAAAGACTCCTGATTGGAACCCCTGGCTTAGGTGTTAGTTAGATAGTGTGGGATTTACTGCACCCACTGCTGGATAAGGTTACCACCTCTATGTGGATAACATTATACCAACATCCTCCTATTCATGTTCCCAAAAAGGCAGAGGTACTGTGTGTTCAGCAGCACAGGACACAAAAATCAGAGGGCCTCCTAGATCCCTGGTAGGGCAAGTACTCCAAAAGGCGACAGTAAAGCCCTCAGAACATCCTGGTGGTTAAGTACCAGGACAAGAGGGATGTCCTTGTACTGACCACCATTCAAACTAACACCAGTTCTCCTGCCCGAGTGCGGTACCACTACTACTGTCGACAAGCCAGACTACATCCTTGATTACAACAGGCACATGGGAGGAGTTGATCTGTCTGATCAAGTTCTGAGGCCCTACAATGCCATGCGTAAAACTACTGTGTGGTACAAAAAGCTGCCGTAATACATTGTACAGATGGCACCATACAATGCGTATGTTTACATCAAGCTGCAGGCTACACAGAATTTTACTTCAGTTCCAAGAGGTGGTCATCAAGGGGGAGGGCAATACTTCTGGAGGTCATGGTACCAGGACAAAATTTCCCTGCTCTAGTCCCCAAACAGCGAGGAGGAAAGACCCAAAGAAGATGCTTGGTTTTGTTACAAAGGGGGATCCGAAAGGACGCCATTAGGGATGAGCGAACCGGAACTGTATAGTTCGGGTTCGTACGCGAGCTTGGGTGTTCGGGACCCGGACCGAACATTTTCAAAAGCGTTCGGGTTCGGGTTCGTTGTTCGGGTTCGGCTTGGTTTTGTTACAAAGGGGATCCGAAAGGACGCCATTAGGGATGAGCGAACCGGAACTGTATAGTTCGGGTTCGTGCACGAATCTTGGGGTGTTCGGGACCCGGACCGAACATTTTCAAAAGCGTTCGGGTTCGTTGTTCGGCAATTTCTTCCCGCTTTCTGAAGGGCTGCGCAGCAGCCAATAAGCTAGCGTTTTACTTCTTGCCCTAAGGAAGCCATTACAGGCATGCCTATTAATGGCATGATTGTGATTGGCCAAGTGCAGCATGCGACCCAGCCTCTATTTAAGCTGGAGTCACGTGGCACCGCCGCGTCACTCTGCTCTGATTAGTGTAGGGATAAGCGCAGCTGCTGTGAGGCGAGATTAGGCAGGGAAAACTCAGCAAAAACACCTAATGAAGTGATCGATCTACAGCTGTGAAACATTCAACTTCTGCTAGTTAATTGCTCACTGGTTTCTAGGCTGCACAGAATGTTTTCTAACACTTTTTCTGGGGTGATCAGCGGCCATTTTGTGTCTTGTGGTGCACCAGCACAAGCTGCCACCAAGTCCATCAATCCATCAATACTAGTTTCTTTTTTGCTATATCCTACAACAGGAGCTTGGCTGTGCTACATTGTCACCCCTAGAAACTCAGGATATACATTTCTATATTTTATTGAGGGGTTAAATTAATTGCCAAAATAGCAATCCGCTAAATCTGGTGTTCCAGCTGTGGCTAGCCAAGGGTAATACTGTCTGCTGTCTGACAAAGGATAGATTTTTTTCTGTGGTGAGGCTCGATTAGCCATGTAATACCCTAAATCGGTTGTCCCCAGCTGCGGTGGCTGGCCAAGTTTAATAGTGTCACCAGCAAAAGGATATATTATGTTCTGGGGTGAAATTCAGTTGCCAAAATAGCAATACCGTAAATCAGTGGTGTTCTAGCGGTGGCTGGCCAAGTTTCATGAGTGTCCGGCTTAGGATATAGTATTTTCTGGGGTGAAATTCAGTACGCAAAGCCAGCAACCACCGTAAAATCCTGGTGTCCCAGCGGTGGCTGGCCAAGTTTAATGATTGGTCCGGCCAAAGGGATCTATTTTGTTCTGGGGTTAAATTCAATTGCCAAAATAGCGATACTACATCGATCTGCTGGTCCCAGCTGTGGCCGGCCAAGTTTAATAGTGTCCCAGCCGTGAGGATATCTTTCTGATCTGGTGAAATTCAATTGCCCAAAATAGCAACACGCAGTAATCTGGTTGCCCCAGCAGTGGCTAGCCGAGTTAAATGGTGTCCGGCAAAGGATTTGTGTATTTTCTGAGGTGAAATTCGTTTTGCCAAAATGAATCTGCCGTAAATATTCCATCATAGTAGAAGTCTATGGCCTGCATAACGGATCCGACCCGTTTCCATTATGCAGGAGAGGACTCTGCATAACTGAAACGGGAGGAATACGTTTTGCAGCCCATAGTATCCCTTCTAGTGGCAGTCGAGTATAAGATTAAAGAGGATTCAGAGCTCGTACGAGTGCTGCAACCTTTTCAAACAGCTAATCAGTTGGGGGCAGGGGTGAAAAAGTTAAACCTTCACAGCCATAAACTTATAATGTTCTACATGTTTCTAATATAAACAGGTCTGTGGATAGCCTGCACAGAACACATGGGTTTACTTTCATCCTGTAAATGACTTGAGGAGGTGGATCTTAGGCTACCAGAGCCAGTGACATTACAGGCAACACTGCTAAGCAAAAGCTTCCGCTTAGTAGTGTTAGATGCTCCAATGCTCATATCAGGGGGGCAAAAATGGGGGTATGTCCGGGTTCAGCTCTTCAAAGGGGTTATCCGAGATTTGCTGTGGTCCCGTGCGGCCGCCACTTCCGGGATCATGTGCAGTACACTGGGCATATGATGCCAGCATGGGATTGCAACCTGCAGCGTAAGCGTGATTCTCTTACCAAAGCACTTACAAGAGATTTAGACTTGTGCATGCATTGTGGGTTGTAACACCAGGCTGGGATCACGTCCCCAATGCACGAGATCCAGCACATTTCAGATAACCTCCAGTAAATCTAAAATTAAAACTTTACATGGTTTTATTACCTAGTGTGTCTCTATGGTAATCAGACAGCGAACACATTTTGTGAAATTTTGGTCTCCTAATTTCTTTAATATGTTCCCTACTTTGTACTCAGGTACATTTGGTAGGTTAGCCAAAAGTAAAGGCCATATTGAAGGGAGTATGACTATGGGACCAAGACTACACAGTTTGTGAACATGGTCATAGACTGCATAGGAGCTGTACAGACAAAACAATAGAAAAATAAGTCATGTTACACAGTTGCTCTTTATTTCATATGTATAGATAGAGTACATCCCCCAGCAGAAATTCTGGAACCTCCAAATTTAAAGAATCTTCCTTCAGATTTTACACGGTCATCAAATATGCGAATCACAAATATGATTCTAAATAATGTTGTCCAAGGGGTTGTCCAATGCCAGAACAGCATGTTCGGTGGATAGCAAATATAAAATAAAGAAAAAAGGAAGACTGACGCTCTCTGCCACCTGAGGCTGCGTAGTAGCATCAAGATTTTCAGGGGAAGATCTTAACTTACAGGACCATGTGACAGCTGTTGAAATTGGGCCATCTATGAAGTTTTGAAAAGTAGAGTATAAGTTTATTTTTTATTTTGCAAATCAACACAACAGTTTTTTTTTTTTTTTTTGCATAACAAGCCATTTAATGGCTTCATTGAAACATCTGTCATATTATCGAATCCCTCAATGTTGTGGAAAAAACTTTGATCGTAAAAAGAAACACATTAGTACTTTGTTGCTCCTTGTCAGCTTGATACAATTGTCTACATTACGCTGGGAATAACATTCTTAAAGAGAAGTTGAGAAAATCAGTGGTGCAGGATGGTGCCTTGTCATGGACATGTCCTGAAGAAAAGCTTTAAAGGGAACATGTCAGATCTGTTATGCTGCCCTCACTTAACCACTTCAAGACCAGACCATTTGACCTCCCTCATGGCTAGACACATTTTCATTTAATTCACCTACAGCTTTGATAGACATTTTATTGCCATCTTGATTGTAGTGATTTTTTTGTCTTTGTTTTTTATACCTTGCAAAAATGATTCTCTTCACATTTTTTTCACTTTAAATTTTTTAGCATTAAGATATTTTCTTAATGGTACAAAGTTCAAATAAAATGGTGTTTTAAGTTCTGTAGCTTTTCCGTTATGGTTGCTTTAATATAGGAGATACATAGTTTATGTGGATGTGAAGCATAGTGCATAAGTTTTACACTGTCACGCCCCTTCCTCTGCCCAGTGCTTTTTGAGCTCCTGTTCATGCCCCCACACATCAATGGTGCAGGATGGTGCCTTGTCATGGACATGTACTAAAAAAAAGCTTTGAAGGGAACATGTCAGATTTGTTATGCTGCCCCCACTTAACCACTTCAAGACATAACAGTAGTTATGCCCCCTTAGATCCCCTATACACTAAAATGCCCTTTTAGTGCCCCCACACAGTTATGTCCCCTTAGTGCTTCTACACAGTAAAACACCCATCTCAACTATCGCAAGACGGTCCCAATAAGACCAAGGTATGTCCCACTCTCTACAGAAGCAGTTGATTGCAGTGGTGAAGGAGGTCAGCTGTCTGCTCCGTGCTTCACCATTTAACTCAACTGCTGGCGTTCCCTAGCAAGCACGCTACAGTCACACATCACACTGCTGGGCTGTGTAGGATGAGCATGCAGGCCCTTGAATCAGCCTGTGCGCTCCTCCTACACAACCCAGCGTGATGTGTAATGTGCCACTATTGAAAGGAGGCATAACTACTGTGGGCATAACTACTATGTGGGGGCGCAATGTGGACATAACTACTGTGAGGGGGCACAATGTAGACATAACTACTGTGAGGGGGCACAATGTGGGCATAACTATTTTGAAGAGGGCAGAATGTAGATAAAACTTCTGTGCATGACCACTAAGAGCACTGGGCAGGGTTGTGCATGTATAGATATGATTTGGGTGGAGTTAGTGCTGTTACTTAGTAAAAATACTACAGAATACAGAAAAGTGTCTTTACCGCAGCTGTATTCTTCTGTGACAGTACTTGATATGACTTCAGTGGGGGTGCTACATCATAAAAAAGAGTAAAAATTATAAATAAATTAAAAAACACAATAAGCCATTCAAATGGTTAAAATGAAAAATAAGCAAAGAGTTCACTGAAAGCTAAGAATGTCAGTTATTTATTTAACTAAAATCATGCTCTCTAAGGAAACCTGACAGAACAACCTTCTCTACTGCTCAAGCTTCTAGTAAGCCCTTGCTCGCAAAAACCTTATGCTTTAAATGGATTGTGTAGTGCAAAGATATTAATAACAGATCTTCAGGACAGGTCATCAATATCAAATTGGCGGGGTCTGATTTGCAGCTGCCGCACAGTGTAATAGCTGCTCCCCTTTCACTTGAATGGGAACGAGCAGTTGTAATTAGACTGTGCCACCTCTACAAAAGATACAATGGCAGGTAATTTAGATGCAGATGCACTGCTCGCACAATTGATCCTACCCGTTCAAACAGCCGATCTGATATTAATGACCTATCCTGAGAATGGGGTCAACAGTATCTTTACACTGCACAACCCCTTTAATATGTTTGTCTTTTCAAATTCTTTACAAAGATGCTTCTTCTTGTGTAGTGAGGATTATTAAAAGTTGGTCTGACAGCACAGCATTGTTGCCAGGCTTCCTTCCTCCCAGAGCATGAGCAGGACTATTACTGTTAATTGTTAAGGGCATTGGGTGTGGACTCACTGCACCAACCAGTCAGTTTGACTTTGGGCTAACTCTAAGGGCATTATCCTGGCAGTCCCCTGCTTTCTGCTGTTTAACCCCTATACAGGGATCTGGCCTTTACGTTAGGTGAGCCACCATAGTGCCACGTCTTGACATAGTCCCGATGTAGTTGGCCGGTGACCCACAGGGACCAGATATGCTGGTGGGAAACACAGTGGGGTCAGGCAATACTTGTAGTTAGGAGACAGGCCGAGGTCAAGGCAGGCAGTGTACAAATGAAACAGGCTAAGGACTGAGAAGTCTGTAGTCAGGCTGGGGTTCGGTACACGGGTAATCAGACAGAGAATTACACCTTTGCTGGTAACTAGAGACTGGCTAATCTAAAGCTCAAACACCCTCCCACTGGGAAGGGCACCTTAAATGCATAAGAAAGACAAGCATTGGCTAGGGGAAGGATATAGATGTGCATGCACTAGCCCTAGGTCGAGAGTGAGCATGTGCCTTATGAAGCAGACCAGGGGGTCTATAGACCAGATGCATACCAGGCCAGCCTACAGAGGGCGCCGGCGCCTGGTACTACCACGACCACAGGGAGAGGAGTAGGACTGGACAGAGGACATGTGAGTAGATTAGCACCCTTGCCCACAGGAATGAACAAGGCAACAGCGGGCAATGGGTGCCAGCGCAACAGTACCCACTCCCCAACCTTGCGCCTTTCTTTGTGTCGGATCTTTGTAGGAACTTCTTTAAAAGTACTGGGGTATCAACGTTCTCCATGGCTCTCAGGATCTTTCCTCAGGACAAAAGCACTTCCAGTTCACTAGGAAGAAATTCAAGCCTCTTACCTTTGTCTTACTGAGGATTTCCTATAATTCATTTATATTTTTAGGACTGGCCGGTGAGACCAGAGTGAATTTTCTGGAGAAGTGATTAAAGATTATAGACTTGAGGAGACCTACATTGAAGCAATTGGGTATTCACAGAGAGGCTTGGAGACGCAGCTTATAACAAACAGGATTCAATTTCTTACTGACTTCAAATAGGCCAAGAAAATGGAGAGCCAACTTGTTTGATGTTCTAAGAGGAACTCCATACTTTGTCACATCTGAGAACTAAAGAAGAGGTGCCCAGTCATCCAGATATGCGTTACTGAAGAGGTGTGGAAAGTTGGTTAAGACCTGGTTGATGCGCACAACTTGACCATTGGACTGGGGATGGTATGCAGAGGTTTATAGAATGCTTTCCAGAAGTAAACTGTAGTCCTTTGTTGGACAAAATATGGTGAGGAAATCCATTAAAGATGTGAACATTTTGTCTAGCTGAATGGCTGAGGAAGGTACACACAGAGATGCAAAATGGGCCATTTTAGAAAAGTGGTCCACCACCACCCATACAACTGTGCATCCAGAGGAGGAGGGAAAGTTCGTGACAAAGTCCATGGCGATGTCCTGCTAGGGAGCCTCTGAAATTGGCAAAAGGGGAAGAGCAGCAGGCTTTTGCTTGGGAGTCTTGTTCTGGGCACACAAGGTAGAGGTACAACAGAATTCTGGATTTCCTCTTACATAGCTGCCACCAGTAATAAGGGGAAAATCAAATTAGAAGTTATGAGTTAGCCAAAATGCCAAAAAAAAATTGGAGCGATGGTCCTATGAAAGAGCCAGCTTTCTCTTAGTAGCTTCAATTTATCTAAAAGATGTTCCTTCTAGTAAAACGTTTGCCCCTGAATCTGACACAATTTAGCTGGATCGATGATATACTGTATATACAGATTCAAAAAGTTCTCAACAAAGCATCACCCCTCACATTTTTGTCTGTAGAACAGAAGAGCAACAAGAAATTAAACCAGGAAAAAAAACAAGGACCATTTGGCTTGTAGAGTCACTGTGCAGATTGAAGATATGTAAAGTTTTTATGGTCAGTATAGATGATGACTAGCTCCATCCAGAAGGTGGCACCACTAAACCAAGGCCAATTTAATGGTCAGCAATTCTCAGTCTCCTATTGATTAATTCCATTCAGAAGTCTAACAGCCTTGGAGAAGAACCTACATGTTACTTTCTTGCCTGAAGGAGCTTTCTGTGAAAGCACTGCCCCTGTGGAGGATGCGTCCACCTCCATGAGTAATATCTGGGCGGTAAATAAAAAAGCATGCTTCAGAGTTTGAAATCAGATTAAGCCTCAATTCCTGTGGGTCAGAGCAGATATAGGTGCTGTTAAGGTGTGGAAGTGAGGAATAAATTAGCGAAATCCAAGTATTGCTGAATCCCACGTAAGCCAGATGGTTGAGACCAATTCAAGACAGCGGACAACTTTTCAGGATCTGTGAATACCTTGTTCAGAAATGATAAAACCAAGGAAAGACAGGGAGCTTTTCTCAAAGACACATTCTTCGAATTTTGCGTAGTCTGTTTTCCCTTAGTTATGGGAACATGGTATGGACATGTTTGCAATGAGATTGCGATGAGTTCTGGAGAAAATAATCAGGATATCATCAAGGTACACCATTACACACACATAGAAGAGATCCCAAAATATATAATTTACAAACTCTTGGAAGACTGCTGGAGCATTTCATAGACCAAAGGGTATTGCTGCATACTCATCAGTGTCCATCTCGGGTACTGAAGCCATTCATCAACTTTGCAGATATGGATCAGATTATAAACTCCACGTAGAGCCAATTTAGTGAAGATTTGTGCAGCAACTGGTCAAAAAGCTCAGGGATTGACGGTTGGGGATATTTGTTTTTTATAGTAATGGTGGTCAAGCCCCAATAGTGAATGCATAGTCGTAGTGACTCATCTTTTATTTTATCGAAAAAGAGTCTAGCTCCAGCTGGGGAAGAAGATTTGCGGTAAAACCTCCCTCTAATGTAATCTGCTATTGCTTGTAATCTAGAGTAAATAAGAACAGATATACTTGTCCTCGAGGAGATGTGACCCCAGGAACCAAATATATTGGTCAATCATAAGGATGATGTGGCAACGACTCTGCTTCTGTTGAAGATGTCATCAAAAGCATGGTACACTACTGGTAGGTAATGTAAAGCCAAACCTCAATGTAAACAGCTCACCTCCTCTTACCATCTCAACATTGATACTGTACATGCTGCACAAAACATCACTGGGCCGACTCCCAGGTGAAGCAATCACAGGAGTAATCCAAAGGAAAAATGTCCAGCAAGCATATCTTCCATTAAAATATGGCAAGCTTGGCTATGTTGTCTATGACTAAAGACACTTCAGTGTCAGTTTTTTAATGATGTGTACACTTCATTTTTAAAAGTTTGGAAATAAAGCTTGCAATATTTTAATGGAAAATATGCTTGCTGGACATTTTTCCTTTGCATTATTCCTGTGAACATTACTGGTAGGAATTGCAGATTTTGGGGTACAAGTGTAACGTCGGACAGGCTGTACAGAGGTCAGGCACTTGGAATAACTGGTAGATCCCCATCATAGAATGTTGCCAGTCTTACAGTCCAGGACAGGACTATGCAGATAGAATCATGGTAAGCCCAAAAAAAGGGGACTAGAAGACTTTGGAGGAACACTTGCATATCCATGGGCATGGTAACAAACTAAATGGACTCCAAGAGAGATCTGCCACCAGCAAATATCAGTACCAAAGGTCTCTTAAGCCATTTCATATATAACTGATACTGATCCACCATTGCCTGGTGCAGGAAGTTTCCTGCCAAACCGGAATCCAGAACAATCAACAGTGAACCAAGTACACAGTAGTTATGCCTCCTTTCAATAGTGGCACATTACACATCACGCTGGGTTGTGTAGGAGGAGCGCACAGGCTGATTCAGGAAGGACATGGTCATGGGCAAAGTCAATCTTGGAGATGACTTCACCTAAGGTAAACTCTCCTACTGACTCTAGGCTCGGGAGTTTCCTTGCTTTAGAGGAAAGGTGTGGGCATAGTGCCCCTTGTTTGCACTATACATGCACAGCTGAGGAGAAAGTAGGAGATGGAGAAAGTGGTCTCTGGAACCGGGATGCTAATCAAATGGATCTCCTTTCCAGACCTTCTTGGACTGCTCACAGAACCGCAGGTTGATACTCGTGGCCAGGGAAATCACAGCATCCAGAGTAGAGGGAATGTCACGACCTGCCAATCCATCTCTGATTGTTCCCAAAAGACCATCCCATAAAGCTATCAACATCCTTCATTATTCCAAGCTATTTGCAAAGAAGGGGTCTAGAAATGGATGGTGTATTGGCCCACGGTAAGACTACCCTGACGTAAACATAGGAGGGAGAAGGCAATCAAAGAAGTGCATCTGGGTTCTTCAAAGACCCTTTGGAAGACCTCCAGAAAATTTCCCAGGTTATTAGTGATGGGATCATTCCTCTCCCATATTGGATTTATCCAGGCCAGCGGTTTTCCAGAAAAATTTAACGTTAGAAAGTCCCCTGGTTCATGAATCCTCGGCATTGCTTAGGATCACCATCATAATGTGAAGGAGACGTTTAATAAGGACTGGGACATCCCATAGGTGTGGTTTGAGATAGTGGTACAGGTGATGCGGCTGCTGCTGCTAGATGGTGGTGCTCTTGTGGTAGTTAAGGTATTTAGTTGAGCGTTGACATACAGATACAACAGCATTTGATTTTGGTGTTTACACTGCTGAGCCACTTATTGAAATAGTACAGGCAGACCCATACGGGGTGGGTCAGCGAGGGCACATGGCTGTTATGGGCAGTGGGTGTGGACTCACAGTACCAACTAACCGGTTTGACTTTGGGCTAACTCTAAGGACATTATTCTGGCAGTCCCCTGGTCTCACCTTTTAACCCCTATACAGGTATCTGGTCTTGGCTGCAGGGGAGCCGGCAGGCCACTACCTCTTGAAACAGTCCTAGTGTAGTTGGCAGCTAACCCACGGGGATAAGAGACATCGGTGCAAAGCATGGGGCTCAGGCAGTACCCATAATCGAGACAGGCTGAGGTCGGGGAATGCATTGTAGAAGCAAATCTGAGAATCAAGTCTAAGGCTAGGGCACATAGCAAAGGATCAATAGAGGAAAAACAGGCTAAGGACATGGCAGGCAGTTAGGAGTCATTCTCTAGGTACTTCAAATTGATGGTCTATCTAAGCTGCAATACTAAGCACAGCCGCTACTAACTGTACTGTGTTGTACAGTACAGAAAAATGTAATAAAGAAAATTGAAGAGGCTGCATTGCTTGCCCTAGCACCATTGCCTCTTCAAACAGCCGATAAACAGGGGTGCGAAGAGTATCCTAACGATGAAGAAAATCTGGATAACCCCTTTAAATTCTTCATTCACCTCTCCTTATTGTGTTTCACTTAAGTTTTCCTGTGACAAAGGATTCAATGATCGAGAATGAGTGTTCCTGTGAACAAGCAGGCAATGATAGAGAGTGAGCGTTGCTGTGAACAAGCAGGCAATCGTCGAATGTGCGTTTCTATGAACAAGCGGGCAGTGATCTACAATATGTGTTTCTTTAAACAAGCAGGCAGTGATCGACAATAAGCGTTTCTTTAACCGCTTCAACCCCCCTAGCTTAAACACCCTTAATGACCAGGCCACTTTTTACAATTCTGCACTACGCTACTTTACCCGTTTATTGCTCCGTCATACAACTTACCACCCAAATGAATTTTACCTACTTTTCTTCTCACTAATAGAGCTTTTATTTGGTGGTATTTAATTGTTGCTGACATTTTTACTTTTTTTGCCATTAATACAAATTTAACGACATTTTTGCAAAAAAATGACATTTTTCACTTTCTGTTGTAAATTTTTTTTAAAAAAACTACATTTCTATATAAATTTTTCTCTAAATTTATTGTTCTACATGTCTTTGATAAAAGTACAATAAGTGTATATTTATTGGTTTGGGTAAAAGTTATAGCGTTTACAAACTATGGTGCAAAAAAGTGAATTTCGGCATTTTGAAGCAGCTCTGACTTTCTGAGCACCTGTCATGTTTCTTCAGGTGCTAGAATGTCAGGATAGTATAAATACCCCCCAAATGACACCATTTTAGAAAGAAGACACCCCAAAGTATTCGCGGAGGGGCATGGTGAGTTCATGTATCATTTCATTTTTATTCACAAGTTAGTGGAATATGAGACTTTGTAAAAAACAAAATTAAAAAAAAAAATATCAATTTCCGCTAACTTGTGCCAAAAAAAAAAAATTCAGTGAACTCGCCATGCCCCTCACAGAATACCTTGGGGTGTCTTCTTTCCAAAATGGGGTAACTTGTGGGGTATTTATACTGACCTGGCATTTTAGGGGCCCTAAAGCGTGAGAATCCAAATGCATAAAAATGCCCTGTGAAATCCTAAAGGTACTCATTGGTTTTAGAGCCCCTTTGCGCATCTTGGCTGCAAAAAAGTGTCACTCATGTGGTATCGCCATACTCAGGAGAAGTAGGGCAATGAGTTTTGGGGTGCATTTTTACATATACCTATACTGTGTGTGAGAAATATTGCTGTAAACGACAACTTTTTACATTTTTTTAATCAAAGTTGTCAATTTACAGAGATATTTCTCTCACCCAGCATGGGTATATGTAAAAATACACCCCAAAACACATTGCCCTACTTCTCCTGAGTACGGCGATACCACATGAGTGACACTTTTGCAGCCAAGATGCGAGAGGCCCTAAAACCAATGAGTACCTTTAGGATTTCACAGGGCATTTTTACGCATTTAAATTCTCACGCTTTAGGACCCCTAAAATGCCAGGACAGTATAAAAAACCCACAAGTGACCCCATTGTGGAAAGAAGACACCCCAAGGTATTCCGTGAGGGGCATGGCGAGTTCACAGAAAAAAAAAAAATTGGCACAAGTTAGCGGAAATAGATTTTTTTTTTTTTTTTTTACAGTCTCATATTCCACTAACTTGTGACAAAAAATAAAATTTTACATGAACTCACCATACCCCTCACGGAATACCTTGGGGTGGCTTCTTTCTAAAATGGGGTCACTTGTGAGGTTTTTGTACTGCCCTGGCATTTGAAGGTCTCCGCAATCATTACACGTATGGCTAGCATTAGGAGTTTCTGCTATTCTCCTTATATTGAGCATACGGGTAATGAGATTTTTTTTTTCCGTTCAGCCTCTGCTCTGAAAAAAAAAAAAATGAACGGCACAGATTTTTTCATTCGCATCGATCAATGTGGATGAAAAAATCTCTGCCAAGATCAGTGACTGCGGTGCGGTGGGCTGGGCGCTAGCTACCTAACAAGTAGCTAACTAACTGGCGGTGATAAGGGACCCTTATGCCCCATTCACACGTCCGCAATTCTGTTTGCGGAACGGAATTGCGGACCCATTCATTTCTATGGGGACAGACTTTGTCCCGCTCGGATCCGGAATTACGGATCCGCGCTCGGGTCTGCACTTCCGTTCGCAAAAATATAGAACATGTCCTATTCTTGTCCGCACTGCGGACAAGAAAAAGCATTTTCTATATAGTTCTGGCAATGTGCGGATCTGCAAAATGCGGAAAGCACATTGCCGGTGTCCGTGTTTTGAGGATCTGCGGATCCGTGAATCCACGGATCCGCAAAACACATATTGACGTCTGAATGGAGCCTTACAAGGGGTGTGATCAATGACAGGGGGTGATCAGGGGGTCTAGATGGGGTGATCAAGGGGTTAATAGGTGAGGGGGGGGGGGTTAGTGTAGTGTTTGGTGCAACTTTACATAGTTACCTGGTCCTCTGGTGGTCGATCCCAGCAAATGGGACCACCAGAGGACCAGGTAGCAGCTATATCAGACGCTGTTCACAGAACAGCGTCTGATATAGCTCTTTGATGCAATTTAATTCGCATCTACAGCCTGCCAGCGATGGATCATCGCTGGCAGGCTGTAGGAGAACTCTTGAGACGCGCTTCACTGTGAACGCGCGCGCGCTCGCGCACTCGTTCACAGGAAGTCTCGCGTCTCGCTAGATGACGCACCGATGCGTCGTCTCAGAACTACAGGACCGCCCGCAGGACGCATCCCTGCGTTAGGCGGTCCTGTAGTGGTTAAACAAGCAGGCAGTGATCGACAATAAGCGTTTCTTTAAACAAGCAGGCAGTGATTGAGAATGAGTGTTCCTGTGAACAAGCAGACAGTGATCAATAATGAGCGTTCCTGAGAACAAGCAGGTAATGATCAAGAATGAACATGCCTAGGAACGAGCAGACAATAAGGGGAAAAAGTGTTCCTGTGAAAATTTGTTCCCAATCATTGCTTAGTGTATCTACTAGTGTAAATACATCCTTCAGTGTCATAGCAAAGAACAATAATTATCAATATTTTAATTCTTTATACATTGGAAGAATCGGACCAGGATATTACTGTGAAAATGCATTGTAGAGCCAATCTAATGTAAGCATTTGGAAATATTGGTTTCATTTTTTTTTTATATAGAATTATTAAAGGAAAATATGTATGTATTTTGTTTATGATACCTATATAAATGACCTCATTTTTTTTCGAAGACTGTTAGCGGCATTTGTGTCTAAATCACATCACGTGTATGTATAAATATCAGTCATTTTTTATTATTTATTTGCAGATCAAAATCTTTTCCTCCATTGCCTAATCGAAATGTCAACGACATGTGTCAGCAGGGTCACATCAGTGTGGAAAGAATGCACAAAAACAGTGGACAGCTGACCGAGCATGCTCAACTACCTTTTCATTAAAATAAGTGGGAAATTTGGAGTCCGATAAGTTGTCTGCTCACAGTCTCTGTTCTCAATGTAAGACCTCATACACACCCCTGTGGCTGTATTTTGTACTGAAAATCGCAGATCCGCAAAATACAGATACTTTCTGTGTGCTCTCCGCATTTTTCCAACTCCTATCAATAGAAATCACATTTCTTGTCAGCTATGCAGACCAGAATAGGACATGCTCTATAATTTCCAGAAAGGCTACACGGAGCCGTGAAAATTACGGATGTGTTTATGGCCTATAGACATAAATGGGTCACTATGCTAGCTGCAAAAAATGCAGTTAGCACATGGATGAAAAATACGGTTGCGTACATGATCCTTATTATTTCAAGATTTCTATCTAGAAACTTTAAGAATTAACGTATTAAAAAATATTATATGACGATAATAAAATAATCATATTTGCTGTTGTTTAGCCTAGAATGACTCTATAAAGAATTGAAGGTGGTATTCCCATCAAAGAATGTTATTACTTTGGCATTATATTCTGATGAGTGGAAGTCCTCCCTCCAATCCCAAAAACAAGGGGACAGACATTAGATAGAATTGTGCTGTAGTTCCATGCACATGTGTCTGGTCAGGAGTACTGCTGTAAAAGCTGTCAGCCCCCCACCAAAACATGCGTCACTAAGTGGTAGCATGTCCTAGTGATATACTGTACCATTATTTTTATAGTAGGGAAACCCCTTTTAAGGACTAGTTTCATTTTCTAAGCCTTTCTAAGCCGGGCCTCGAATGATCAAAATTGGAGGATGCCCAAAATGGCTTCATCTAAAAGCTCCAGCCCACAAAGCTGCTCTGTGTGGCTATTTACCACTGGACACACACATGCCTTTGTGTTTCCCAGTGGTTCAGACATAGCTTTCACCAGACATCTGCATCACAATGCAGCAGCTACACTCACGCTTTAAAGGTACACGTTAGAGCCTTCATGTACACTAGATGAACCAAAGTATTAGGACACTCCTTTTAAAGGTGTTATCTGTGCTTTTTATAAAAGTCCTGTGTAGGAAAGATAGTTCGTATTTACTCATCCATTGGCACTGTGCTCCGACTGGCTGACTGACTCTTCCGCTCAGGTCCTGACCAGATGTGTTCCCAAGTCTTCCTGTTCATCTGCATGGTTGGGTGAGTTTGGTGCGTAACCACTTGACTGGCCCAAACAGAGTCCTGACCTCAACACAATCGAACAGGTTTTGACTCCACTTGCACAAAGGGCTCCATCATACCTTAGGGACACCCAGCATTTTCTGGATGAGATCAGTAAAGTATATATTGATGAAGACTGCATGTTGGTAACCTTTGATGTGTGTAATCTTTATACATCTATTACACACACTAAGGGCTTTTCAGCCGTTAAATCTCTACTGGACAGCAGTGATTATGGGCAAGATGCAAAAGATTTTTTTCTGGCTCTTTTAACTATAGTCCTGGAGCGTAAATATTTTATTTTTCAAGATACCTACTACCAACAGCGGTGTGGTACCGCGATGGGGTCCAATGCCGCACCGCCATACGCAATTGCTATATGGCACAGTTTGAACAAGAATATATATACCCAAATGTGGTTTACTAACAGCATTGCATTTTTTGGAAGCGTTTTATTGATGACGTGTTTTGCATATGGTCGGGAGGCATTGAGACCCTACAGAATTTCACAAAATTCATCAATAGTGCACGATCTGAATTACAGTTCACTCTACATTGTGATCCACAGAGGATATCCTTTTTGGATACCTGGGTCATTAAGGGAATTGATGGCAGATGTGTGACTGATCTTTTTACTAAAAGTACAGACCGTAATAGTCTGTTAACATATGACAGCAATCATCCACCAGCCATCAAAAAATCCCTTCCATTTTCCCAATTCCAGAGGGTAAATTGAATTGTTAGCAACCCATCTACCCATAGGGATTGCCTGGATGAGATGACTGTTAAATTCAGACAGAGAGGATATCCCGCAGAGCTGTTACAACAACAAAGGTTTAGGAGTGAAACACTGACAACACACAATGTGAAACCAATTCAGAAAAGACTTTCTTTTATTGTGAAATACCACCCGTGGATCAACCGGGTGAGATCAGTCATTAATAAACACTGGAGCATAGTCACAAAGTCTTATCCCACAGTGGAAGAATTAAAAAATCTCCCTATGCTTTGTTATAAAAGAGCAGGCAACATAACAGACAGGATTATAAGAGCCGACATTGGCACTAATAAGATAAGTCGAAGACAGATGGTTTTTTCTTCGGTTAGGCAAGGCACTTTTTCTTGTGTTAACTGTACGTAACGAAAATTTGATGTAACCTATTCCGCACCACTGTCATCAGCAGAGACACAATGTTTCAAAGCTTTGTTTTCAGATAATCGAAGAAGTGACACTACCTAGACGTGTAGGCAATAGGGCAGAGATGTTACTTATACGAGAGGCATATCGGATTCACCGCCTACAGACATTAACACCTAAGGGGTTAAAACGTGATTATGCTGTTAATAGCTTTCTATGAATATCTCCATATATATTTCTTAGAATTTTTTGATGTCTGTTTAATATGCGGCAATATGTTTGTTTAATCTATTTCTCTAATCTGTGGCAATATGTCTCCACAGTGCAACTAAAATTATTCCACAGCGCAACTCCAAGTATGGACTAATCTTCCAGAGTAACTTTGTATATGTCTTTTCTATTATTGTTTATCCAGTTTCCCTGGCAATGTGACGTCACAGTCATGTGATCCAGGGCGGACTATTTAAATTCTTGTTTGTTTTAGTTTGCTTGTACTTTGCTGCACACTCATTGTTTGACAAAGGCACATTTAGTGCCGAAACGCCCGTCACTGAAGGAATGAGTGACCAATAAAATCACCAAGCAACGAATTTTGGAGTGCCGGTCCATCTCTTCATTTGTCTATCTGGGATACCACCCACTGACTGAGCACCCATACTTGAATGCAGTGCCACCCGATATTTTGATAAGTATCCCAGGTGTAATGTGGTGATTAAAACTTGACTTTTATTAATATATAATATTAAAATGGCTGTGAGCCAAGACAAACAGTTAAAAACTATGCTGTCACCGAAAGGCAATGAAGTGATTGATATGCTGGGAAATGGGAATGGGCATTTCTTAATGTCTTATCTTTTGGGGGGGATCTGTAAGAAGACTCTAGGTGCAAGGAGGGGCGATTTGGATGTACTCCTTTTACAGGAAGAAACTAGATGGATATACAGTCTGATAGCCTCAACCCTAAGGGGCTCAATGAAGGGTTTACCTTCTTCTCATTTCAATAGGCCATTGAGGGAGGCATTTTCATTTTCACTTCCTTTTTTGAGTATACTGTATGTACATTTATTGTGTAGTGAGCACATATTGGCCACTAGCCTCAACTCTGCCCTAAACCCCTGAAGAAGCCAGTGATCTGGCGAAACATGTCGGGGGCAGTTGCAGTTTTTAGCAATTGTTGGTCACCCTAATGCAGTTTTTAGGTAGTTCTGAGGTAGGACACCTTCTTTGAGTACTGCAGCGTTAGATGAGGCCAGCTGATTTCGTATAGCTAGCCAGCCAAGTCATCACGTCATCTGATTATCCCTGGGTTCCGACCTGAGCGTTCCGACCCTGTGGCGTCAATCACAATACGCGCGACAAACGCCCCAAAAAAAGCTCAAGTACTTGTTTATGCGTCGGGCGTTTTACAGCGCGTTCAAACGCGCTGTAAAACGCTCAAGTGAGAACCAGGGCCATAGGAAAGCATTGGTTTTCATGTGTTGAGCGTTTTACAGCGCGTTTGAACGCGCTGTAAAACGCTCAGGTGTGAACTTAGGGTATAGGTCACAGTGTGCGGTGTGTGTGTTGTTGCATGAATGTGATTCGACAGCTACTGACGTAGTGTCTGACAAGTGTGCAGGTCATTAAGTGCGATTGTTCTCAGCACAGCAACATTCACAGGATTATCACCATCTGGGATCAAACTGCAGGTGGCTCATTCCCCTGCCTCATCCATACACCATGTTTCAGAGTCATGTCAGTCGAGCGGCTTCTAGCTATATAGTGAATCACTTCAGTGCCTTTCGGTGACAGCATAGTTTTTAACTGTTTGTCCTGGCTCACAGCCATTTTATTATTAGATATTAATAAAAGTCAAGTCTTAATCACCATATTATACCTGGGTCAAGATAGGGTTAAGCCTTTTAGGCGTTCTAAATGTGATGTGTGTGATGTTCCAGCTATATCAAAAAACGCAAATTCTACATTTGATTTCTCCCTACATAAGCTAATAGTATAAAAGTGAAGCGTCACCTTAGACCTTGGATAAAATTATTCCACTTTTGATAAATGTGGTCTTTCACTCTTGTTCATTGGTGTCCCAAAGCATATCTTATGGAGCTTCATTTGATATTAGCATAGTGTTTTTTGTAACAAACTTTTTGATAAACACATCACTCTGTATTCACTCATTGAAAAAAATCACCCATATAGAAATGATGGATTCCTGCAAAACTCTGCAGCAGTTTTGTCTTAGGCAGATATGTAAATGATTATAGGTGCGTGGTGTGATTAGGCACTGGGTCTTGCCAAAGTGGGCATAAAAGTGCTTCCCCTGCAGCCTTAGGGCTCATTCACACGAACGTATGTGTTCCGTTTCATGCAATTTGCGGTCCCCAGTGCACGGAGAATGTTCGTGAGGTCTCCGGGACGGATCCAGACCCATTTAACTTAAATCGTTCCGCATCCCTCCGTTCTGCAAAAATATAGGACGTGTTCTATCTTTTTGCGGTACGGAAGAACGGAACCCCAAATAAGCACTCTGTAGTGCTTCTGTAAGGTTCCGTTCACCGCTCTGCATCTCCTGATTTGTGGACCTATTGAAGTCAATAGCACCGCATCCGTAATGTGGAATGCACACGGAACGGTGTCCATTTATTGCGGATCCGCACATGCGGTCTGCAATACGGAAACGGGACCCATATGTTCGTGTGAATGGGCCCTTATAAAAAGGTTTTAAGAGGCCACTTTTTGGGTAGTGTACCTCTTGGTGAGAGATCGTTGACTGTTAGACGTGCCTCTACATTGAACTAACGAAGGAGGTTTCCGTCCTCCGAAACACGTTGTCTGTGTATCAATAAGGAATCTAAGAGTCTTGAAGGTATCTGCTTCTCTCTGGTGCCCCCTGAAAAGTCCTTCTGGTTTAACTTGACACATTATTACTAAGACATGCCTCTACGACACACATTTTCACCCCTCCGGCCCCCCTGATATGAGCATCGGAGCATTTCATTCGGGCTCACTGCTAGGCGGAAACCTCAGCCTAGTCTTCCCAATGTACAGCCCAGTACGTCACTGGATCTCCTAAAAAAGGCTTTTGCCTGCGCGATTCAGCCTCCTCATTTCAAGGAGGCTACCTTGGTGAAGATCGGGGTATGTCCGGGTTCACCTCTGAACTCGGACAACCCCTTTAAAGACATTTTGCCCAGTCGACAGACTTTATCCTTTGTAACATTCTATTTCCCACATTCATCAAAAGTGACCACACTTGTCATAAATTAAAGCTAGTATAAGTCAATGACATATGTTGTGACAGATTTATGACTAGTGATGTCACGAACATAAAATTTTCCGTTCACGAACGGCAAACGCGAACTTCCGCAAATGTTCGCAAACGTGCGAACAGTGCGAACCGCCATAGACTTCAATAGACAGGCGAATTTTACAAACCAAAGGGACTCCTTCTGGCCACAATAGTGATGGAAAAGTTGTTTCAAGGGGACTAACACCTGGACTGTGGCATGCCGGAGGGGGATCCATGGCAAAACTCCCATGGAAAAATACCTAGTTGACGCAGAGTGTGGTAGTTGTAATCGCAATGCGATTAATACAGGTTATATTAATCGCATTGCGAATTCAACTTAGAGCTGGGTTCCTAAAGGTTGTATTGCTAGAAATTCTAGCAATACAACCATTAGGAACCCAGTTCTAAGTTGAATTCGCAATGCGATTAATATAACCTTTATTAATCGCATTGCGATTACAACTAAAGCTGAGTTCCTAATGGTTGTATTGCTAGAATATAATGAAGATTGAGAATATAGCGCTATATTCACAATCTTCGTTATATTCTAGCAATACAACTCATTAAGAGCAGATCTAAGTTGTAATCCCAATGCGATTAATACAGGTTATATTAATCGCATTGCGATTACAACTACTAACACTGCAGCTTCAGAATGAATCTAAGATGGATGCCGTCCTTGCTTTTTGATAGGAGGTGGGAGGGTCTGGGAGGGAGACTGATGTACTAGCCCTAAAAAGGGCTTTTTGGGGTGCTGTCAGGACGCTGTCCTTACAGCAGAGATCAGATGAGTCTCTCAGGACTGGAGTGGACACTGAATTCACTAGCCTAGCTATCGATTTCCCTATTAAATCAGCAGCAACTACACTCTCTCTCCTCTCACTAAGACTGCAGCTTCCGAATGAATCTAAAATGGATGCTGTCCAGGAGATGGGAGGGTCTGGGAGGGAGGGTATGCTAATTGGCTGGAATGTGTCTGCTGACTGTGAGGTACAGGGTCAAAGTTTACTCAATGATAGGGGGTGGACCTAAAATCGCATATGTTCGCCCACCGCGACGAACGCGCACAACTATGTTCGTCGGGAACTATTTGCCGGTGAATAGTTTGGGACATCTTATTTGCGAATTCAACTTAGAGATGGGTCCCTAATGTTTGTATTGCTAGAATATAACGAAGATTGAGAATTTAGTGCTACATTCTCAGTCTTCGTTATATTCTAGCAATACAACAACCATTAGGAACTCAGATCTAACTTAAATTCTCAATGCGATTAATATAACCTGCATTAATCGCATTGCGAATTCAACTTAGAGCTGAGTTCCTAATGGTTGTTGTATTGCTAGAATATACGTTATATTCTAGTAATACAACCATTAGGAACTCAGCTCTAAGTTGTAATAGCAATGCGAATAATACTTACAATTATTAATCGCTTTGCGAATCCATTTGATGCCTCTATTTAATTGTATATGACGGTTGACTATGACTAACACCAACGTTCTTCTGCCTCCAAAGCAAGATATCTGAACCCCCCAGGGGCCATTTGGGCGTTTTTGATAAAAAAAAATGAAAAAATTATAAAAACGCAGATGCGTTTTTGATGCGATTTCTATCAAAAACACCCAAATGGCCCCTAGGGGGTTCAAATATCTTGCTTTGAAGGCAGCAGAACGTTGGTGGTAGTCATAGTCAACTGTCATATACAATCAAATAGAGGCATCAAATGGATTCGCAAAGCGATTAATAATTGTAAGTATTATTCGCATTGCGATTACAACTTAGAGCTGAGTTCCTAATGATTGTATTGCTAGAATATAACGTATATTCTAGCAATACAACAACCATTAGGAACTCAGCTCTAAGTTGAATTCGCAATGCGATTAATGCAGGTTATATTAATCGCATTGAGAATTTAACTTAGATCTGAGTTCCTAATGTTGTATTGCTAGAATATAACGAAGATTGAGAATATAGTGCTATATTCGTTATCTTCGTTATATTCTAGCAATACAACCGTTAGGAACTCAAATCTAAGTTGTAATCGCAATGCGAATAATGCAGGTTATATTAATCGCATTGCGATTTACAATTACTATTACTGCAGCTTCAGAATGGATCTAAGATGGATGCTGTCCTTGCGTTTAGATAGGAGGTGGGAGGGTCTGGGAGGGAGGGTATGCTGATTGGCTGGAATGTGTCTGCTGACTGTGAGGTACAGGGTCAAAGTTTGCTCAATAATAAAGTAAAGGGGCGAACGCGAACATCGAATATGTTCGCCAGCCGCGGCGGACGTGAACAAGCTATGTGCGCCGGGAACTGTTTGCCGGCGAATAGTTTGGGCCATCTCTATTTATGACTGTTGTGGGGAGTCGCTCTGGTAGATAGCGGTGCGGGTGCAGTACAGAGGCAAAACAAGGAGTCCAGAAAGTGCAATAAACAGTGTTTTTTTCACACTTGCACAAAATAAGCAAAAACAGTCTCTTGGTGTTAATTCACACTTAGCAAACACAAAAGGCAAAACCAAAGAGTCCAAAACCAGGTTCAATCACCTGTGAGATGTTAGGCGCGCGTTCGCACCTGGCGGTCGGCCCAGCCGCGGGACAATCCACCTTCAGGCTTCCAGGTCGACTGCACGTCTCCTTGCTGGGCTCTTGCTTTCAGCCCAGAGAGCTCCACAGCACTAGCAGCAGCTCCAGGACAATCACAGCCACACCTGCTGGTGCTGGCTGTGTTTTAAAGGCCCTGGAAAACCCAGCCTGGACCGTGGGGAATAGGCACCCACCCAACTCTTTGCCTACTCCCAGTAAGAGCCGGCCCGGATTGGCTTTGCAGCCAAACTAAAAATCAAGGTGTCAAACAGCACTAGCTGCTGCTGACACACGAAAACCCGGCTCTTACCTCACCGAGGCCAGGAACATCGGTGACACGTACCTGCCATCGACCACGGTACCTTGCACCCTCTTACACCCCCTTTGTTCAACCCTGAGGGGTGAACACATGTGAGGCAGTGGACGCGGACAGGGCATCTGCGTTACCCTGCAAGCGGCCTGCCCTGTGTTCTACAGAGAACTTGAAGTTCTGCAGAGATAGGAACCACCTGGTGACCCGAGCATTCCTCTCCTTGGCCTGGCTCATCCACTTGAGAGGGGAATGGTCGGTCACCAGACGGAACCTCCTCCCTAACAGGTAGTAGCGGAGAGATTCGAGTGCCCACTTGATAGCCAGGCACTCCCTCTCCACTATACTATACCTGGACTTGGCGGGACTGAGCTTACGGCTCAGGAAGACAACGGGATGTTCTTCCCCGTTGACCTCCTGAGACAGTACCGCACCGAGGCCTACCTCCGAGGCGTCGGTCTGTACGACGAACTCCCTGTTGAAGTCGGGTGTCACCAAAACCGGGGACCCACACAGGGCCGACTTCAACGCGGAGAAAGCCTCCTCCACCTTCTCACTCCAGTTAACCTTCCCAGACTTTCGCCCCTTCAACAGGTCTGTCAACGGCGCTGCTATTGTGGCAAAGTGGGGCACAAACCGCATGTAGTACCCTACCATTCCCAGGAAGGACTTTACCTGCCTGGTGGTGACCGGTTGGGGCCAGTTACGTATGGCTTCTACCTTAGTTACCTGCGGCTTGATGACTCCCCGCCCAATAACATATCCCAGATATTTGGTCTCTTCCAACCCAATCGCACACTTCTTTGGATTGGCGGTTAGTCCAGCTTTCCTCAGGGCATCCACTACCGCCTGCACTTTGGGCAAATGGCTTTGCCAGTCGGTGCTGTGCATGATTACATCATCTAAGTAGGCCGAAGCGTACCGACGATGAGGTCGCAGCACAATATCCATTAACCTTTGGAAGGTGGCGGGGGCGCCATGCAGGCAAAAGGGTAACACCTTGTAATGATACAGGCCCTGCGGGGTAACAAAAGCGTTTTTTTCCTTGGCCGCCTCCGTTAAGGGTACTTGCCAGTATCCTTTAGTGAGGTCTAGCACAGAAAAATAACGGGCTTGCCCTAAATTCTCAACAAGCTTGTCTACCCGGGGCATGGGATATGCATCGAACTTGGACACTTCATTTAATTTGCGAAAATCGTTGCAGAACCGCAACGTCCCATCCGGCTTGGTCCGGCTTGGGTATTAGAACTATGGGACTGGCCCACTCACTTTTCGACTCCTCAATGACATCAAGCTTCAACATTAATTGCACTTCCTCCGCGATGGCCCGTCGCCGAGCCTCGGGTATCCGGTATGGTTTTAACCGGATCTTGGCCTGAGGCTCAGTGATGATGTCATGTTGGATGAGAGACGTGCGGCCAGGGAGGTCCGAGAACACATCCGTGTTTCGACTGATGAACTCCCTGACTTCCTGAACTTGTTTGGAAGACAGGCTGTCTGCAATTTTTACCGTGGTTACTGCTTCACAGGCCTCGAACTGTGGGGCTGGACCCTTCTCACCCAGAAGCCCTGGCCGGGGGCTGTTGTCGTCGGTCATGTTCCTATCCTTCCACGGCCTTAGTAAATTCACGTGGTACACCTGCTCCGGCTTGCGCTGCCCTGGCTGGTGTACCTTGTAATTTACTTCCCCTACCTTCTCGATCACCACCTAGCTAGGAACTTGCTGTCAAGGGTGGGTACCAGAACCAAAACCCGATCTCCCGGATTGAAGTCCCGTACCCGAGCCTGACGATTATACACCCTACTCTGGGCTTGTTGCGTTGCCTCCATATGCTCCCGGACCAGCCGCAACACTCTTTCCATCCGTTCCTGCATCTGGGTGACATACTCAACGACACTTTTGTGGGGGACAGGCTGTTGTTCCCACGCTTCCTTGGCGATATCCAACAGGCCCCGAGGGTGTCTGCCATAAAGCAGTTCGAAGGGCGAGAACCCAGTAGAGGACTGGGGCACCTCTCGCACTGCGAACATGAGATAGGGCAGAAGCAGGTCCCAGTCCTTCTCATCTCTAGACACCACCCTTTTTAACATATTTTTTAGAGTTTAGTTAAACCTTTCAACAAGACCGTCCGTTTGCGGATGGTAAACGGATGTCCATAATTGCTTTATACGCAATAATTTACACAGTTCCCTCATAACTTTGGACATAAAAGGGGTCCCTTGGTCTGTCAGAACCTCTTTTGGCAGGCCCACACGGGAAAACATTTCCATTAACTCTTTGGCAATGAGCTTAGCTGAGGTATGTCGCAGAGGCACCGCCTCCGGATACCGAGTGGCATAGTCGAGAACTACCAGAATGTGTTGGTGGCCCCTGGCAGACTTTGGTACAGGCCCGATTAGATCCATAGCGATACACTCAAACGGGACCTCAATGATTGGAAGAGGTACAAGGGGACTACGGAAATGTGGCTGGGGGCTATTTACCTGACAGGTTGGACAAGATTTACAATATTCTTCTACCTCCTTAAACACACCAGGCCAATAAAACCGCTGCAGTATGCGGTCTTGGGTTTTCTGCCACCCCAAGTGTCCCCCAAGAACATATTGGTGGGCAAGCTCCATGACAAGCTTGCGATACGCTGTGGGCACCACCAACTGTTCAACAGGTTCACCCCGGATTTGGTTCACCCGATATAACATTTCTTGGTGAACGACAAAGCGGGGAAATATTAACTCAGCCCCTGGTTTCTGGGGTTTACCATCAATTTCCACCACATTCTCCCAGGCCCTAGTTAGGGTTTGGTCCCGGTGTTGGGCGGTCCCAAAATTGTCTCCGGAGACATGGAGGTCTGCCAACTCAGGCCCTGGTGGCAGGTCCTCCATGTCTCACACCATTACAGTCAGTGGGGGTGTCTCCCCCTCTATCACAGAAGTGGTGGTTACCCCTACCGCAGGCCCTTCGGACTCGGGCTCCCAGGGCTCTGGCCTCCCACTGGAACCAGGCCACTCTTCTAGGGTTACCCCTGTCTCAGGGTTATTAGTCACTTTCATCTCAGGCCATAGTGACGGAAAACCAGGGAAATCTCTCCCAATTATTAGTTCATAGGGTAGCTTTGTGGAGATCGCCACTTCACAAGTCCATGTGCCGGCCGCCGTGGATAGAGACATTACAGCAGTGGGATAGTCCTTTAAGTCTCCATGTATGCACACCACACCAACTTTCCGGCCCGTATACTGGGTGGGCTGTACCAGGGCAGCACTTACCAGGGTTACTAGGCTCCCTGAGTCCAGCAGCGCCACTGCCAGATTATCACCCACTTGCACCTGGCACAGGTGACGATTGTCTATTGTCTCGGGGTGCCGGTTGCACACAGTCTCCGGGCATACATGGAAGCCCGGTACCCATAATTAGTCTCCATGGGTTCTCCCCGGTGTGGACAGTCGGCCCTTATGTGGCCAGGCTCCTGACACCGCCAGCAGACAATCGGAGCCGGGTCCACAGGGGTACACCCGAGCAGGTTTCTCGGGTATCAGTCGTCGGGACGGGATGGGAGACCTCCGGGGTTTGACCGGCCCCTCCCAACAACACCCCTTGCAAGTTTTTGTGGCCTCATAGCGCTCCACCAGATCAACCATTTCAAGGGCATTAGTGGGGGATACCTGGCCGATCCAGTGCTGAAGGGGGTAAGGCAGGGCCCTCCAGAACATGTCGGCCAGCAGACGGTCCAGCATAGCAGTCGGACTTAGAACATCAGGCTGCAGCCACTTTTGCAACCTGTGCAGCAACTCATAGTACTGCGGCCTGGCGGGTTCAGCCGCTTTAAAGTCCCACTGGTGGACCCGCTGAACCCGGACCAACACATTTACCCCCAGTCTGGCCAGGATCTCCCCTTCACCGTGGGGTAATCAGCAGCCTGGTCATCTGCTAAGTCAAAAAAACTTGTTGGGGTCCGGATGCCAGGAACGGAGCGACCACCTCAGCCCACTGGTCACGGGGTAACTTCTCCCTCACGGCCACCTTTTCAAAGACCGCCAGATACGTCTCCACGTCGTCCGAGGGGGTCATCTTTGGGATCGCCGCACGGACCGCTTTCCGGGCATCATGGTCGTGGTGGGACGCTCCTGCAGCTTGTAACGCCATCACGTGCTGTAAAAGTAGTTGGTTGGTCTCCCGCTGCTGCACGTTAGCCTCCATGAGGGCTTTCACAGCCGCCTCCATGTTGCCAGAAATTCCTGTTTGCAACTTTGCCGGTTTTATATATGCCATGCACTTGTGTTCAGCAAAACAAAAACAATTCGGCGTTCACGCCAGCCTCACTGCGCATGCCCGCATCCTCCACCAAATGTGGGGAGTCGCTCTGGTAGATAGCGGTGCGGGTGCAGTACAGAGGCAAAACAAGGAGTCCAGAAAGTGCAATAAACAGTGTTTTATTCACACTTGCACAATAAGCAAAAACAGTCTCTTGGTGTTAATTCACACTTAGCAAACACAAAAGGCAAAACCAAAGAGTCCAAAACCAGGTTCAATCACCTGTGAGATGTTAGGTGCGCGTTCGCACCTGGCGGTCGGCCCAGCCGCGGGACAATCCACCTTCAGGCTTCCAGGTCGACTGCACGTCTCCTTGCTGGGCTCTTGCTTTCAGCCCAGAGAGCTCCACAGCACTAGCAGCAGCTCCAGGACAATCACAGCCACACCTGCTGGTGCTGGCTGTGTTTTAAAGGCCCTGGAAAACCCGGCCTGGACCGTGGGGAATAGGCACCCACCCAACTCTTTGCCTACTCCCAGTAAGAGCCGGCCCGGATTGGCTTTGCAGCCAAACTAAAAATCAAGGTGTCAAACAGCACTAGCTGCTGCTGACACACGAAAACCCGGCTCTTACCTCACCGAGGCCAGGAACCTCGGTGACACGTACCTGCCATCGACCACGGTACCTTGCACCCTCTTACACTGTATACACCTTTGATAAATCTGGCAAAGCATAAATAACTGCCGTTCACTTTCATCCTGCTTAAAAATATGTCACTTTTTGTATACCAAAGTCTGTACAAAGTAGAGATGGAACTTTTTTTCTCATTCACAATATTTTTGTGACTTTTTAATACAGGTACATTTCAAAAATGCGTCTAAATCCTGGCAAAGCAGTAAGCCACTCCCACCTTTCACTACATTTAAACATATGTCATATGTACACTAAAGTGTATAAGGGGGCCTTAAGAAAGGAGGAGAAACAGGTTGGAATAATGTGTTCCTCTTAAGAAATCTGACGCATTTAGGACTGTCAGAAAATGAAATTTCTGGCTGCTATTAGCAGCCATAGATTTACAACAATTTTTCTACCAATTTTTGGCTTTCTAAAAAGGAATCCGTCACTATTTTTCTAAACACTTTTATTGAAGATTTTAAGTAAGAGCCAACAGAGAGTGGTGGTAGACACAAGGTAGGCACTCACAGCCGCAACGGCATGTATAGGTAGATTCTTAAATAGACAGCAGAGGTCTGTTAGGAAAAACAGGAAAGGAGTATTCCACCCAAGGTATCTTAACTAGTTTCTGCTGCCCTATGTCAGACTCCTTCATTGAAATTCAGGTCATTTACTTATACTGACCTAGTTACGGTATGTTCCTAAAATCACAATTGAGCTGGATGCTAGAGTCCGCTCAAGACATGTACATGGAATCAGGCTGCCTCCTCCCTCCTGCAGATGATTGATAGCCCTCCTCCTATACTTTGTAATGGGGGGATAGGGAGAGCTGGTAGGTCATGCATTACATTGAGTGTAGTACAGCACCTTGGCCCAGGATTTTAAGAAAACAACTGGGTCAATACATGATAGGGTAGCATAAAACTGGCAACAGCTTACTTTTACTAAATTTGACTGAAACTTAGACACCATGATCACTTTCCTCTTCACTTTTCAGAATTGGCGAGTATCAAGAAAAGTTGCTAATTTTTGTGCACATTTCATCATTTTTTCTTTTTGCTGTGGTTTACACCAGACACTGACGTTAATTGTCTAGTAATTATGGTTCACAAATTACAGTACAATGCACCCAATAAAAAAATGCTAAATGTAGGCCTTTATATACTGTTGTCTCATGGTTGTCAAGATTTCTGCTTGTCCATTTGATTGACAGGGCCAGGTGTCTTAATTAAGGATAAGTAAATCGATTCTACCAGTTCAGAATTCGTCACAAACTTCTCAAAAAGTTTGGATTCTAACAAACCCAAATTTTTAGTGATTCAAGACAGAGAGCCTAGTATTCCACTGTGGGGTTATCTGCAATATATATGTGTTGTTTAGGGAGTACATTTTCTCTTGATGGAGAGTGCCTAGTATGTGTAGTACCTGTGTGAGTATTGTAGGCCAGGCAATGCACCTCTGAGTTTCTGGGAAATATATTCAAGATATTAGAATATAGCCTATCTAATGTCGGCAAATGTAAGATGTGCTAATTTTCATTTATTTTTCCAAGAAACCCAGAGGAACATTGTCCAAACTACAACAGTCATCACTTATATTAACTGGTCTCCATTATATAAGTAGTACCCTCCCAGAGGTCCCCCAAAACCTCATAACTAGAACAGCTGATTCAATTTTCTTTTCTCTGATAAAGGCCTCATGCACACGACAGTATTTTGCGGACCGTATATACTGGCCGTTTTTTTATGCTGACAGTATACTGAACCATTCACTTCAATGGGACCGCAAAAATACTGAAGTGTCTCCGTATGCCTTCCGTTTCCGTTTTTCCGTTCCGTTTAAATATAGAACATGTCCTATTCTTGTCCGCAAATCACGTTCAGTGGCTCCATTCAAGTCATTGGGTCCGCAAAAAAAATGGAAAGCATAGGGAAGTGCATCCGTATGTCTTCCGTATCCGTTCCGTTTTTTGCGGAACCATATATTGAAAATTTTAAGACCAGCCCAATTTTTTCTATGTTATTACTGTATACTGTATATGCCATACGGAAAAATGGAACCGAAACGGAAACACAACGGAAGCAAAAAATGGAAAAACGGATCCGAAAAAAACGGACTGCAAAACACTGAAAAAGCCATACGGTCGTGTGCATGAGGCCAAAGGGTTTTTCTCCTGAAAGAGCTTGTTTCAGATGTGAGGCTGGCTTAGCTATTTTCCTAGTTTTGCTACATAAGTATGTTTAGAAGGCTGAGCAACAACTTGGAAGCATATGCTGTAGTTGTGAAACATTTAGATTTATTTAATCCTTTTTGAAAGAAACCTGAATTACAGAGAAAACTGCTGGACCTGCAGAGTAGTGACGAAGCAGGAAAGATAATTTACTTAGGCCTCTTGCTCATGACCGTGTGTCCCCATAAGGCGGGTCCGCAATACACGGGGCACCGGCCGTGTGCATTCACTTGAATGGGTCCACAACTCTGGAGATGCGGTGCGGAACAGAACCACGGGACGGAAGCACCATGGAGTGATTCCGTGGGGTTCCGTTGCGCAAAAAGATAGAACTTGTTCTATCTTTTTGCGGAACGGATGGATCGCGGACCCCATTCAAGTGAATGGATCCGCGATCCGCATGCGGCTGGCCTACGGTCAGTGCCCGTGCATTGCAGACCGCAATTTGACCTCCACAGCATGGGCACAGCCAGTACACGTTCGTGTGCAAGAGGCCTTATTTTAAGGTCTGATATGGTGGTCTAATCTGAGTATCTGATGTGTTTTTCAAGTGCAGATGTTTCTCTATTTGTAGAGAAACACACACCTTGTTAGGTAAGTTCGTTAGGTAAGTTCTACTGGGTATTAAAATACCATAAATGTAAATGTGAATGTAAACTGCTGTTTGGGTACAGTGCAGGGTTCAGAAAGGGAAGACCACCCTTTGGCTTTTGCATACCAGATTTTGATAAATTGGTTTGTGGGCACCATATTTCTATTGGACATCTTCTGGGTACCAGTTCAGCCATTCTCTGACAACCATATGTGTTTTTTAATTTTCTCTCGCTGGAGCTGTGTTGGATGTGTTGCCATCATCATTGGTTCTATTTTGGGGTACATATGACTTTTTGATCACTTTATCACTTTTTATTTAGCTTTTTGGGAGACAGGATAAAGAAATGTTAGTAATTCTGCCATTGCTTTTTGAGTTTTGTTATTGTGGCATACACTGTGCAGGAAAAATGACACATTATATTTATTCTGCTGGTCAGTATGATTATAGAGATACCAATTTTTACATTTTGCCACTTAAAAAAATCCTGTTTTTGTGTCACAATTTTCTGAGAGCGGTTTTTCTTTTATTTTTCTGCTGATCGTCTTGTGTGGGGGCTTGTTTTTTGCACGATGAGTTGATGTTTTTACTGGTAGCATTTTGTTGTGCATAGTCCTTTTTGATCGTTAGCTATTTTGCCTTTTTTTTAAGGCAAAGTGACAAAAATATGGCCATGGTTAGATCATGTGATATTTTTATAGAGCCGGTCGTTATAGAGATGGCGATACTTACTATGTTTTTTTTTTTTTTTTTACAATCTTACACAATAAAAGCATTTTTTTTTTTAATCCTGTTTTTGTGTCTCCATTTTGAGAGCCATATATATTTTTTTTCTGTCCAACATCTTGTGTGGGGGCTAGTTTTTTTGAAGGATGAATTGATGTGTTCATTGGTATCATTTTGGGGTACATAGTACTTTTTGTTTGCTTGCTATTATACTTTTGTAAGGCAAAAAATGGCTTATTTTGACATGACACGGCGTTCATCTGAGGGTGGTGCGACCCTGGGGACAAGTGGGGTGCGGCAGGGCAGTAGGAGATGGAAGTGCTCATCTCTATATCCATCTATATCGCCATCCTCAGGACAGCTATACAGATGAATGTGCTTTGGGGCATGGGAGAGGCATCTCTCTTCCACGTTCCTCTGGAGGCCGATGCAGGCGGTGTGATAACGTCATTGCGCCGCCTGAGCCGTACAGCGCGGGACACATGCTGGAATAGGCCTGTATTGCATCACTGAAAGCAGCATGGAGGTAAGTATTTGTGTTTATTTTTTTATATAGCACACAATGCAGGAGAGGAATGCTATGGGGGCATCCAGGGGTACTTCTTACTGGAACATTATTGGGGGACACTATGGGGGCATCTACTGAGGGAACAAAAAAGGTATTTTACATGGGGGGCACTATGGGAAAGGGGGAGAGGAACACTATGGGGGTATCTAGGGGCACTCCTTACTGGCACATTATTGGGGGCATCTACTGAGGACAGAAAGAAGGCATATTTTATATGGGGGCACTATGGGGAAGGGTGGAGAGGAACACTATGGGGGCATCTACTGAGGGCACAAAGAAGGGGTATTTTATATAGGGGGCTCTGTATAGGGGCACTTTATACTGGGACACATTATGGGGGTACTATGGGGAAGGGGAAAGAGTAGCATTATGGGGGCATCTATTGGGGGGCGCTAAGAAGGGGTATTTTATACTGGCAAATTATAGGGGACACTAAGGGCATCTACTGGGGCACTATATAGAGGCATTTTATACTGGCACATTATGGGGGCACTATGGGGAAAGGGGAATGAGCACTATATAGGGGTATTTTATACTAGCACACATTATGGGGGCACTATGGGGAGCACTATTGGCTCAACTGGGGGCATTAAAAGGGGGTATTGTTTGCACTTGCACTGGTACTTAGTTTAAAGGGGCATTTTTCTACTGTCACGTTATAAGGAGAATTATTGCTACTGGGGGGACATATTGGTGGTTTTGAATCTTCACCTCAGGCAGCAGAAAGGCTAGGGTACACCCCTGCTGACGGGGTAGATCATGCAATATTTTTATCAGTCAGTGGTTACGGACACGACAACACCAAATTTAAAAAAAATTTTTTTTTTGCAATCTTACGCAATTAAAGTATTATTAAAAAATAAAATTCTGTTTTTGTGTCACCATTTTCTGAGAGATATATTTTTTTTATTTTTTTGCTAATTGTCTTGTATGGAGGCTTGTTTTTTGCGGGATGAATTGATGTTTTCATTGCAGAATCTAATTGGTGTAAAAAGATGGCGGATGTGGTGACTGACCTTTATTTAAAGGGTGTTATTGGGGGTCTGGAGGTCTAATGAGGGTCAGATATGAGGGTTTAGAGGTCTAGTGGGGGTCTGGAGGTCTAATGGCGGTATGATTGGGGGTCTAAAGGTCTAATGGGGGTCAGCTCTTAGAGGTATAATGAGGGTCTGGAGGTCTAATGGGGGCCTTATCTGAGGTCTAAAACTGGGGTCTGATATGGGGTCCGACATAGAGGTCTAAAGGGGTTCTGGTCTGAGATAAGGGGCCTCATCTGGGGTTTTATATGGGAGTCTGATCTGAAAGGTAAGGGTGAATATTTTTGTACTGGCGCACAATATAAAGGGGTATTTTTGTACTGGCGTACTATCTGTGTGGTACCAATATTTTCACCTGTTTCTGCAGGATAGTATTGGGGGCGGCAGGATAGGGTGTTGAGAAGGTGGGGAGGAGGATGGAAATTTACTAAACTAAGATGTCTGTTTGTTAAACTCTGTAGAGGCGAGACACGTCTGAAAGGAGAAGATGAGGAAAGTGAATATCTACATCAGAGGAGACCTCACTTGATGTAAGCGGTACATATGTGGCGCTGTATTACCCTGTATGTTCTCTAGCGCTGTATGTAATGTTTTCCAAATATGTCTTTAAAGGGGTTGTACGCTTTTTTTTTTTTCGTACGAGTGCTGTCTTCTTTGCTCTGTTTAACTGCTCACCACTGCAATCGCAGCAGCGAGCAGGTACACAGAGCAGAGAAAGCAGCCCTCTCTTCAAACAGCTGATCTGATATTGATAACCTATCCTGAGGATAGGTCATCAGTAGTAAAAAGAGGGCAACAGTAGGACTGGAGGGAATTGGTTAGGGCTCATGCACACGAACGTCAAAAAAGGACCACACTCATTGACAAGACTAACCTCTAAAGAAAACAATAGGAAAACTTTAATTAACAGCTATTGCAAAGTTGCTTAATTTTTTATTTTATATGGAAATTGAAAGAATTTAATAAACTTTGTTTGCAAAGGTGGACATAGACTTGACATTAGCCCATTCACAACCAGCGCCACACATGTACAGGTCCGAGAAGTGGCGTCTCACCCAGCATTGTACTTGTGTGGTGCAACAAAAATCTGTGCCTAATTGCATGGTGACCAAACTAAGATGGCTGCTCTACCCAACAGGCAGCCATCTTAGTTAAGAGCCCAGGGAGGTTGTACCTCCCCCTTCATCCCTGATCGCTGTGATTGGCCGGTCTATACAGACCAGTCAATCTCAGCTTGCCGACAGAAAAAAACCCTACGTAAAGTCTTATTCACACATGATTGTTTGGTCAGTGATTTCCATCAGTGATTGTGAGCCAAAACCAGGAGTGAAGCCTACACAGAGATAAGGTATAAGGGAAATATCTGCACTTGTTCTTTGTTTAGACCTGCAACGGGTTTTGGCTCACAATCACTTATGGAAATCACCCACCAAACACTGATGTGTGAATAAGACCTTAGACAGGGGACATCAGTATTTGGCATCCCCTGTTAGTGATGCAATTGGCTGGTATATTATACCAGTTAATGGCTAAGCTAGAAAGACTGAGAGATTAGGAAGAATCTCTCTACATGCAGCCATTCTTTTTTAAATCAAATCGTTTTTATTGAAAAAAAAAAAAATTAAAAACAGAAAGTACACATTCCCATACACATTCTCATACAGGAGGAAGCAGATGTGTTATCCATACAATAAAATCAGATGTAGTAAAAAAAAAAAAGCGTACACGTCTCATTATACATTAATCAACATGCAAGGAAGAGAAAATAACATGTAAACATTACCAACATATCTCCCCCCTAACACCCACCCCCCCCCCTCCCCCAGAGCCGCACCACACCCGCCAGCCAGTCACATGGACAGGCATACTGATTAGTAGACTGTAAGACATTTCCATGTCTACATCCTTCACTGCATCCCCAACCTACTATTCAGATCGAGGAGAAGGAGAAGACTTGACGGTAATCCCGGTGTCGTGAGCCAGGAGCCCCATATAGAGTCAAATTTGCGCATTGCCTCCCTCTTTAGATATATTCCCCTTTCCAATAGTATAATTTCGTTCATACGAGCAATGAATTCTGCCTTGGTAGGCACCTGAGGGCTGATCCAATATCTAGCAATCATCTTCCGGGCATTATATAACATACGGCGAATACCTAAAGACACCCAGCATCATCCTGTAGGGCACCCAAAATACACCTTAAAGGTTCACACCTCAGTCGTACCTTATACACCTCATAAATGATACCCAGTACACTTTTCCAGAAGTCTCCCAAATTTGCACACTCCCAGAAAATATGCATATTATGAGCCTCCGGAGCACTACATTTCGGGCAGTTAGAAGTGTCCCGCAGTCCCAACTTGTGGAGGAACAGGGGGGTTCTGTAGACTCTATGTATTAAATATAACTGCGAGAGTCTGTGCGATTCACACATAATGATAGTAACGGTCCGGAGTCTAGCACTTCAGTCTATTGAGTTTTATCAATTGGACCCAAATCCCATTCCCACTTACTTTTAACCGTGAGTGGAAATTTGTCCTGATAGAAGGACAGCAATATTCTATAAAAGGTGGAAATAACCCCTTTCGTGTCTCCCCCTTTTCTTATTTGGTCCGCAATAGAGGAAGCTCCTATAGTAAGGTCTGATTCCGTCCCCTGTTTCTCCAGAGCATGGCGCAGCTGAAGGTAGCAAAAGAATCCTGCGTTAGGCAAACCAAACTCTTCCCTCAGCTGGTCATAACTCTTAAGAATTCCTGAAGCATATAACTGCAACAGCCAGAATATTCCCCTGTCTCTCCACATACCAAAGCCCTCTAACTTCTTCGGTTCAGGCAAATCCCCATGATCCCATATAGGAGTCAGTGCTGTGCAGCCGGTAAGTTTAGTAATTTCCCTCAGTTTCTGCCAAACCTTGCGAAACAAAAATACCGTGGGGAGACTATAAGACGTGTATCAGAACTCAATTCCAATATGTAGCTCGGCGGTCTGCCCCCCAGCAAATGCGAAACCAGCGAACCAGTCGAACTGCTGCTCCCTCCCGGTCCCCATGATTTGAAGTGCTGTGCTTGTGAAGCCAAGAAGTACAGCCACGGATTAGGGATTGCCAAACCACCATCAAATTTTTCCCGTTGCAATGTCTCAATCCTAATCCTAGGCGCCCCCTTGTTCCACACCAGTGTGCGAAAGGCACCCTGAATTTTGTAAAAGTATTTCATCGGTATCCATACTGGGCTATTATGCAGAATGTACAGAAATTGCGGCATCAGCACCATTTTGATCAGATTGGCCCTTCCCACAAGTGAAAGCGGCAATTTACACCAGGCAGAAATCTTTTGCATAGATCGATCAATTAAGGGGTCTAGATTCAGAGCAATATAGTCCTTCACCCCCTTGGAGACCTGCACTCCTAGATATTTAAAAGAGGAATCCACTCTCAAGGGTGCTATTACGTCACTGACAACTTGCGGTATCTGATCTATAGGCATAATTACCGACTTATGCCAGTTGATGGCAACTCCAGAGTAAAAGCCAAGCGCATAAAGTTGCATGATATACGGCACGGAGACAGAGACTTTGGTTAAAAACAATAACATATCATCAGTGTATAACGCTATTTTCTCCTCTACCATACCATGCACCATGCCAGTTACCTGATGGTCCCTTCTAATCATATGAGCCAGTGGCTCAATGGCCAAGGCAAAAAGCATGGGGGATAAGGGGCATCCATGCCGTGTTCCCCTTCCCAGTGTAAAGGGTTCCGAAAGCAGCCCATTCACTCTGATTCTGGCACTAGGTTTTGCATATAAAAGTTTGACCCAGGACATATAGTTTGGGCCAAAACCCATCACCTCCATAGTTTCCCATAGGAACTGCCACTCAACGCTGTCAAAAGCCTTTGCAGCGTCGAGTGACAGAACCGCCCGACCATTCCCGACTGAATCTGACATCTGTAAATTTAAATACATTCTTCTGATGTTAATAGCTGTTGATTTGCCAGGCATAAAGCCGGTCTAGTCTCCATGTACTAAGCTAATGACTCTCACCAATCTATTCGCCAGAACCTTGGCTAATAATTTCACGTCTGACCATAACAGCGAAATAGGTCTATACGAATCTGGGTCAGAGGGATCCTTACCCGGTTTTAATAAAACTACTATGATCGCCTCATTCATAGAGGCCGGTAAACCACTCTCCCGGACTGCTTGTTCAAATATTTTAAGTAGTTGAGGCAGCACAAAATTCTGATATTTTTTGAAAAATTCCCCGGGGATCCCGTCCACGCCTGGAGCTCTCTCATTAGGAAGGGCCTTCACCGCTATTTCAAGTTCTTCCAACGTCAACGGTTCCTCCAAACCGTCCCGCTGCTCCTGCGACAACTTGGGCAGGTCTAAAGAAGCAAGTAATAATTGTATATCTGCAGTGCTGCCTCCCAGTCTGGAAGTATACAAGGATGCATAATAGGTTTTAAAGACATTCAGTATACCCTGGTCATCCGATATACTCCGTCACCCAGAGTCTAGTATACATCCCACATGCGATGTCTCCTGCTGAGCCTTAACCACCGTCGCTAACTAGTGATGTCGCAAACATAAAATTTTCCGTTTGTGAACGGCGAACGCGAACTTCCGCAAATGTTCGCGAACAGGCGAACCAGGCGAACCGCCATAGACTTCAATAGGCAGGCGAATTTTAAAACCCACAGGGACTCTTTCTGGCCACAATAGTGATGGAAAAGTTGTTTCAAGGGGACTAACACCTGGACTGTGGCATGCCGGAGGGGGATCCATGGCAAAACTTCCATGGAAAATTACGTAGTTGATGCAGAGTTGGGTTTTAATCCATAAAAGGCATAAATCACCTAACAATCCTAAATTTTTTTGAACAACGTGGTTTAAAACATCTAGTGTGTGTATACGATCAGGTATGATGTTGAATCGATCAGGGTTACGGGGTTGTATCGATAAGGGTTACGCCCGCTTCACAGACATTGACAGACCAAACTCCCCTTTTAATGCACTGCAAACAGCCGCAAACAGTTCATTTGCACAACCGCAAACTCCCCATTTGCACAAGGTTGTATACCAAGCTAGCCACGTCCCGGTGATGTCATTGAAGGTTTCTTCCTCCACGCAGCCACGTACAACACCAAGAGTCCCCGAAAGGTGAATTGAATTGATTTTTCGAACGGGGAGATGGTTAAAAAAACGCTGGCTCCCTCCCCTTTGTTTTTATCCACGGTCACTGCGTCTGCGCCGTGCAATTTACTGTCACACCCGATATGAGTGGTATTTTCTGTAGTACTATTCTCATCAGTTTAATCCCTCTAATGTCCCCAATCTGGGGGCCATTTATTGAATTGATTTTTCGAACGGGGAGATAGTTAAAAAAACGCTGGCTCCCTCCACTCTGTTTTAATCCACGGTGACTGCGTCTGCGCCGTGCAATTTACTGTCACACCCGATATGAGTGGTATTTTCTGTAGTACTATTCTCATCAGTTTAATCCCTGTTACATCCCATATCAGGGATTGCCTTTTGTGAAAAAAATTTGGGCCGGGTACCTTCGACTGCCTTAACAGTGACAGACCAAACTCTCATACACCAAACTGAATTGATTTCAGGAACCGGGAGATGGAAAAAGCAGCTTGGTCGGTCCTCTTACTCCCAAATTGGGGCACTGCGCGTGCACAGAGCACTGTGCTGTGACACCCTATATGAGTGTCTATATTATTTCTAATAAACTATTAAGAGACTTTATTATGATTTTTTATTTTATGTATTAAAAACCTATACAACATAAAAAAAAAAAAAAAAGGTAAATTAATGTTTTTTCTATGAAATATTATCCAGCCATCTGATCGCTTTTGGTCTGACCATAATGAAGCAACGGCCTTATCATCTGGGGTGTGGCAACATTGCCAACACACTCATAGAGGTGATGATTGCCTCATTGTGATACGCAAGCCCCTTCACCACAACAAGGTAACGATCACGAAAGGCAATGGACACTTGTATGTGCCTTTTTTTTTGGTTTGTTTTTGCAGCCACAGTGCTGCACCATAGGACAGAAAAATTAGGCATGTACACATGCCTGAAAAATAATGGCATTGTTGCAGCCGCTATTGTAGCAGCGGCCGGAAAAATTGATGTTTTCAGGCAGAAAAGTGACTAAAACATTGCGGCTTGAACCCTAGTTGGTGGTGGAGAATTCACGAAAGTCATCCGGTATGCAGACATTAAATACAGCAGCGTGGGGACCATTTTGAGGCCAAGGCTTGTAATCAGGCCTTTTGTTAGTCAAACGTATCCCCCACTGTCAGTCCCTTCGGGATCCATGCCTCAATTATCTTTATGAAGGTGAGGTAATCAACACTTTTTTGACCGAGGCGACTTCTCTTGTCAGTGACAATGCCTCCTGCTGCACTGAAGGTCTTTTCTGACAGGACACTTGAAGCAGGGCAGGCCAGAAGTTCTATCGCAAACTGGGATAGGCCACAGGTCAAGCCTGCACACCCAGTAGTGAAGGGGTTCATTGCTCCTCAGAGTGTCGATATCTGCTGTTAAGGCGAGGTAGTCTGCTACCTGTCGGTCGAGTCGTTCTCTAAGGCTGGATCCCGAAGGGCTGTGGCGATGAGTAGGACTGAAAAAGCTCCGCATGTCCTCCATCAACAACACATCTGTAAATCGTCCAGTCCTTGCCGCCGTGGTAGGAGGAGGATTACACTCACCTCTTCCTCTGTTAGATTCCCGTTGTGCTGTGACATCCCCCTTATAAGCTGTGTAAAGCATATTTTTTAGTTTGGTTTTGAACTGCTGCATCCTTTCCGACTTTCGGTTATTTGGTAACATTTCTGCCACTTTCTGCTTATACCGGGGGTCTAGTAGCGTGGCCACCCAGTACAGGTCGTTCTCCTTCATCCTTTTTATACGTGGGTCCCTCAACAGACATGACAGCATGAAAGACCCCATTTGAACAAGGTTGGATGCAGAGCTACTCATTTCCCGTTCCTCATCCTCACTGATGTCATTGACGGTCTGTTCTTCCCCCCAGCCACGTACAACACCATGGGTCCCAGATAGGTGGTTGGTCTTCCTCCTCCTCAAAGCCGCCACATTCCTCCTCTGACTCCTCTTCCTCATACTCCTCTTCCAGCGTTGCCGCAGGTCCAGCAAGCGATGATGACAAGGCTGTTTCTGGTGGTGATGGTGACCACAACTCTTCCTCTTCTTCTTCACGCTCATCTACAGCCTGATCCAGCACTCTTCACAGGGCACGCTCCAGGAAGAAAACAAATGGGATGAGGTCGCTGATGGTGCCTTTGGTGCGACTGACTAGGTTTGTCACCTCCTCAAAAGGACGCATGAGCCTACACGCATTGCGCATGAGTGTCCAGTAACGTGGCAAAAAAATTCCCAGCTCCGCAGAGGCTGTCCTAGCACCCCGGTCATACAAATACTCTTTTGATGGCTTTTTCTTGTTGGAGCAGGCAGTCGAACATTAGGAGTGTTGAATTCCAACGTGTCGGGCTGTCGCATATCAAGCGCCTCACTGGCATGTTGTTTCGCCGCTGAATATCGGAAAAGTGCGCCATGGCCGTGTAGGAACGCCTAAAATGGCCACACACCTTCCTGGCCTGCTTGAGGACGTCCTGTAAGCCTGGGTACTTAGACACAAAACGTTGTACGATGAGATTCAACACATGTGCCATGACAACTTGCCCAAATTCAATGCCGACAACAAATTTGTTCCATTGTCACACACCACTTTGCCGATCTCCAGTTGGTGCGGGGTCAGCCACTGATCCACCTGTGCGTTCAGGGCGGACAGGAGTGCTGGTCCTGTGTGGCTCTCTGCTTTCAGTTAAGTCAACCCCAAGACAGCGTGACACTGTCGTATCCGGGATGTGGAATAGCCCCTGGGGAGCTGGGGGGATTCAGTTGATGTGCAGCCAGACGCCGCAGCAGAAGAGGACTCAGCTGAGGAGGATATTGAAGAGGATGGAGTAAGAGTAGAGGAGGTGGCAGTAGGTCTGCCTGCAAGTTGTGGCGGTGTCACCAACTCCGCTGCGGAGCCACGCATTCCATGCTTGTCAGGCGTCAGCAGGTTGACCCAATGCGCAGTGTACGTGATATACCTGCCCTGACCATGCTTTGCAGACCAGGTATCAGTGGTCAGATGGACCCTTGCCTCAACACTGTACGCCAGAGATGCCATGACTTCCTTTTCAATGATATTGTAGAGGTTTGGGATTGCCTTTTTTGAAAAAAAAATTCGTCCAGGTACCTTTCACTGTGGTGTCCCAATAGCGACAATTTTTTTGAAGGCCTCAGACTCCACTAGCTGGTATGGTAAAAGCTGGCGGGCTAAGAGTTCCGTCAAGCCAGCTGTCAGTCGTCAGGCAAGGGGATGACTCTGTGACATTGGCTTCTTATGCTCAAACATGTCCTTGACAGACACCTGACTGTGGGCAGATGAGCAGGAACTGCTGAAGGTGAGAGGCGGAGTGGCGGTTGGTTGAGAGGGGGCAGGGAGGACAGCAGTGGTTGACGTGGCTGAAGATGCTGGACCAGGAGGAGCATGGTGGCTTTGAGTTTGTGTGCTGCTTGTACTCATGTGTTGATCCCATAGGCGTTTGTGATGTGAGATCATGTGCCTTCGCAAAGCAGTTGTACCGAGGTGGGTGTTGGACTTCCCACGACTCAGTTTCTTTTGGCACAGGTTGCAAATGGCATTGCTGTTATCAGAGGCAGACACACAAAAAAATGCCACACTGCTGAGCTTTGCAATGACGGCATTCTGGTGGTCGCAACAGCATGCGTTGACTGGCGTGCTGTCTGGCTGACCCCGGGTGCCGATACATGCTGTCTGACTGTGCCACTAACTCCTTGCGACGACCTCCCCTGCTTCCAACTCGTCTCCTCATTCTCTCTGTCTCCCCTTCTGAACTTTCCCCTCTTCTTCTCTTCGAGCAGGCACCCACGTGGCATCAGTGGACACATCGTCATCATCAACCGCTTCACTTGTATCTGACACCTCAGCAAAGGAAGCAGCAGCGGGTACAACATCATCATCATCATCATCACACTGTACGTCCATGTGTGTAATCCTGCCTGACTGAGACATATCCCTGTAATCTACATCATCTGGCAATAATGGTTGCGCATCACTAATTGCATCCAACTGATGTGTAAATAACTCCTCTGACGGATCAAGTGAAGCGGCTGTGGTGGCTGTGGTGGTAGTGGTGGTGGTGGAGGCGGGCGGGAGCGTGGTAACTTGAGAGCAGGTGACCGAAGCTGAGCTGGAGGAGGATGGTGCGTCAAGGTTCTTAGCGGAAGCTGTTGAAGATTGGGTGTCATGTCTAAGCCAGTCAACTATGTCCTCAGAATTTTTCGGGTTCAGGGTACGTGGCCTCTGAACACTAGGCATTATTCCAAGGACAGTGGAAATCAAAACACCACGACCACGGCAGCCCCTGCGGGGTGGCCTGCCTCTGCCTATTATTTTTTTTTTAGATTAGGTACTACGCTTGCTAGGTACTGTGCCACCCGGTATGAGTGGTTGGCACTGGCAGTGGGCACACTACAGTCACACTACAGTCTGTGGAAGTGGGCCTGACACACACTGGCAGCAGGCAAGCAACTGAATTTAGACTACTGTCTAAAAATTAAATTCCTTATTTATCGGCAAGCTACTGTGCTACCCGGTATGAGTGGTTGGCACTGGCAGTGGGCACACTACAGTCTGTGGAAGTGGGCCTGACACACACTGGCAGCAGGCAAGCAACTGAAATTAGACTACTGTCTAAAAATTAAATTCCTTATTTATCGGCAAGCTACTGTGCTACCCGGTATGAGTGGTTGGCACTGGCAGTGAGCACACTACAGTCTGTGGAAGTGGGCCTGACACACACTGGTAGCAGGCAAGCAACTGAAATTAGACTACTGTCTAAAAATTAAATGCTTTATTTATCGGCAAGCTACTGTGCCACCCGGTATCAGTGGTTGGCACTGGCAGTGGGCACACTACAGTCTGTGAAAGTGGGCCTGACACACACTGGCAGCAGGCAAGCAACTGAATTTAGACTACTGTCTAAAAATTAAATGCCTTATCAGCAAGCTACTGTGCCACCCGGTATGAGTGGTTGGCACTGGCAGTGGGCACACTACAGTCTGTGGAAGTGGGCCTGACACACACTGGCAGCAGGCAAGCAACTGAAATTAGACTAATGTGTAAAAATTAAATGCCTTATTTATCGGCAAGCTACTGTGCCACCCGGTATCAGTGGTGGGCAGTGGCAGTGGGCACACTACAGTCAGTGGAAGTGGGCCTGACACACACTGGCAGCAGGCAAGCAACTGAAATTAAACTACTGTCTAAAAATTAAATGCTTTATTTATTGGCAAGCTACTGTGCCACCCGGTATGAGTGGTTGGCACTGGCAGTGGGCACACTACAGTCTGTGGAAGTGGGCCTGACACACACTGGCAGCAGGCAAGCAACTGAAATTAGACTAATGTGTAAAAATTAAATGCCTTATTTATCGGCAAGATACTGTGCCACCCGGTATGAGTGGTTGGCACTGGCAGTGGCACACTACAGTCTGTGAAAGTGGGCCTGACACACACTGGCAGCAGGCAAGCAACTGAATTTAGACTACTGTCTATAAATTAAATGCCTTATTTATCGGCAAGCTACTGTGCCACCCGGTATCAGTGGTGGGCACTGGCAGTGGGCACACCACAGTCAGTGGAAGTCGACCTGACACACACTAGCAGGCAAGCAACTGAAATTACACTAAAGTGTAAAAATGAAATGCCTTTTTTGGATGCAAAGTCCTGTGCCACACGGTATGACAAAGGGTGGGCACTGGCAGTGGGCACACTACAGTCAGTGGAAGTCGGCCTGACACACACTAGCAGGCAAGCAACTGAAATTGCACTAAAGTGTAAAAATTAAATGCCTTTTTTTGATGCAAAGTTAAGTGCCACACGGTATGACAGGGGTGGGCACTGGCAGTGGGCACACTACAGTCAATGGAAGTTGGCCTGACACACACTAGCAGGCAAGCAACTGAAATTACACTAAAGTGTAAAAATTAAATGCCTTTTTTTGATGCAAAGTCCTGTGCCACACGGGATGACAGGGGTGGGCATTGGCAGTGGGCACACTACAGTCAGTGGAAGTCGGCCTGACACACACTAGGAGGCAAGCAACTGAAATTACACTAAAGTGTAAAAATTAAATGCCTTTTTTTGATGCAAAGGCCTGTGCCACACGGGATGACAGGGGTGGGCACTGGCAGTGGGCACACTACAGTCTGTGGGCCTGCAGCTCCTCACACACAGGCAGGCCAGGCAACTGCAATATATATGGAGAAAAAAAAAGCAGACTAATGTTGCAGCCCTAAAAAGGGCTTTTTGGGGTGCTGTCAGGACGCTGTCCTTACAGCAGAGATCAGATGAGTCTTTCAGGACTGGAGTGGACACTGAATTCACTAGTCTAGCTATCGATATCTCTATTAAATCAGCAGCAACTACACTCCCCCTCCTCTCACTAAGACTGCAGTTTCCGAATGAATCTAAAATGGATGCTGTTCAGGAGATGGGAGGGTCTGGGAGGGAGGGTATGCTGCTGATTGGCTGGAATGTGTCTGCTGACTGTGAGGTACAGGGTCAAAGTTTGCTCAATGATGATGTATAGGGGGCGGACCGAACATCGCATGTGTTCGCCCGCTGCGGCGAACGCGAACAAGCTATGTTCGCCGGGAAATGTTCGCCGGCGGATAGTTTGGGCCATCTCTATCGCTAACACATGCCCAACCGCCTCTCCTTCTTCAAAGTATTTTTGCTTCCAAAAGTAATGCTTATGTTCCGCCCTCTCTATTAACCTCTTAAGGAAGAAGGGCGTACATGTACGCCCTAGCGTCCTGGTACTTAAGGACTTGTACGCCCTGAGAAGTTCCGATCACCGCAGCGCTGCGGGTGGTGATCGGAACAGGATGCCTGCTGAAATCATTCAGCAGGCATCCTGTGACAATGCCGAGGGGGGTCCTGTGACCCCCCCGTGTCGGCGATCGCAACAAACCGCAGGTCAATTCAGACCTGCGGTTTGTTGCGCTATGTGTAGTCTCTGATCCGATCAGAGTCAGGCCAACTTCCATTGACTGTAGTGTGCCCACTGCCAGTGCCCACCCCTGTCATCTGCCCCTAATTGTAAATTTTGCGGGGGATTTGCGGGCGGTGCTGCGGGTGGGCGGCGCCCGCCCGCCTCCTTTCAATCCATTTCCCTGGTGTCTAGTGGGTATAGCAGGGGGTCAGCACATTGCTGACCGCCTGCTATAAACTGCTGACATCTGTGCTGCAGATGTCAGCAGTTTAACCCCTTCTATACCGCGGTCCATACGGACCGCGGTATAGAAGGTGTTAACATGGAGAGAGCTCCCTCCCTCTCCCATCAGGGGGCTGCCGTACCTTTGCAGCCCCCCCGATGGGATAGGATAGTAGAGGGAGGGAGCTCACTCTCTTCCCATCACCCGCTGCTCTGTAATGGCAGCGGGTGATGGTTACATGGCAGCAGGACGCTTTCAGAAGCGTCCTGCTTGCCATGGTAGTAACTCTGGTCAGACTTCTGCTAAAGGCAGAAGTCTGACCAGACTGTGAAAAGTAAAAATACAGTGCAGTACACTATATAGTGTACTGTTCTGTATTATATAGACACCAGATCCACTGGATCTACAAGAACCAAGTGGGTCTGGGTCAAAAAAATGTCAAAAAAGTGAATAAAAAAGTAAAAATAAGAAAAATACATATCACTGAATAAAAATAAAAAAAAAACAAATAAACTACACATATTAGGTATCACCGCGTCCGTAAAAATCTCCTCTATAAAAATATCATGTGACCTAACCCCTCACGCAAATACCGTAAAAAAAATCACAAAAAAATGGTGTAAAAAAGCCATTTTTTGTCACCTTGCATCACAAAAAGTGTAATACCAAGTGATCAAAAAGGCGTATGCCTCCCAAAATAGTACCAATAAAACCGCCATCTCATACCGCAAAAAATTAGTCCTTATATAGGACAATCGCCCCAAAAAAATAAAAAAATATGGCTCTCAGACTATGGAGACACTAAAACATATATTTTTTTTCTAAAATGCTATTATTGTGTTAAAGTAAAATAAATAAATAAAAAGTATACATATTATGTATCGCCGCGTCCGTAAAAACCTGTTCTATAAAAATATCACATTATCTAACCCCTCAGGTAAATACTGTTAAAAAAATAAAATAAAAACAATGTAAAAAAAAACATTTTTCATCCCGCAATAAATGAGCCACTACATAAGACAGTCACCCAAAAAATAAAAAAAATATATGGCTTTCAGAATGTGAAGACACTAAAAAAATAATTTTTTTCAAAATTGCTGTATTATGTAAAACTGAAACAAAACCCCCCAAAAAGTAGCCATATTTGGTATTGCCGCGTCCGTAGCAACCTGCTCTATAGAAATAGCACACAAGCTAACCTGTCAGTTCAACAATGTAAATAACAAAAAATAAAAACGGTCCGAAAATAGCTATTTTTTTGCAAATTTTCCATTTTAATCAATTTTTCCAGTAAAAAATCAAGGGTTAACAGCCAAACAAAACTCAATATATATTGCCCCGATTCTCTAGTTTGCAGAAACACCCCATATGTGGTCGTAAACTGCTGTATGGCCAAACGGCAGGGCGTAGAAGGAAGGGAACGCCATATGGTTTTTGGAAGGCAGATTTTGCTGGACTGGTTATTTGACACCATGTCCCATTTGAAGCCCCCCTGATGCACCCTACAGTAGAAACTCCAAAAAAGTGACCCCATTTTGGAAAGTACGGGATAAGGTGGCAGTTTTGTTTGTATTATTTTAGGGTAAATATGATTTTTGGTTGCTCTATATTACACTTTTTTTGAGGCAAGGTAACAAAAAATAGAAATTCCGAAATGTCATCTCCATTTGCCATTAACTCTTGTGGAACACCTAAAGGGTTAACAAAGTTTGTAAAATCAGTTTTGAATACCTTGAGGGGTGTACTTTCTTAGATGGAGTCAATTTTTTGGAGATTCTACTCTAGGGGTGCATCTGAGGGCTTCAAATGGGACATGGTGTCAAAAATCCAGTCCAGTAAAATCCGCCTTCCAAAAACCATATGGCGTTCCCTTACTTCTGTGCCCTTCTGTTTGGCCATACAGCAGTTTACGCCCACATATGGGGTGTTTCTGAAAACTACAGAATCGGGGCAATAAATATTGAGTTTTGTTTGGCTGTTAACCCTTGCTTTGTTACTGGAAAAAATGGATTCAAACGGAAAATTTTCCAAAAAATCGAAATTCTGAAATTTTATCTCCATTTGCCATTAACTCTTGTGGAAAACCTAAAGGGTTAATGACATTTGTAAAATCAGTTTGGAATACCTTGAGGGGTGTAGTTTCTAGAATGGGGTCATTTTTGGATGATTTCTATTATGTAAGCCTCACAAAGTGACTTCAGACCTGAACTGGTCCCTAAAAAGTGGGTTTTTGAAAATTTCTGAAAAATTTCAAGATTTGCTTCTAAACTTCTAAGCCTTGTAACGTCCCCAAAAAATAAAATGGCATTCCCAAAATGATCGATACATGAAGTAGACATATGGGGAATGTAAATCAATAACTTTTTTGGGCGGTATTACTATGTATTATAGAAGTAGAGAAATTGAAACTTGGAAAATTGCTAATTTTTCCAAATTTTTGGTAAATTTGATATTTTTTTATAAATAAAAATAAAAATTTTCGACTTAATTTTTCCAGTGTCATGAAGTACAATATGTGACGAAAAAACAATCTGAAAATGGCCTGGATAAGAAAAAGCGTTTTAAAGTTATCACCACATAAAGTGACAGTGGTCAGATTTGCAAAAAATGGCCAAGTCCTTTAGGTGAAATAGTCCTTAAGGGGTTAAATAATTGTTATAGGATTGTTGAGCCTCCATCCAAGTTGAATGGGTTGAGGTTGTCGGGTTATCAACATACGCCCTTTCAGTGACTACCACCCTTGACTGAAGTTCCGTACACATATCCCTCTTTTTACGTTTGTACCGTTGAATACGCTGAATATAAATCCCCCTTATAAAAGCTTTATACGCATCCCATACCGCCCCCGTGGATGCTGTATCCGAATTAAGCTCCATAAATTCCCTCATTTCAGACAGCACCCCCGTTTCATCTTTAAGCAGCGTAAGCCAGAAAGGGTTGAGTCTCCACAGGGCCCTGGCAGCGACCAAGCGGGGACCCAAGTCCAACTTCACACGAATGGGTGAGTGATCAGAAAGGTTACGTGGTAGATAGTCCACTCCGCGCACATATCCCAGCATCTGCTAGTTACCCAGCGCTAGATTTATGCGAGAGAGCGTGCCATGAGAACTTGAATAACATGAATACTGTCGAGCTGTGGGGTTACGTTTCCTCCAAATATCACAAAGGCCAACCTCCGTCAAAACCCTAGCCATAACCGTCGATGACTGGGAATTGAAACTCTGGACACTCCCAAACCTATCCAGGGCATTGTCTAATACCATATTAAAATCCCCGACAATAATTGCTGGAATATCCGGGTATGTACCTAGAAATGCCAACACCTGGTGCAACACATCTCCCATATATGGAGGCGGAATATACACCACCGCCATTAAAATATTGATCCTGTGAATGGTACAATTCAGACATACGTAGCGGCCTTGGGCATCTATTTTAGTCGCTAGACAATGGAATGGGATCTGTCTATGCACCAGGATACTTGCACCCCTAGCATGACTGGAAAACACAGAGTGAAATTCCCACCCCACCCACGCCCTCTTCATCGTCTTTAAGGAATCCCTGATCAAATGAGTTTCTGTGAGGCAAATTATGGCCGGGTGATATTGTTGTAGCAAGTTAAATACAGCGTATCTCTTGGTGGGGTCTCCCATGCCTCGGAAATTCCAAGCTATAATATTAGTCCCCATGTTGTGACCATACATATGCTATTCTAACGGATCTTGCAAATCTGTATATACCGTCACGGCATACAGAATACAAGGTGTGGTGCGGCTCCCCCCAAAGAACAATTAACACTTTGAAATCAGAACATAAATCCCCTATGACTTCCAGGGATAGAACATAAACGTAATAATAATACCTAGCTGCTGTAGGAAAAAAGTTATGAGCATGTACCATCACAACTCTATAACATACAGCCCACTCCCTTCTGGGCTACATATGAAATATTGAACAGCACATATCCCCAGCATAGAAATATAGTGCAAATCAGAAAAAGAAGGGGTTACATATTAAGTAGACCTGAGGCAGAATAAGCAAGGTCAGAGCATAGTCATCCCCCCACTATAATGCACCCCACCAGTAGAGTCGTGGGCGAGACTGTTGTAAGATACTTATCGTCCAGCATCCCAGTAATTAGACGACCAGTGGGGCATTGAGAACCCCCAGGAATCAGTCCGGAGTCGCTCTCGGAACATGTGGCAGGGTTGCAGAGTCCAGCCATTCAGCCACCGCAGCGGGGTTTTCAAACACGTGCACTTTTCCTCCTGCCACCACCCTTAACTTTGACGGGTACAACATGGAGTATATCAGCTGTTTCCCCGCAGACGCTGTTTCACATCCAGATACTTGGCTCTCCTTTTTTGCACTTCAGCTGAGAAATCCGGAAAGATAAGGACTTTGCTGCCATTGATTACAAGATCCTCGTGGGTTCTCGCTTTTCTCAGGATAGTGTCTCTATCTTTGAAGTGTAGCAATTTAAGCAAAAGCGGTCTTGGGGGGCCCCTTGGTGGTGGAGCTCTGAATGGCACTCTGTGGGTCCATTCTATTGCAAACATAGGTGACAGGACATTAGCCCCAAACTTCTCAGACAGCCATTGCTCCAGAAATGCCACAGTGTTTGTGCCCTCTGATTTTTCAGGGACCCAATTAGACGCAAATTATTCCCCCGGAGCCTATTTTCTAAATCATCCGTCTTGTCAAGAATATATGAAATATCGCGCTCCATGCGCCCTATAGTTTTCTTTATAGGAGAGACAGTGTCCTCAATATGGCTCATACGGTCTTCCACCGCCTTATTCCTGTCAGATACCTTCCTCAGGTCTTGTCTGAGAAAGGAGACATTCTCACTGAGATTCCCCAACTGTGTAGTTAGCGTAGCAATATTTGAGCTGCAGTGGGTAACTGATTTTAGCACATCAGAGAGTGTTGGCTCTGAGTTTGAGAGACAGGTGCTGGTGGCATAATGTCTGGCTCCCCCCCCTCCTCCATGGGCTGTTCATGTGGGCCTGATGCGATGTGGGAGTAAACTCAGGATAACTCCATACCACTCTTCGTGGACTCCGCTGCCTCAGCTGTCTGTGTCTTCTTAAATGCAGCATTAGTGGGGGCCACTCGGGCAAACTGCTCCAGTCGTGCAGCCACGTCTGCAGATCTCACTCCCGCACTGCCGCCATCTTGTTTCCCGCGCACCACCAGGCCGCTGTCGCTCTTCTCTCTCCCTTCTGTCTCGGCGCGACATATTAGCGCTGAAAGGATCCTCCGGCTACTGGGTGAAGAGCCGCCACTAATGGGGGCAAGATGAAGCTGGATGCTGGGGATAAGAGGATAGATTACAGGATCAGCACCCGGGAGAGCTCGGCGCTGTGTCCTCTCACATGACGTGCTAGGCCACACCCCACATGCAGCCATTCTAGTTGGTGACTTTGTGCAGAGAGGTTCTGTGCCTCTATATGCTGTTAGTTGTCTGGCTAGGACTTGGGGTGCACCACCACAGTCATTCTCAGTGCTCCGCAGTGCTGGTTTAAAAGGAAGATTGGAATTGCTGCAGCGATCAGTTTTTTTTATTTCTATCCCTCTCACCCCTCTTCACTGCCCACTCTATCCTTGACAGTTTTTATGTAACAGTTTTTTTCTTGTCATTTCTTGTTTCCAGCCTTGCAGCAGTTTTTCTGTGTGCGTGCTGTGACTCCCAAATGCTAATCAGTGCCTCTTCGGGTCTTTTCCCCACCCAGCCTCCTCCTCTGCTCGCCCATCTGTTTGCTCTTCTTCTCAGCCAGATCCCGCGCCTGCGCGATGACTTCATTGGCCGGGGCATGCGCACAGTGATGCCCATTGCTGGCATGGCATCGCAGTAGCTCATGCGCATGCATTGGCTAACGGCGCGAAAACTGCAGAAAGGAGGCGATCCCCTCGGCGCAGGAGAAGAGTGTACGAGCCGTTTTTTGCATTCCGTATACGGTCCGTATACGGAACCATCCATTTCAATGGGTTGGCAAAAAACGGAAGGTTCTCCATATGCATTCCGTTTCCGTATTTCCATTTTTCCGTTCAAAGATAGAACATGTCCTATTATTGTCCGCATCATGGACAAGGATAGTACTGTTCTGTTAGGGGCCAGATGTTCCGTTCCGCAAAAAACGGAATGCACACAGATGTCATTAGTTTTCTTTTGCGGATCCGTTTTTTGCAAACCACAAAACCATACGGTCGTGTGGAATAGGCCTTATACTGCAGATATGGAGTCCAGATCACAATTTTTCTTTTATTTTTCTTCTTCCCACGGTTACCTCCGGACTCATGTGCGCATTATATTATATTTTACTTATTTTGGTCAAAAAATAATTTCAGTTGGTCTTTATTAAAAATGTTCTATTTTTTTTTATCATAGTTTTGTTATGATTTTCATTTTTTTATACCCTGCCTTTCTGTGGTGATACCGTATGTATAGTTTTTCTTGCATTTTAATACTGAAAAAAAATGTAAACTTTCAAATTTTTTTTTCATCACCTTTAACTCCTTTAACTTTTTTTTCATTATGCGTCAGGAGTTGTGTGAGGGCTCATTTTTTGAAGGGTGATCTGTACTTTTCATTGAGGTATGTAAGTATTTTTGATCACTTCTTATTAAAAAAAATTTGTGGGAGAAAAAACAGCAAATTATCCATTTTGACTTTTTTTCATGTATTTTATTTTCAAAACTTTTTTTTACACTATTTTGTAGTTCCCATAGGGAATTATATCAAGCAATCATTTGATGGCTTTTCTTATACACTCCAATGCATTAGCATTAGAGTGCATGAGGATTTTAATGTATTCCTATGGAGCCCTGCCACAGGCAGGGGCTCCGTAGGAACTAATGTGCTGTAGCTTCAGTTTATTCCGGAGGACTAAAGCTGTCACACAATGCCTCCATCTTCTGCAAACTCTACCAAAGGGAGTCGGATTAAGCCCAGAAGCATGTACTTCCGTGTTTTAATGCCATCAGATGCCGTGGTTACGCTAGGTTCCACTTCTAAAATGGTATCATAATATAGTATCATTGTTGATAAGGTTGAAAAAAAAAAGACAACGGTCCAATAAATCTAACCTATAATTCCACCATGATATAGAGCACCAAGGACTGAACATTTTTAAAGCTTTAATACAAAAAAGTACAGTGCTTACATCTGGATTGACATGGCAATCGAAATATATCCCTGGACCTTCTCTAAAAATTTAGGGCCCATACATTGTGATATTACTTTTAACAGACATTCAAGCCATTCTTAAACCTGTTCAATTAAAACCATATTGTGGCAGAGAGTTCCATACTCTCACTCTTAGGCTGGGTTAAGACTCGAGCGTTTTACAGAGCGTTCCTATGCGCTGTAAAAACGCTCAACAGGCGAAAACCCATGTTTCCCTATGAGCATGGTCTCACCTGAGCGTTTTACAGCGTGTACGAATGATGATCTTAACCTGTTCTACATAGTCTTCGTCCTGGGTGCAATTTCTTCTAATCCTCACATATTGATTCAATGGTACATTGGATAACCAGGAATCAAAATGGAAGCTTTCACTGTCAATAAAACTATTGACATCTGTTTTATTGAATATTTTTTTGTACACAGTCTATCCTGATTCTTATAAAAAGTGTTGTCCACATAATCAATTGAGGTATCACTAATCTGCCAAATTACCATTATTCCCCATTGGTTCTGATTAAGCTTTCTCAGATATTCTTCTAGACTATTCCTGTCCCCCTCTATAAGATAAAACAGTCATGAATGTACCGCCACCACCTGTATAATTCAGAGGGAGGTGATACTTAAATGAAAACTTCTTCGCACATTGCCTTTAAATTTCTGTAGCTGGGGGAGAATTCGTCCCCATCACCATGACTTTTATCTGTAGGAAAAAAAAATTCTTCCCACCAGAAATAACTGTGGGTCAACATAAAACCAATAGATTCTTCTATAAAAGTTTTTTGTGGGTCTTTTAGCTTTTCATCCCTGTCTAGAAAGATTTGTTATTGTCTCCATTCCCTTTTCATGCATTATTACTGCGTACAAGAAGGTAACATCTGCCATAGGCCTCATGCACACGAACATATTTTGGGTCCGCGTCCGAGCCGCATATTCACTTCAATGGGGCCGTTCCGTGGCCCCGCAAAAAAAATATAGCACGTCCTATTCTTGTCCGTTTTGCGGACAACAATAGGCATTTCTACAATAAGCCACGTTCCGTTCCGCTTCCAGGTTTTGCGGATCCGCGGTTTGCGGACCGCAAAACACATACTGTCGTGTGCATCAGGCCGTACACAGTAAAAAAACTGGGGCATTTTCAATGTTTGCTAGTTTCCTAATTATGTTTGTGGAGTCTTTTATAAAGTATGGAATTTGTAAGTGATATACATATTTTCCTAATTGAGAATCTTCAGAAAGAAGTATATGACAGGGATTCTGGGATTTTTATTATGTAAATATTGGAACTCTTTTCCTGTTAGTATTCCTAACTTTTCCCCTTTGTCTAGATGTTGGTTCAGCTTTTTCAAATATACTTCTGTAGGATTACTTTTTCATTTTTATTTACATGTTTCTTGGTCGTGTAGCATTTTGTCAATTTTTTCTATGTAGAAATCTTGCAAAAGTTGCAATCACGCTTCCCTTTCTTTCCTTGTAAGATTATGCCTCTTCAAAGGTTGCTGATTGTATTCCCTTAGTTCTTGTATCATCACATATTTAAAAACTTCCACCACTGAAGATTTTTGTTGTGGGTGAAACGTAGATTTTTTTTTTCAGACTTGTGTGAACATATTTCTGTTCCTTTACAACATTAGGAGGGGTTATTGGTCTTTTAAAAAAAATGTATTTATATATTCATTTTTCTGAGATATTTTTGTATGTCCAAAAAATTGGAATTTATCCATCCTACAGTCAGGGGCATATTTCAATCCTTTTTAGTTAGTCTCTTATATTTCGGGCCTAATTCTATATCTGAGAGATTAAAAATATTATGCGTTTTTACAATTTTTACACTTTGTGTGTTTTGGTGTCCCTTTTTCTACTAATTTTTCCCCTTCTTCTTCTAAGCCCGTTTTCTTTTTTTACTCTTTCTACGCTTATTTGATTTGGATTGTTGTTCTGATTTGGAGCTTCTAAAAAAAACTCTTCCTCTATTTTAGCTAGCAATGATTTCTCTGTTTCTACCTGGGTTCTCATTCCTTTCCATTTCTTTCTTTTTTTCTATTATTCACATTTTTATATTGATCTTTTATCTGGTTCTGATCTTGACAGTTGAAACTATTTTTGGGGGTCTCATATACCCCATATTTATTCACTTCAATGTTTTCTTGGGGGAGCATATTGTCTCACAAGTGCTGGCCAATTAGCCATATTTTCTATAGCCTTGTCTCACAAAATCCTTCTTCTTGATTTGAGTGTTAAAATGACTGCTACATCACTGTAGGATTTGTTTGTTTTTTAACACCATCATCTATTTCCCCTCTTGACTGCTTTTCTTTTCATTCTTTCTTTCCTTATAGTTCAGTTGCCATTTGTACACACCTACTCTGTTATAATCACCTTTATCCCTTATATATTTTTCATGTTTTTTTATCATTGTCTCATTCTCTACTTTTTCTAAATTCTCCATTGCCTTCCTTGATAAGATTCTAAACTCACACTCCTTTTTATACATATCGAGTTGGTCTATTTCCTCCACTCTTATTTAGTTTTTTAAATTTATTCTTCCTTGCCATGAAAATCAGTTCCATCACTCCCTCCCCACATTTATCTAAAAAGTGTTTCCTTCTTCTCCTATGGTCGTGATCTATAATTAATCCAGAATTTCAGACAGCACACCAAATGTGATTTTTGATTTAATTTATGTTTTATTCAGCCGGACATTACATCAGTTTCAGAAGCGTTTCAGAAGCAACGTTTCGGGCTTACATGTTATGCCCTTCATCAGGCTATACATCATATGCTAGTTCTTTGCAAGCATGTCCGCCATAGCGGCTGGATTAGTATGATCAGTATGTGAGGATTAGAAGAATTTCCATCCAGGAGGAAGACTATGTAGAACAGGTTAAAGTAATCAAGGAAAGATTTGAAGAAAAAAATAATAGAAAAACTACAACAGGGAAATAAAATTATTGAAAGAAAATGAAAGAGTTAGGCCTCTTTCACACGGGCATCAGGTTTGACGCCCGGATAAGAGGCGGGTGCGTTGCGGGAATATGCACGTTTTTCCCGCGCGGGTGCAAACGTTTGTAATGCGTTTTGCACGCGCGTGAGAAAAATCGCCATGTTTGGTACCCAGACCCGAAGCCGGACTTCATTACTGAAGTCCGGTTTCGGGTCTTCTAGAGAATTGATTATTTTCCCTTATAACATGGTTATAAGGGGAAACAATAGCATTCTTAATAAAGAATGCATAGTAAAATGAAGTGGAAGGGGTTAAAAATAATAAAAGTTAACTTACCTTAGCCACTTGATCGCGTAGTTGCGATCTCTCCTCTCTTTCCCTGCCTCAGCTAAGATCTAAAGGACCTGTGATGACGTCACATCACATGGTCCAATCACATGGTCCATCACCATGGTAAGATTGACCATGTGATTGGACCATGTGATGTGACATCATCACAGGTCCTTTAGATCAGTGTTTTTCAACCTTTTTTGTGCCAAGGCACACTTTTTTTATGAAAAAAATCACGAGGCACACCACCATTAGAAAATGTTAAAAAAATTTAACTCTGTAGCCTATAAGCCCTATATTGACTATATAAAGTAATTCTCTTCAAAGTGTCTTAAATAGGAATGAAATAAACACAAATAAATTATTTCTTTGATCTTCGCTGATACAGTGCAGCAGGTGCATCCTGAGCTGAGGGCTTTTTTCCCCCCAGCTCATCTATCATTGTCAAGTTCCCAGCCCCCCCTCCCTACTCCTCTCCCCTCCTCTCCTCATATCTCAGGATCGGGTGGTGCTGTGCTTGGATTGAAGTTAAATTGGCGTGCCTGTGAATGAACTTACCTGCTCCTATCAGGGCCGGACTGGCCTACCGGGATACCGGGAAAATTCCCGGTAGGCCGGTACCCCTGAATGCCGCACGGCCGGCCGGAGGAGGCTATCTCCTGTCTGTCTCACACTCGCGTCGCTGCGTAGCCTGCAGTGTGTGTGTGAGGCAGCGGCTGCCGCGCGGTCCAGACGCTCCGCTCCCCCCCCCCTGCAGTGCTAGTGCTGGCGGCCGCCGGCCCGCCCTACTTGACCACGCAGTAATAAAAAACTCACTGGCTGGTGTTTGTTGTGGCTTGTGTTTGTTGTTGCTGGGGGGCGGAGTCAGGTCAGGGGCTGTGTGATGAGGCAGGGGATGAGCCGCCGCTCAGGACCTCACGTGACTTGCCCGCGCGCTGCAGTGCCCTGCTAGCTGGTCTGGTGTGAGGTGTGTGGTACAGGCCCTGTCCCTGTGTCCAGTGGTCCCGGGGCGGGCGCCGCTCTGAGGAAGTGACAGGAAGAAACTCCCGGTACTGTGAGTGAACGCTGTGTGTGCGGGTGGGACGTTCCCGCGCTTCTCATTCCGGCACCAAATCGAGGCTGTCCCTGGCGTTAACCCTCTGCACGCGGATCAGTGACTGAAGGCTCCCTCCGGCTGTATGGGGCTGCTCTTCGCTGAGACCCATGCAGCTCCCGGCCGGCAGAGGGCATGTCTGTGCTAAGGGGCTGTGCTGTCTGCTGTAGCTATAAGGGCCAGTTCACACAGGGCAGATTTGTTGCAGAAATGTCTGCCACTGAAAATCAGTTCTGTCGATCTGAATGAGGACATGGATTTCTGCAAGCCTTTCAGTCACAGGGATTTTCTGCAACACAATCTGCTGCATGTTAGGCACCCTAAGAGCTCCTGCCCTCGGCCGTAGAATGTTTTGTGGTCCGCCAAACATGGCTACCGGCCACGTGTTTTCTGCGTTTTGCGGAAAGGAACGTCCTGCCCTCTGTAGAACTGTCCTATCCTTGTCCGTAAAACAGACGAGAATAGGACATGCTCTGTTTCTTTGTGGGTGGCCGCCCCTTTTGCGTCCCCGTTGAGGTGAATGGGTGCACATCTGACCCGCGCGAACTGTGGACAGGATGCGGGGGGAAAAAATGTTTGCATGTATGAGCCCCAAGGGGAAGGGAATCCATGCATTGACTGCTTAGGCGAAAATCACTATGTATTGGAGGAAATACCGCTGGCCCTGATTACTGAAAAAGGGGTCTCCTACAGGGAGGGGGCTGCTGTGCCTGAGGCCCTGTTGTGGGGGAAAGGGGTCAGAGTGTGCTGGTAATATTGGGGGCAGCCGTGACCACTGCTTTGACTATTGGGGCTAGTGAAATGTTGTAGACAGATAGTGGGGTTCCCACAGGGCCGGACTGGCCTACCGGGATACCGGGAAAATTCCCGGTAGGCCAATACCCCTGAATGCCGCACGGCCGGCCGGAGGAGGCTATCTCCTGTCTGTCTCACACTCGCGTCGCTGCGTAGCCTGCAGTGTGTGTGTGCGGCAGCGGCTGCCGCGCGGTCCAGGCGCTCCGCTCCTCCCTCCCTGCAGTGCTAGTGCTGGCGGCCGCCGGCCCGCCCTACTTACAGTCAGACCACGCAGTAATAAAAAACTCACTGGCTGGTCTTTGTTGTGGCTTGTGTTTGTTGTTGCTGGGGCAGGGGGGCGGAGTCAGGTCAGGGGCTGTGTGATGAGGCAGGGGATGAGCCGCCGCTCAGGACCTCACGTGACTTGCCCGCGCGCTGCAGTGCCCTGCTAGCTGGTCTGGTGTGAGGTGTGTGGTATAGGCCCTGTCCCTGTGTCCACTGGGCTGGCCCCTGCTCCAGCTCTGGCCTGAAGAATTATTTATTAATCTGCACCAATTCAATTAACAGTAAAGTAAGTGACTGTGGCTGCCTTGAGGATTTCATCCTGCCTGAGTGCCTCACAGCATAAGGCAGCCTCCTGCTGCTCCTGCATACATGTGATAAGTGCAAATGACGCACTGTTATGGGGGATCCATCTGTGGATGATGTACTGTTATGGAGATCTGTGGAGGAGACACTGTTATGTGGGTACTTTCACATCTGCGGCATGGCTATCTGGCCTATCCGGGCTGTTCACCCGCCGGGTCCACCATGCCGCAAGTACCCGTGCACTGTCGTGCTGCCAGTCTGTCCCCATTGACTATAATAGGGGCAGGGGACGGAGCTATGGCGCAGCACGGCAGTGCATGGCAGAGATCGGCAGACTAAAAAGTACTGCATGTCCGACTCTTTAGTCCAATGATCTCTGCCATTCACTGCCGTGCTGCGCCATAGATCCATCCTCTTCCCCTATTATAGTCAATGGGGGCAGAGCGACAGCACGGCAGTGCACGGGTACTTGCGGCATGGTGGACCTGGCGGGTGAACAGCCCGGATAGGCCGGATAGCCATGCCGCAGGTGTGAAAGTACCCCAATAACAGTGCGTCATCCACAGATCCCCCATAACAGTGTCATCCGAAGATCCCTCCATAACAGTGTCATCCACAGATCCCCCATAACAGTGCGTCATCCACAGATCCCCCATAACAGTGCGTCATCCACAGATCCCCCATAACAGTGCGTCATCCACAGATCCCCATAACAGTGTCATCCACAGATCTCCCATAACAGTGTCATCCACATATCCCCCATAACAGTGTCATTCGCAGATCCCCCATAATAGTGCCTCATCCACAGATCCCCCACAACAGTGCGTCATCCACAGATCCCCCACAACAGTGCGTCATCCACAGATCCCCCACAACAGTGCGTCATCCACAGATCCCCATAATAGTGACATCCACAGATCCCCCCCCATAACAGTGCGTCATCCACAGATCCCCCCCATAACAGTGCCATTCACAGATCCCCTATAACATTGTCATCCACAGGTCCCCCATAACATTGTCATCCACAGGTGCCCTATAAAAGTGTGACATCCACAGGTCCCCCACAACAGTGCGTCATCCACAGATCCCCCACAACAGTGCGTCATCCACAGATCCCCATAATAGTGACATCCACAGATCCCCCCATAACAGTGCGTCATCCACAGATCCCCCCCATAACAGTGCCATTCACAGATCCCCTATAACATTGTCATCCACAGGTCCCCCATAACATTGTCATCCACAGGTGCCCTATAAAAGTGTGACATCCACAGGTCCCCCATTACAGTGTCATCCACAGGTCCCCCATTACAGTGTCATCCACAGATCCCCCATAACAGTGTATCCTCCACAGATCCCCCATAACAGTGCAATCCACAGATGCCCCATAACAGTGTCATCCACAGATCCCCATAACAGTGCCATTCACAGATCCCCCATAACATTGTCATCCACAGGTCCCCCATAACATTGTCATCCACAGGTCCCCCATAACATTGTCATCCACAGGTGCCCTATAAAAGTGTGACATCCACAGGTCCCCCACAACATTTTGTCATCCACAGGTCCCCCATAACAGTGTCCTCCACAGATCTCCATAACAGTGTCATCCACAGATCCCCCATAACAGTGTCATCCACAGATCCACCATAACAGTGTCATCCACAGATCCCCATAACAGTGACATCCACAGATCACCAATAACAGTGTGTCCTCCACAGATCCCCCATAACAGTGCCATTCACAGATCCCCTATAACATTGTCATCCACAGGTTCCCCATAACAGTGTCATCCACAGATCCCCCCCATAACATTGTCATCCACAGGTGCCCTATAAAAGTGTGACATCCACAGGTCCCCCATTACAGTGTCATCCACAGGTCCCCCATTACAGTGTCATCCACAGATCCCCCATAACAGTGTATCCTCCACAGATCCCCCATAACAGTGTATCCTCCACAGATCCACCATAACAGTGTCCTCCACAGATCCCCCATAACAGTGCAATCCACAGATGCCCCATAACAGTGTCATCCACAGATCCCCATAGCAGTGCCATTTACAGATCCCCCATAACATTGTCATCCACAGGTCCCCCATAACATTGTCATCCACAGGTCCCCCATAACATTGTCATCCACAGATCTCCATAACAGTGTCATCCACAGATCCCCCATAACAGTGTCATCCACAGATCCACCATAACAGTGTCATCCACAGATCCCCCATACCAGTGTCATCCACAGATCCCCCATAACAGTGTCATCCACAGGTCCCCCATAGCAGTGTCCTCCACAGATCTCCATAACAGTGTCATCCACAGATCCCCCATAACAGTGTCATCCACAGATCCCCCATAACAATGCCATCAACAGATCCCCTCCATAACAGTGTCATCCACAGATCCCCCATAACAGTGCGTCATCCGCACTCTACTGTTGTGTTTCCCTACCAGGATACCTCCAGCTGTTTCAAAACTACATCTCCCAGCATGCCCTGACAGCCAAACGCTGTCTGGGCATGCTGAGAGTTGTAGTTTTGCAACGGCTGGAGGCATCCTGTTTGGGAAAAGTTGGTCTACTGTAATAATATGAACAATATTATGAATATTGTGGGGCAAAGTTCATATTCGTGTTTACACACGTGTTTTAAAATACACGAGTTTTATAAACAAGTAAATAACGACGCGGTGCTGTGTGGCTGGTATGCAACTTTTTCCAGGGCTGGTTTTTATCCCCAGTCCGGCCCTGGCTCCTATGGCTCCTGTCCTGGCTCTGGATGATGAGTCCCGTCCTCCTTCCCTTTCAGTCTCTTCTCCGGCTCTGCTCCACCTCCGAGTGCTGCTGTGCAAGTCACGCGGGGCGCATGTTCCTAAATCCCGCGAGACCTGCCGCGACCTCGAGAATAGTGTTGAGCTCAAATTATTCGCGAATATTCGTGGTAAAAAAATAGCATGCGATTTTTTTTTACCACGAATATTCGCGAATAATTTGAGCTCATGGACACGGCACACCGGACAATATCTCAGGGCACACTAGTGTGCCGCGGCACAGTGGTTGAAAAACACTGCTTTAGATCTTAGCTGATGTAGGGAAAGAGAGGACAGATCGCAACTACGCGATCAAGTGGCTAAGGTAAGTTAACTTTTATTATTTTTAACCCCTTCCACTTCATTTTACTATGCATTCTTCATTAAGAATGCTATTATTTCCCCTTATAACCATGTTATAAGGGAAAATAATAAAGATCGGGTCCCGTTGCTAAGCAACCATGCAGGAAAATCGCAACGCATCCGCACTTGCTTGCGGATGCTTGCGATTTTCCCGCAGCCCCATTCACTTCTATAGGGCCTGCGTTGCGTGAAAAATGCACAATATAGAGCATGCTGCGATTTTCACGCAACGCAGAAGTGATGCGTGAAAATCACCGCTCATGTGCACAGCCCCATAGAAATGAATGGGTCCGGATTCAGTGCGGGTGCAATGCGTCCTCCTCACGCATTGCACCCGCGCGGAAAACTCGCCCTTGTGAAAGGGGCCTTAAGGAAGAAGGACAGAGGGCCCTACTTTTCAGTACCAAATACTCCAGAGATCACTGGTGGATACTAAAACACTAAAAAAAGAATTGGTACATTTTAAAATAAGATGAAATGCTAGTCCAGGTTTTACCTGAATATCTGCAAGTGGTATTTAGATGTGCTAAGACCATAAAGGATCATATGGTATACAGTGCCTTAGAAGAGATACATATATTTTTTTTTAAGTATAGAAATAAAAAATGTATCATATGTAAAACCCTTGATACAAAGAAACAAATCAGTGTTAAAGGCTATGCACACCTTTGGGGGCACTTTTCATTATTGCAATGTATTCATTATGAGGTAAAAATCATTTTTTCAATTGGTCTTTATTAAAAATATGAAGTCCTTTTTTCTGTACATAGCTGAGATGCTCTAATAGATCTTAATTTTCTCTCTGATCCGTCAGTTGAGGAGCTGACGTGCTCCCTATCTCTGCTCTCTGACCTTATAAACACTTATCAAAGCTCAATCCTTCTCATACTGATAAGAATGTGGCTTAGGCCTTCTTCGCACATCAGTTATTTGATCAGTTATTTCCATCAGTTTTTGTGAGCCAAAACCAAGAGTGGAGGCAACACAGAGATAAGGTATAATGAAAAGATCTGCAACTGTTCTGTGTTTTTGACCTGCACCTGCTTTTGGCTCACAATAACTGATGGAAGTAACTGATCAAAAAACTGACGTGTGAACAAGGCCTAAAATAAGTGTTTATGACCTCTTAGTAGTTTAGAGATATGGGTTATTAGATGAACAGCACAAAGTAAAAAGTGAAAGTAGGATTCACTCAGGTAGATTGTGACAGTATGGCTCCATATTTTTAATAACGATCAATTGAAAAAATGATTTTTACAAATTGCCCCGAATGTGTACTTTAGGTCAAAAGAAAAAAAAGAGTGGAAAACAGACCAAATGATAACCTGTTGGGTATCTCTAAGGCTGGGAACACACCTAAGCGTTGTTGGAGCGGACGTTTTTTTGAGCGTTTTTTTGCGCAACAAACGCGCGTTTTCATGGGCGTTTTTGCATTTAAGGAACGCGCGTTTTTGAGGCGTTTTTTGGATTGACAGGTTCCAGATCCACTAAAAATGTAGGCCCACCTATATGAAAGTTGCAGACTGTTAGCCAAATTGGGCCTTTTTATGCTGGGTCAAATGAGAAAAACGCGCGATCGTATGCGCGTTTTTTAAACAGAAAACGCGCATATCTTCAACTTGGAGCGTTCCCATGCATTCCAATGGGTGGAAACGCTTGAAAAAACGCCCCAAAGAAGCTCAAGCACTAGCGTTTGAGACAGGCGTTTTTCAGCGCGTTTAAACGCGCTGTAAAACGCCCAAATGTGTACCATGCCCATAGGGATACATGGCATTTCACATGTTGTGCGTTTTTCAGCGCGTAGGAACTCGCTGAAAAACGCTTAGGTGTGTACCTAGGGTTAGAGTGTCTGTGTGGAGAACAGGTGAAAATTAAAAGTCAGACTAGGACAGGGGTAGGCAACCTTCGGCTCCCAGCTGTTGTGAAACTACAACTCCCAGCATGCATAGTTGCTCTGCTCTTCTAAGAACTTACATATAAATGAATGGAGCATGCTGGGAATTGTAGTTTCACAACAGCTGGGAGCCGAAGGTTGCTGATGCCTGGACTAGGAGAACACATTAGGAATATTAAAAAAGGAGTAAAACCTAATAGTGTATCGGCACATTTTGCTGACAAGCATGATAAAAGTCCAAAAGGGTTGAAAGTGGTAGGAATGTTTTATTTAAAAAGCATTGGAGAGGAGTGGATATTATTAGAAATCTATCCCAGAAAGAGACATTTTTTCTTATGAATACACTGACACCCAATGGACTCAATGTGGAGCTGGACGTTAATTGTTTTATTTGAGGTGGAGTCAGAGCTATGTCTAACCCTGGGTTCACACCTGAGCGTTTCTGAGACGCACGTTTTACGCGCGTTTTTGTCGCGCGTATTACAGCGCGTTTTTGCAAATAGGAAACGCGCATCATACGCGCGTTCATGACTCTGGAGACCAATTGAAAAAGGCATATCGACACTTTAACGCGTGTTAAACGCGCGTTTTACGCGCGTTCCCATTGAAGTCTATGGGTGCAAACGCGCGACAAAACGCCCCAAAGAAGCTCAAGAACTTCTTTGAGCGTAGGGCGTTTTACAGCGTGTTCAAACGCGCTGTAAAATGCTCAGGTGAGAACCATGCCCATAGGGAAACATGAGTTTTCTCCTGTTGAGCGTTTTACAGCGCGTTCGAACGCGCTGTAAAACGCGCAAGTGTGAACTGAGGGTAAAGGGGGATGGGTGGGTGTTTTAGGGTAATTTTACACCTGAGCGTTTTACAGCGCGTTCAAACGTGCTGTAAAACGCTCAACACGTGAAAACCAATGCTTTCCTATGGCCCTGGTTCTCACTTGAGCGTTTTACAGCGCGTTTGAACGCGCTGTAAAACGCCCGACGCATAAACAAGTACTTGAGCTTTTTTTGGGTGCGTTTGTCGCGCGTTTTGTGATTGACACCACAGTAGTCAATCACAAGAACGCGCGTACGAACGCATGTTTCCTATTTGCAAAAACGCGCTGAAATACGCGCGACAAAAACGCTTTCAAGAACGCTCAGGTCTGAACCCAGGGTAAAAGTAGGAATTGTGTTTGTGATTGAGAACCCACAGCCCTTGAAGAAGCCGTGAGGGTGAAACCAGTCGGGCTGGCGTATGGCTACATGATTTTATGCTTAAGATCTTTTTTAATCTTATATTCTGTAATTAGTGAAATAAAAGAAGTGTGTCTTTTTAACTGACAGTTCTACTTATGGTGTCTGTTCTTTTGTTCCTCCTGAGTTTGCACCCAGAAAAATTCTTCCAAGAGGAGGGTGGGAGAAGCAATGGAAAGGCCCCTCTATTAGGAAGGGAAGCTGCCAACATCATCTGCTGATCCAGTTGCTAAGGGAGATTGTTTCCCTCAGCCACTGACAGAGACGTGGAAACGAAGGAAAGCTGGGTGTGGTTCAGCTCTGACTTCTTCTCCTGATGAGCCTCATCTCCAAATGAAGTAATACTGTGTGAGTGGTGAGAAAAAGACGCATGCTAAACACATAAAAGATGCAAAAACTGTTTAGCCCACTCCAAGTCTTATATATATATTTTTTTATATTTTATCCTTTATCACAGAAAGGTTTTTAGAAGAATTGTACCTAGAGTTTGAATATCTGCTCCATGTGATATATTTTTTTACATTCAGTTTACTGCTTTGGATTACAGCTGTCACTCGTTTCAAATAAATCAAATGTGCTACAAAAAGTCGAGGCGTAGACCCAGCCTAAGGCCTCATGCACACTCGTACGGGTGTATTACTGTAGTCCAGCGGCGGCATGAAGCGCATGGCGTCATAGCAACCAATGACGCCATGCGCTCCTGCTGTGATCTGGATACCAGGCCGGGATACCACGGTCCGCTCCCGGCCGTGTTCCACGGCGGTGTGCATGAGACCAAAGAAAAATTATACTATATTTACTACCAACATAGTTTATCGATCATTGTACAACATGCTATATGCAATAAAAGGGAGATCCTAAAAAATGAGGTGTCTTGTGCCCATATTTTCTCAAGTCAGAAGTTATAAACTTGGAACAAACATATCTGCACCAAACATCTTAAAGATCTATTATCTTTTTCCTAAATTCATGTCATTCTGTTCCTCAGTTAGTGCTAATTATAGTAGAAGATTATTAATGAATCTGCTACTGGATGTTATGAATGTGTGTGTGGTGGGGTCACTACACAGAATGACACTGGCTGCCACTTGATGTGGTCATGCTTAATGATCCCTGAGGTGAATCACTTTTACTTTAGAAGGAGATGCTCCTTCATCATCCTAGGGGTCCAAGACTTCAAGATTGTTTACTGAGCAAGCATGAAACTCACATAGAGGCGAGTAGAGGAATGTTCTGTGCTTATAGCTTCCTCTCTCCCATGTAGGGTCGATAACCTAAGTGCAGTTGTAGAGATTTGACTTTTAGGCCCCTTTCATGCGGGCGAGTTTTCCATGTGGGTGCAATGCGTGAGGTGAATGTGAATAGAAGTGAATGGGGCTGCGTGAAAATCGCAAGCATCCGCAATCAAGTGAGGATGCAGTGCGATTTTCCCGCAAGGTTGCTAGGAGACGATCGGGATGGGGACCCGATCTTTATTATTTTCCCTTATAACATGGTTATAAGGGAAAATAATAGCATTCTCACTACAGAATGCTTAGTAAAATGTGGATTAAGGGGTTAAAAAAATAAATAAATAACTCACCTTATCCACTTGATCGCGTAGTTGCCGATCTCTTCTCTCTTATTCAATCATTAGCTGCTGGCTAATGGACCTGTGGTGATGTCACATCACATGGTCCAATCACATGGTCCATGTGATGAGCGCAGTGACATCATCACAGGTCCTTTACCCGGCAGCTAATGATTGAAGAAGAGAGAAGAGATCGGCAACTACGCGATCAAGTGGATAAGGTGAGTACATTTTTTTTATTTTTAACCCCTTAATCCACATTTTACTAAGCATTCTGTAGTGAGAATTCTATTATTTTCACGTTTAACCATGTTATAAGGGAAAATAATAAAAATCTATAGAATACTCAAACCAAACCCGAACTTCAGTGAAGAAGTTCGGGTCTGGGTACCAAACATGCCGATTTTTCCCAAGCGCGTGCAGAACGCATTAAAATGCTTTGCACTGGTGTGGAGAAATTGTGCATTTTCCCGCAACGCACCCGCATCTTATCTTGTGAAAGAGGCCTTAGTTGCTGGTATTTCTGTGTTTTGTATTTACCACACTTACTGTACCTCAGTTTCTTTTCCTGTCCTCACCCTGTCCTCTCTCTTTCCCAACCTTCTTTCTCTTGTCCTATTCCTTCTCCCTCTCTTCCTCCACCTCCTCTCAAATGCCAGATACTGCTATTATGGCTTGCCAGAACTTCAGTACCTATAATGCTAGTGGACTTAATAAACCAGACAAAAGAGCCAAATGCTAAGTACAGATTTCTATGTTTCAGTGCTTCTAATTTCCCTAGGTGTACCTCTAAGCTCTTCCCTGTTTGGTTTCATAGTCCTCATCCCTCTGGCAAAGCCTGTGGAGTATCTATTGCTCTTCATAAATTCCTTCAACATTTTCACATTTGCATTTGTTTATTTTCCCAGTTTGTTGTCCACTTGTTCCACAGATTGGCTGAATTTGCAGATGAGTCTACCATTGTCTTAGGAGGAGACTTTAACCTCTCTCTTGATCCGTCATTGAACTCATCTTCAGGTAGGTCTTCTGTTTCCTCCTCCAAAATTTGCAGACTCAAAAGAGAATTATATTCTCTGAAACTCATTGACATGTGGACGATTCTTCATCTAGGAGTCTGGGATTACAGTTTTCAAACACAGTAGCTATGGCCATCTAGGTCATTTATTTATGTCTCACAATCTTTTAGCCCTCTTATCGAAATGCTTCATCATTGAATTTTTATGGTTAGACCATGCTACTTTGTTGGGGTCCGTTCGAGGAACCAACTGCGATCCCAGAAGCAGTTGTTGGCATTTAAACAATAATCTTTTTAATGATACCCCTATGCTTGGCAAACATTAAGTCCTCTATAGCAGATTTCTCCCTTAAACATGATTATGATGATCCTACTACTATCCGTTAAAAGGGAAACCCTTGAATGTGTTTTTAGAGGAATCCTTATTTCTCATGGTGCATAATTAAAAAAAAGTCACCTAAAGAATCCTCTAATAAGATATTACCTACAGATGCTTCAAAGTTGACATTTCTAACATCCACCAATAGTTATTATCAATCTGTGACCAGAGGTCCTTTTGCCCGAGAGATAGAATTAAACAGGGTTAATTTAAATATGAGGAAAATGCAGAAAATGGCTTGTGAGGACTTCCACCCTCATCTCCCCCATCTGTTTTCTATAAACTCTCCCACCAAAGGCATGCTCCATTATCTCTGAGATCTTAGAGGAGTTTTGTTTCTATGCTAAACTATACTCAATCTCTGATGACTATGTACCCAATGGAGAAACTACACTTATTGACAAAAAATTATTCACACAGATGTCAAATTTCCAAGAATTCGCCATCATCTAGACCAAAACCATTGTAAATTACGTAGCTGTTAGAAGCTGCTGGGGACAATGGTTACATCAAGGCATGCACACACAATGAACAGGCTCCAGATGGCAGTAGAGAGCCAGGCCACCAGTAAAGAGGATCATTTGATATGCCGACAAGCATGAAAAGCTCCCAGTTTTGTTGTCCACCATCCAGACACAGGTGGCACCTTCAATATACACCATTGTCTCTGCCCGAACCATTTCCAGGCACTTAAATAAATGTAATGTCACGGTGCCCATTATGTTTACTGCCATTCAGGGACGTGCACACATAGGGCTCAAAGGGGGCTTGAGCCCCTGCCCCTTTCTGCCTCTGCCCCTTTAATTCCCTTTTTTCTTTTCTTTTTTTTTTTTTCTGGGTCGGCGACGCTAGGCAGAACAAGCAGCTGCCTTTTTTTTCCCTATGTGCACAAGTGCCGGGCGGTGGGCACCCGCCCAGCCTGTGTGTGCACTGTGCCGGGCCGGGACAGTGCGGCGCATCCATGCAGCGCTGTTCAGCGCTGCAGTCAAGTGCCTCAGTAGTCACGTGGGGGCAATGCGCGGGAGTCCGGAGCAGAAGTTCAGAGACTGTAACTGCCTGCAACCTGCTCATCACCGGTGAGTCAGCTTTTGTGGGGCTGTCCACTGTCAGTCTGTCACTGTGCCACCATGGAGGGCATTGCCTGGTCGGGGAGAAATGTAAAAAGGGGGGGGAGGGAATTCAAAATGTGCTGCAATGCTGCCAGTGCTAGGCCCAGAAATGTGTGGGGAAAATTACTATGTGGGGCAAATTACTATGTGGGGGCAAATTACTTTGTGGCGGCCATGTGGGGTAAAATACTATTTGGGCAGGGTGGGGAGTGGGGACAAATCACTGTGTGGTGGCAGTGTGGGGACAAATTACTGTGTGGGGGAAATTACTTTGTAGTGGCAGTGTGGGGACAAATTACTGTGGGGGGCAGTGTGGGGACAAATTACTGTGTGGGGGAAATTACTTTGTGGGGGCAGTGTGGGGACAAATTACTGTGGGGGGCAGTGTGGAGAAAAATTACTATGTGGGGCAGTGTGGGGACAAATTACTGTGGGGGAAATTACTTTGTGGGGGCAGTGTGGGGACAAATTACTGTGGGGGGCAGTGTGGAGAAAAATTACTATGTGGGGCAGTGTGGGGACAAATTACTGTGGGGGGCAGTGTGGAGAAAAATTACTATGTGGGGCAGTGTGGGGACAAATTACTGTGTGGGGGAAATTACTTTGTGGGGGCAGTGTGGGGACAAATTACTGTGGGGGGCAGTGTGGGGACAAATTACTGTGGGGGGTAGTGTGGGGACAAATTACTGTGTGGGGGAAATTACTTTGTGGCGGCAGTGTGGGGACAAATTACTGTGTGGGGGCAGTGTGGGGACAAATTACTGTGTGGGGGAAATTACTTTGTAGTGGCAGTGTGGGGGAAATTACTGTGTGGGAGCAATTACTGTGTGGGGGCAATGTGGGGCCAAATTAATGTGTGGGGGCAGTGTGGGGACAAATTACTGTGTGGGGGCAGTGTGGGGACAAATTACTGTGTGGGAGCAATTACTGTGTGGGGGCAGTGTGGGGACAAATTACTGTGTGGGGGCAGTGTGGGGACAAATTACTGTGTGGGGGCAGTGTGGAGACAAATTACTGTGTGGGGGCAGTGTGGGGACAAATTACTTTGTGGCGGCAGTGTGGGGGAAATTACTGTGTGGGGGCAGTGTGGGGACAAATTGCTGTGTGGAGACAAATTACTGTGTGGGGGCAGTGTGGGAACAAATTACTTTGTGGCGGCAGTGTGGGGGAAATTACTGTGTGGGAGCAATTACTGTGTGGGGGCAGTGTGGGGACAAATTACTGTGTGGAGACAAATTACTGTGTGGGGACAAATTACTGTGTGGGGGCAGTGTGGGGACAAATTACTGTGTGGGGGCAGTGTGGGGACAAATTACTGTGTGGGGCAGTTTGGGGACCAATTACTACGTGTGGGAAATTACTGTGTGGGGGCAAATTACTATGGGCTGATTACTATGTGGGGGCAGTGTGGGGGAAATTACTATATGGGGGTGTTGCTATAGGGGAGGCACTGTAGGGGCAATTCAATTATTTATGTGGGCACTATACAGGGAATACTACCTGGAGCACAATATAGGGTGTTATTACTGGGACACTCTTGGAGACATTATAGCTGCTGTGGACACAGGGATATTTGGGGTAATTTATCAAACTAGTGTAAAGTAGAACTGGCTTAGTCGGCCATAGCAGCCAATCAGATTTCACCATTCATTTTTGACAGCTCTTTTGGAAATCCACTTCTCTTTTACACCAGTTTGATAAATGACCCCAATTATGTCTATTAGGGTCACTATTTTTTCAGCAGTATAGTACCTGGAACATTGGGGGAACACCTTGGGCACAGTATTGGGAGTGGCAGCAGGATGACATTGTCGGGACACCAGGATGGGGGGGGGGGGGTGATGGAAACATTGAGAAATCTGACTGTGTCTGTATTACAAACTCTGTAGAGGCGAGATGTGACTGAAAGAATTTGCCATGGCGGCTTGGGTCAGACGAAGGAGAAGAGGAAAGTGAAGATCTACATGACAGGAGATGTCCCTGGATGTAAGAGGTATGTGGTCCATCCCGCCGGCGGCAGCGCAATTTATTCACTGATACAATTTATTCAACAGTCTGCCCACTCACCAGTGCAGGGTTAGAGGGACAGGGTCCTTTAAGGCTAGCGCAGGGGCTGGACGTGCGTGACGCATGTCTGCTACGTCATGTGACAAATGCCCTTTTTTTTTATTTAAGCCCCTGCCCTTCAAAATGTCTTTGCACGTCCCTGCTGCCATTGATAGCCAGCCACCATAGACTTTGTTTGTAGGCGTGTCTGAAAAACCTGACTGCTATAGACTGAAAACATACTGGGCCAGATTTATCATTACACTTGCATCTTACTCCACTTTTACATATGCCCAAAGTCACTTTAGGATAGTCAGATTTATTAATGGTCCCTTAATACTGTAATAAATGTGGTTTGACGGTAGCAGTTTATCCTTCAGTAAGTGGCTTTACAAAAGTCGCACGTCTTTATAAAAAAGTCGCATGTTCTATTAAAAAGTCGCATAAGATAAGCATGGTCCCCCCTGGAGTGAAATTCCACATTTTTATGCTACTTTTTTGCGACTTTTTAAATGGTTGCAATAGTAAATATGTCTAGAGATTCATTTACATAAGACAACACGCCCACTTTCACAAATCTGGAGAGCTTAGTGCAGAGCTTGAAAACGTTGCAAAAAAATGCGCAATTGTACCGATTGCAAATTTTTTTGCGACTTTTTCACTCCATTAAAGTGACCTTAGCTAATGACAAATCTGGCCCACTGTCTTTAGTGATCAATCCTATCTCTGCTTGGGATCCCATGAGGGTCAGGTTTCAGTATGGAGGCCTTGGGGTGAGCACTTAAATCCTACCTTTGATGTGGAGGGACATACTGCCCCAACTACTGATGTGATAATATATCGGGCCATTGCATAGGACCGCTAGTAGGGATAAGAGGGACACGCACTAACAGCTCAGCAATATATGCAGGACATCCTGCAGCCACATGTGTTCCCTCTTATGGCTGGGCTTCCATCTGCTATTTTTCAGTAGGATAATGCTCACCCACACACAGCAAAGATTTCCTTGGACTGTCTCCACTAGATTACAACACTTCCATGGCCTGCCCAGTCACCAGATTTATCATCAATAGAGCATTTGTGAGATTAGTTGGGACACCAGTTTCAGCAACCTACAAGTGTGCAGGATCTACAAGCCCAGCTACAACATATGTGGCCAGATGTGCTGCAGGTTACTGTACAGAACCTATATGCCTCTATTCCCAACCATATGATGCAGTGGGCATAACACAAACCTGGCTGGATGAAAGCCACGGTAAGGTTTCTGCATGTAGTATTGGAAGCCAAGGACAGAAAAGATAAAAGATATGGATGGCTTTGTCTGTTTGTAGAATCAAACTTAAGACCAGTGCTAAATGACAGTATTGGGAAGGGTTTGACAATGTAGAATCCTTATAGGTTAATAATCTGTGTAAAATAACAGTGTTTTTTTTATGAACCTAATATTGCTGAACAGGCTGAGGATGAAATGCTGCAACAAAGGAAAGGCAGCAAGCAATAATGTCCTTATTATGGAGGTTTTAACTGTCCTGACATTGAGTCTGCTGGTTGTACTAGAAGCAGTAAGGGTGCAGCCACATGGGAAGGTTTATGCATGTAGTTTTGGACATAAAAATCAGAAAGTATAAAAAAAAGAGAAAGTATAAAAAAAATGTTACTACTGTTCCCCTTTTTTGAATTCACTCCTTGTTTTGGCTTCCAAAACTGCATGCCGGAACCTGGCCATACCCTAAGGACTCTTTCACACGGGCCAGTTTTCCGCGCGGGTGTAATGCGTGAGGAGGACGCATTGCACCCGCACTAAATCCGGACCCATTCATTTCTATGGGGCTGTGCACATGAGCGGTGATTTTCACGCATCACGTTGCGTTGCTCTATATTGTGCGTTTTTCACGCAACGCAGGCCCCATAGAAGTGAATGGGGCTGAGGGAAAATCGCAAGCATCCGCAAGCAAGTACGGATGCAGTGCGATTTTCTCGCATTGTTGCTTAGCAGCGGGACCAGATCTTTATTATTTTCACCTATAACATAGTTATAAGGGAAAATAATAGCATTCAAAATAAAGAATGCTTAGTAAAATGAAGATGAAGGGGTTAAAAATAATAAAACTTAAACTTACCTTTGCCACTTGATCGCTTAGTTGCGATCTGTCATCTCTCTTCATGCTTTAACTAACAGCTTAAGGACCTGTGATAACGTCACATCACATGGTCCAATCACATGGTCCATCTTACCATGGTGATGGACCATGTAATTGGACCATGTGATGTGACGTCATCACAGGTCCTTTAGCTGTTAGCTGAAGCTTGAAGACAGAAGACAGATCGCAACTACGCGATCAAGTGGCTAAGGTAAGTTAAGTTTTATTATTTTTAACCCCTTCATCTTCATTTTACTAAGCATTCTTTATTAAGAATGCTAATATTTTCCCTTATAACCATGTTATAAGGGAAAATAATAAATTCTCCAGAATACTCTACCCGAAACCGGACTTCAGTAATGAAGTCCGGCTTCGGGTCTGGGTACCAAACATGGCGATTTTTCACACGCGCGGGCAAAACGCATTACAAACGTTTGCACCCGCGTGGAAAAATTGCGCATATTCCCGCAACGCACCCGCCTCTTATCTGGGCGTCAAACATGACACCCGTGTGAAAGAGGCCTAAGGAGTAGAGATTTCCACCTTTCCATAGGAGCTGTGAGAAATGAAAGGCAGAATCTGATTGGTTGCTATGGGCAACTAAGCCAGTTCTACTTTACACCAGTTTGATAAATCTCCCCCTAAGTCTTTATCCACAATTATTTCTTGCAGCTGGTCGACGTACCAACCAGAGGAGATAATTTGCCGAATCTGGTCTTGTCAAACAGACCAGATATAATATCAGATGTGCAGGTCTGGGAACACTTGGACAACAGTGACCATTCAATGTAATATTCAATGATGTCTTCAAAAAGTGAGCAACAAAAACCTGGAAATTTAGGAAACCTAAAGGGAAGAGTCCCTTAAGGGAAGAGATCAGTCTTATAAACTGGGATCAGGTTCTGGTAAAACAGGACACTGGAACTAAATGGGGAGTTTTCCAAGATCTAATAGAAGACTGGAGTAAGAGTGGAAGAAAAAAGTAACTTTATACCCATGGGTAACACAATGTCCAGGAATAAAAGGAAACCAATCTGGCATTGAAGGCTAAGCATTCAGAAAAAGCATTCCAAGCATACAAAGAGCTCAATACCAAATGTAAAAAAATAAATAAGGTTGGTTAAATTAGCCACGGAAAAATGGACAACATCAAAATAAATAAAAATTATATTAATATATATAAATGCCAAAAAGGAATGTAATAATACTGACCCTTCTAAACATAAATATGGAATATAATTGTAGAAGAGAATGGTAAGGCAGAGATACTGAAATTTTACTTTTCATCTGTGTTCACCAGTAAGCTGCCAATGCCAGGTATCATTCAGGGGGCAGTAAACAAGGGCCTGTGTCAAATATTACTATCCGAACACACGAAGAAGTACAGCTGCGTCTGAGCAAAGTAAATACTGATAAAGTCCAGATGACATCCACGGGTACTAAGGGAATTAAGCTCAGTAATTGGTAAACAATTGTATCTCATCTTCTTAGACTCTCTTGTAACAGGATCACTGGCACAAGTCTGGAGGATGGCTGATGTGGTACCAATATTTCAGAAAGATAAAAAGGTAGAACCATGTAACTACCGACCGGTAAGAGCGATATCTGTGGTTAAATATTTAGAAGTATTCTAAGAGAAGAGCTGTAAACATATATAATGATGAATAAATTCATAACTGAATTCTTGCCAAACAGGTAGTGCCTAATCAACAAGCTTAGTTTCTAAGAGGAGGTAAGTACAAATCTGGATGTTGGTTATGCTGCAGATGTGATATATCTGGATTTTCCAAAAGCATTTGATACAGTGCCAGACAAGAGCTTTGTGCTAAAGCTTCAAATGCTGGGACTAGGGGACAATATTTGTAATTGGTACATGGGTAAATAATTAATTACGAGACCGAAAACCAAGAGTCACGGTAAATAGTACATACTCCAAACAGGCAAAAGTCAGCAGCGTGGTTCTATGTTAAGACCAATTCTTTTTAAAGGACATCTGTCAGCAGATTTGTACCTATGAAACTGGCTGACATGTTGGATGTGTGCTAGGCAGTTGAAGACATCTGTGTTGGTCCCACGTTCATATGTGTCCGTATTGCTGAGAAAAATAAATTTTAAATACCGGTATATGCAAATGAGCAATGTGGATGTGGCTGTTACACCTAGAGGCTCAGATCTCACTGCACATTGATTGACAGGGCCAGGTGTGATAATGTTTTCAAAGAGAGAGGGCACGCCAGTTGCAGAGAGCAGAGCCTGTCGGTGTAACGCCAACTCTCTTGTTGCTCCTAGAAGCTTATTTGCATATATAAAAACTTCACTTTTCTCAGCAATGTGAGCATATATGGATATGGGACCAACACAGATGCCATCAGCTACCAAGTGCACATGTAACAAGTCAAACAGTTTCATAGGTATAAATCTGCTGACAGATGCCCTTTAATCTCTTCATCAATGATTTTGTGGACAGGATTGAGAGTAAAGTGTCAGTTTTTGCTGATGACACAAAACTGTGTAGGATACGCAACGGGCGCCTCCCCCTAGGGCCCTCTATGTAATGCGACCCAGGTGTAGGAATGCCGAGTCGTATCGTGCGGCCTAAATGTCCCTTTACATGTGTCATGGTGCTCCTACCTGGAGACGGCTGGACCCCAGGCTTTGGCTCCGAAGCAATAAATAGAGGGAATAATTGAGAAATTTGCACGTAAAATTAAGTCCAGACCTTGTATGTAGTTGAATAGCAGCTTTACTTTGCATAAACGTTTTCCAAAACGGTTTACAGACTATGTTTTTGTCCCAGCAGGCTTTAGCATTAAAACTGGCAGGCAAACTCGACACTGCTACATCTGATTCTCATACTGACAGGCTGACTGTATGACTTTCAGGGGCGTAGCTAGAAATGACTGGGCCCTATAACATAGAGGCCTTAGAGATGATCTCATTTACATGTATAAATGCATGTATGGTCAATACAAAGTACTTGCAGGTGATTTATTAATTCCAAGGACTTTACAACAGACCAGGGAATATTTTTGCATGTGGAAGAAAGTCAATTCAGACATCAGTATTGCAAAGGATTCTTTACAGTTAGGCCTGTTTCACATTTGCCACAGTAGTTTCAAGTTCAGTCAGGCAGTTCTGGCAGAGAGTGCAGGAATGCCAGCCATTGTTGATATTTGGGTCTGGCGGGGAATTAGACACGACCTGACAAATATGCCGGGATTTGTCCGGACTATGGCCCTTAGAGATCAATGACCTTATCCAAAATTCGATTAGGCTGCTTTACCGAATTTCACAAAGAAATTAGATTCGTTACGAATTACTTTGTCACAAATCGCATTCCATTCTATGTAGAGGGCGCAATGATGGGGAACGGCGATGGTGCCGCCCCCTATCATTGAACCCCACATATGCTGTGTTCATTGCTGATTCTGGCATCTGACATTAAGATTAAGGCCTTTCAGAGGTTAACCCTTTCACTACCTGAGATTTTTTCGTTTTTCCGTTTTCATTTTTCTTCCCTACCTATATTCCTTGAGCCATAACTTTTTTATATAGCCATTCACATAGCGGTATGAGGGCTTATTTTTTGTGGGACAAGTTGTACTTTCTAATCCACCATTAATTATGGCATGAAATGTAGCGAGAAGCAGTGAAAATTCCAAATAAGGTGGAATTGGAAAAAAAAACTATTCCTCCATTATTTTACGGGTTTTGTTCCCATGGAGTTTCGTTTTTGGAAAATTTGACCTGTACCCTTCATTCTCTGGGTCAGTAAGATTACAACGATACCCCATATGTATAGGTTTTTTATGTCTAAATAGTGTAAAAAAAAATGTAAGCTATGATAAGAAATTTTTTTTTTTACATCACCATATTCTGAGCTGTTTAGAGGCTCATTTTTTGCGGGACAATCTGTAGGTTTTATTGGTGCCATTTTGGATTGTGTGTGACTTTTTAATCACATTTTATTAAATTTTTTTGGGTAAGAGAAGCAATGAAAAAATGGCAAATCAGTCATTTTGACCCTTCTTTCTGTTACACCATTCGCCGTATTTGGATTTTTTTTTTTACATTTTAATAATATGGGCATTTTTCAGTCGTGGTGATACCCATGAAGTTTATATTTATTGTTATTTAGGTATTTATTTTTTAATTATACAGAAAGGGGGGGTGATTTAAACTTTTAGATTTTTTTTATATATATTTTTTTATTTTTATTTTTTTGTGATGCTTTTGAAGATCAAATATAATTTTGTTCTATCAGGGATTTTTAAAATGTTATTTACACTGAAAATTGCTCATTTCTTATCCTGGCCTGCCATCAGTGAGGCTCGTAGTGTTTTGCGCAACTACCGATGCCTCCATTGGCCGCACGGGGCATTGTTTTTTTTGCGCATTTAGATGCCGTGATCTCACTTCATCACGGCATCTAAAGCCTTTAATTACCGCGATCGGCATTATTGCTGGTCACGGTAATTAGCTGCAGGTCTCTGCTGTTTGAAACAGCAGAGACCTGCCGGCCATGGCGCCCCCTGCATGTCCGAGCGGGCGCCATGTTTACACATGGTAGTGAAAGGGTTAATCAGGTTTATTAAAAAAACATACTCACCTCACCCATTTGATCTCAAAGACACCCTTGCGGCCATCCTGATTGAAGAAACCGCGCAAAATGTCATGCGGTGATGTGATGACATCACCACATCATCATGACGTCACTGTCCGGCCAGTGTGCTGACCTGGTAACGTCACACGTGTGAGATTTTGCTTAGTTTCTTCAACCAAGATTGCCGTGATGGCCTCTCTGCGAGCAAATGGATGAGGTGAGTATGTTTTTGTTTACGCCCATTTCAGGAAAAATTGATTCGGTACCACAAAGCGTGAGGAAAATCGACTTCGTGGTGAATCAAATTGTTCCTGAAATTCGGGTCGAAGTCCACTTCGTTAACTTCAATTCACTCAACACTAATAATGATGCATGAGCTGTCGGCCTCATTGAACCCGGCAAATATGCTTGCAGCAGTATTTGTCTGGCTGACTCTCGACATATTTGCTGGGTAGCGGCCAGATCTTCTGAGCTCTGACAGGCTGTTCTCTGCCAGAACAGCCTGCTGTAAATGTGAAACAGGCCTTAGAGTAGTCAGACTATGGAATGCCCTACCCAAGAGGTTGTAATAGTAGAAACTATATCAGCATTTAAAAAAGGGCTACATGCTTATCTAATAGCTAACAACGTTGAGGGTTTCTAAAGGGAGGAACAAAAATACCAAACTTCAAAAGAGCAAAATTTAGCCAACTAAGCGAGGCCATAGGCCTAACTAACTGGGACTAAGTCCTTGAAAATAAAAATACAACATAATTGTAAGAGGTACATACCTTATGGGAATAAAAGGCTAAGAAACAATAAGAAATCAATGTGCATAAATAGAACCGTAAAGATAGCAATAAATGACAAAAAGAAAGCATATAAATCACTAAAACAGGAGGGAAGCCAGGAAGCACTGATAAACTATAAGGAAAAAAATAGAATATGGAAAAAACTAATAAAAATTGCCAAACTAGAGACCGAGAGATTAATTGCCAAAGACAGTAAAACTAACCCTAAAATGTTCTTCAATTATATAAATAGTAAAAATTATAAATCTGAAGGGGTCGGCCCTCTACAGAGCAATGAGGGGGGTGTTGAAGAGAGCGACGAGGATAAAGCAAAACTATTAAATATTTTTTTCTCCACTATATTCACTGAGGAAAATAAACTGTCAGATGAAATGCAGAATGTAAAAGTAAATTCCCCATTAAAAGTGCCCTGTCTGACCCAGGAAGAAGTACAATAGAGACTTAAAAAGATTAAAATAGACAAATCGCCAGGACCGGATGGCATACACCCCCGTACCCTAAGGGAATTAAGTGATGTCATAGCCAGACCTTTATTTCTGATATTTAAGGACTCTATACTGACAGGGAATGTTCCACAGGATTGGCGCATAGCAAATATGGTGCCAATATTCAAAAAGGGTCCAAAAACAGAGCCTGTTGGTAAACTGTTTTAAGGGTTTCTAAGAGATGCTATTTTGGAGTATCTTAATGAAAATAAGCGAATAACGCTATATCAGCATGGCTTCATGAGTGATCGGTCATGCCAAATGAATTTAACCAGCTTCTATGAGGAGGTAAGTTGTAGACTTGACCAGCAGCGAATCAATGGATGTCGTATATCTGGACTTTTCCAAAGCATTTGACACTGTACCTCATAAAAGGTTAGTATATAAAATGAGGATGCTCGGACTGGGAGAAAATATCTGTAAGTTTGTAAGTAACTGGCTGAGTGACAGAATACAGAGGGTGGTTATTAACGGTTGATACTCAGATTGGGTTACTGTCACTAGTGGGGTACCTCAGGGGTCAGTATTGGGCCCTATTTTCTTCAATATATTTATTAATGATCTTGTAGAAGGCCTGCACAGTAAAATATCTATTTTTGCAGATGACACTAAACTGTGTAAAGTAATTACCATTGAAGAGGACAGTTTTCTGCTACAGAGGGATCTGGAGGCTTGGGCAGATAAATGGCAGATGAGGTTTAACACTGACAAATGTAAAGTTATGCACATGGGAAGGAATAATGCAAGTCACCCATACATATTAAATGGTAAAACACTCGGTAACACTTACATGGAAAAGGATCTAGGAATTTTAATAAACAGCAAATAAAGCTGCAAAAACCAGTGTCAGGCAGCTACTGCCAAGGCAAATAAGATAATGGGTTGCATCAAAAGGGGCATAGATGCCCATGATGAGAACAAATCACTAGTCAGAACACATGGAGTACTGTGTACAGTTCTGGGCTCCTGTGAACAAGGCAGACATAGCAGAGCTAGAGAGGTTTCAAAGGAGGGCAACTAAAGTAATAACTGGAATGGGGCAACTACAGTACCCTGAAAGGTTATCAAAATTAGGGTTATTCACTTAAGAAAAAAGACGACTGAGGGGAGATCTAAAAACTATGTATAAATATATCAGGGGTCAGTACAGAGATCTCTCCCATCATCTATTTATCCCCAGGACTGTGACGAGGGGACATCCTCTGCGTCTGGAGGAAAGAAGGTAAGAGCAGTGAGACTATGGAACTCTCTGCCTGAGGAGGTGGTGATGGTGAGTACAATAAAGGAATTCAAGAGGGGGCTGGATGTATTTCTGGAGTGTAATAATATTACAGGTTATTTATAGATACTAGAGAGGGGTCGTTGATCCAGGGAGTTATTCTGATTGCCTGATTGGAGTCAGGAAGGAATTTTTTACTCCCCTTAAGTGGGGAAAATTGGCTTCTGCCTCACAGGTTTTTTTTTGCCTTCCTGTGGATCAACTTGTAGGAAACAGGCCGAACTGGATGGACAAATGTCTTTTTTCGGTCTTATGTACTATGTTACTATGTTACCATGTTATAATTAATCTAATCTTGTATAACTGGTCTGAGAAATGTTGGACTTGATGGATCTTGATCTTTCTTCACCTGGTGTATCTATGTGATTATATGTATAATTTTGTATCCAGGCTAGAGGCTGGCCCAACAGGGTAATAGAGCCTCATTTAAAATGTACAGTATTCCCCAATAAAATTTATCCTTACGCTCGTATATTGTAATCGCTTACATATATCATCATTACATTCACAAATATAAAGTTCCATTTGATTCCAACAATTCCTTCTTGGTGCATTTTTTTTGTCAATGAGTGTAATTGAGCTGCCATTCAGGAATACTTGGATCAGAATGTTCCAGGAAAGATCTCTGCGGAGGATGCCTCATGCCTTCAATGCGATATTTAAGAGCAAGAAATGACAGCCATTAAGAATTTGAAGGTGGGTAAAAGTTCAGGACACGATGGCTTTACACCCAGATTTTACAAAGTCCTGAAGAAATCCCACATACTCATACTCTGCTCTACTTTTAATGAAGTCTCTTCAGGCTGTCCCTTTCCATCGCAATCACTTCCGGCTCCCATCACTGTGCTCCTGAGGCCAATTTCAGGCCAATATCCCCCATTAATGTGGATATAAAAATACACTTAAAGTCCCAGCGTTGTGTCTTTAACCCTTCATGTCTAGCTTTATCCAGGGTTCATCCCTGGTGATAAGCCATATGTGCCTCTCAGGGACTACTAATTTGATAGGATCTGCTGAAGATTCCTAGAAGGTGCCTTGCACAAAATGGACTAGGTTGCTGCCAGAGAGAATGCATCACGGCCTTATATAACAACTCAATGGCTCGGGTGAGAGCCAACGGAACCCTCTCCACCCCATTTCAAATCAGGAACTAAACAGGAATGCCCACTCTTTCCTTTCCTGTTTGTCCTGGCAGTGGAGTCCCTAGCCAATGCTATTCGTTGAAACAACTGTTTAATGCATTGTTTTGGGCAAAGAAGTACACAAACTTCTGATTCACAGATGACCTTCTATTTTATGTCTCTTTGCTCAGAATACCATCTTCCTGTTGTAATACACTAAATTGATAATTGCAGTAAGGTTAGTAATATCAGTTAATATAAGTTAATGTCCAGAAATGAATCCAAAGCTTTTATGATTCAGACAAATTGCATAAAACGGCTTGCAGCAACATTTTACTGTCTATGTGGCAGGCAAAAGCCATGAGGTAGGAAAAAGAAGGACGATCACATAACAATGGGAGGAAGTGGAGGGGAGGCTAACAAGTAGCCCAGATCAGCCATTCAGGGGTGCGGCAGGCTGGGAAGTGCCTGTACTAAGTGAGCAGAATGTTATTCTGCTTTGTATTTGCGACCTTGTAGGAAGCTGTGCTGTGGCTCAGCCTCTGCAGGCTGATATACTGAGCTAGGGACAGTATAAAAAGACTATAGGGAGATAATAAGAGCTATATTTGGGGTATACTAAGGGGTCTAATCGGGCTACTGTCAGCTACAGATTCCTGCAAAAACAGAAAAAAAAACATTTAAAAAAAAAACATTTCATTACATTCTTACAAGTATTGCTTTTTTTCTTTCTTTCTAGTAACCAGGTTCAAGTTACCATTTGTAATTGAGCATCGCAGTGTGTTACAGCTGTGTTAATGAACATGTACTTTGCTGCAATGTAAGGGGTAGGTAAGGTACAGCAGAAAACGTATTTCACATCAGTAACGCAAATTACAGTATAACAGTGATTGAAATGTCTGGCATCACTGCCAACAAATTGCAGTCACCCCTAAGTTTTAGTGAACATGTGTTATACTTTTAAAAAATCGTTTAATAATTTTACTGCAATTAAAATAATACAGCAATGCCATTACCATAGCCGTGTTACTAAACATGTACATTGCTGCAATATAAGAGGTGGATAAGGTACAACAGCAAACACATTTCACATCAGCACACAAATTATAACTGTGTTACTGAAGGCAACGGCATCACAGCATCTAGTTCAGTAAGACTGGACGTGATAAAGAGAGCATTCTGCCCTCATAACACAACTAAATACAATTTTATTTAAAGAAACGGAGGCTCCTATTGCTATATCTCTCTTTACTGACAAACCACAGCAGCAAAGAAAAAACTTAAGAGATTAGCATATCTCCATGGCAACAACCCCTCCCACATGCTCCCCTATATATAGTCTCTGTAATAGGAAGCCTTCCTCTTTCTTTGCTGCTGCCACAGTTAAGTACTTCACTGTGTCCCTTATTATATTCTGTTTGAGCATATTATACATGTTTTTCCTTACAGGGCGCGGAATTTTCTCCATTAATTCTTTAGGTGATATATATATTGTTTAATGTGGGTCTTTTTACCATATAGTTTGCTCTTTTTCTCTACAGGTTGCGCCTATTGCGCCTATGCGTCCTTTCACCTCTTCTTAGTTGTTTCCCGTTTTTCTTTATTATTCTGCTTTTCCTTTCGCCCATATTTTCCCCCTTACCATTTTCGTGCCGCTTCCGAGATCTCGCACTTCCTCGTTCCGGATGCGAGATTCCCGTGGCCATTTTGGATTCCGTAATTGCGCTGGCCCGAGATCTTGCGCTGACTTCCTTCGGTCGTGAAATTCTCGGCTGCCATTTTGGAGCACTTGTATTGCCGCATCCGAGATCTCGCGCTACCTCGGGCGCGAGATTCTCCGTGGCCATTTTGTCATAGTCTTTATCGGCTGATTCTCCTCCCATTCTTGCTCCTAGGCGCGCGATTTCGCCTAGCCACACCTTTCCTTCCTCCTGCATCGCTTCCGGTCTGCTTTGCGTCTAGTGGGGGTAACTCACCCCGATCAGGTTCTGTTCTTTCCCTACTGCCCTCCAGCTGCCCCCCTATTGTAGTGTACTAGTGTTCCCTCAGATTGAACACAGGCAGTTTATCCCAGCATATTGTTGCTCTGCTCCTGGAATCATGTCACAGCTACCTTCCAGGCATTCACTGGCTGAGGAATATGAGGTGGGGTCTCACTCCCCTCCTGCAGCACCTGCATTTAGTGGAGCTCCTTCTACTATGGACCCTTCCCAGGTGGATGCTTTACAGCGCTATTATGGCAGCTATGGGGTCCATGTCCCATTCCCTATCCAAGTCAATTGCCGATGCACTTAAAGCTCCGCCCCCTCCACCCAGGGTTGCTACCCAATCAGGCCCTACTTCCCATCCAACCTCCAGAACTGTTTTGACTGGTGTGTCCCTAGTCACCCATGATAGTGCGTCAGGATCGAGCTAAATAGCCTTTTCCCGCCAGGCAGAAAAGGCGAGGAGTTGGAAATGTGCCAGAGCACAACCAGAGTCAGATTCAGGATCCGAATTCGGTTCCGACTACAAGGAGGCTAAGTTTGAGGATGAGGAATTCCCAGATCCAGACCTGTCTGACTCCCCATCTGAACGACCCATTGGCATCTCCGCTACTGTGGCAGGGCCGTCTACATCTGATGCTACACTGGGTCCATCTGGCCCTTTGACCGACCCCTCTGGGGAACCATTATTCGACCCCGACTCACTGCACCACCCTAGGTTGGCTGAGTGGCTACCTCTGGATCACGTAGCCCAATACCTAGAATATAGAGTCCGCTGCCCCCTCAGTAAGGAGGAGCGAAACAAACTCAAAGCCGAATACCCTCGGCCCTTGTTAGCAAACAAGGTTTGCGATACGCCAGTGGTGGACCCTAAAATGGTCCTATTTCTGTCGAAATCTGTCTGGAATCCCAGGAGGGGCTTGGATTCTGCCCTCAAGGCATGCCAGGACAAACTCCTGGACGTCTTTGGCCCCCTAGCCAAGATCTTTGAGTTAGCTGAGACCGCTAGAGCGGCTAATGAATCAGTGGACCCGGAGGTTCTCCGAGGTTGGGCCCAACGAACCATCTGCAAAGCCGGGAACATGAACACTTCCCTTTCAATAAAGAGACACAAGGCGATCTTATTTAAAATCGAACCTAAGCTGTCTAACCTGGCTCTGTCCGAGTCCGGTAGTGAGGCGCAAGGCCTCTTCTTTGGTGACTCTTTCATCAAAGACATGAGCAAATTTGTTGGAGCATTTACGGCCCTTGACAAGGCCCAATCCTCTATGAAGAGGGTCTTCCATCCTCGTTTTTCAAACAGGGCCCGCAGTTCCAGGAGCCGTCTGTCCGGCCGCTCCTCATTCCAGACCCGGGGCTCGGGTCGAGGTTCCTACAGCCACCGCTCCTTCTCCCAGAGGTCTTCATTCCAGGATCCCAGACAACAAACGGGTTTCTTCCCGTCACGAGGTGCCCCCATTCGTAGAGGCTTCCGTGGAGGCTCTGGCTCCCGTCGACCTTTCGGTAAGTGTACCACCACTTCTTTTTTCTCCAATTTGTGTAGGGGGCAGACTCCGACATTTTTCTCGTCCTTGGTCCGCCATCACCACGGACGCTTGGGTGTTATCCACAATTATTGGTTTCCAGATAGAGTTGGTGGGTTTTACGGTTCTTCCCCCACCTCCCCACCCTATAGTCAACCCCTCATACACCCTCCACCACATAGACAGGGAGCTGGTGGACCTGCGCAGAAAGGAGGCGATCGAACGTGCGCCAGACTCCCCCGGAGGTGTCCTAAGCACTATCTTTCTGGTATGCAAGAAGGGCGGCCAGATGCGCCCCGTCATCAACCTGCGCCCCCTGAACAGGTTTGTATATCGGCACTTCAAGATGGAGGGCATCCATCTCCTCAGGGATCTTCTGCTGAAAGGGGATTGGATGGTGAAGCTCGACCTAAAGGACGCGTACCTCACCGTCCCCGTGGAAGAGTCCTCCAGAGACCTGCTTCGCTTCCAATGGAGGGGAGAAACCTGGCGCTTCACCTGCCTCCCCTTCGGCCTCTCTTTGGCCCCATGGTGCTTCACCAAGCTCATGCGACCGGTGGTAGCATGGCTCGGCAGTCGAAGGATCCGCCTAATTATCTATCTGGACGACATCCTCTTGTTGGCCCAGGACAGGCATACCCTCCTCTCACATCTGGAGGTCACTTCGAGCCTGTTATCCGGGTTGGGATTCCTCATTAACTATGACAAGTCCGTATTGACCCCAGCGCGGATAATGGAATTCCTAGGGTTTTCCATGGATTCGGTGGCAGAAACCTTCAGCCTTCCGACGACGAAGATCAAGGACATGCCACAGATTTCCCTTCGGCATCTGGCTCGGATCATCGGCCTTCTATCAACCTCCATCAAAGCCGTTTTTCCAGCCCATCTACATTACCGGGCCCTACAACGCCTGAAGACGGCGCACTTGCACACGGGGGCCTCCTACGCGGACCTGATCTTCCTAGACGACGAAACACCAGACGAGATCCGCTGGTGGATCTGCAATCTCCAAGCCTGGAACGGGAGGGCGATTTGCGGTCCTCGTCCAGATTTTACAGTGGACTCCGACGCCAGCGTCCTTGGCTGTGGGGCACACTGCGAGGGCATATCGACCGGGGGTCATTCACCTTTGCACATCAATGCCTTGGAGCTCCTGGCGGGCTCATTCGCTATTCGCAGCTTTGCGAAGGACATGGCCAGGGCTTGCATTCGACTAAGCATGGACAACGTCTCTGCTGTCCATTATGTCAACGCCATGGGCGGTACCCATTCCTCCATGCTTTCACATTTGGCCAAGGAGTTCTGGTCTTTCTGTCTGAGCCAGGAGCTTACAGTGGTAGCGGAATACCTTCCGGGATTACACAACGTCCAGGCGGACTGGAGTTCTCGTTATCTCAGGGATGCCAGCGATTGGAGATTAGACTCGCGGGTGTTCGCTGCCATCTCCTCAATCTGGGGTCCTGCTTGCATCGACCTCTTCGCTTCCCGCTTGAACAAGCAATTACCGAGATTCTTCAGTTGGCACCTGGACCCAGAAGCGGAGGCTGTGGATGCATTCCTTCAAGACTGGTCCGGAGGCCTTCACTACGCGTTCCCACCATTCTCAATGATTCCGAGGACCCTGAGTCAGGTTCGTTTCCAATCAGCGGAGATCAACTTGATTGTCCCGTTTTGGACCACTCAGTCGTGGTTTTCTAACCTTTTGGAGCTTCTCATCCTTCCTCCCTTACTCCTGCCGGATCGCCCAGATCTCCTCTTAGGTCCAGGAGACAAGCAACACCCTCTCCTTCTGGATGGCTCTCTTCGGCTGCTAGCATGCAGGGTATCAGGCATTCCCACGAGGGCCACGACCTTTCAGAAGCAACTTGGAGATTACTGGAAGAATCTTGGGCTCCCGGCACCAGACGGGCTTATAGAGTGGCCTGGAGATCTTGGTCTAGTTGGTGCCTGGACCGGGTTGTGGATCCCGTTTCAGCCCCTGTAGCGGACATCTTGAGTTTCCTTACCTCCCTCTTTAAGGACAGGAAGGCTTATTGGACTATAAATCTTTTCAGGTCCGCCATTTCTTCTCTTCACCAGGGTTTCGAAGGCCGTCCAGCAGGTCAACACCCTTTGGTCTGCCGCTTACTCAAGGGTTCCAGGATGTCCCGTCCCCCCAGGCCACGCCTTTCCGCCACATAGGACGTTTCACTAGTTTTGAATTTTTTCTCTTCCTGGCCATCCAATTCCGAACTCTCCTTACGTCAGTTGTCGGCTAAGCTGGTCACTTTGTTTTGTCTCATCTCCTATAAAAGAGTTTCTGATGTGAGAGCTCTGGATTATGACGCCAGATTCTTTTCCCCTGAGGGAGTCACTTTTGACATTTCTCGTCGGACTAAAACTCGGATTCGTTCTGTTTCTTATCCTTGTTTTCTGGCGGTTCCTGCTCTTTGTCCTGTTTCTTGCTTACGTGAATATGAGTCTCGAACTTTATCTCATCGTTCCAGTGAGGTCCCTCAGTTGTTCCTTTCCTATCGCCGGCCTTTTGCCCCGGTTTCCACCACAACTTTAGCCAGGTGGGTGAAATGGATCATGTCTTTGGCGGGAGTTGATACTTCCATATTCACTGCACACTCTACTCGGAGCGCGTCTTCCACTTCTATGATGGCAGCGTGTGCTCGCCTGGAGGACGTCATGAATATTGCAGACTGGTCCAGGGTCTCAACTTTCAGAGAATTCTATTTTCGTCCTACTCAACATGTTTTTGCTTCTGTTATTGGACAGCTTTGAACTCGCAATAGGAGCCTCTGTGTCTTGAAATAAAATTGTATGATTTTGCTAGTTTATGACGTAAAGTCATGATTTTATGAAAGACACGAAGGCAAGTATTTCCCTCCCTCACATAACTTGTTTCCCTCCCTTGTCGCGTTAATTCAGTTATAGATCTTGTTTATTATTATTACGTTTGTGTTGATTACTTTATGCCCGCTATTTATTATGTTGATTGCTGCTTCGCATGCACATGTTACTTTAGTGGACATTAGTATCCCCTCTATGTGATTTCCTGTTTCTGTTTCTTCCAGGGTGACTAGATAATCAGTACCAGTTGGATTCAGTCTAATCTCCGTTCTTCGCTTCCAGTTGCGGCATCGCAGTTCCGGTTCGGCCAGTTCTCGGCTTCTGTTCCAAGGTTCCTGAAGAGTTGGGGTGGCATCCGCCAAGAAAGAGGAAGGCTTCCTATTACAGAGACTATATATAGGGGAGCATGTGGGAGGGGTTGTTGCCATAGAGATATGCTAATCTCTTAAGTTTTTTCTTTGCTGCTATGGTTTGTCAGTAAAGAGAGATATAGCAATACTCGCCTCCGTGTCTTTCATAAAATCATGACTTTACGTCATAAACTAGCAAAATCATACAATTTTTGGAGCCAACTCCCTGCTGAGGAGTATTTTCTGGCAGAGCGGGCACCATACTGTATCATCCTATTGCTGTAGTTATCAGGCCAGCTCCAGGTTCATGTGGACCCATGGACAGTAAAGTCTCAGTGGGCCCCCTTGTGACATTTTTACAATGCACGTGGCAATGAAACTGCCCCCCTGGCTTAGGGGCCCAGTCACAACTGTGACCCCTATAGCTTTGGAGTAGTATTGGGTCCCCCAGGAGCAGTGGTCCCTGGGGTATGCCGGGTGCGGACACTGGCCCTGGTAGTGATTTCACCCACTCCTGTGTTTGGTGTGGATCCTGGGACACGTGGCAGCCTTATACTGATACCTTGAAATACATGGTGCTGTGCTCTATTGCATAGCCATTAAAGGTGAGCAGCTCATTAACTTTTATATTGTCCTATAGTGAAACATATTACACCTGGAGCCGCATGTTTATTGTATTTCTCTATAGTAAAAAAGACCCCTGACATCACTGCCAAAAAAACTGCATTGTCGCACACGTGTTTGAAGCTGCAATACTGGCCTTTCACTAAGAGTTGTAGTTCAAACATATTTAACTGCAAAAATTGCATTGTTACCATTGTAAATTGTCTATACAGTGTCAATTGTCAAATGTTCTCATCACAGCCAAAAAGGATTCATGTCTGCCTGCAGTGCCACAGGCCTCATTCACAGACTCAGGGCCATGGCACCCAGACGGAGGAGAGGTTCATTCAACTTTGGGCTGCCCCGCAAAATAATGGTAAAATGAAAAAAAGAGGATTCAATACAGTGTGCTTGTAGAACGAGGGGATTGGGGGCATTTAATTGCACCTCTGTGGCCCAGAATGCTCTCTGTTTCCTTTTGCCAAGCCTCCAATGTCATCTCAGTTTTCCACCAGTGTCCAAAACATCACTTTTGTCAAAATAAACACGGTACCCCATCTTACCACTGCTGCTGTCTGCCTACCATCATGTTTTGTACCATATGGCTGCTGTTGTCCCCTCTGATGCACGCATGCTACTGTACTGTCTGCCTGGTAAGGCAAGGCTACTTTCACACCTGCGGCACTATGATCTGGCCACCTGATCCGGCAGAGAATGCAAGGAATCGGCCGGACACAAACCACAGCATGCAGCGGTTTGTGTCCTGCAGGTTCTCTGCATTTTTGCCAGCTTGTGGCCGGATCTCTGCCGGACCCCATTATAGTTAATGGGACGGCGGGCATTCATTCTGCTTCGAGCAGTGCCAGAGCATTCTGGCGGGCTGTTCTCTGCTGGAACAGCCTGCCAGAATTACCAACTCAGATTTGAAAGTAGCCTAATACAGCACCACATACCTCTTACATCCAGTGACGTCTCCTTTGATGTAGATGTTCTCATCTTCTCCTTCTAAGACCAGACCTCCATGATGATTTCTTTCAGCCATCTCTTCTCTCTGCAGAGTTCGACAGACAGACATCTTAGTTTCCTAGTTTTCCATCCTCCTCCTACCTTCTGAACACCATATCCTGCCACCCCCAATACTGTGCTCACTGTGCTCCCCAATACTATACTGCAGAAACAGTCCCCCTGAAAATACTAGTAACACATAGATAGTGCCCCATTCAATAATGATTGGCACACAGTGCCCTAACAAATAACTGCGCCCAGCAAATAGTGTCCTTGATTAGAGTTGAGCGAACACCTGGATGTTCGGGTTCGAGAAGTTCGGCCGAACCCCATATGGAATCCATAAGGGGCGGCTGCCACCAACCCGAACTGTTGAACAGCCGAAGGACCTGGGGTGACGTCACTGTCATGTGATCAGTGCAGGGGGCGTGGCTCAGCACGGGATCAAATCCAGTGCTGAGCCACGCCCCTGCACTGATCACACGACAGTGACGTCACCCCAGGTCCTTCGGCTGTTCAACAGTTCGGGTTGGTGGCAGCCGCCCCTTATGGATTCCATATGCCGCTATAGTGGAATCCATAACGGGATGCGCGACTTACCGCAACCCGAACGCCGAACGGCGGACTTTTTTTTAAAGTTCGCTCATCTCTAGCCACAGGCCTCATTCACAGACTCAGGGCCATGGCACCCAGAGAGAGGAGAGGTTCATTCAACTTTGGGCTGCCCCGCAAAATAATGGTAAAATGAAAAAAAGAGGATTCAATAAAGAATTGCCCTGGAGTACAAGAATATATGGTTAAGGGGAGGTAGTTATAAATGTTTATTCTGCACAAGGGATGGACAGGTCCTGTGGGATCCATGCCTGGTTGATTTTTATGAACGTCAGCTTGTCCACGTTGGCTGTGGACAGGTGGCTGCGTTTGTCAGTAATGACGCCACCTGCCGTGCTGAATACACGTTCAGACAAAACGCTGGCTGCCGGGCAGGCCAGCAGCTCCAAGGCATAAAAGGGTATCTCTGGCCACGTGGACAATTTGGAGACCCAGAAGCTGAATGGGGCCGAACCATCAGTCAGTACGTGGAGGGGTGTGCAGACGTACTGTTCAACCATGTTAGTGAAATGCTGCCTCCTGCTAACACGTTCCGTATCAGGTGGTGGTGCAGTTATCTGTGGCGTGGTGACAAAACTTTTCCACATCTCTGCCATGCTAACCCTGCCCTCAGAGGAGCTGGCCGTGACACAGCTGCGTTGGCGACCTCTTGCTCCTCCTCTGCCTTCACCTTTGGCTTCCACTTGTTCCCCTGTGACATTTGGGAATGCTCTCAGTAGCGAGTCTACCAACGTGCGCTTGTACTCGCGCATCTTCCTATCACGCTTCAGTGCAGGAAGTAAGGTGGGCACATTGTCTTTGTACCGGGGATCCAGCAGGGTGGCAACCCAGTAGTCCACACACGTTAAAATGTGGGCAACTCTGCTGTCGTTGCGCAGGCACTGCAGCATGTAGTCGTTCATGTGTGCCAGGCTGCCCAGAGGTAGGTGGCGTATCGTCATCGTCCTCCGTATCCCCCCAGCCACGCACCAGTGATGGGCCCTAGCTGCGTTGGGTGCCACCCCGCTGTGAACCTGCTTAATCCTCATCCTCTTCCACCTCCGCCTCATCCTCCTTGTCCTCCAATAGTGGGCCCTGGCTGGCCACATTTGTACCTGGCCTCTGCTGTTGCAAAAAACCTCCCTCTGAGGCAATTCTAACAGACTGGCCTGAAAGTGCTAAAAATGACCCCTCATCCTCCTCCTCCTCCTGGGCCACCTCCTCTTCCATCATCGCCCTAAGTGTTTTCTCAAGGAGACATAGAAGTGGTATTGTAATGCTGATAACGCCGTCATCACCACTGGCCATGTTGGTGAAGTACTCGAAACAGCGCAACAGGGCACACAGGTCTCGCATGGAGGCCCAGTCATTGGTGGTGAAGTGGTGCTGTTCCGCAGTGCGACTGACCCGTGCGTGCTACAGCTGAAACTCCACTATGGCCTGCTGCTGCTCGCACAGTCTCTCCAGCATGTGCAAGGTGAAGTTCCACCTGGTGGGCACGTCGCATATGAGAAGGCCGAAGTTATGCTGTAGCGCAGACAGGCGAGCAGTAGCAGGATGTGAACGCTGGAAGTGCGCAAAGACAGCCCGCACTTTATGCAGCAGCTCTGACATGTCGGGGTAGTTGTGAAGGAACTTCTGCACCACCAAATTCAGCACATGCGCCAGGCAAGGGATGTGCGTCAAACCGGCTAGTCATAGAGCTGCGACGAGATTTGGCCCATTATCGCACACCACCAGGCCGGGCTTGAGGCCCACCGGAAGCAACCACTCGTCGGTCTGTTGTTCAATGCCCCGCCACAACTCCTTCGCGGTGTGGGGCGTTTACCCCGGGCTGTGCTGAAGTTGGTGGTGAAGGTGTGTGGCTGACTGGATGAGCAGGTAGAAGAAGAGGAGGAAGCCGAGTAGGAGGAGGAGGCTACAGGAGGCAAAGAATAGTGCCCTGCGATCCTTGGCGGCGGAAGGACGTGCGCCAAAGAACTCTCCGCCTGGGGCCCAGCCGCCACTACATTTACCCAGTGTGCAGTTAGGGAGATATAGCGTCCCTGGCCATGCTTACTGGTCCACGTATCTGTGGTTAGGTGGACCTTGCCACAGATATCGTTGCGCAGTGCACACTTGATTTTATCGATATTTGGTTGAGCAGGGAAGGCACGGCTCTCTTGCAGAAGTAGTGGTGGCTGTGAACAACATACTGTGGGACAGCCATCGCCATCAGCTGTTTGAAGCTGTCTGTGTCCACCAGCCTGAATGACAGCATTTCAAAGGCCAGTAGTTTAGAAATGCTGGCATTCAGGCCCAGGGCTCGAGGGTGGGTAGGTGGGAATTTACGCTTTCTCTCAAAGGTTTGTGAGACGGAGAGCTGTATGCTGCTGTGTGACATGGTGGAGATGCTTGGTGACAGAGGTGGTGGTGTTGGTGGCACATCCTCTGTTTGGTGAGCAGCAGGTGCCAACATTTCTCCCGAGGCGGAGGAAGAGGTCGAGGCAGCAGCAGAGGAGGGAGCAGGGGGAGCCTGAGTGAGTTCCTTGTTTTTAAGGTGTTTACTGCAGTGCAGTTCATGCTTTCCATGTAGATGCCTGGTCATGCAGGTTGTGGTAAGGTTCAGAACTTTAATGCCTCACTTCAGGCTCTGTTCGCACAGCGTGCAAACCACTCGGGTCTTGTCATCAGCACATTGTTTAAAGAAGTGCCATGCCAGGGAACTCCTTGAAGCTGCCTTTGGGGTGCTTGGACCCTGGTAGCGGTGGCCAGTAGCAGTCGTACTCTCTTGGCGGCGGCTGTTCTGCTTTTTCCCCCTGCTCCCTCTTTTGCTACGCTGTTGGCTCGGTCTCACCACTGCCTCTTCCTCTGAACTATGAAAGTCAGTGGCATGACCTTCATTCCATGTGGGGTCTAGGACCTCATCGTCCCCTGCATCATCTTCCACACAGTCTTCCTCCCTGACCTCCTGTTCAGGCTGCACACTGCAAAAAGATGCAGCAGTTGGCACCTGTGTTTCATCATCATCAGAGACGTGCGGGCTCCGATGAGGTGCTATTCCCATGTCCTCATCATCAGGAAACATAAGTGGTTGTGCATCAGTGCATTCTATGTCTTCCAACACTGGGGAAGGGCTCGGTGGATTCCCTTGGGAAACCCTGCCAGCAGAGTCTTCAAACAGCATAAGAGACTGCTGCATAACTTGAGGCTCAGACAGTTTCCCTGATATGCATGGGGGTGATGTGACAGACTGATGGGCTTGGTTTTCAGGCGCCACCTGTGCGCTTTCTGCAGAAGACTGGGTGGGAGATAATGTTGTGAACGTGCTGGATCCACTGTCGGCCACCCAATTGACTAGCGCCTGTACTTGCTCAAGCCTTTCCATCCTTAGAACGGCATTGGGCCCCACCAAATATCGCTGTAAATTCTGGCGGGGGCTGGAACCTGAGGTAGTTGGTTCACTACTATGTGTGGCTGTGGCAGAACGGCCACGTCCTCTCCCAGCACCAGAGGGTCCACTAACAACACCACGACCATGTCCGCGTCCGCGTCCCTTACTAGATATTTTCGTCATTGTTACCGTTCACCAGAATAAGAAAAAAATTTGGCCTAATGTATTGAATTTAAATTCAGGCCTTTTTTTTCAGGCACCTAACACTATCTGGCTATTTATTTATGTACCGTATTACACTAATCCAGGCACAGCATTAACCACAGATTTAGGGGAATATCAATTGTAGGCATAGTATTTAGGCCCTGGATGAAAGGTATCCTTTTACGGACAGATTTACACTTTGAGATGCACAGTAGCGTGTGAAAAAATATCTAGGAATATGCTTTCAGCACTTGTATTTTAACACTTTGTGTAATATACCCCTTAACGGAAAGAAATACACTTAAAGATGCAAAAGAGTGTGTGCAAATATAGAGGATTATGCTGTATTTTAACACTTACTGTAATATACCCTTTAACGGAAAGAAATACACTTGGAGATGCACACTGAGTGTAATATACCCTTTTACGGACAGATTTTCACCTGGCCTGCAGCGGCTGGGACACCAGATTTTGGGTATTGCTATTTTGGCAATTAATTTTCACCCCAGAAAATAATAAATCCTTTGCTGGACACTATTAAACTTGTCCAGTCACAGCTGGAACACCAGATTTACTGTCTTTATATTTTTGCAACTGAACTTCACCCCAGAAAATAATATATCCTTTGCCGGAACACTATTAAACTTGTCCAGCCACAGCTGAAACCACTAAATTATGGTATTGCTATTTTGGCAATTGAATTTCACCCCAGAACAAAATATATCCTTTGCCGGACACTATTAAACTTGTCCAGTCACAGATGGAACACCAGATTTACGGTATTTCTATTTTTGCAACAGAATTTCACCCCAGAAAATAATATATCCTTTGACAGACACTATGAAACTTGTCCAGTCACAGCTGGAACACCAGATTTACGGTATTTAGATTTTTGCAACTGAATTTCAACGCAGAAAATAATATATCCTTTGACGGACACTATTAAACTTGGACAGCCACTGCTGGGACACCAGATTTACGGTATTGCTATTTTGGCAATTGAATTTCACCCCAGAACAAAATATATCCTTTGCCGGACACTATTAAACTTGTCCAGTCACAGCTGGAACACCAGATTTACGGTATTTCTATTTTTGCAACTGAATTTCACCCCAGAAAATAATATATCCTTTGCCGGACACTATTAAACTTGTCCAGTCACAGCTGGAACACCAGATTTACGGTATTTCTATTTTTGCAACTGAATTTCACCCCAGAAAATAATATATCCTTTTCCGGACACTATTAAACTTGTCCAGCCAGGGGGCGGGGGGGGGGGGGGTGGTCAACTGCCGGCATGAGTGCACGCACCTAAGTGCAGCTCCGAGTCCCGACAAGAATCCTGCTTCATCCTGACTACTAACAGCCGCAAAAATTGAGTGGCAGGTGCAGAAGAGAAGGGGTTCCACCCGTAGGAGGAAAATGAGTCCGAACAAGGCACAAGCCGCAGCGGATCGACTGAAAGAATATGCCAGGACCGAGGGCCAGCATGGTGCCGCGTCTCCTTCTGGTGCACATGCTTCAGTGACACGAGGCAGTGCGGCCCTGCAGCAAGAGACTCTCAGCGGGGAGGACCCTGAACTCTCTCCTAAGGCGGCTCATGAACAACTGGCCGCCATCACCATGTGTCAGACTTCCCTCACGAGTAAAATAGAGGAGGTGAAGGTGGATGTTGGCCTGCTCAGGCACGATATATAGCAGCTGAGAGAAAGGACGAAACAATCGGAAAGACGAATATCAGATTTGGAAGATGCCACTCGTCCAATGCAGACCCAACTGTCCGAGCTGGAGAGGAAGGTACAACAATGGCAGCAGAAATGTGATGATCTGGAAAATAGATCCAGACTGAATAATGTGAGGATCCCTGGCTTCCCTGAGAAGGCGGAAGGCTCAGATCCAGCGGCCTTCATAGAACAATGGTTCAAGACCACGTTCCCAGAGGCCACTTTCTCGGCAACATATGCCGTTGAGCGGGCACATAGAGTCCCGGCAAGGCTTCTACCTCCGGGTACCCCTCCTAGACCTCTCCTGGCCAGATTGCTAAATTGGAAGGACAGAGATCTGCTACTTACCCTGGCTCGGTCCACATCGGATATATCTCACAACGGCTTGCGGATTTCACTATTCCCCGACTTCTCGGCGGAGCTGCAGAAAAGGAGGTTCACTTTCGTAGCAGTCAAGAGGAAGCTTCGGGACCTTAATATCCAATCCTCCATGGCGTATCCTGCTCGTCTGAGGGTTATAGATGACGGAAAGGCCGTGTTCTTTACAGATCCGAAAGAAGCTGATGATTGGCTGAATAGCAGACCAAGACGTTGATTCTTGTTTCAGGAGCCCATGGGGCATGCAGAATCAATCTTCCCGTTAGGCTCCGGTTAGCTGTGCGGTGAACACTTACCTTTTTTGTTGGAGACCGCTGTCCTTCAAATGAGTATCTTGGTTGATGTAGTTCTTCTGCAGGGGCTCACCGATGATCCGTGGAGTGGTCGTTTGGTCTCTTACGTTATACGTTAAAACCCCTTTTTATGATTGTTATACGGCTGTTATCTTTTGTCATAACTTAAATATGGTAATGGGACTCACCCGGTGGACACCTGCACTGGGATACTATCTGCATACACTGAAGATTCAGTCATGTTAACTGCAGACACTATGTCTGCCCATTATGTGTTTGACTTGTTTTTACTGTTCATTTATCATTGGTTCTTTTGTTTGACGCTGTGGTACATTACTGTTCTCTATATGCAATTCTGGAAGCTATGCAGGATATGTAGCAGATCTGGGAGGTTTGAGATTTTGGGAACTGTGAGACTACTGGAGCATGTTCATGTACATCTCCTACCATGACCGGACTGAAGGTAATGTCGTGGAATGTGCGGGGGCTGGGGGAACCCCGAAAAAGAATCGCTGTGTTCTCGCATGTGCGCCGGCATGTTCCACATATCCTGGGCTTACAGGAGAATCATTTACCGAAGGAGACGGATGATAGGATCCGGAAGTCCTGGGTGCAGTGGTGTGCCTGTGCACATGGGAATTCATACTCTAGGGGAGTGGCGGTTATGGTACATAACTGTTTGCGTTGGGAGACACAGAAGCTTGTGACTGATTCAGATGGTCATTATATATTTATATATGCGCATGTCAACTGCATCCCGTATGTCATTATCAATGTATATAACCCCCCGCCAGCTAGTGTGTCGGTGTTACAGGCTGTAGTGGGCTTTGTGGCGCAGTACCCGAACGCTAAATTACTATGTATGGGAGACTTCAACATGCTGATGAATCCTGACCTAGACCGCTTTCGCAGTTCAACGGGAGAAGGCGCAGTGGTATCATTGACTTCAGTGCTCTTGAAGGTAGCCACTGAAATGGGTTGGCTTGATTTATGGCGGGAAAGACACCCCCTGTCGGTACAGTACTCATGTTTTACCCCTTCTAGGGGAGCGTTATCTAGGATAGATTATCTGTTTGGTAACGCCCTGTCTCTTACTGATCTCGAGAGTATTGAGTACTGCCAGCAGGGACCCTCTGACCACGCACCTTTGCTAGCGCAATTTGCATTGTCAGGAGCAGGGGAGAGAGGAGTCAAACTGCGCATTCATCACTTCTGGCTTACCCTTATGATGCCTAATGACCAAATCCCGGATCAGTTTACAATGTTTTTTGATGTGCAAGATGGTGATACCAATGAACTGTTGATGTGGGAAACGTTAAAGGCTTATTTGCGGGGTTGCATTAAATCGTCCATAGCATACATTAAAAAAGAGTCCCACCATAAGGAAATGGTGTTTCAGACCTCCTGTAAGGTAGCTGAGCAAGCCTTTACTGCCAACCCCACGGAACTGAACAGGCTAGATTGGCTACAGAGGGGTAGACTATATATGCAGCACTTGCAGGAGAAAAGCAGCCGTAAACTGTTCTTTCTTAAACAGCAGTCATTTGAGCAAGGATGTCAGGCGGGTAAACTGCTTGCCCATATTATTCGGAATAACTCATCTGCACCTCCGGTTCTAAGAATCCGGGGGTTGAACGGAGATATTAAAGAGAACTTACCAGATATATTGGCTAGGTTTCAGGAGTTTTATCAGGACCTGTATAGGTCTGTGATACAGTATTCTTCTCAGGAACTAGACTCGTACTTACAAGAAGTGACTTATCCCAGAATAAGTGAGGAAGACAGGGCGATGTTGGACAGCGGGTTTACATTAGAAGAGATTCAAGTAGCTATGAGAGGACTTGCGGTAGGGAAAGCACCCGGCCCTGATGGCATACCAATCGAGGTGTATACTAGATACATGGTTATTTTAGCACCTAACATGAATAGGATGCTGACTTCAGCAAAGGTACAGCAGAAATTTCCAGATTCATTCTATGATGCCACCATAGTGGTGATTTTGAAGACAGACAAGGATCCTTTAGAGTGTGGGTCATAGCGACCCATATCCTTGTTGAACTTGGATTATAAGGTTCTCACAAAACTACTTGCCAATAGACTGAATAAGGTGATCTGTTGTACACCCGTATCAGTCTGGATTTATACCGGGGAGATCAAAATCTACTAACATACGAAGGGCTCAGGTGATCACGCAAGTGGGGGGAGCCCTGGAAAAGTCGTGGGTTTTGGCCTCCCTGGACACGGCCAAAGCCTTTGACTCGGTGGAATGGCCATACCTAATAGAGGTACTGAAGTGCTTTGGTTTTGGTCCGGGTTTTATTTACTGGGTCACGATGCTTTATAAACACCCTAAAGCAAGCATACTAGTGAATGGCTCTCACTCAGGGCAGTTTAACCTCTGAAGAGGAACTAGGCAGGGCTGTCCCCTATCGCCTCTCCTCTTTGCGGTAGCAATTGAGCATCTAGCGCTTAGATTACGACAGGAAGAGATCTATGGGGGTGTCACTGGGAGACAGAGAAGACCGAGTCGGTTTATATGCCGACGATTTGATTCTTTTTATGGATAAGGCGGACACATCCCTACCTAGAGCAATTGAGCTGATAGAGACCTTCAGTCGATTTTCTGGGCTGCACATTAATTGGACTAAATCGGCGCTGATGCCCCTGAAACCTGTAGACTGGCCAGAGACATATTGTAACCTCCCAGTGGTGGATCGATTTAAATATCTAGGCATCATAATTACTAGAGATCCTCACTTAGCGCATGACTTGAACGTTGAACCCCTGACATCTGTATTTGCTCACAAATTTGCGACATGGCAATCCCTTCCCATCTCCATAATGGGCCGTCTAAATCTCATAAAAATGGTTCTTCTCCCTAAAGCTTTGTACATACTGGCGCCTGCTAGCACACCCGTTCGGAGACGGTTCTTTGACCACCTACACTCTATGATGTCAGCCTTTATATGGGGAAAAGCTAGGAGAAAACTGGCATTTGGGACTTTGCAAAGGCCAAGGCTCCAGGGAGGTGCAGCATTACCTGACCTATTCATATATTTTCTAGCAGGGCAGCTGCGCTACCTTGTGCCCTGGGTGTCTCAGGGTTCCCTTCCCAATGCCGAATTTTACCTGCAGCATATTTTAAAGCTTTAATCACTGTGGCCAGTACTAGAGAACATTGGTATGCTTTCTGGTCGGGCCCTTTTATTACATAGGTTAGCTCACCAAGTTTGGGAGGCTTCCAAACTCAAGTCCTATGGGGATTTGCTGGATTCAATACCTCTATGGGAAAATCCCATGTTCCAACATCTGGAAACTCATGAGGGTGCGGCGTTGTGGAGGGACCATGGGATATGTAATCTGAGTGACCTCTATGAGAAGGGATCCTTGAGATCTTTTTCTCAACTTCAGGAACTATTTCACATCCCAAGGCAGATGTTTTTAAGGTTCCTTCAGGTTCCTACATGCTCTCTATGCTCAGTTTAGAGGATGTGCCAGGAAGATATCCAAATACCCATTGATTGGGGTGCTTACCACACAGGGCCCTCGGGGCCTCATCTCCGCTTTCTACACACATCTTATCACTACTAAGATGAATTCATCACCGTTGACAGTAGAAGACAAATGGAGGGAATGTATTCCCTCGCTCTCAGAAACGGAGTGGGTTGAAGCCTTAGAGGCTCCCACGAGAGTTTCTCCCTCTGCCAACAATAAATTGGTGCAGTTGCACATCCTACACAGGAGTTCTTACCTCTACCAGATTATACAAAATGGGTAGGGCAGGGAGTAGTAACTGCATCAGGTGTCATCAGCCTATTGCCAATTTTTGGCACATGATTTGGGAATGCAGACATATACAAAAATTTTGGACAGAGGTAACATCATGTTTGTCAGATTTGGTACCAGAGATGGTCCCCCTTTGCCCTACGATGTGTCTATTAGGTATAGTAGATGATGAGCGTTGGCCCCATTATCATAGAATATTTCTTGAAGAGACAATGTTCCTTGCGCGAAAAGCAATTGCACTTAGGTGGATGGCGGATAGGATTCCTACTTTAAGACAATGGAAACAACTGGTTAATCAGACTCTGCTGATGGAGAAAGTGGTGTACAAACATAGAGGATGCCCGCAGAAATTTCAAAAAGTATGGGGAGGATGGTGTGAGTCTTCAAACACATTGACTGACTAACACTGTATACTTAGGTTCTCATGACTAAGGTTCATGTTTGAGAACGGTACTGTATGATATGGAGGTAGTCCTTCTATTGATTGCTTTGCTATGTTTATTGCTATATGAGAATTGTCTATTATATGCATATACCCTGCCGCGAATTGGATACCAATATATTGTTTATGTACCACGCAATATGTTTATGTTTTTCTTCAGTTTTATTTTTTGTTATGCTTTATTACCATAAGTATCATGACATGTGATGTATTATTTGCATTATCATACTCCAATAAAACGAGTTTAAAAAAAACTTGTCCAGCCACAGCTGAAACCACAGATTTATGGTATTATTATTTTGGCAATTGAATTTCACCCCAGAACAAAATATATCCTTTGCCGGACACTATTAAACTTGTCCAGTTACAGCTGGAACACCAGATTTACGGTATTTCTATTTTTGCAACTGAATTTCCCCCCAGAAAATAATATATCCTTTGACGGACACTATTAAACTTGACCAGCCACAGCTGAAACCACTGATTTATGGTATTGCTATTTTGGCAATTGAATTTCACCCCAGAACAAAATATATCCTATGACGGACACTATGAAACTTGTCCAGTCACAGCTGGAACACCAGATTTACGGTATTTCGATTTTTGCAACTGAATTTCAACTCAGGAAATAATATATCCTATGACGGACACTATTAAACTTGTCCAGTCACAGCTGGAACACCAGATTTACGATATTTCTATTTTTGCAACTGAATTTCACAGCAGAAAATAATATATCCTATGACGGACACCATGAACCTTGTCCAGTCACAGCTGGAACACCAGATTTATGGTATTTCTATTTTTGCAACTGAATTTCACCGCAGAAAATAATATATCCTATGACGGACACTATGAAACTTGGCCAGCCACAGCTGAAACCACTGATTTATGGTATTGATATTTTGGCAATTGAATTTCACCCCAGAACAAAATATATCCTTTGCCGGACACTATTAAACTTGTTCAGTCACAGCTGGAACACTAGATTTACAGTATTTCTATTTTTGCAACTGAATTTCACCGCAGAAAATAATATATCCTATGACGGACACTATGAAACTTGTCCAGTCACACCTGGAACCCCAGATTTACTGTATTTCTATTTTGGCAACTGAATTTCACCCCAGGAAATAATAAATCCTTTGCCAGACACTATTAAACTTGGCCAGCCACTGCACCAGATTTACGGTATTTCTATTTTGGCAATTGAATTTCACCCCAGAAAAAAAATATATCCTTTGCCGGACACTATTAAACTTGGCCAGCCACAGCTGAAACCACTGATTTATGGTATTGCTATTTTGGCAATTGAATTTCACCCCAGAAAAAAATATATCCTTTGCCGGACACTATTAAACTTGTCCAGTCACAGCTGGAACACTAGATTTACGGTATTTCGATTTTTGCAACTGAATTTCACAGCGGAAAATAATATATCCTATGACGGACACTATGAAACTTGTCCAGTCACAGCTGGAACGCCAGATTTACGGTATTGCAATTTTGGCAATTGAATTTCACCCCAGAACAAAATATATGCTTTGCCGCACACTATTAAACTTGGCCAGCCACAGCTGAAACCACTGATTTATGGTATTGCTATTTTGGCAATTGAATTTCACCCCAGAACAAAATATATCCTTTGCCGGACACTATTAAACCTTGCCAGCCACTGCTGGGACACCAGATTTAGGGGATTGCTATTTTGGCAATTGAATTAAACCCCTCAATAAAATATAGAAATTTCTATCCTGAGTTTCTAGGGGTGACAATAAGCACAGCCAAGTCCCTGATGTAGGATATAGCGGAAAAAAAAAACTAGTATTGCTGGACTTGTGGCAGCTTGTGCTGGTGCACCACAAGACACAAAATGGCCACCGATCATCCCAGAAAAAAGTGACAGAAAAACGCTCTGTGCAGCCTAAAAACCAGTGAGCAATTAACTAGCAGAAGTTGAATGATTCACAGCTGTAGATCGATCACTTCATGAGGTGTTTTTGCTGACTTTTCCCTGCCTAATCTGGCCCTCACAGCAGCTGCGTCCTATCCCTACACTAATCAGAGCAGAGTGACGTGTGGCGCTACGTGACTCCAGCTTAAATAGAGGCTGGGTCACATGCTGCACTTGGCCAATCACAGCCGTACCATTAGTAGGCATGGCTGTAATGGCTTCTTAGGGCAAGAAGTAAAACGCTAGCTGATTGGCTGCTGTGCAGCCCTTCAGAAAGCGGGAAGAAATTGCCGAACAACAAATCCGAACCCGAACTTTTTTGAAAATGTTCGGGTCTGGGTCCGTGTCTCAAACACCCCAAAAATCGGTATGAACCCGAACTATACAGTTCGGGTTCGCTCATCCCTATCCCTGATACTAAACGTGTAAACATAGTGTCCCCCAAAAATAATTGTGCTAAGATGATACTGTGCCAGGGTGCCCCACACAGTAATAGTGCTCCCCAAAGTCCGACCAATACAAATAATTTGCCAGATTGTACGTAATATTAATAGTGCCCCCAACAGTAATAATGTCCCCACTGTGCCCCAGAAGTAATAATGCTCCCATAGTACCCATACTAGTATTCATGTTCCACATAGTCCCCCAATTGTAATAAAGCCCACCATAATGCCCCCGGTAGTAATAATTCTCTTTATAATGTGTGACAGTAGAAAAAGGCTCCCTTATAATGTGCGCCAGCACATAAAAATGCCCTGTTGTGTGGCAGCATAAAAAATACCCCCTCTTAGTGCCCACAGTAGAGCCAATGTCCACATAGTGCCCTCATAATGTGTGCCAATGTCCCCCTACTGTGTGCCCCCAAAAAAACCTCTGAGTGCCCCCAGTTGAGCTAAGGTCCCCATAGTGTCCTATAATTTGCGCCAGTATAAAATACTCCTATGTAGTGCCCCCATAGTGCTCCTCCCCTTGTCCCCATGGTGCCTGACGTAATGTGCCAGTATACAATGTCCCCATAATGCTCATCTTGCCCTTCTCCATAGTGCCCCCATAATGTGTGCCAGTATAATACCTCTATATAATGCCCCAATAGTGCTCCTTCCCCCTTCTCCATTGTGCCACCATGTGTTCCAGTATATAAGAAAGGGTCCCCAGTAGATGCCCCATAGTCCTCCTCTCCCCTTCTCCATAGTGCCCCCATATGTGCCAGTATATAAGATAGGGCCCCCAGCAGATGCCCCCATAGTGCTCCCCTTCTACATAGTGCCCCCATGTGTGCCAGTATTTAAGATAGGGCCCCTATAGTGCTCCTTCCCCTCCATAGTGCCCCCCATATGTGCCAGTATATAAGATAGGGCCCCCAGCAGATGCCCCCATAGTGCTCCCCCCTTCTCCATAGTGTCCCCCGTGTGTGCCAGTATATAAGATAGGGCCCCCAGCAGATGCCCCCAAAGTGCTCCCACCTTCTCCATAGTGCCCCCCATGTGTGCCAGCATTTAAGATAGGGCCCCTATAGTGCTCCCCCTCCATAGTGCCCCCATATGTGCCAGTATATAAGATAGGGCCCCAGCAGATGCCCCCATAGTGTTCCCTCCTTCTCCATAGTGCCCCCATGTGTGCCAGTATTTAAGATAGGGCACCCATAGTGCTCCTCCCCTCCATAGTGCCCCCATGTGTGCCAGTATATAAGATAGGGCCCCAGCATAGCGTAAATGAAAAAAATAAACTTACCTCCTTGCCGCTTTCTGCGATGCGATGCAGGCCTCTATTGGCCTGTGTCCCGGGGAGTGACACAAAAGGGAAAGAGAATAACAAGGGGGGGGAAGAGAATGACATGGGGGGGGGAGAGAATGACAAGAGGGGAAAAGAGAGAACTGGCGTTAGTTAAAGGGGTTCTGCAGTTTATTTAAACTGATGATCTACATGGGGGAGGGGGGGGGGGCGGCAAACTTTTCTTTTGCCTAGGGCGGCAAAAATCCTTGCACTGGCCCTGCCTGCTGAGAAACAAAAGCGCTGTGAATCCTGGCTCAATTACACAGGATTCACACGCTGCGGTAGTCACCCTGGCAAAGCATGTCGCTATGTATCTCCACGCAAGGTGTTCAATGATTCCGACTAAAAGGAATCTTTTCCCATAAAATCATACATTAATTGCAACTCCCCAGCAGTAGTATATATAATTGAATGCACGGAATGCGAACTACTATATGTGGGCTGCACTACTCAAAAATTTAAAATAAGACTGTTTCAACATCTCAATTATATTACCAGTGCTGCCTCTTTGAATATCTCTAATGCAGCAAGACATTTTATAGGGACAAATAACAGGAAAGTAAATACACTCATAAGTTATGCCATTGAAAAAATCTCACTTCCGAAAAGAGGAGGTGACATGAAGAAACTAATATTACAGAGAGAGGCTTACTGGATATTTTGTCTTGGTACCAGATATCCAGCTGGCTTAAACCTGAGAAGGGAATTCATGTGTGTATACTAATTCATTATGCTGTATACACCACCGAAAATTGCTTTACCTCCGGTGATGGTTCTATCTCTCTGAAGTTTCCTTACAATATCATAGTCAATATATAAAGATTATCCTTGTAATTTGGAACAAGCATTGGTTTGCATCATGTCCCTCCTCTTCTTATACTTGTATCTGGTCAGCATTAGGCACTTACTTTTTTTAATTCTTACAAAAGGGCTTATTTGCCTATATCAACCCACCATGTTATATTACCACTCAAAGCCATTTCATTACCAGTGATGGTTTTTATTTTCTGAAGTTTTGTTACAAAGTCACAGTCAATATTGAGTGATTATTTCTCGCTATTTTAGTTTGCAATATTGTGACTTTCTGTGTATATAAGCATGTCTCATTGTGACTTTTTTTGTAACTTTTGATTTTAAACACTGATCACACAGGACCAGCTGCTTGAATTGTTTTCACCTAATTAGGAACATGTGACCCCTCCATTCCTCCCATTTTGATGGGGGAAGGGTAGCTGTGACCACCTTATAAAAAGGTGAAACACTTCAAGCAACATGACAGTCATGAGTAAGGACTACAAGAGTTCGAAACGAGTTGACTGATGAATTTGTGAGGATTTTTTATGAAGTAACACTGTATGCCAAGTAACTGGAAATAAAGAATTTACACTCAGGATTCTTATGGTGCTGGATTTTCCTCTGTTTCTGCAATTATTGACTCTGTCTGCTCAGGTTTCAGTGCTTTTTTTTTGGTAGTGCTAGTTTAGATTTTTGAACCCACGCATATGCCGTCTGTGCGAGTGGGTCCTGCACCTTCTGAGTGCCAGTCAGTACTGTCAATTACTGACCGTGTCTCCCCAGGTTTCAGTGCTTTTTTTTGCCTCTTTTTTTTTCAAAATTTTTATCTTATTCTTTCTCTTATCTTTTTCTCTTTTCTTTCTTTTTTTTTTCTTTATCATACATTTTATTTTAAATTCATTACAAGCCCCCTCATGTTAAATCACTACATATACCCCCCTCGCACTTTTTACTTTACACACACAAATAAAAAACAAAAATGTCCCATCCCTCCGAGAGAATGTACTCCACTGAAGAGACATACATGTATCTTGCCTCTGAAATGGAGTCCGCAAGTGAGGGAGAAGAGGATGGCTCCATTCCCTCATCATCATCGTCATCCGGTGAGAAGGGACCCTCAAGGAGACACCACAGGAGAAATAAAGTAGCCCCCCCAGTGATCCCATATGGACCACACCCCTGAGGAACTGAAATCCAAATTGACTGCATAGGCTTCACAGAAATAGATTTTTCAAAATCTTTTTTTTTCTAAAAAGATTTCATAAATTTGATAGTGACCCAAACAAATGTATACACTCAGCAGTTTATTGTCCAAAACCCCAAATCCTCTTATGCAAGACCCCTTGGTTGGACCCCAGTAAAAGCAGCCAAGATGATGACATTTTGGGGGCTTGTGCTGCATATGGGAAAATAAATAAAATAAAATGTCAGTCCTGTGTCCCAGAACACGGACGGTTACTTGCGCTGCTGGTTCCGATGTAGTGTGGTGAGTGGACACACTGGAAAGTCATATAATAAAAGTTTGAAACCGCGCTGCTCCAGATTTCAACACACGTGAATGAATCGGGGTATTCGCCTCCGTCCTCCTCAATAAAAGGGTTTGATCCTCATCAGACCGCCTCCTCTGTGGGGTTAAATTATCGGCAAATAGTGAAGTACCCTCTAGATGGTAATAAAAAACGGTTTTATTCTACTCACAGACAAAGGTAGATAAAAGGCATATAACAAATAGTAAAATCGATCCAAATTTCTGCCCGACCCGGGTTTCGCACTCTGGCTTCCTCAGGGGCGACTACTGCGCATGTCCATCATGTGGCCCTTTAAATAGCCTGATTCCTCATTCCCAATCAATGGGAACCTCATTCAGTCAAAAGCTTTCTAAAACTTGTCAATAAATTTCATTATTCTCCGAAACCATTTAGTTGAAAAATTACCACATAACATAAATTATTACATATATCCATTATTCAATTTCTATACTCATTTTGTATTCCTCCACTCCCCACATAAAATAAACCCCAGTAACACATATTCTCCACTTATATATCGCCGCAACCTGCCTATATACATAATTTCATTCTTATATTCACCGCCTTGTCGTAAACAGTTTATCCTTATATTTACGGAGTGACCTAGTTTGACTCCGCCTACTACAGATCACATGACTCAAGATGTAACACTCCCACCTATTCCCATTCACAAAGTTCAGATCACCTGATCCAACCGTCCAATGGGTATCCACAAATATGACGTATCCTGAAAGGTCCTGAAAGGTCATAAACCTAAGGTAACCCCATTTATTCATACCTCCCTCAGCGAGATCACCCATAAAGAATCTTCCCTTTATATTAAACATGGTTTGAGGTCGAACTCTATATTCATCCCACCTGGCTGTAGGGTCCCGAGTTGATAAATCCACTGTACCTCTTTCCGGTTGATCAGTGACAGCGAATCACCTCCTCTCCAGTGAGGTTTAACCACTTCCACTCCAGCAAACTTCAAGCCCCGCGGGTTCTTACTATGCACCAGCTTGAAGTGAGCTGATACGCTGTGACTCATCAATCCTTTTTGATATTTCTTATATGTTCCTGAATTCTTATTTTCAGCTTCCTAACTGTCCTGCCTACATATTGGAGTCCACATGGGCACTCCAATACGTATATTAAACCCTCATTTTCACAGGAACAGTCTCCTTTTATGCGGAACTCTCCTCCATTTTTCTTTGATACAATGTTGTTGAGCGTTCTCATTTTTCTTTTGTGTTCCTATTTTTACATCCAATACAGAACCCGCACCACGTAAATTTCCCTCCTCCTTTGCTCTGTTTCACACTCACTGGGGGATGGCACTGTGTACCAACTTAGTTCGAATGTTTGGAGCCTTTTTAAAAATAAATGAGGGATTCTCAGGTATGACCTTCCCTAATACTGGGTCGTTTTTGAGGGTTCCCCAATTTTTCTAACTGCCTTCTTGACGATATCCGCCATTGAGCAGTATCCTGTAATAAAGGAGAACCGATAGTCTTTCTCATTCTTTTTTCTCTCATATTACCACTTCCTCTCTTTTTTTCTTCTTCTACATCCTGGATACAGACATCCAGATTGTCTTCCTCATAGCCCCTTTCAAGGAATCGATCTTTTAACACCTTGCATTGTAGCCTATAGTCTTCCACTGTAGTGCAGTTTCGGGCCATTCTCTTGAACTGACCTTTCGGTATATTATCAAGCCAGGGTTTATAGTGGCAACTTCTCTTATCGATATATGAATTGACGTCAGTTTCCTTAAAGAAGGAACAGGTTTTGAAACTACCATCTTCTATTTTTATACACAAATCCAGAAAGTTAATGGATACACTGCTAATCTCCCCACGAACCTCAAATTCCATTCATTATGATTGAGCTGGTAAATATATTCCTCTAATCCTTCCTTTTCTCCTTCCCACACAAGGAGACAGTCATCGATATACCTCCTCCAGAGGATAAGTCTCCCCCTGGCCGTGTCTGCTCCTAGTGTGGGAAGGATAGTCACCTCCTCCCATGCCCCCATAAAGATGTTAGCGAAACTGGGGCGAATTTCGCCCCATCGCTGTACCAATCTGTTGTACATAATAGGAGTCTCGAAACCAAAAATAGTTATGCTCCAAGCAATAATCCAAACATTTCAAAATGAAGTCCCCCTGTACATCGCCTATTTTGGGGTCCTCCTAATCCTTTTCTCTACCGCTTGCATGCCAAGTTTTTGGGGATGACTGTGTACAGGGACGCCACGTCGACTGTGGCCATCCATGTATCTACAGTAGGGGGCTTAAATTCTCTATCAGCTGTATAACTGCCTCTGTGTTTTTCAGATGTGAAGGGTTTAGCACAACATACCCCTGTAGAAAGAAATCTATGTATTCAGTGATTCTGCATGTCAGGGAATTCATTCCCGAAACTATCGGCCTCCCTGGGGGATCAATAAGGCTCTTGTGCACCTTCGGTAGATGGTATATCACTGGCACGATGGGGTGTGCAACCATCAAGTATTCACACTCCTTTTTATTTAATACCCCCTTTTTCAATCCATCAATTAGTAAATTATCCAAAGTTCTTTTATACTCTAATGTAGGGTTATTTTTTAGTTTTTTATAAGTGTTTTCGTCAGAAACCAATCTAAGCATTTCAGATTCGTACTTATCTTTATTCATTACAACCACCCCTCCCCCTTTATCAGCGGGCTTAATTACTAAATCTGAATTCTGCTCTAGATCCTTTAGAGCCTTCCTTTCCCCGAATGTTAAGTTATATGTGATCCTACTTATATCCATTTCCTCGAGCTCTTTCAATAGACCCGATTTTTGGGAAAAAATTTGGATTTTTCTTTCAATTGGGAATGTACAATTTCTTCTTTTATCTCTAACTTTCTGGTTTGCGGGGCTGGATTATTTATCCAGTACTTTGCCATATTAATCTTCCTGATGTATTTATGTATATCCAAGAACATCTCAAATTTATTTAATTTCTGACTCGGTGCATATTTAAGTCCCTTACTAAGAACACTCTTCTCACTTTCAGTTAGAACATGATTACTCAGGTTGAAAATCCCTCTTATTTCTCCTTGCTCTTCTTTATTTTTGGGCTTGTTCTTCCCCTTTCCCCGTCTTCCTCTACGAAGCTCCTTTTTTGAGGTGTCTTTGTGATCTGCTCTTTCACTTCTTCTCTTTGAATCCCTTTTATACTCTGGTGAGGAAAATTTTGCTCACTTTGTTGTATTAGCCTAGGTCTCCCTCCTTCATCATTCTCTATATTACTATTCCCCCCATAATTTCCCCTATTTTCATATCGATTGAAGCCATAATTGTTTTGAGGTCTCATATTTGTTCTCCCATTGTACCCTCCTCCTTGATAGGGCTGCCTATACTGTTGTCTTGGTTGATATCCTCTATATCCTTGTCCGTAATTACCATTATAGTGTCCTCCAGGATTCTGTTGGTAAGTACGGTCTAAACCTCTCTCATAATAACCCATATTGGGCTGGCATCTATACTCATTACCCCTATTGGGTTGATATACGCGGTCATTATATCTCTTGTAATAGCCATGGTTACGTTGCGGTGTATATTCATGAAACTGGTGGTTTTTTATGTAATTATTTTTAAAAAACTTTTGCCTTCCCCCCTTATTCTCTGGGTTCATAAAACCTTCAGTGCGATATCCCTGATTGGACATGCGCAGTGGTCGCCCCTGAGGAAGCCAGAGTGCGAAACCCGGGTCGGGCAGAAATTTGGATCGATTTTACTATTTGTTATATGCCTTTTATCTACCTTTGTCTGTGAGTAGGATAAAACCGTTTTTTATTACCATCTAGAGGGTACTTCAGTATTTGCCGATAATTTAACCCCACAGAGGAGGCGGTCTGATGAGGATCGAACCCTTTGATTGAGGAGGACGGAGGCGAATACCCGATTCATTCACGTGTGTTGAAATCTGGAGCAGCGCGGTTTCAAACTTTTATTATATGACTTTCCAGTGTGTCCACTCACCACACTACATCGGAACCAGCAGCGCAAGTAACCGTCCGTGTTCTGGGACACAGGACTGACATTTTATTTTATTTATTTTCTCTTATAAACTGTTTGTGAGTTTGTCAAGTCCTGCTACCAATATGGACATCTGTGATTTCAGAGCTAATTTTAAATGTAACATTGATGTGTTTGGAGATATCTCCGTGGGAAATGAAAAAGGGATTGATGATATACGGACATTGTTTGTGAAATTGGAAAAAGAATTTACTAGGGAGGTTAGAACCACCTGGGATATTGCCTCCTTGGAGCGTCTCCTGATGGATGGCAAGATCCCAGAAGGGTTAAGATGGCAACTCCCTCTGATTACTGAGGAGGAGGAGGATTTTGTAGGATGGGAAAAAGTTTTGAATGAATGTGCATGGAAAGTGATGCAATATATTATCAATGTGCGGAGAAATAAGTTAAAAAAAATCAACCAAACCATTGATGAATTACAGGAGGTAATTAAACCTTTTAAAGATGTGAATAAGGGTGAATATGAAAAATGTAGCAAACAATGTCAGGAGGCGATTCTTAAGTCAGAACAGGATGTAAGGAGCAAAAAGCAGAAGAAATATATAAAGATCTGTAATGACTATAAGACAGATTCGGTTTACAAATGGAAAAATAAAAATAAAAACACAGAACAGATAGTAACGGATACATCACATGTGAATGCAGGCAGTGAAAAATATCCCAATCAGGGATATCGCACTGAAGGTTTTATGAACCCAGAGAATGAGGGTGGAAGGCAAAAGTTTTTTTTAAAATAATTACATAAAAAACCACCAGTTTCATGAATATACACCGCAACGTAACCATGGCTATTACAAGAGATATAATGACCGCGTATATCAACCCAATAGGGGTAATGAGTATAGATGCCAGCCCAATATGGGTTATTATGAGAGAGGTTTAGACCGTACTTACCAACAGAATCCTGGAGGACACTATAATGGTAATTACGGACAAGGATATAGAGGATATCAACCAAGACAACAGTATAGGCAGCCCTATCAAGGAGGAGGGTACAATGGGAGAACAAATATGAGACCTCAAAACAATTATGGCTTCAATCGATATGAAAATAGGGGAAATTATGGGGGGAACAGTAATATAGAGAATGATGAAGGAGGGAGACCGAGGCTAATACAACAAAGTGAGCAAAATTTTCCTCACCAGAGTATAAAAGGGATTCAAAGAGAAGAAGTGAAAGAGCAGATCACAAAGACACCTCAAAAAGGAGCTTCGTAGAGGAAGACGGGGAAAGGGGAAGAACAAGCCCAAAAATAAAGAAGAGCAAGGAGAAATAAGAGGGATTTTCAACCTGAGTAATCATGTTCTAACTGAAAGTGAGAAGAGTGTTCTTAGTAAGGGACTTAAATATGCACCGAGTCAGAAATTAAATAAATTTGAGATGTTCTTGGATATACATAAATACATCAGGAAGATTAATATGGCAAAGTACTGGATAAATAATCCAGCCCCGCAAACCAGAAAGTTAGAGATAAAAAGAAGAAATTGTACATTCCCAATTGAAAGAAAAATCCAAATTTTTTCCCAAAAATCGAGGTCTATTGAAAGAGCTCGAGGAAATGGATATAAGTAGGATCACATATAACTTAACATTCGGGGAAAGGAAGGCTCTAAAGGATCTAGAGCAGAATTCAGATTTAGTAATTAAGCCCGCTGATAAAGGGGAGGGGTGGTTGTAATGAATAAAGATAAGTACGAATCTGAAATGCTTAGATTGGTTTCTGACGAAAACACTTATAAAAACTAAAAAATAACCCTACATTAGAGTATAAAAGAACTTTGGATAATTTATTAATTGATGGATTGAAAAAGGGGGTATTAAATAAAAAGGAGTGTGAATACTTGATGGTTGCACACCCCATTGTGCCAGTGATATACCATCTACCGAAGGTGCACAAGAGCCTTATTGATCCCCCAGGGAGGCCGATAGTTTCGGGAATGAATTCCCTGACATGCAGAATCACTGAATACATAGATTTCTTTCTACAGGGGTATGTTGTGCTAAACCCTTCACATCTGAAAAACACAGAGGCAGTTATACAGCTGATAGAGAATTTAAGCCCCCCTACTGTAGATACATGGATGGCCACTGTCGACGTGGCGTCCCTGTACACAGTCATCCCCAAAAAACTTGGCATGCAAGCGGTAGAGAAAAGGATTAGGGAGGACCCCAAAATAGGCGATGTACAGGGGGACTTCATTTTGAAATGTTTGGATTATTGCTTGGAGCATAACTATTTTTGGTTTCGAGACTCCTATTATGTACAACAGATTGGTACAGCGATGGGGGCGAAATTCGCCCCCAGTTTCGCTAACATCTTTATGTGGGCATGGGAGGAGGTGACTATCCTTCCCACACTAGGAGCAGACACGGCCAGGGGGAGACTTATCCTCTGGAGGAGGTATATCGATGACTGTCTCCTTGTGTGGGAAGGAGAAAAGGAAGGATTAGAGGAATATATTTACCAGCTCAATCATAATGAATGGAATTTGAGGTTCGTGGGGAGATTAGCAGTGTATCCATTAACTTTCTGGATTTGTGTATAAAAATAGAAGATGGTAGTTTCAAAACCTGTTCCTTCTTTAAGGAAACTGATGTCAATTCATATATCGATAAGAGAAGTTGCCACTATAAACCCTGGCTTGATAATATACCGAAAGGTCAGTTCAAGAGAATGGCCCGAAACTGCACTACAGTGGAAGACTATAGGCTACAATGCAAGGTGTTAAAAGATCGATTCCTTGAAAGGGGCTATGAGGAAGACAATCTGGATGTCTGTATCCAGGATGTAGAAGAAGAAAAAAAGAGAGGAAGTGGTAATATGAGAGAGAAAAAGAATGAGAAAGACTATCGGTTCTCCTTTATTACAGGATACTGCTCAATGGCGGATATCGTCAAGAAGGCAGTTAGAAAAATTGGGGAACCCTCAAAAACGACCCAGTATTAGGGAAGGTCATACCTGAGAATCCCTCATTTATTTTTAAAAAGGCTCCAAACATTCGAACTAAGTTGGTACACAGTGCCATCCCCCAGTGAGTGTGAAACAGAGCAAAGGAGGAGGGAAATTTACGTGGTGCGGGTTCTGTATTGGATGTAAAAATAGGAACACAAAAGAAAAAAATGAGAACGCTCAACAACATTGTATCAAAGAAAAATGGAGGAGAGTTCCGCATAAAAGGAGACTGTTCCTGTGAAAATGAGGGTTTAATATACGTATTGGAGTGCCCATGTGGACTCCAATATGTAGGCAGGACAGTTAGGAAGCTGAAAATAAGAATTCAGGAACATATAAGAAATATCAAAAAGGATTGATGAGTCACAGCGTATCAGCTCACTTCAAGCTGGTGCATAGTAAGAACCCGCGGGGCTTGAAGTTTGCTGGAGTGGAAGTGGTTAAACCTCACTGGAGAGGAGGTGATTCGCTGTCACTGATCAACCGGAAAGAGGTACAGTGGATTTATCAACTCGGGACCCTACAGCCAGGTGGGATGAATATAGAGTTCGACCTCAAACCATGTTTAATATAAAGGGAAGATTCTTTATGGGTGATCTCGCTGAGGGAGGTATGAATAAATGGGGTTACCTTAGGTTTATGACCTTTCAGGACCTTTCAGGATACGTCATATTTGTGGATACCCATTGGACGGTTGGATCAGGTGATCTGAACTTTGTGAATGGGAATAGGTGGGAGTGTTACATCTTGAGTCATGTGATCTGTAGTAGGCGGAGTCAAACTAGGTCACTCCGTAAATATAAGGATAAACTGTTTACGACAAGGCGGTGAATATAAGAATGAAATTATGTATATAGGCAGGTTGCGGCGATATATAAGTGGAGAATATGTGTTACTGGGGTTTATTTTATGTGGGGAGTGGAGGAATACAAAATGAGTATAGAAATTGAATAATGGATATATGTAATAATTTATGTTATGTGGTAATTTTTCAACTAAATGGTTTCGGAGAATAATGAAATTTATTGACAAGTTTTAGAAAGCTTTTGACTGAATGAGGTTCCCATTGATTGGGAATGAGGAATCAGGCTATTTAAAGGGCCACATGATGGACATGCGCAGTGGTCGCCCCTGAGGAAGCCAGAGTGCGAAACCCGGGTCGGGCAGAAATTTGGATCGATTTTACTATTTGTTATATGCCTTTTATCTACCTTTGTCTGTGAGTAGAATAAAACCGTTTTTTATTACCATCTAGAGGGTACTTCACTATTTGCCGATAATTTAACCCCACAGAGGAGGCGGTCTGATGAGGATCAAACCCTTTTATTGAGGAGGACGGAGGCGAATACCCCGATTCATTCACGTGTGTTGAAATCTGGAGCAGCGCGGTTTCAAACTTTTATTATGTGCTGCATATGGGCCTGGTAAAAAAAAATAAAAAATTAGACAATATTAGAGTTCAGACATCTTGTACCACACTCCAATTTACAGTATGGTCATGTCCCGCTCAAGATTTTAATCCATTGTGAAATTCCTACATTATAATGATAACGCACACTGCCTCCCCACACCCAAATGACCCACAATTTGACCATCTATTCAAAATTAGACCCATCCTGGGGCACCTCAACTCCAAATTTACAGAGGTGTTCACCCCAGAAAAAGAAATTAGCATATACGAGTCCCTTATACATCTTAAAGGAAGTGGGCATGGTACGGAATTAAAATGTACAAGCTGTGTGAAAGTACATCTGGGTACACCTACAGGTTCTGGGTTTATAAGGGAAAGACTCCCTGATTGAACCCCCTGGCTTAGGTGTTAGTTAGATAGTGTGGGATTTACTGCACCCACTGCTGGATAAGGGTTACCACCTCTATGTGGATAACTATTATACCAACATCCTCCTATTCATGTTCCCAAAAGGCAGAGGTACTGTGGTTCGCAGCACAGGACACAAAAATCAGAGAGGCCTCCCTAGATCCCTGGTAGGGCAAGTACTCCAAAAAGGCGACAGTAAAGCCCTCAGAACATCCTGGTGGTTAAGTACAAGGACAAGAGGGATGTCCTTGTACTGACCACCATTCAAACTAACACCAGTTCTCCTGCCCGAGTGCGAGGTACCACTACTACTGTCGACAAGCCAGACTACATCCTTGATTACAACAGGCACATGGGAGGAGTTGATCTGTCTGATCAAGTTCTGAGGCCCTACAATGCCATGCGTAAAACTACTGTGTGGTACAAAAAGCTGCCCGTATACATTGTACAGATGGCACCATACAATGCGTATGTTTTACATCAAGCTGCAGGCTACACAGGAATTTTACTTCAGTTCCAAGAGGTGGTCATCAAGGGGGAGGGGGGCAATACTTCTGGAGGTCATGGTACCAGGACAAAATTTCCCTGCTCTAGTCCCCCAAACAGCGAGGAGGGGAAAGACCCAAAGAAGATGCTTGGTTTGTTACAAAAGGGGGATCCGAAAGGACGCCATTAGGGATGAGCGAACCGGAACTGTATAGTTCGGGTTCGTACCGAATTTTGGGGTGTTCGGGACCCGGACCCGAACATTTTCAAAAACGTTCGGGTTCGGGTTCGTTGTTCGGGTTCGGCTTGGTTTGTTACAAAAGGGGGATCCGAAAGGACGCCATTAGGGATGAGCGAACCGGAACTGTATAGTTCGGGTTCGTACCGAATTTTGGGGTGTTCGGGACCCGGACCCGAACATTTTCAAAAACGTTCGGGTTCGTTGTTCGGCAATTTCTTCCCGCTTTCTGAAGGGCTGCGCAGCAGCCAATAAGCTAGCGTTTTACTTCTTGCCCTAAGAAGCCATTACAGGCATGCCTATTAATGGCATGATTGTGATTGGCCAAGTGCAGCATGCGACCCAGCCTCTATTTAAGCTGGAGTCACGTAGCACCGCACGTCACTCTGCTCTGATTAGTGTAGGGATAAGACGCAGCTGCTGTGAGGGCGAGATTAGGCAGGGAAAACTCAGCAAAAACACCTAATGAAGTGATCGATCTACAGCTGTGAAACATTCAACTTCTGCTAGTTAATTGCTCACTGGTTTCTAGGCTGCACAGAATGTTTTTCTAACACTTTTTTCTGGGGTGATCAGCGGCCATTTTGTGTCTTGTGGTGCACCAGCACAAGCTGCCACCAAGTCCATCAATCCATCAATACTAGTTTCTTTTTTTGCTATATCCTACAACAGGGGCTTGGCTGTGCTTATTGTCACCCCTAGAAACTCAGGATATACATTTCTATATTTTATTGAGGGGTTAAATTCAATTGCCAAAATAGCAATCCGCTAAATCTGGTGTTCCAGCTGTGGCTAGCCAAGGGTAATACTGTCTGCTGTCTGACAAAGGATAGATTTTTTTCTGTGGTGAAATTCAATTGGCAAAATAGCAATCCCCTAAATCTGTTGTCCCAACAGTGGCTGGCCAAGTTTAATAGTGTCCGGCAAAGGATATATTTTGTTCTGGGGTGAAATTCAATTGCCAAAATAGAAATACCGTAAATCTGGTGTTCTAGCTGTTACTGGACAAGTTTCATAGTGTCCGTCATAGGATATATTATTTTCTGCGGTGAAATTCAGTTGTAAAAATAGAGATACCGTAAATCTGGTGTTCCAGCTGTAACTGGACAAGTTTAATAGGGTCCGGCAAAGGATATATTTTGTTCTGGGGTGAAAATCAATTGCCAAAATAGCAATACCATAAATCAGTGGTTTCAGCTGTGGCTGGCCAAGTTTAATAGTGTCCGGCAAAGGATATATTTCTTTCTGGGGTGAAATTCAATTGCCCAAAATAGCACTACCGTAAATCTGGTGCCCCAGCAGTGGCTGGCCAAGTTAAATAGTGTCCGGCAAAGGATTTATTATTTTCTGGGGTGAAATTTAGTTGCCAAAATAGAAATACCGTAAATCTGGTGATCCAGCTGTGACTGGACAAGTTTAATAGTGTCCGGCAAAGGATATATTTTGTTCTGGGGTGAAATTTAATTGCCAAAATAGCAATACCGCAAATCAGTGGTTCCAGCTGTGGCTGGCCAAGTTTAATACTGTCGGGCAAAGGATAGATTTTAAATTGTTGGGTGAAATATTACCATTTTTGCCAGGTACAAACCCCTGCACTGCATAACTGACAGGGAACTTACAATTAGCGGTTGCATTCTTGCATGAAATAAAGCCTTTTTGGGCTGTGAAGCCAAAGGTAGTCGCCAATAACAGTTTTTTTAGTTTTTTTAAATAAATTAGTGTAGACCCCAAAACATTGGGAAAATATAAAAAACAAAAATAAGTGTAAGTGCACGGTAGTATAACAGTGGTTGGGTGAGACCGGTATACTTGTCTATTCTGCGTAAGGTACAAACAAGTCCTGTGGGATCCATGCCTGGTTCTTTTTAATAAACTAAAGCTTGCCCACATTGTCTGTGGACAGGCGGGTGCGCTTGTCTGTGATAATGCCACCAGCCATGCTAAACACACGTTCAGACAATACAGTGGCTGCAGGGTAGGCCAGCACCTCCAAGGCTTAAAGGGCAACCTCAGGACATGTGCCCAATTTGATGACTCAGAAGTTGAATGCGGCAGACCCAGTGGCGTAGATAGAAATGATTGGGCACCACAGCAAATTTTTTAATGGGGCCCCCCTCCCTCAGTAATTTTTGCGCAAACCCCTTCCTTTCATGCCACTATGCCTGTAGCTACTAAAGATCGCTCTCTCAGACCAGGCCCAGCAGCTGTTCCATTCACTTTCTACACTGTCTATACTGCCACTGTATATAATTTCATTGTATAATACTGTTAGTCCTCCTCCTCCTCCTGGATGGGCCCTTTCTAGGTCATGGCCCCAAAGCAGTTGCTTCCCCTCCTCCCCCTGTAGCTATTCCCCTAGGCAGACCCATCAGTCAGTACGTGTACTGTTCCACCATGTTGCTGAAATGCTGCCTCCTGCTAAGATGTTCCAGATCTGCTGGTGGTGCAGGTTGTTGTGGCGTGATGACAAAGCTTTTCCACATTTTTCCCATGCTAACCCTGCCTTCTGAGGTGTTGCTGGTGACCCAGCTGCATTGGCAAATTCTTCCTCCTCCTCCTTTGCCGTAACCTTGTGCTTCCACTGAGTCCCTGGTGTCAGGTGTGAATGCCATCAGCAGCGTGTCTACTAGCGGGCTCATCTGCCTATTACACTCCAGTGAGGGAATTAAGGACGGCACGTTGTCCTTTTAATGGGGATGCAGCAGGGTGGCCACCCAGTAATTAGCAATAGTTAGAATGTGGCAGTAACTGGGCGGTCGTGCCTCCTGCTAAGACGTTACAGATCTGCTGGTGGTGCAGGTTGTTGTGGCGTGATGACAAAGCTTTCCCACATTTCGCCAATGCTAACCCAGCCTTCTGAGGTGCTGATGGTGACCCAGCTGCCGTGAGCTGGCTCGGGTGCCACCATGCTGAGAACACTTTTTTTTATATCTTTTTATTGTTTTCTTAAATAGAGATATAAAATTTCATAGCATATAGTTTACAGGTAATAAAAGAAGAAAAATATATATAGTGGTTATACATAGAAATATTATAATTAACCCTTATTGATCACCCACCCACCCTTATTCACTGCTGCGGGGTCAGACCAGACCTTTGTTGACACTTTTGTATTAACCAGGGATTAAGGAGCGGAAATTAGATTTCCTTGCTATTTTGCCATAAGCATCAATAGTGTCCATCAAAGTCAGCCACTCAGAGAAACTAGGGCTATTATTAGTGCCCCAATATTTAACTATCAAGGCTTTTGCGGCCATAAAGCCCCCCATGCAGGATCGTATCTGGTGGGACGTTAAGTCACAAGGGGGAAAGAAACTCAATATTGCCTGCATAAAGCAGCAGTCCAATTGGACCTTATGTTGTCTAGATAGTTCCTTATGGATACGGGTCCAGAAACTACTTATCTCTGGACATCTCCATTATATATTACTCAAATCAGCATTTTCTGCCAGGCATTTCCAACACTCACTCTTTTTTTCTTTATATAATTTGGCGAGGAAGGCGGTGGAGTAATATAGGCGATGTACAATCTTAAACTGGATCAATCTATATTTCTGAGAGATCGATACTTTTTTAATATTTTTATATATTATATCGCAATCCAAGGTATCTCCAGCGCCCAGTTCATCTCCCCAGCCTCCCTCGTTTTTGTATGTTATTATTTCACCAAGAGAATCCCGGAATTTGTGATATATTTGGGAAAGTGTGGGTTGTGTCCCCTTAAACTTAAAACACTAATCCAAGAAAGAGTTTGCCCTAATAGTCAAGAGACGTTTATCCTGAGTTTTCATAAATGCGTGACTGATTTGTGCATACCTATACCTATCTAAAAAAAGTGACTTTTGTGTATTTTATCAAATCATCTAGGGGAATAATATTACCGTGAGACGAAATGTGAATTAGTCGGTTAATACCGCGTGAGTTCCAATATTCATAGATTAACATAAATTCTTTTAGGTTAGGGTTTTGCCAAAGTGGGGTAAAATGAGTGGAATATGTTATGCCTAATATCTTTTTAATTTTATTCCAGACCGTATTTAGTGTATCGCTAATTAAACACAGTTTTTTTTACTTTTTCCCCGAATGGCCAGTCTCCAAAATGGAGAAAATATCTCTGCACGGCCCCTGAAAATCCCTTGACAAGATACTGAGAACACGGTTCCTCCTCATCCTCCAGAACTATGCCCTGGCTGGACAATTGTGTTCCAGGCCAGGGACTATGTTGGTGCAGGAAGCCACCCTTCGAGCCACTTGGAAGTCACTGGCCTTAAGATAAGGCGTGTATATAGTTTTGTTTGTTTATATAGTAAGTTTAGCTGCATTATAGTTATTTTAATATGTTTTTGAGAAAATGTGTAAATATTTTGTTAATGGTTTGAGTGAAAGAGTGGGTGGGGGTGTTGTGTGTGTTCGATTAACTGAATTAATTTTCACTGTCTGGTGTTTAGGAATTTCTGCACCCCAAATTCAGCACATGTGGCAGGCAGGGGATGTGTGTCAAACCGGCAAGGCCCAAACCTGCTAGTATATTTCGCCCATTAGCGCACAACACCAGGCCGGACTGGAGGCTCAGTGGCACCAACCAATGGTCGGTCTGTTGTTCCATGCCTGTCCACAGCTCCTGCATGGTGCGGGGTTTGTCCCTCAAACACACAAGTTTTAAAACAACCTGCTGTTGTTTCCCCCTGGCTGTGCTGCTGTGGGTGGTGAAGGTGTTACGCTGAGTGGATGAGGAGGAGGTAGAGGAGGAGGAAGCCGAGTAGGAGTAGGAGGTAACAGGATACAAAGAGAAATGCCCAGCAATCCTCGGGGGCGGAAGGACATTCGAAAAAATGCTATCCGCCTTTGGGCTAGCCGCATTTACCCACTGTGTTGTTGGTTATGTGGACGCTGCCACAGATAGCGTTGCGCAGTGCACACTTGATTTTGTCCGCCACTTGGTTGTGCAGGGAAGGGATGGCTTGTCTGCAAAAGTAGCGGCGGCTGGGATACACGTACTGTGGGATAGCCACCGCCATAAGGTTTTTTAAAACTGTCCACCAGACAGAATGACAGCATTTCAAAGGACCAGGAAGTTTGAAATAAGGCATTCAGAGCCATGGGTAGGGGGGTACTTCATCTTTCTATTTCTTTTTCTCTCCAGTGTTTGGGAGATGGACAGCTGATAGCTGAACACTTCCATGGGATTTGGTGGACATGCTTGGTGACAATGACAGATGTGGTGGCGTTGCTGCCACATCATCTGTTTGCTAGGTGACAGGTACCACTGTCACTCTCTTGGGCTCAAGTTTAGAATGTTTATTTATTATTTTTCTGTATTTTATTTTATTTTAAGTCATTTCCCTATTCACATATGTTTGCAGGACATTTACCTACATTTTGCTGTCTTTTTCAGCCCTCTAGCCCTTTTCTGGGCTATTTTACAGCCTTTAGTGCCCAAAAGTTTGGGTCCCCATTGACTTCAATGGGGTTCGGCCAAACTTATCGAACCCGAACATCCAGGTGTTCGCTCAACTCTAGACACCATTTATCAGTGTGACACCTGCCCTGATAAACCTGAAGAATTATTTCTGAATCTTATCCCTGGAATGTTTTTATCCTTTATGCTCCCTGTAATTTTTCCACTTTATATCTCTGATTTAGTCTGCCTCGCTTGCATATCCACTTTCCAACAACCACTTCTGTGAGCCACCTGTTAGGTTAAAAATTCAGTTTCCACCGACTAAAATGTTCGTACAGGGGTGCACTTTCCGAAATGAGGTCACTTCTTGGGGATTTTAACCACTTGCTGACCCCGGACGAGAACGCTCGTCCTAACTGGCCGGTACTTAATGCCTTAGGATGACTATTCTCGTCCTAGGGTTAACCCGCTGCCCCACTTGCCCTGCCGCGATCAGCAGCAGGGGCTCGGTTGATACTGACAGCCGGGCCCCTGCTGTATCCTCCAGCATCGGTGAAAACACAGATGCCAGCGGATTAACCCCCTGTATGCCGCGGTCACATAAACTGTCTGGTAAACACCAAAAACTGTGCTAAAAAGCCATTTTTTATCACCTTACATCTCAAAAAGTGTAATACCAAGCTATGAAAAAGTAGTGTGCAATCAAAACTAATAACAATCAAGCCGTCATCTCATGCCGCAAAAAATGAGACCCTTCATAAGAAAATCTGCCAAAAAAAAAAAAGATAAATATTTCAGAACATGGATTTAAAGAAACAAACATATTAGGTATTGCCACATCCGTAAAAACCTGCTGTATAAAAATATCACAGGAGATAACCTGTCTGGTGAACACCGTAAAAAAAAGAAAAACCGTGCCAAAAAAAATCAAAGATTACAATTACCTGGTAATCGATTTTTCCAGACCCCACGACAGCACCACAGAGAGAGAGAGGATCCGCCCCCAGGGACAGGAAACCTACAGAAATAAAAAGGTGGAGCCTCTCTACCCCTTCAGTGGTTTTCAGAGCCAGAGAGGGACTCCCCTATAGTTAGTTCACATATAATACACAATAAATTTAATTCTTTTCTCTCTTCTTTTTTTTTTTTTTTTTTATGCGACACCCCGTGCCTAAAATAGAACCGAAAGGAAAATACCAGGGAGGGAATAAGGAATGGTGCTGTCGTGGGGTCTGGAAAAATCGATTACCAGGTAATTGTAATCTTCGATTTTCCCCTCCCCCACGACAGCACCACAGAGAGATTTACAGAGAATATCCCTTAGTGAGGGACCACCGCCTGTAAGACCGTTCTACCAAAGGACAGGTCAGAGGAAGAAGAAAGATCCAAACGATAGTGCTTAAAGAAAGTACATGGAGAGGACCAAATAGCAGCCTTACAAATTTGATCAATGGAAATCCCCGCCCTTTCAGCCCAAGAGGTGGAGATAGAGCGGGTAGAGTGAGCCCTTAAACCTTCAGGTGGAACCAGACCTGATTCCAGATAGGCAACAGAGATAGCTGCTCTGATCCATCTGGCCAAAGTGCTTTTGGAAGCTTTATTGCCTCTATTAGCCCCAGAGAAGAGAACAAACAGAGCAGAGGATTTTCTCCAGCCCTCCGTCTGGTCTAGATATGACAAGAGGCACCTCCTGACATCCAGGGAATGAAAAACTTTTTCTTTGGGGTTTTTATGATCAGCACAAAAGGAGGGCAGAATGATCTCCTGGGACCTATGAAAGGTGGAAGAAACTTTGGGTAGGAAGGCTGGGTCTGGACGAATAACCACCCTATCCTCAAGTATGTTAGTGTAGGGAGGATTCTTGGAAATAGCGTGTAACTCACTTACTCTTCTGGCCGTAGTAAGAGCCATAAGCAAGATGAGTTTTAGCGTGACCATTCTAATGTTGGCAGTGTCTATGGGCTCAAAGGGGGGCTTCGTGAGGGCATTCAAGACTAAGTTTAAGTCCCAAGAAGGAAAGGAGGGAACAGAAACTGGGGTGATTCTATCTACTGCCCTAAAAAATCTCATTACCCAAGGACCAGCTCTTTTCAAAAAGGGCAGAAAGGGCAGACACCTGAACTTTCAAGGTACTTTTAGATAGACCCAAGGATAGACCTTTCTGCAGGAACTCCAGAATCTGCATAGTAGGGACTGATTCTGGAGGATCCAAGGGATCTAAGCTACAAAAATAAAGGAATTTCTTCCAAATCCTAACATAGATGGATACTGTAACTGGTTTTTTACTCTTCATGAGGGTAACTACTAGATCCGGTGAGAACCCTTTCCTTTCTAGCAACCGCCTTTCAAGTTCCAAGCAGTTAGGTGAAGACCCCTCACCGCTGGATGGAGGATTGGACCCTGGGTCAGCAGATCCGGAGTTTCGGGCAGAATCCATGGATCTGTGACCGACATTAGCCTGAGGGGAGTGAACCAGGCCTGTTTTGGCCAGAAAGGGGCGATTAAAATTATCCTTGCCTTGTCCTCCCTGATTTTCTTTATGACTAACGGCAGGAGCTTGAATGGGGGAAAGGCGTAAGCTAGACTCAAGTTCCATTTTATCAAGAACGCGTCTACCCCATACGGGGATTCCCTTGGATTTAATGAGCAGAAGGTGTCTACTTTCTTGTTCCGTCTTGAAGCAAAAAGGTCTATCTCCGGCTAACCCAATCATCCTTTATAGTCTTGAAAATGCTGCTGCTCAGAGTCCATTCCCCCTGTTTTAAAGAGCTTCTGCTCAGGAAGTCGGCTATCGTATTGTCTGTTCCTTTTATATGAAGGGCGGACAGATGACAAATTTTCTTCTCCAGTAGCTTCAACAATAGAGATGTTTCTATTCCTAGGGTTAGAGACCTTGTCCCCCCCTGGTGATTCAGATAGGCTACAGTCGTTTGATTGTCCGAGAAGACTCTGAGATGACCCGACCCTATCCAGGGGAGACCTGCTTTTACTGCCATACTTACTGCTAAAAGTTCTTTCCTGTTTGAGGAAAAGGTCTGCTGCACTTCCGACCACTGACCCTGAAGGAACTGACCTCTGATATGGGCTCCCCACCCCCAGGGACTTGCATCTGTCGTTAGCACAACCGGGTCCTGGTAAGTCCATGGAATACCCTGCGAGAGATTGTGGGGGTCCAGCCACCAACCTAGGCTTCTCAGGGTAGCCTTTGAAATTTTTAACTTTGCATTACAATTTTCCCTGCTTTTCGTGAAGGCTGTAAGAATCTCCAACTGAAGAGCCCGAGAGTGGAATTGGGCCCACTCCACTGCTGGAATACAGGAAACTAGAGAGCCTAACACTGACATCCCCCTCCTCAGAGTTAACGCAGGATTTGACAGGGACTTTATTTGATCTGCTACCTTTACAACTTTTTCTTCTGGTAGGAACACCCTCTGACTCACAGAATCTAGGATTAGACCCAAGAATCTTTGACACTGTTCTGGAACTGGACGTGATTTTTTGAAATTTACAATCCAACCTAAGGTCTGAAAGACTTCCAGAACCGTCTGAACAGCTCTTACACCCTCCTGCCTGGATTTGGAGATTATTAAAAAGTCGTCCAGGTAGGGGACTATGACAATGTCCTTCAACCTTAAATAGGAGATCATCTCGGCAACTATTTTGGTAAAAACCCTTGGAGCCATGGAAAGGCCAAAGGGGAGAGCTTGAAACTGGAATTGCCTTAGATGACCCTCTATTCGAATCACTATTCTCAAAATTTTTTGGAAGTCTTGATGCATAGGGATGTGAAAATAGGCATCCTTGAGATCTAATACAGTCATGTAACAGTTGGGATACAAGAGAAGAATCGTGGACCTTATTGTCTCCATTTTGAATTTTCTGTAAACAAGAAATTTGTTTAGATCTTTCAGATTTATTATTGTTCTGAATGTACCGTCCGGCTTGGGTACCAGGAACAGAGGAGAAAAATATCCCTGATAGAGCTGATCTTGCGGGACCGGAATAAGAGCCTCTTTCTCTAATAGTTCTAGAACCTCCCGTTTTAAAGAGGCTGACTCTTTTGAGCAAAAGTCCTTTGTAATCACAAACCTTTCTGGAGGGAAGGTGCGAAATTCTGGTTTTAGACCATCCTTTAGAACTTCTAAAACCCAAGAACCTGCAAAACTTCCCCAAGCTGGAAGGAAAAATTTTAATCTTCCTCCCACCATCAGCCTGGCGTCATTGTTGTGGACGCTTTTTATCTGGGCCTGAAGAATTTCCGAACAAAAAACCTTTTCCCCCCGAGGATTTGGTCTTAAATCTTTGTCCTCTGTCTCTCTGCTGTCTTCTCCCCGGGTTCTCCCTATTTGAACGAAAGGGACGCCTTTGTCTAGAAAAGGGAAAACTAACGGAGTTAAATGAAGGAAAGCGTTTCTTGTTGTCCGCTGCCTTTTCCAGAAGGTCCTCTAATTGGGACCCAAATAAGAAATCCCCCTGACAAGGGAGGCTACACAATTTCTGTTTTGATGTAACATCTCCTCCACTCCAAGTTTTTAGCCAAAGCGCCCTTCTAGCCGAGTTTGCCAAAGATGCTGATTGCGCTCCAAGTTTCACCACATCCACTGCTGCATCAGCTAAAAAGTCTGCTGCCTTTTGAAGTGTAGGGAGGGAGGAGAGAATCTGATCCCTAGGGCATTTATCCTTCAATTGAACTTCCAACTGTTGAAGCCAAAAGGATAGGGTTCTAGCCGCAACTGAAGCAGCAACACCTGGTCTAAAGGAGGCTGTAGAAGTCTCCCATGTTCCTTTTAATAATGCGTCTGCCCTTTTATCTAAGGGTTCTTTTAAAATTCCTGCATCCTCAAAGGGAAGGGAGGATCTACGAGAAACCTTTGAAATGGCTACGTCCAACTTGGGGGCTTTACCCCAGGAGGAAGAAGCCTTGTCTTCAAAAGGGTATTTACGTTTGAAATTTTTAGGGAAAAAAACTCTTTTACCAGGTTTCCTCCATTCCCTTTGAATTAAGGAATTTATACTGTCTGGGCATGGGAATACACGACTTTTCCTGTCTTCCAATTTTCCAAATAAAGCATCAGTGGCAGACTTATCTTTCTTCACGTCCTCTATATTTAAGGTGGAATATATGGCTTTAAGTAGTTTGTCCGTGTCCCCAGGGGAAAAGAAACTGACATCATCCAAATCACTGCCAGAGGACGAGGAAGAAGAAGACTGAGAATCAGAGGGATCCAAGTTTTCAGAAGAAGTATCATTAATCCTGCAAACCTTCCCTCCTTTTTTGCTCCTTTTGCTACTTTTCAGGGTATTTTTAACTTCTGTATGTATCAGGGATTGTATATTTTTAAAAAGAGAAGGTGACTCTTCTGAAATCGTTTTCTCTATACAGGATTGACATAGCTTCTTTTCACATGAAGATGAAAGAGCACATTTGCAAATAGCACATTCTTTGTTCTTTCTTTTGCATACAACCTTCTTAGGTTTCTGCTAAAATAAACACATGATAGAAGGGAGAGAGAGAGAGGTCTGAGTAAAACATGTCACATTGCTACTCACCACCCCCCATAGCGCACAAGTACCGAGACTGGAGCAGCCTGTTCACTCTCCACCGTCTCCTGCCTATCCTCCTCCATGATTCCTTCTTGGTCAGCTGGATAGGGAACCGATGTTCTGGTGCGCTGTTCTGCAGCTGACAGCCACCTCAGCCCGTACTGCTGATTTTCTCCCCACAGGCACGCCGCTTACACGTGCAGGACGCTGCCCGAAGCCTCGCGATATCCCGGCCGGAACTTCGTCACCGCGCTGGAAGTACGTCGGGCGCCGTGACCGGAAGTAGGCTCCTGCGTCGCAGACCAACCTAGCTGCTGCCGACGCAATGATTCCTCATTCAGCATGGCAATACTTCCGAGAAGCTGCCCACACCTGCCTGCCGCAAGAGTCAGGGAAGCATCCCTGGCGCCACCCTGAGTCCTAGGGTCCTGCCAGCCTTCCCTGCAGCGCGATGGACCCCGGCAGGAAAAAAGCCACAGATCCTCCAGGGACACCCTGGGAAAAGCCAGACCTGCGGTTAGTACCTGAAACAAAAAACTGTAGGTCTCCTTCCAGGGACAGGAAACCACTGAAGGGGTAGAGAGGCTCCACCTTTTTATTTCTGTAGGTTTCCTGTCCCTGGGTGCGGATCCTCTCTCTCTCTGTGGTGCTGTCGTGGGGGAGGGGAAAAAAATCTATTTTTTTATTACCATACATCACAAAAGGTGTAATACCAAACGATCAAAAAGTAGACCAAAATAGTACCAATAAAACAGTCGTCTCATCCCACAAAAATGAGACCCTAACTAAGACAAAAAATAAAAAAGATTTGGCTTTTAGAAAACGGAGACATAAAAACATGATTGTAGGTATAGTGTGGCTCCACTGATGGGTGGGTGCTCCAACTCGAGTATTCCCCTTTACTAAAAATTGAATTCAAACCACAATGTAGTTAGGCACTCCTTACCTGGATTATGTGAGAAAATATCATACGATAGTCGGTACCATTCGATAAAACAACATATTTAATAGCAAAATCAAACAATTCTCAGATGTCTATTCAACACTAAAATCGGCTATAATGGATAAAACATCCATAAAAATAAATGGATGCTCCGGTATTCGATCCTCAAATTGGGTTGGAATATATGTTTACATATATGGATCCACAGTTTAGCCTAGAGAAAGTCTCTATTTTTGCAGGCCTGAAATGATTTGCACTGGATATACTTAGCGCTTATAATAGCAATCCGAGCTCTTACCAGTTGGCTACATTCGGCTGTACTCAAATATTGGTACTTACTATTTCGGACTTGAAACTTGTATGTTCGGAGTAGCTGTGGCGTCCCATGCTTAGACCCCGCGTAGTTCAGTTTCGATTTGTCCTGTGAGATCTCGCGAGAGAATCTCCGATGGTAGGGAGAGCTCCGGATATGTTTTGAACTCGCTTTTACCTTTTTGGGTGGATTAAATACCCATTGGTACTCTGTGCTCCACTTTGACGTAACCAGATGCGTTTCGGGACTTTTGTGTGTCTTGTCCCTTCCTCAGTGGTACTGAGTGAAGCAATGCCGTACCCATTTTATAGAGCTTCCACTTCCCTTCATTGTGAGGTATTCCTAATTTCCGGCATGGATCCCAAAGATCATTATAAGTCCGGATATACAGGTCCTTCTCAAAAAATTAGCATATTGTGATAAAGTTCATTATTTTCTGTAATGTACTGATAAACATTAGACTTTCATATATTTTAGATTCATTACACACAACTGAAGTAGTTCAAGCCTTTTATTGTTTTAATATTGATGATTTTGGCATACAGCTCATGAAAACCCAAAATTCCTATCTTAAAAAATTAGCATATCATGAAAAGGTTCTCTAAACGAGCTATTAACCTAATCATCTGAATCAACTAATTAACTCTAAACACCTGCAAAAGATTCCTGGAGCTTTTAAAACCTCCCAGCCTGGTTCATTAATGAAAACCGCAATCATGGGTAAGACTGCCGACCTGACTGTTGTCCAGAAGGCCATCATTGACACCCTCAAGCAAGAGGGTAAGACACAGAAAGAAATTTCTGAACGAATAGGCTGTTCCCAGAGTGCTGTATCAAGGCACCTCAGTGGGAAGTCTGTGGGAAGGAAAAAGTGTGGCAGAAAACGCTGCACAACGAGAAGAGGTGACCGGACCCTGAGGAAGATTGTGGAGAAGGACCAATTCCAGACCTTGGGGGACCTGCGGAAGCAGTGGACTGAGTCTGGAGTAGAAACATCCAGAGCCAACGTGTACAGGCGTGTGCAGGAAATGGGCTAGAGGTGCCGCATTCCCCAGGTCAAGCAACTTTTGAACCAGAAACAGCGGCAGAAGCACCTGACCTGGGCTACAGAGAAGCAGCACTGGACTGTTGCTCAGTGGTCCAAAGTACTTTTTTTCGGATGAAAGCAAATTTTGCATGTCATTCGGAAATCAAGGTGCCAGTCTTGAGGAAGACTGGGGAGAGGGAAATGCCAAAATGCCTGAACGCCAGTGTCAAGTACCCACAGTCAGTGATGTTCTGGGTGCTATGTCAGCTGCTGGTGTTGGTCCACTGTGTTTTATCAAGGGCAGGGTCAATGCAGATAGCTATCAGGAGATTTTGGAACACTTCATGCTTCCATCTACTGAAAAGCTTTATGGAGATGAAGATTTCATTTTTCAGCACGACCTGGCACCTGCTCACAGTGCCAAAACCACTGGTAAATGGTTTACTGACCATGGTATTACTGTGCTCAATTGGCCTGCCAACTCTCCTGACCTGGACCCCATAGAGAATCTGTGGGATATTGGGAAGAGAAAGTTGAGAGACACAAGACCCAACACTCTGGATGAGCTTAAGGCCACTATCGAAGCATCCTGTGCCTCCATAACACCTCCGCAGTGCCACAGGCTGATTGCCTCCATGCCACGCCGCATTGAAGCAGTCATTTCTGCAAAAGGATTCCCAACCAAGTATTGAGTGCATAACTGAACATAATTATTTGAAGGTTGACTTTTTTTGTATTAAAAACACTTTTCTTTTATTGGTCGGATGAAATATGCTAATTTTTTGAGATAGGAATTTTGGGTTTTCAGGAGCTGTATGCCAAAATCATCAATATTAAAACAATAAAAGGCTTGAACTACTTCAGTTGTGTGTAATGAATCTAAAATATATGAAAGTCTAATGTTTATCAGTACATTACAGAAAATAATGAACTTTATCACAATATGCTAATTTCTTGAGAAGGACCTGTACAGTAAAAAGCATACTTTTTATACTAGATACTTCTATAACATTAACCTTAAAAAATGTACCCTACTATTGCTATATACAATATGTAGTAACAACCACATTATCAAGTTTAAAACATATTTCATCCCTGTCAACATGTTATATTAATTGTTTTAGAGCTCCGTTTAAAATAACGCATCTGTGTCTCATTACATTTTTTGTGCGTTTTTTTCCTCCACGTGCATTTTTGCTGCCATTATTAGCTGTAATATTAATATACTTCATCTAATGTCATAAATCGAAAGCATAATTCTCCCATTCCCCATATTTAATTTTTCAACATATCAGTAGCTTCTCTTTTTCATAATTTGTCTTCTACTTCTTATATTTTTGTTGACTTTTATGTAAAAAAGGAATAGGGGTCTACAGTAGAGAGGTACCACGGAGTAACATAACCAAAGGTCACCTGTCGACTGGAGACCCCTACTCCAATCAATCACAAGAACCAAAAGATTTCAAAATCAGCATTTAGGCCAAAGGGTGCTAATGTATTAAATTCGAAGATGTGGCGGGACTCTACTCTCGACATTTGTTTAATAATGGGGAGGGTGGGCGACATTATTAAACAAAATTGTTTGTTATATTAAAGCAATTAATATAACATGTTGACAGGGATGAAATATATTTTAAACTTGATAATGTTGTTGTTACTACATATTGTATATAGCAATAGTAGGGTACATTTTTTAAGGTTGATGTTATAGAAGTATCAAAATGGAGTTAAATGCATTGTATATCCGGACTTATAATGATCTTTGGGATCCATGCTGGAAATTAGGAATACCCCACAATGAAGGGAAGTGGAAGCTCTATAAAATGGGTACGGCATTGCTTCACTCAGTACCACTGAGGAAGGGACAAGACACACAAAAGTCCCGAAGCGCGTCTGGTTACGTCAAAGAGGAGCACTAAGTACCCATGTGACAAGTGACAACTATATACAGTCTGCCGGCAGATGAAATGGGAATTTAATCCACCCAAAAACGTAAAAGCGAGTTCAAAACCTATCCGGAGCTCTCCCTACCATCGGGGATTCTCTCGCGAGATCGCACAGGACAAATCGAAACTGAACTACGCGGGGTCTAAGCGTGGGACGCCACAGCTACTCCGAACATACAAGTTTCAAGTCCGAAATAGTAAGTACCAATATTTGAGTACAGCCGAATGTAGCCAACTGGTAAGAGCTCGGATTACTATTATAAGCGCTAAGTATAGCCAGTGCAAATCATTTCAGGCCTGCAACAATAGAGACTTTCTCTAAGCTAAACTGTGGATCCATATATGTAAACACATATTCCAACTCAATTTGAGGATCGAATACCGGAGCATCCATTTATTTTTATGGACATTTTATCCATTATAGCCGATTTTAGTTTTGAATAGACATCTGAGAATTGTTTGATTTTGCAATTAAATATGTTGTTTTATCGAATCGTACCGACTATCGTATGATATTTTCTCACATATTCCAGGTAAGGAGTGCCTAACTTCATTGCGGTTTGAATAAAAACATAATTGTTTTTCTTTTAAAAATGCTTTTATTATGTAAAACAAATATAAATATAAAAAATAGACAAATTAGTTATCGCCATGTCCGTAACAACCTGCTCTATAAAAATATCACATGATTTACCCTGTCAGGTAAAATCCTTAAAAAATAAATAAATAAAAAATGTGCCAAAAAATGAATTCTTTGTCACCATACATCACAAAAAGTGTAATACCAAATGATTAAAAAATAGTATATACCCCAGAATAGTACCAATCAAACTGTCACCTCATGCCACAAAAACGAAGCACCTAAATAAGATAATCGCACAAAAATAAAAATAGTATGGCATTCAGAAAAAGACACAAAAACATGATTTTTTTTTCAAAAATGCTTTATTATGTAAAACTGAAACAAAATAAAATTTGACATATCTGATATCATCACCTCCATAATAACATGCTCTATAAAAATAGCACATGATCTAACCTGCCAGGTAAACATTGTAAAAAACAAAAAAATAAAAACTGTGTCAGAACACTTTTTTGTCACCTTACCTCACAAAAAGCTTAATATAGTTCAATCAAAAGTCATATATACCACAACATAGTACCAATAAAAGTTTCACCTTATCCTATAATTTCCAAAATGGGGTCACTTTTTTGGAGTTTGTACTCTGGGGGTGCATCAGGGGGTCTTTAAATGTCATATGGCAACTTAAAATTATCAGCAGTTTACATCCACATGTGGGGTGTTTCTGTAAACTGCAGAATCAGGGTAATAAATATTGAGTTTTATTTGGCTGTTAACCCTTGATGTGTTACAGGAAAAAATGAATTAAAATGGAGAATCTGCCAAAATAGTCAAATTTTAAAATGTCATCTCCTTTTCCTTTAATTCTTGTGGAACACCTAATTTGCCCCCACACTGCACCCCATTAAGTAATTTCCCCCCACACTGCACCCCATTAAGTAATTTGCCGCCACGCTGCACCCCATTAAGTAATTTGCCCCCACACTGCACCCCATTAAGTAATATGCCCCCACATTACACCCCATTATGTAATATGCCCCCACACTGCACCCCGTTAAATAATTTGCCCCCAAACTGCCCCATTAAGTAATCGGCCCCCACACTGCACCCCATTAAGTAATTTTCCCCAACACTGCACCCCATTAAGTAATTTGCCCCCACACTGCCCCCATTAAGTAATTTTTCCCCACACTGCACCCCATTAAGTAATATGCCCCCACACTGCACCCCATTAAGTAATATGCCCCCACACTGCACCCCGTTAAGTAATTTGCCCCCAAACTGCCCCCATTAAGTAATGTGCCCCCAAACTGCCCCATGAATGTAATGTGCCCCCACACTGCCACCATTAAGTAATTTGCCCCCACACTGCCCCATTAAGTAATTTGTCCCCAAACTTCCCCGTGAAGTAAGTTCCCCCACACTTCTCCCATAAAGTAATTTGCCCCCCACACTGCCCCACATTAAGTTATTTGCCCCCATACTCTCCCCGTGAAGTAATGTGCCCTCATGTAATCATTTGCCCCGACTGTCCCTGCAGTAATATGCTCCCCAAAGTTGGCGCGCGCACACACACAAAAATACTTACCTGTGTCCGGCAGGCGCCCACAGCAAAGCCCTGCTCCCCAGCACAGGCACATAACGTTATGGAGCGGGATGATATCATCACGCACGCCTGCGTTGGGCTTTCACTACCACATAGGCCTCAGGCCTACTAGGCCTGAAGCCTATGGCAGTGACAGGCGGCAGGGCAGAGACCTATGCTGCTGGTCCCGAGGTTCAGGGCAGTGGCAGTTTGATTCGGGTGTCCCATGCCCCGGATAAAAAGTCCTAGCGATGCCCCTGCCACAGGGATCAGAAGGAAAGGAACACCAAAAAACGACAAAGATAGTACTGTTCTATTAGGGGCCAGCTATTCCATTCCGCAAAATACGGAATGTACACGGACGTCATCCGTATATTTTTGTGGATCAGTTTTTTGCAAACTGCAAAATATATACGGTCGTGTGCATAAGCCCTCAGAAGCAAGGGTTTCCTAATTCTTTGAATTAACTTTGGGTTCATTACATGGCTTGAATGATTCCTCGGGTGTAGTTTGCAGAATGGGGTCACTTTTTGTGATTTTTTTTTTACTGTAGGGGTGCATCAGGTGATTTTCGACATGACACCTGAAAATTATTCCTTGCTGTGTTACAGGAAAATACTGAGGAAAATGGAAAATCTGGCAAAAAAAAGCTACATTTTGATTTTTCATCTCTATTTTCATTTAATTCTTGTGAATCACCCAAAGGGTTAACAAACTTTGTAAAATCAGTTTTAAATAACTTCAGTGGTGTAGTTTCTAAAAATTGGGTCATTTATTGGGAATTTCTATCATGTAAACCCCTAAAAGTGACTTAATAACTGAACTGGTCCTATAAAAAAATGGGGTTTGGAAACTTTTAGGAAAATCAAAAATTTATATCTAAATTTCAAAGCCATCTAACATCCTAAAAAAATAAAATTACATTTACAAAATGATGCCAACAAAAGTAGACATATGGGGAATGTTGATTGATAACTATTTTATTAGGTATTACTATCTGTCTTAGAAATTTTCACATTTCAAAAATAGTTAATTTTTCCTAATTTTCTTTAAATCTTGATCTTTTTCTCAAATAAAGGAACCAAAAATAGTGACTCAAATGTACCACTTACATGAAGTACAATGTGTCACGAGAAAACAGTTTTAGAATTGTATTTGCCATATTTGAAAAATTGGGCTGAGCAGGAAGGTGAAAACAGATCTGTGGAAGAAGGGGTTAAAGTGGTGCCTGCTTTGTTCACACAACAGACACCCCGGTCTAACGTCTGCAATTGGCAGTAATGCTGATCATGGACGTCAGATACCGTGGTTAAATGTGACTATGTCTGAATTGCAAAAGAACTGGAATTGCATGCTTTCTGGGCAGGAATGTCTCCCCCTGGCTGAGACTGGCGAAGGCATTCTATTGAAGTAATAAGCCAGAGCTGTACTAGACTTCTAGGCCTGTTACTAGTATATTCCAATGTAGGCCTGCAGGTGGCAACACTGCATTGGAATATACCAATCTTTGTATATTGTAATGGATAAAATTCTATTACTTTATACAAATTGCAATCTAATGATTGCATGTTGGAGTCCATCTGGGGGCCTAAAAAATGTAAAAAAAAAAGTTAACATTTGTTTTTTAATATAATTTTTTTGTTAATTCAAATGACCCCCTTTCCCAAACATTAAAATAAACAAAAAAATAAAAATAAACATCATGGGCATTGCTGCATCTGAAAACACACAAAAATGAGACCTCATACAGTTCTGTAGATGTATTTATAAAAAGGTTATGGAGGTCAGAATATGGCAATGGGAAAAACATGACAGTATCTTTTGAACTATAAGACCCACTTTTCATTCTCCCGAAAAGGATGGGGGTTTGGGGGGAATGGAAAAAACCTGGAATCGCACGTCTTGGATCTACAAAAACGCTTCCGTTACAATAATACAACCACATGCATCCGTCATGAACGGATCCGGTTGTATTATGTCTTATATAGCCAAGACAGATCCGTCATGAACACCATTGAAAGTCAATGGGGGACAGATCCATTTTCTATTGTGCCAGAGAAAACGTTTCCGTCCCCATTGACTTACATAGTGTGTCAGGACGGATCCTTCGCGCTCCGCATCCCAGTACGGACAGAAAACAGGCAGCGTTTTGGTGTCCACCTCCAGAGCGAAATGGTGACTGAACAGAGGCAAACTGATGCATTTCTGAGCGGATCCTTTTCCATTCAGAATGCATTAGGGCAAAACTAATCCATTTTGGACCGTATATGAGAGCCCATGACGGATCTCACAAACGGAAATGCAAAACGCTAGTGTGAAAGTAGCCTTATGCTGCGATTGCTAATGACCGCTTCCATTCCAAGTGGTAATTAGTGTGCAGGAGGCACAGTGACCAGTGAGTCTAGCCCTGCACTTGCCTTTTTCACGGCTCCCTGGTCTTCCTCTGGGTGTCACACTGCATGTGTCCTGACTGCGTACAGTGTCAGAACGTAGTGCATGTTCTTCAGAGCACAGAGCAGTGCTAGGCCGGTAGAAGACTAGGGAGCAACGAGAGTGTCAGCACAGTCTGGAGCAGGAGATGTAAGTTAATTAATTTTTATTTTGTCTAGTGGGTCTTGGAGGTCTGTTTTGGGGTCTGAGGAGGAAGGTGGGTCTAATTGAGGTCTGTGGAGTTATGAGGGTCTGATCTGAAATCTAAGAAGGAATGAGGGTCTGATACAGAGGTCTGATATGAAGCCTGAGGAGGAATGGTGGTCTGATAAGAGGTCTACGAAGGAATGGAGGTCTGATACAAAGGTCTGATTGAGCTTGGAGGTCTGATACAGCGGTCTGATGGAGCTTGAGAGTCTGATCTGAGGTCTGATGGAGCCTGAGGGTCAAATCTGAGGTCTAATTTTTCTTCTGCATATCCTAGGTATGTATTATGGTCCTGTGTGTCTTATGCAGTGAAAAATGCGTTAATTTTATTTACGTTTTTTATTTTTTCTAGTATTTAAACACAAGAATAACTAAATAAATTTGGTATGGTTGTACTGACCCAGAGAATGGGTACAGGTTAATTTTACCCCCTGAACGCTGTAAAGACAAAACCCATAAAACTGTGGTGAAATTGCAAGCCCTCTTATGGTTATATGAACAGAAAAATAAAAAATTGTGGCTTTGGGAAGGCAGGGACCAAAAAATGAAAACGAAAAAATAGAAAATCACCATTTCAGGAAGAGGTTCCCATTTGTGCATGTATAAATGCATATTTTTGGATGCCTTTGCAGAACAAGTCTCTCTTCCAACATTCACATGTACTTGTGTAAACAGGGGGAGGGATCTGCCCGCATTGTTTGGTCATTTTTGCCATAACACTTTTGGCTTTTGGCGTTTTGGCTTTCCGTTTGTGAGATCCGTTCAGGAAGCTCACAAGCTATCCAAAACGGATCAGTTTTGCCCTAATGCAGGCATGCTCAACCTGCGGCCCTCCAGCTGTTGCAAAACTACAACTCCCAGCATGCCTGAACAGCCTACACCTATCAGCCTACAGCAGGGCATGGTGGGAGTTGTAGTTTTACAACAGCTGGAGGGCCGCAGGTTGAGCATCCCTGCCCTAATGCATTCTGAATGGATAAGGATCAGCTCAGAATGCATCAGTTTGCCTCCGTTTCACCTCCATTCCGCTTTGGAGGCGGACACCAAAACGCTTTTTGATGTCCGCATGATGATGCAGAGCCAAACGGATCCGCCTTGAAACACAGTTGAAGTCAATGGGGACAGATATGCTTGTAATGGCTCCGCTTGATGGTGGATGCGTTTCGAAAAGTTCTGTTCACTGCGCATGCCCAGGAATGCCCCCCCACCCCCCAGCAGCAACTGCCATCTTGGAAGAGTGCATAGGCAAACAAAGGGGTAAGTATTGGAAGTTGTAATGTCTGTTATCTATCTATCTATCTATCTATCTATCTATCTATCTATCTATCTATCAATGGAGAAGCTGCTGGCACTTATGGGGGCTGTTGGCACTGAGTGGGGGGGAGGCTGCTGGCACTGAGGGGGGTGGGCTGTTGGCACTGAGGGGGGGTAGGCTTCTGGCACTGATGGGGGCTGCAGGCACTGAGTGAGGGCTGCTGGCCCCCAGTGGTGGTGGTGGGGCTGCTGGCATTGAATGGGGGGCTGCTGGCACTGAGGGGGGCTGCTGGCACTGAGGGAGGCTGCTGGCACTGATGGGGGGAAGCTGGCACTGGGGGGAGGGCTGCTGGCTTTGAGGGGGGTCACTTTTTACCAAAGGAGTGCTGCGCCAATTTGTTCCAAAAAAGTCCCACTGGTGGACCCGCTGAGCCCGGACCAATACGTTTACTCCCAGTCTGGCCAGGATCTCCCCCTTCACCGTTGGGTAATCAGTAGCCTGGTCATCCGCTAAATCAAAGAAAACCTGCTGGGGTCCGGATGCCAGGAACGGAGCGACCACCTCAGCCCACTGGTCGCGGGGTAACTTCTCCCTCACGGCCACCTTTTTAAAGACTGCCAGATATGTCTCAACGTCGTCCGAGGGGGTCATCTTTGGGATCGCCGCACGGACCGCTTTCCGGGCATCATGGTCGTGGTGGGACGCTCCTGCAGCTTGTAAAGCCATCACGTGCTGTAACAGTAGCTGGTTGGTCTCCCGCTGCTGCACGTTAGCCTCCATGAGAGCTTTCACAGCAGCCTCCATGTTGCCAGAAATTCCTGCTTGTACTTTTGCCGGTTTAACATATGGAATGCACTCGTGCTCAGCAAAACAAAAAAAAATTCGGCGTTCAGGCCAGCCTCACTGCGCATGCCCGCATCCTCCACCAAATGTGGGGAGTTGCTGTGGTAGACAGCGGTGCGGGTGCAGTACAGAGGCAAAGGGAGTCCAGTTAGTGCAGCAAACAGTGTTTTATTTCACACTTGCACAAACAAAACTCAAAACAGTCACTTAGTGTTACTTCACACACACAGCAAAAACTTGAGGCAAAACAAAAGTCCAAGACGGGATCAAATCACCTGTGTGGTTTAGGTGCGTGTTCGCACCTGGCTGTCAGCCCAGCCGCAGGAAAGTCCAACCTCAGGCTTCCAGGCAGACTGCACGCCTCTTTGCAAGCTCTTGCTTCCAGCCCTGAGAGCTCCACAGTAACACCATCAGCTTCCAGGATAACAGGATAATCACCTCTCCACCTGCTGAGGTGGCTGCCTTTTTAAAGGCCCGGAAAAAGTACGGCCTGGACCGTGGGGAATAGTCTCCCACCCAGCACTTGACTATTCCCAATAAGAGCCGGCCCGTCTCGGCTTTGTAGCCAAACTAAATACCAATGTGTCAAGCAGTACTAGCTGCTGCTGACACACAAAAAATCCGGCTCTTATCTCACCGAGGCCAGGAACCTCGGTGACACGTACCTTCCGTCGGAACCTTGTGCCCTCTTACAATATATATATATATATATATATATATATATATATATATATATACAAATGAAGAAAGTGAAAAGCAGCACACTTTAGACTTGTGGGTGCAAAGCTCGCCGGTGACCAGCAACTAGGTCCTCAATGTAGTAATTCAAAAATGCACAGCAGCACTCCACTCTTCAAACGAACAGGTGTTTATTCAGCCCAGTGCAGCAACGTTTCAATTGTTCATTACAATCTTTCTCAAGCCATGTCAAACTTAGTGCTCAGTGAATCATTTATAGCTCAGTCACATGATTATAAGTTAATTAGTGATATCTGCATGATTATAATATAAAATACAAAAAAACATTCTAATAAAGTCCTAAATGTGCATATAAAGTGCTAATAGTGCTCAATGTGAAATTCATTGTATAGAATTGTATAAATTTACTACTTATTAACAATATTGTGCAAGACACTGATGATGGATATAAGGTTTATACAATTCTATACAATGAATTTCACATTGAGCACTATTAGCACTTTATATGCACATTTAGCACTTTATTAGAATGTTTTTTTTGTATTTTATATTATAATAATGCAGATATCACTAAACTAAGTTTGACATGGCTTGAGAAAGATTGTAATGAACAATTGAAACGTTGCTGCACTGAGCTGAATAAACACCTGTTCGTTTGAAGAGTGGAGTGCTGCTGTGCATTTTTGAATTACTATATATATATATATATATATATATATATATATATATATAATAAAAAAGATTATGGTTTTACAATTTTTTTTTTTTTTTAGCAACCAGCACCTAGAGCTGCCAGACAGGATCCCCCAGTCTCCTCCAGAGCTTGTGGGAGAGCCCGTGGCGGTCGGGGACGTGTAAGTCTTGAATAAGTAGTTCTAACGCGGTGGCTCTGAAGCAATTTGGTAAGTACAGCAATATATATTTTTACACATAATTTTTACTTTTTTTTTTTTCACGGTTAAACAGGTTAGCACTCGGTGGAGATCAATCAGGGACCGCTTCAGGAGGGACTACAACCAGGAGGTTTAGGCCCCGAGTGGATCCGGAGCAACCTCAAGGCCGCCCTATATGTATACAGCGGCCTTGGCGTTCCTAAGACGGGTGATTGTGACAAGAAGGTAATTTTATTTTATTTTTTGGAATGGAAAAAGCATTTAATTTCATCTCCCTCTAAGTGCAAGGGGCTTTCTGAGACAAAAGATCGTTTTGCCCCTCCGTTTCTGGCAGCCCCTGTGGTTGGAGGGATAAGTGTTCTCTCCCTATGACTGCAAGGGACTGTCTGAGACAGAGGAGCATTTTGCCCCTCTGTTTCTGGCAGCCCCCTGCAAGTTGGAGGGACAAGTGTTCTCTCCTTCTGATTGCCAGGGGCTGTATGAGACAGAGGAGCATTTTTCCCCTCTGTTTCTGGCGGTACCCTGTGGATGGAGGGACAAGTGTTCTCTCCATCTGACTGCAAGGGGCTGTCTGAGACAGAGGAGCGTTTTGCCCCTCTGTTTCAGGCAGCCCCCTACGGTAATAGGTAGGAATACCATAAAACGTTGACGCAGTAATTCAAGGCCTTTTTTTTTTCTCAACAGAACTGCCAGCAGCACTTGGGCACCTGAACAATCTCTTGAAGCGGTCTCGGAACCTGCCAACAACCCCAGCCCTCCTGCACATCATGCACCTGTTCAGGACAATCCTGATCCCCTACCGGGTCCCTCATTTCAACATATGCTCTCAAATTGGAGACAAAATTTGAGAGCTATGTTGAATAGCAGGAGATCCGGTAGGAGCCGTCAGGAGGAATACGGGAACTTTGTAGAGATCGTCTCCAATGCTCTAGAAGGTTTTTGCGGATGAAATGCGTCGCCTGGAAGGGGCGGAGGCGGCGCGTCAACTCAGCAATAACCAGCAGTACCTGCTAACCTTATCCCCCTGGATAGACCAAATGACACCCGAGCAGGTGCATGATTTTAAAATTTTGTTCGAGAATGGGTCGAGGGAAATTTTGCACCGCCCCTGTCCTACACCTACTCCATCCCACTCCTACCCTCATCCCACTCCTTTCACCCATTTCATTCCCGCCAGCCGTCCCTTTCACACCCCCCGAGCATGTGTCCAATCTTCCTTCTTTTTCTTCTACTCCTTCTCCTCCTCACTATGTCGCTCCTACTTCTTTCAAAACTCCCTCTTCGACACATGCTCGGGCACATTCCAGTTCCGACCCTTCCTCTATCCACACCTCTCAAACCCAACCTGCATATTTTCCTGCGGCCCGTCATTTTTCTCCCTCCACTGAAGACAGGCGGGCTAGCACTGCTGGCCAATTACAGTCCACCAGGCAAAGGTCCACCTCCCTTCCCCGTTATGAAAGTTTATGATTTATTTTATTATTTTGTTATTTATTTTTTAAATTAAAACAGTGTTTTGATAATTTTCTTTAAATAAATACAGGTATTATACTTCCGTTTGTGTGTTTTTTAATTTCTAACCACACCAACGCCCACGTTGTACCCTCAGGATACTACAAATTTATTTACAAAAAGGTCACATAGACCTACTAAATCCTTTTAGGGGTTACAACATAGATATTAAAATGTAACCTTTATTATATTTTTATAAAAGTTGATACATTTATTTATACACCCAGTCCCATTAAAATTATCAGGGAAGGAATCAGATATTCCACTCAATACTGAATGTGTGTAATCCTCTTTTACTTGGAGGTACTGCTTATGGCTGCAGTTCACTTTGCTGTGTTATAATGTGTGCATCTGCCATATGTTAATGCATATGTTTTTCTACATTCCTATCAGGAATCCAGTGCATTCGTTGCTCAACAATGTGCTTGTGATGGCAACCTACAACTTTGTGGACAACACTGGAATGTGTAGCCAATTGCTCACTCTTTGAAGCTTCTTGGCAGTCAGATTCTGATTGTAAGTCAGTGTTGCAACAATGTGATTGTATAATAGAGCAGATTTCTATTTGCTCCTACTGCACTTATATTATGACGCTGGAACCACTTGACTAATTCCTATGATTGTGCACACATGCTTTGTCACACTATGGCTCATGAGAGAGGAAATAGATTTCTACAAAATTACCAGGGAATGGTTTCCCTATTTTATCGTAAAGGGGGCGCCCACTGCTCACCCCTCTTTACTATGAGCCATATCACACCAACTTTCTCAGCCACGCAGATATACGATGTTTACTGTACCCGGCAAAAATGGTAATATTGCACCCAAGATTTAAAAGAGAATTATTCACATTTTCGATCACTGTCACCTTCGCAGTGCAGGGTTACTTGACAGCAAATAATTGTAATATGTCAACCCATGAACTCCCACATGGATTAACTATATTATTGTCCCCGGCACATATGCAGCGCAGGCCGCAAAGATAATGCCTGGCCTAAAAAATTATGATTTTATCACCACCCATGGAAAACATGGATTTCAGTGGTATATTTTGGGGTGTAGGACCTCATTGTTCTCAACATCATCTTCCACCCAGTCTTCACCCCTGCCCTCTTTGTCAGTCTGCACACCACAGAATGCCGTCATCATCAGAGACATGCTGCAGTGGTCTTCCCCGTCCCCATCCTCAAACCTAAGTGTTTGGGCATCCGTGCACGCAATCTCTTCCACTTCTGGGGCAGAAATGCAGCGTACACCGCAAATGTGCTATCCACCACAAAACCAGTGTGTTTGCAACCAACTATGTAAATGCGGAGTTCAAAAGGTTACTTTAAATGACTGAAATACAGGGTAGGCCTCTGATCTGCTATGTATCACAAAACCAGTGTTTATTGCAACAAACTACAGAAATGTATTATGTCATTGCTAAATTTTAAAATACGTTTTTGTGCGTTGTATGCCAAACTGCTCTGTGTAACAACAATACGGGTTTATTTCCCACAAAATACACTAATGCAGTATTTCACTGCTGAAATTAAAACATAAGTATTTGTGTGGTTTATTGAAAACTGCTCTGTGGACCAAAAAACACGAATGCACTATTTCAGTACAAAAATTTTAAATAGGTATTTGTACGCTGTATGCACAACTGCTCTGTGAATCAAGAATACTGCTTTTTTCAACAAAACAGAAAAATGCACTATTTCAGTGCTGAAATGTAAAATACGTATTTGGGCGGTGTATTTAAAACAGCTTTGTGGACCTGGAATACCGCTTTTCCCCCCCAAAATACACTGATGCACTATTTCACTGCAGAAATGTAAAATATCTATTTGTACGCTGTATGTACAACTGCTTTGTGGACAAAGAACACAGCTTTTTTCCCCAAAATTCACGAATGCACTATTTAACGGCTGGAAATTAAATGTAGGTATGTGTACGCTGTATGCACAACTGCTTTGTGAACCAAGAACACTGCTTTTTTTTCCCTAAACACACTAACGCACTATTTCAGTGCTGAGATTTAAAATAGGTATTTGTACACTATATGCACAACTGCTTTGTGGACCTGGAATACCGCTTTTTTCCCCTAAAACACAGTAATGCACCATTTCAGTGCTAAAATTTAAAATAGGTATTTGTACGCTGTATGCACACTTGCTTTGTGGACCAGAAATATTGCTTTTTTTCCCTAAAACACAGTAATGCACTATTTCAGTGCTGAAATTTAAAATAGGTATTTGTACGCTGTATACACGACTGCTTTGTGGACCACAAATACCACTTTTTTTCCCCAAAAATACACTGATGCACTATTTCACTGCAGAAAAGTAAAATAGATATTTGTACGCTGTATGCACAACTGCTTTGAGGACAAAGAACACAGCTTTTTTCCCCCAAATTCACAAATGCACTATTTAACGGCTAGAAATTAAATGTAGGTATTTGTACGCTGTATGCACAACTGCTTTGTGAACCAAGAACACGGCTTTTTTTCCCTAAACACACTAACGCACTATTTCAGTGCTGAGATTTAAAATAGGTATTTGTACACTGTATGCACAACTGCTTTGTGGATCTGGAATACCGCTAGGGGACTTGACCTGCCAGAAAAAAAAATTTCCTTGACTGAGATACCAAAAATAGACTGATGTCCCTGGCAGGTTGACACACATGCAGGTCACATGCAGTACCAAGGACACTGCAGTGGCTAAAATGGACGCCGACCCCCACCACAGTAATGGTGTAGTAGCCCAGAGGGGAGAATCCTGGATGGTCAGTATGTCTCACTGAAAATGTGTGCCTCAGTGATATAATTCCCGGAAGTAAGTATGCCAGTAACGTTATGTAGGTTGCTGGGAGGTTTGTTTAAAGTGGATTTTGGGTCCGGGTTTTAGGAGTGACCAGAGAGATTGTTAAAAACCCCACAATATGGTGGCGGATGCGGGCAAACGCTCCTAGAAATCGCAGCCACAGGCAGGGGTAGGAGCTGAATGTCCTGGGTAAAAACCTGCAGCGAAATTACAGTCTGAATGTCCAAACATGGAGGATCTAGTAAAGCAACTGGTGCAGGCTAACTTGCTGCAGCAACAGGCTACTGCTCAACAGCAGAAAGCCCATATGGAGGCTATGCAAGCCCTGCAAGAGACAAATTAGCTCCTAATACGACAGATGTCTGTATTAACTGAGGCCATCAAATCTCAGGAGGGGCTAAGCCTTTCCAGTCAGAGCGGCAGTGTTAAAGCTCGGAATAATGTGAGGGAAACTTTGCAAAAAATTACACCTAAGGACGATGTTGAGGCATACCTGACCGTGTTTGAAAGGGTGGCAGAAAGGGAGAATCTCCCACCCGAGCAGTGGGCAGAAGTATTGGCGCCTTATTTAACAGGAGAACCTCAGAAAGCGTATTATGATTTACCTTGCAAGATGCTAAAGAATACAGTAAGCTAAAAGCAGAGATTCCTACCCGGCAAGGGGTGACCGATGCAGTCCAGGTGCAGCGTGTTCACAGCTGGGAGTTTTGGCAAGAGAAGCCTCCCAGATCCCAAATGTTCCATCTGTTCCACCTCGTACAAAAATGGTTACAGCCAGAATCATCCACCCCAGCTTAGATGGTGGAAAAAGTGGTGATAGATCGGTTCCGCCATATGCTGCCAACACCCCTACAGCGTTGGGTTGCCCAGGGAAACCCGCAGACTGCAGACGAATTGGTGAGCCTTGCAGAAAGGTATATCAGTGGGCAGGACTCCCTGGAAAATAAGGGAAGGTTGAGACGGCAATATCCCGGCTCTAAAAATGGAACATGGTTCCCCCGGAAAGGACTACAACCCACTCCCAACTGAAAAATCCAGGCCAAGTAAAAGTTTGAGCCTGGGACCCAAGTCCAGACTGGCCCCATTATCTGTTGGAGGTGTCAGGCTCCTGGACATATCGCAGCGCACTGCCCTTCGTCTGCGAGCCCATGGAGTGCGGTATCGGTCAACCATATTCTCTTTTTGCACATCCGGTGTGTAGTGAAGCTACCCAAGCTCATGAAGAACCCCAGGTGTGCCAAGTGACCTTGAACAGTGTTATGGTGACTGCCCTCCTGGACTCCGGCAGCTTGGTTACTTTGATGACGTCCATGGTGCCTCACGTGTTGAATCCTGAAAAGCATTTGGGAGTGTTGTGTATCCATGGAGACACACGGGATTTTCCGGTTTCTCAGGTATCCATAAACACTATGTGTGGTACTGTACAGCATGAGGTGGGATTCGTGAAGGACTTACTGCACCCGATGATACTAGGAAGAGACTTCCCGCTGTTCTGGGACCTCTGGGCTAAAGCTAAGGTTCCGGTGAGTCTGTTAAGTGCTGAATGTACTAGTTGTGATGTGGTGGGAGAGGGGATGGAATGTCCTGAGGCTATATCAGAGTCTCCGCTAGCTGTGATGTTAGGTGAGGAGGACGAGGAATTATCCCCTGAGACCAATGTTCTGGATCTTGAGGTGTCCCGGGAAAAGTTTGGAGCGGCACAGCTCAGGGATCTTACCTTAAAAGGTGCCCGGGAGACTGTATCAGTACTGAATGGGGTTGCCCAAAGTCCAGGAGCTGATAATCAGTTTCCCCACTTCGCCATAAACAATATGTTGTATAGGGTGACCAAAATGGGAGAAGAAGTAGTGTAACAGCTGCTGGTACCGGGTCCGTATCATCCATTAGTATTAAGGATGGCCCACTCTCATGTTTTAGGGGAACACTTGGGGGCAGGTAAAACCCAAGAACGCATTCTCCAGCGATTCTATTGGCCGGGGTGTTATAAGGAAATAGCCGACTATTGCCAGTCGTGTCCCACCTTCCAGGTCTCAGCCCCGGTCCCACATTTCAAAAGTCCCTTGGTCCCACTGCCAATCATTGAAGTTCCATTTGAATGGATTGCAATGGATCTCAAAGGACCCCTAGTGAAGTCAGCTAGAGATCAGCAGTATATTTTGGTGGTAGTTGACTATGCCACCAGATACCCGGAAGCAGTCCCTTTAAGAAATACCTCCTCGAAAACCATAGCGAAAGAGTTGTTCCAGATGTTTGCCAGAACCGGTATACCAAAAGAGATATTAACTGACCAGGGAATACCGTTCATATCTAAGGTCATGAAAAAGTTGTGTCGGATGTTGAAAATTAAACAACTGCGAACATCAGTATATCATCCGCAGACAGACAGTCTAGTAGAACGATTCAATAAAATGCTTAAGAGTATGTTATAAAAGGTGGTAGAGAAGGATGGCCGTGATTGGGACTGTCTGCTACCGTACCTACTGTTCTCTATTAGAGAGGTTCCTCAAACCTCCACTGGGTTTTCAGCTTTTGAATTATTATATGCTTGGCACCCTCGGGGGTTGCTGGATGTGGCAAAAGAGACCTGGGAAAGTGAGACTACCCCATATAAAAGTGTGGTAGAAGACATAGCACAAATGCAAGAGAGGATATCTAAGGTCCTGCCCAGTGAAAGAACACCCCCTGAGGGCTCAAGATAACCAAGCTCGAGTGTATAACAGGGCAGCCAAGGTTAGGCAGTTCAGTCCAGGGGACCGAGTGCTAGTTTTGGTACCCACGGTGGAAAGCAAATTCTTAGCTAAGTGGCAGGGGCCTTATGAGGTGGTTCAGAAAGTTGGGGAAGTTAACTACAAAGTTCACCAGCCGGGAAGAAGAAAACCTATCCAGCTGTATCATGAGCTTGTTAAAACCATGTAAAGAGCGGAACTCCCTGGAAACAACCTGTTTGGTGGTAGAGGCAAAAACTAACAGTCAGGATGTCACAATTGCAGAGACCCTGTCCGAGTCACAAAAACAGCAGTGCAGAGAACTGTTCTCCGATTTTCCAGGTCGCATTAAGTGTACTGAGCATGAGATTCGAACAAAAGCACATATTAAACATAAAACCCTATAGGTTTACCTATAGGTAAACATAAAACCCTATAGAATCCCTGAGGCTCGTAAGGAAGTAATGTCACAAGAGATCAAAACGATGCTAGAACTAGGAGTGATTGAGGAGTCTCGAAGTGGATGGTCCAGTCCGATAGTTTTGGTACCAAAACCATCTGGGGAATGGCGGTTCTGTAATGATTACAGAAAACTCAATAAGGCATCAGAGTTCGATGCCTATCCCATGCCAAGAGTAGACAAACTCATTGAGAGCTTAAGTCCTGCGCGGTATTTAGACCTAACAAAAGGGTATTTGCAGATCCCTCTATCCAGGGATGCCAAAGAAAAGACTGCCTTTTCGACACCTGAAGGGTGTTACCAATATGTGAGAATGCCATTCGGTTTACAAGGTGCCCCAGTTACGTTTCAAAGAGCTATGGACAGGATCTTAGGCCCTCACAAAAAGTATGCAGCTGCATACCTGGACGATATCGTCATCTTTAGCCCAGATTGGGAGAGTCACCTGGGTAAAGTTCAAGCCATACTAGATTCCCTAAGAATAGCCGGATTCACCATAAACCCCCAAAAATGTACCATGGGTATGGAAGAGGCCAGATATCTTGGGTATGTAGTATTTACCTCAAATAAACAAAGTAGAGGCAATTCAAACCTGGCCACGTCCACTTACAAAAAAACAGATAAAAGCTTTTTTGGGAATAGTGGGCTACTACAGACGATTTGTACCAATTTCGCTACAATAGCTGCCCCGCTAACGGAACTTACAAAAGGTACAACATCAGTCATGGCTAGGTGGACCCCAGAAGCAGAACAGGCCTTTAAAGAGCTTAAGCTACGGTTGTGCCAACAGCCAGTGTTAGTGGCCCCAGACTTTAGTAAAGAATTCATAGTTCAGACAGATGCCTCAGAGGTAGGCCTAGGCGCTGTGATGTCCCAAGAGGTTAGGGCGGTAGAACACCCTAACTGTGTTATACCTAAGCTGAGAAACTTAATCCGTGCGAAAAAAATTATTATATTGTGGAAAAAGAATGCTTAGCGATAAAGTGGGCACTAGACTCCCTTAGATATTATCTACTGGGTAGGAGGTTCAGATTAGTTTCAGATCATGCACCACTAAAGTGGATGTCTGAGAAAAAAGGGAGTAATGCCAGAGTAATGAGATGGTTTCTGACAAGATTGACAAGATTTCAATTTTTATATAGAACACAGGCCTGGGAAATTGCATGGGAATGCCAATGCCCTGTTAAGGGTACATTGCTTGATGGTAACAGGTGCCCAGCCCCTCGGCTTCAGGCAGAGGGGAGAATCGTGGTATGTCTCACTGAGAATGTGTGCCTCAGTGATATAATTCCCGGAAGTAAGTATGCCAGTAACGTTATGTAGGTTGCTGGGAGGTTTTTTTAAAGTGTATTTTGGGTCCGGGTTTTAGGAGTGACCAGAGAGATTGGATGGGACAGGTCACTCCCGTACTCCATCCAGGTTTTTACTAAAGGCATGGTTAAAAGGGCTATGCGAATCTCAGCTGAGAGATCAAGTGTGCACAGGCTTACTGCAAGCTGAACAAGCTGAGAGGGGGAGTTGATCTCTGAAAGATCCCAAAGAGTGGTGAGATCTCATTGTTTTGTTACCCTACTTGGACTGAATACACAGTGTGGGACTTTATGTTATGAAAATGTGTGTGCTGAAGAAAGCTTAAAGCTGAAGCTTGGACATGTTTACTATTGTTTGCTGAAATAAACTCTGCCTGTGGTGAAGATTAAACTGACACGTGTGTATGTGTGCACAGTGACTGAGTTAAAACCCCCACAATGGATTTAAAAAAAAAAACACTTTGCAGTATCACTGGGCTCATGGCTGGGTACAAAAATGTAGGATTGCAATAGCATCCTACCTCAATAATTGCTGTAGCTTGAAGATTTCACACCACCAGGTTCAACAGATTTCTTTCCTAATCTCTCCCTGGGAGCACCGTCAGCAACCTTTCCCTATACTAACAGCAGCAGAGTGACGTGCGGCACTACGTGACTCCAGATTATAAAGAGGCTTGGTCACATGCTACTTTTTAGGGTAATTTCACACTAGCATTTTTCTTTTCTGGCATTGAGTTCCGTCAAAGGGGCTCAATACCAGAAAAGAACTGATGAGTAGAGATGAGCGAACACCTGGATGTTCGGGTTCGATAAGTTCGGCCGAACTTCCCGAAAATGTTCGGGTTCGGGATCCGAACTCGACCCGAACTTTATCCCGAACCCGAACCCCATTGAAGTCAATGGGGACCCGAACTTTTAGGCACTAAAAAGGCTGTAAAATAGTCCAGGAACGGGCAAGAGGGCTGTCAAAGGCAGCAAAATGTAGTTAAATCCACTGCAAACAAATGTGGATAGGGAAATGAATTAAAATAAAATAAAATAAATAAAATTTAACCAATATCAATTGGAGAGAGGTCCCACTGCAAGGAATCATGCGTCATATCACTCAACACTGGAGAAGGCCACTTTCAGTTATTTCGGGCGCAGCACCCAGACAGAGGAGAGAGGTCCCACAGCAAGGAATCATGCGTCATATCAACCACCACTGGAGAAGGCCACTTTCAGTTATTTCGGCCCAGCACCCAGACCGAGGATACAGGTCCCACAGCAAGGAATCATGCGTCATATCACCCACCACTGGAGAAGGCCACTTTCAGTTATTTCGGCCCAGCACCCAGACAGAGGAGAGAGGTCCCACAGCAAGGAATCATGCGTCATATCACCCACCACTGGAGAAGGCCACTTTCAGTTATTTCTGCCCAGCACCCAGACCGAGGATACAGGTTCCACAGCAAGGAATCATGCGTCATATCACCCACCACTGGAGAAGGCCACTTTCAGTTATTTAGGCCCCACCACCCAGTCAGAGGAGAGAGGTCCCACAGCAAGGAATCATGCGTCATATCAACCACCACCGGAGAAGGCCACTCTCAGTAATTTCGGCCCAGCAACCAGACAGAGGAGAGAGGTCCCACAGCAAGGAATCATGCATCATATCAACCACCACCGGAGAAGGCCACTCTCAGTTATTTCAGCCCAGCACCCAGACAGAGGAGAGAGGTCCCACAGCAAGGAATCATGCGTCATATCAACCACCACTGGAGAAGGCCACTTTCAGCTATTTAGGCCCAGCACCCAGACAGAGGAGAGAGGTCCCACAGCAAGGAATAAGGCGTCATATCACCCACCACTGGCGAAGGTCACTTTCAGTTATTTCAGCCCAGCACCCATACAGAGGAGAGAGGTCCCACAGCAAGGAATCATGTGTCATATCACCCACCACTGGAGAAGGCCACTTTCAGTTATTTAGGCCCAGCACCCAGACCGAGGATACAGGTTCCACAGCAAGGAATCATGCGTCATATCACCCACCACTGGAGAAGGCCATTTTTAGTCGTTTAGGCCCCAGCACCCAGTCAGAGGAGAGAGGTCCCACAGCAAGGAATCATGCGTCATATCAACCACCACCGGAGAAGGCCACTCTCAGTTATTTCGGCGCAGCACCCAGACAGAGAAGAGAGGTCCCACAGCAAGGAATCATGCGTCATATCAACCACCACCGGAGAAGGCCACTTTCAGTTATTTCGGCCCCACCACCCAGACAGAGGAGAGGTTCATTCAACTTTGTGTTGCACCGCAAGATCATGGTAAAGTTAAAAAAATTAGGATTCAATAAAGAAGTGCCCCGGAGTACAAGAATGCATGGTTGAGGGGGAGGCAGTTATAAATGTCTATTCTGCACAAGGGAGGGACAGGTCCTGTGGGATCCATGCCTGGTTCATTTTTATGAACGTCAGCTTGTCCACGTTGGCTGTGGACAGGCGGCTGCGTTTGTCAGTAATAGCGCCCCTGCCGTGCTGAATACACGTTCAGACAAAACGCTGGCCGCGGGCAGGCCAGCACCTCCAAGGCATAAAATGCTAATTCTGGCCACGTGGACAATTTGGAAACCCAGAAGTTGAATGCGGCCGAACCGTCAGTCAGTACGTGGAGAGGTGTGCAGACGTACTGTTCAACCATGTTAGTGAAATGCTGCCTCCTGCTAACACGTTCCGTATCACGTGGTGGTGCAGTTAGCTGCGGCGTGGAGACAAAACTTTCCACATTTCTGACATGCTAACCCTGCCCTCAGAGGAGCTGGCCGTGACACAGCTGCGTTGGCGACCTCTTGCTCCTCCTCTGCCTTCGCCTTGGGCTTCCACCTGTTCCCCTGTGACATTTGGGAATGCTCACAGGAGAGCCTCTACCAGCGTGCGCTTGTACTCGCGCATCTTCCTATCACGCTCCAGTGCAGAAAGTAAGGTGGGCACATTGTCTTTGTACCGGGGATCCAGCAGGGTGGCAACTCAGTATTCCGCACACGTTAAAATGTGGGCAACTCTGCTGTTATTGCGCAGGCACTGCAGCATGTAGTCGCTCATGTGTGCCAGGCTCCCCAGAGGTAAGGACAAGCTGTCCTCTGTGGGAGGCGTATCGTTATCGTCCTCCGTATCCCCCAGCCACGCACCAGTGATGGGCCTGAGCTGTGTCGGGTGCCACCCCGCTGTGAACCTGCTTCATCCTCATCCTCCTCCACCTCCTCCTCGTCCTCCAGTAGTGGGCCCTGGCTGGCCACATTGTACCTGGTCTCTGCTGTTGCAAAAACCTCCCTCTGAGCCACTTCTAACAGACTGGCCTGAAAGTGCTAAAAATGACCCCTCATCCTCCTCCTCCTCCTCCTGGGCCACCTCCTCTTCCATCATCGCCCTAAGCGTTTTCTCAAGGAGACATAGAAGTGGTATTGTAACGCTGATAACAGTGTCATCGCCACTGGCCATGTTGGTGGAGTACTCGAAACAGCGCAACAGGGCACACAGGTCTCGCATGGAGGCCCAATCATTGGTGGTGAAGTGGTGCTGTTCCGCAGTGCGACTGACGCGTGCGTGCTGCAGCTGAAACTCCACTATGGCCTGCTGCTGCTCGCACAGTCTCTCCAGCATGTGCAAGGTGGAGTTCCACCTGGTGGACACGTCGCATATGAGGCGGTGAGCGGGAAGGCCGAGTTCCGCTGTAGCGCAGACAGGCGAGCAGCGGCAGGATGTGAACGCCGGAGCGCGCACAGACGGCCCTCACTTTATGCAGCAGCTCTGACATGTCGGGGTAGTTGTGAATGAACTTCTGCACCACCAAATTCAGCACATGCGCCAGGCAAGGGATGTGCGTCAAGCAGGCTAGTCCCAGAGCTGCCACGAGATTTCGCCCATTATCGCACACCACCAGGCCGGGCTTGAGGCCCACCGGCAGAAACCACTCGTCGGTCTGTTGTTCAATACCCCGCCACAACTCCTGCGCGGTGTGGGGCCTGTCCCCCAAACATATGAGTTTCAGAATGGCCTGCTGACGTTTACCCTGGGCTGTGCTGAAGTTGGTGGTGAAGGTGTGTGGCTGACTGGATGAGCTGGTGGAAGCAGAGGAGGAGGAAGCCGAGTAGGAGGAGGAGGCTACAGGAGGCAAAGAATGATGCCCTGCGATCCTTGGCGGCGGAAGGACGTGCACCAAGGAACTCTCCGCCTGCGGCCCAGCCGCCACTACATTTACCCAGTGTGCAGTTGGGGAGATATAGCGTCCCTGGCCGTGCTTACTGGTCCACGTATCTGTGGTTAGGTGGACCTTGCCACAGATGGCGTTGCGCAGTGCACACTTGATTTTATCGGATACTTGGTTGTGCAGAGAAGGCACGGCTGTCTTGGAGAAGTAGTGGCGGCTGGGAACAACAAACTGTGGGACATGCATCATATCAACCACCACCGGAGAAGGCCACTCTCAGTTATTTCAGCCCAGCACCCAAACAGAGGAGAGAGGTCCCACAGCAAGGAATCATGCGTCATATCAACCACCACTGGAGAAGGCCACTTTCAGCTATTTAGGCCCAGCACCCAGACAGAGGAGAGAGGTCCCACAGCAAGGAATAAGGCGTCATATCACCCACCACTGGCGAAGGTCACTTTCAGTTATTTCAGCCCAGCACCCATACAGAGGAGAGAGGTCCCACAGCAAGGAATCATGTGTCATATCACCCACCACTGGAGAAGGCCACTTTCAGTTATTTAGGCCCAGCACCCAGACCGAGGATACAGGTTCCACAGCAAGGAATCATGCGTCATATCACCCACCACTGGAGAAGGCCACTTTTAGTCGTTTAGGCCCCAGCACCCAGTCAGAGGAGAGAGGTCCCACAGCAAGGAATCATGCGTCATATCAACCACCACCGGAGAAGGCCACTCTCAGTTATTTCGGCGCAGCACCCAGACAGAGAGAGAGGTCCCACAGCAAGGAATCATGCGTCATATCAACCACCACCGGAGAAGGCCACTTTCAGTTATTTCGGCCCCACCACCCAGACAGAGGAGAGGTTCATTCAACTTTGTGTTGCACCGCAAGATCATGGTAAAGTTAAAAAATTAGGATTCAATAAAGAAGTGCCCGGAGTACAAGAATGCATGGTTGAGGGGAGGCAGTTATAAATGTCTATTCTGCACAAGGGAGGGACAGGTCCTGTGGGATCCATGCCTGGTTCATTTTTATGAACGTCAGCTTGTCCACGTTGGCTGTGGACAGGCGGCTGCGTTTGTCAGTAATAACGCCCCCTGCCGTGCTGAATACACGTTCAGACAAAACGCTGGCCGCCGGGCAGGCCAGCACCTCCAAGGCATAAAATGCTAATTCTGGCCACGTGGACAATTTGGAAACCCAGAAGTTGAATGCGGCCGAACCGTCAGTCAGTACGTGGAGAGGTGTGCAGACGTACTGTTCAACCATGTTAGTGAAATGCTGCCTCCTGCTAACACGTTCCGTATCACGTGGTGGTGCAGTTAGCTGCGGCGTGGAGACAAAACTTTTCCACATTTCTGACATGCTAACCCTGCCCTCAGAGGAGCTGGCCGTGACACAGCTGCGTTGGCGACCTCTTGCTCCTCCTCTGCCTTCGCCTTGGGCTTCCACCTGTTCCCCTGTGACATTTGGGAATGCTCACAGGAGAGCCTCTACCAGCGTGCGCTTGTACTCGCGCATCTTCCTATCACGCTCCAGTGCAGAAAGTAAGGTGGGCACATTGTCTTTGTACCGGGGATCCAGCAGGGTGGCAACTCAGTATTCCGCACACGTTAAAATGTGGGCAACTCTGCTGTTATTGCGCAGGCACTGCAGCATGTAGTCGCTCATGTGTGCCAGGCTCCCCAGAGGTAAGGACAAGCTGTCCTCTGTGGGAGGCGTATCGTTATCGCCCTCCGTATCCCCCCAGCCACGCACCAGTGATGGGCCTGAGCTGTGTCGGGTGCCACCCCGCTGTGAACCTGCTTCATCCTCATCCTCCTCCACCTCCTCCTCGTCCTCCAGTAGTGGGCCCTGGCTGGCCACATTGTACCTGGTCTCTGCTGTTGCAAAAAACCTCCCTCTGAGCCACTTCTAACAGACTGGCCTGAAAGTGCTAAAAATGACCCCTCATCCTCCTCCTCCTCCTCCTGGGCCACCTCCTCTTCCATCATCGCCCTAAGCGTTTTCTCAAGGAGACATAGAAGTGGTATTGTAACGCTGATAACAGTGTCATCGCCACTGGCCATGTTGGTGGAGTACTCGAAACAGCGCAACAGGGCACACAGGTCTCGCATGGAGGCCCAATCATTGGTGGTGAAGTGGTGCTGTTCCGCAGTGCGACTGACGCGTGCGTGCTGCAGCTGAAACTCCACTATGGCCTGCTGCTGCTCGCACAGTCTCTCCAGAATGTGCAAGGTGGAGTTCCACCTGGTGGACATGTCGCATATGAGGCGGTGAGCGGGAAGGTCGAAGTTCCGCTGTAGCGCAGACAGACGAGCAGCGGCAGGATGTGAACGCCGGAAGCGCGCACAGACGGCCCTCACTTTATGCAGCAGCTCTGACATGTCGGGGTAGTTGTGAATGAACTTCTGCACCACCAAATTCAGCACATGCGCCAGGCAAGGGATGTGCGTCAAGCAGGCTAGTCCCAGAGCTGCCACGAGATTTCGCCCATTATCGCACACCACCAAGCCGGGCTTGAGGCCCACCGGCAGAAACCACTCGTCGGTCTGTTGTTCAATACCCCGCCACAACTCCTGCGCGGTGTGGGGCCTGTCCCCCAAACATATGAGTTTCAGAATGGCTTGCTGACGTTTACCCTGGGCTGTGCTGAAGTTGGTGGTGAAGGTGTGTGGCTGACTGGATGAGCTGGAGGAAGCAGAGGAGGAGGAAACCGAGTAGGAGGAGGAGGCTACAGGAGGCAAAGAATGATGCCCTGCGATCCTTGGCGGCGGAAGGACGTGCACCAAGGAACTCTCCGCCTGCGGCCCAGCCGCCACTACATTTACCCAGTGTGCAGTTGGGGAGATATAGCGTCCCTGGCCGTGCTTACTGGTCCACGTATCTGTGGTTAGGTGGACTTTGCCACAGATGGCGTTGCGCGGTGCACACTTGATTTTATCGGATACTTGGTTGTGCAGAGAAGGCACGGCTGTCTTGGAGAAGTAGTGGCGGCTGGGAACAACAAACTGTGGGACAGCCATGGACATCAGCTGTTTGAAGCTGTCTGTGTCCACCAGCCTGAATGACAGCATTTCAAAGGCCATTAGTTTAGAAATGCTGGCATTTAGGCCCAGGGCTCGAGGGTGGCTAGGTGGGAATTTACGCTTTCTCTCCAAGGTTTGTCAGATGGAGAGCTGAACGCTGCCGTGTGACATGGTGGAGATGCTTGGTGACGCAGGTGGTGTTGTCGGTAGCACATCCTCTGTTTGGTGGGCGGCAGGTGCCAACATTCCTCCCGAGGCAGAGTAAGAGGCCGAGGCAGCAGCAGAAGAGGCAGCAGCAGAAGAGGGAGTAGGGGGAGCCAGAGTGAGTTCCTTGCTTTTAAGGTGTTTAAGGTGAGTTCCTTGCTTTTAAGGTGTTTACTCCACTGTTTACTCTATGATGCCTGGTCATGCAGGTTGTGCTAAGGTTCAGAACGTTAATGCCTCGCTTCAGGATCTGATGGCACAGCGTGCAAACCACTCGGGTCTTGTCGTCAGCACATTGTTTAAAGAAGTGCCATGCCAGGGAACTCCTTGAAGCTGCCTTTGGGGTGCTCGGTCCCTGGTGGCGGTGGCCAGTAGCAGGCCAACTCTCTTGGCAGCGGCTGGTCTGCTTTTGCCCCTGCTCCCTCTTTTGCTACGCTGTTGGCTCGGTCTCACCACTGCCTCTTCCTCTGAACTATGAAAGTCAGAGGCACGACCTTCATTCCATGTGGAGTCTAGGACCTCATCATCCCCTGCATCGTCTTCCACACAGTCTTCCTCCCTGACCTCCTGTTCGGTCTGCACAATGCAGAAAGACGCAGCAGTTGGCACCTGTGTTTCGTCATCATCAGAGACGTGCGGACTCCGATGAGGTGGTATTCCCATGTCCTCATCATCAGGAAACATCAGTGGTTGGCATCAGTGCATTCTATGTCTTTCACCACTGGGGAAGGGCTAGGTGGATTTCCTTGGGAAACCTTGCCAGCAGAGTCTTCAAACAGCATAAGAGACTGCTGCATAACTTGAGGCTCTGACAGTTTCCCTGATATGCATGGGGGTGATGTGACAGACTGATGGGCTTGGTTTTCAGGTGCCACCTGTGCGCTTTCAGCAGAAGACTGGGTGGGAGATAATGTTGTGAACATGCTGGATCCACTGTCGGCCACCCAATTGACTAGCGCCTGTACCTGCTCAGGCCTTACCATCCTTAGAACGGTATTGGGCCCCAACAAATATCGCTGTAAATTCTGGCGGGTACTGGAACCTGAGGTAGTTGGTTCACTAGGACGTGTAGCTGTGGCAGAATGGCCACGTCCTCTCCCAGCACCAGAGGGTACACTAACACCACCACGACCGCGTCCCTTACTAGATGTTTTCCTCATTGTTACCATTCACCAAGCACCACAATAAGGAAAAAAATATTTGGCCCAATGTATTGATTTCAAATTCAGGCCTTTTTTTACAGACACCTAACTGCCTATTTGTTTATGTAGCGTATTACACTAATCCAGGCACAGCAGTAACCACTGATTTAGGGGAATATCTCTTTTAGGGCTAGTATTTAGGCCCTGGATGAAAGGTATCCTTTTATGGACAGATTTACACTTGGCCTGCAACAGCTGGGACAACAGATTAAGGGTATTGCTATTTTGGCAATTGAATGTCACCCCAGAACAAAATATATGTTTTGGCAGACACTATTATATTTTGCCAGCCAGAGCTGAAACCACTGATTTATGGTATTGCTATTTTGGCAATTGAATTTCACCCCAGAACAAAATATATGTTTTTGCGGACACTATGAATCCTGGCCTGCAACAGCTGGGACACCAGATTTAGGGTATTGCTATTTTGGCAATTGAATTTCACCCCAGAACAAAATATATGTTTTGACGGACACTATGAAATCTGGCCTGCAACTGCTGGGACACCAGAATCAGGGTATTGCTATTTTGCCAGATAAATTTCACCCTAGAACAAAATATATGTTTTGGCGGACACTATTCTATTTTGCCAGCCACAGCTGAAACCAATGATTTATGGTATTGCTATTTTAGGAATTGAATTTCACCCCAGAACAAAATATTTGTTTTAGCGGACACTATGAAATCTGGCCTGCAACTGCTGGGACACCAGATTCAGGGTATTGCTATTTTGCAAAATGAATTTCACCCCAGAACAAAATATGTGTTTTGGCAGACACTATGAAATCTGGCCTGCAACTGCTGGGACACCAGAATCAGGGAATTGCTATTTTGCCAGATTAATTTCACCCCAGAACAAAATATATGTTTTGGCGGACACTATTCTATTTTGCCAGCCACAGCTGAAACCACTGATTTATGGTATTGCTATTTTAGGAATTGAATTTCACCCCGGAACAAAATATATGTTTTTGCGGACACTATGAAATCTGGCCTGCAACTGCTGGGACACCAGATTCAGGGTATTGCTATTTTGCAAAATTAATTTCACCCCAGAACAACATATGTGTTTTGGCAGACACTATGAAATCTGGCCTGCAGCTTCTAGGACACCAGAATCAGGGTTTTGCTATTCTGCAAGATTTATTTCACCCCAGAACAAAATATATGTTTTAGCGGACACTATGAAATCTGGCCTGCAACTGCTGGGACACCAGAATCAGGGTATTGCTATTTTGCCAGATTAATTTCACCCCAGAACACAATATAAGTTTTAGCAGACACTATGAAATCTGGCCTGCAACTGCTGGGACACCAGATTCAGGGTATTGCTATTTTGCCAGATTAATTTCACCCCAGAACAAGATATATGTATTAGCGGACACTATGAAATCTGGCCTGCAACTGCTGGGACACCAGAATCAGGGTATTGCTATTTTGCCACATAAATTTCACCCCAGAACAAAATATATGTTTTGGCGGACACTATTCTATTTTGCCAGCCACAGCTGAAACCACTGATTTATGGTATTGCTATTTTAGGAATTGAATTTCACCCCAGAACAAAATATATGTTTTAGCGGACACTATGAAATCTGGCCTGCAACTGCTGGGACACCAGATTCAGGGTATTGCTATTTTGCAAAATTAATTTCACCCCAGAACAAAATATGTGTTTTGGCAGACACTATGAAAGCTGGCCTGCAACTGCTGGGACACCAGAATCAGGGTATTGCTATTTTGCCAGATTAATTTCACCCCAGAACAAAATATATGTTTTGGCGGACACTATTCTATTTTGCCAGCCACAGCTGAAACCACTGATTTATGGTATTGCGATTTTAGGAATTGAATTTCACCCCAGAACAAAATATATGTTTTTGCGGACACTATGAAATCTGGCCAGCAACTGCTGGGACACCAGATTCAGGGTATTGCTATTTTGCAAAATTAATTTCACCCCAGAACAACATATGTGTTTTGGCAGACACTATGAAATCTGGCCTGCAACTGCTGGGACACCAGAATCAGGGTATTGCTATTTTGCCAGATTAATTTCACCCCAGAACAAAATATATGTTTTAGCAGACACTATGAAATCTGGCCTGCAACTGCTGGGACACCAGATTCAGGGTTTTGCTATTCTGCAAGATTTATTTCACCCCAGAACAAAATATATGTTTTAGCAGACACTATGAAATCTGGCCTGCAACTGCTGGGACACCAGATTCAGGGTATTGCTATTTTGCAAAATGAATTTCACCCCAGAACACAATATATGTTTTAGCAGACACTATGAAATCTGGCCTGCAACTGCTGGGACACCAGATTCAGGGTATTGCTATTTTGCCAGATTAATTTCACCCCAGAACAAGATATATGTATTAGCGGACACTATGAAATCTGGCCTGCAACTGCTGGGACACCAGAATCAGGGTATTGCTATTTTGCCACATAAATTTCACCCCAGAACAAAATATATGTTTTGGCGGACACTATTCTATTTTGCCAGCCACAGCTGAAACCACTGATTTATGGTATTGCTATTTTAGGAATTGAATTTCAACCCAGAACAAAATATATGTTTTAGCGGACACTATGAAATCTGGCCTGCAACTGCTGGGACACCAGATTCAGGGTATTGCTATTTTGCAAAATTAATTTCACCCCAGAACAAAATATGTGTTTTGGCAGACACTATGAAAGCTGGCCTGCAACTGCTGGGACACCAGAATCAGGGTATTGCTATTTTGCCAGATTAATTTCACCCCAGAACAAAATATATGTTTTGGCGGACACTATTCTATTTTGCCAGCCACAGCTGAAACCACTGATTTATGGTATTGCGATTTTAGGAATTGAATTTCACCCCAGAACAAAATATATGTTTTTGCGGACACTATGAAATCTGGCCAGCAACTGCTGGGACACCAGATTCAGGGTATTGCTATTTTGCAAAATTAATTTCACCCCAGAACAACATATGTGTTTTGGCAGACACTATGAAATCTGGCCTGCAACTGCTGGGACACCAGAATCAGGGTATTGCTATTTTGCCAGATTAATTTCACCCCAGAACAAAATATATGTTTTAGCAGACACTATGAAATCTGGCCTGCAACTGCTGGGACACCAGATTCAGGGTATTGCTATTTTGCCAGATTAATTTCACCCCAGAACAAAATATATGTTTTAGCAGACACTATGAAATCTGGCCTGCAACTGCTGGGACACCAGATTCAGGGTATTGCTATTTTGCAAAATGAATTTCACCCCAGAACAAAATATATGTTTTAGCGGACACTATGAAATCTGGCCTGCAACTGCTGGGACACCAGAATCAGGGTAATGCTATTTTGCCAGATTAATTTCACCCCAGAACAAAATATATGTTTTGGCGAGCACTATTCTATTTTGCCAGCCACAGCTGAAACCACTGATTTATGGTATTGCTATTTTAGGACATGGATTTCACCCCAGAACAAAATATATGTTTTAGCGGACACTATGAAATCTGGCCTGCAACTGCTGGGACACCAGATTCAGGGTATTGCTATTTTGCTAAATTAATTTCACCCCAGAACAAAATATGTGTTTTGGCAGACACTATGAAAGCTGGCCTGCAACTGCTGGGACACCAGAATCAGGGTATTGCTATTTTGCCAGATTAATTTCACCCCAGAACAAAATATATGTTTTAGCAGACACTATCAAATCTGGCCTGCAACTGCTGGGACACCAGATTCAGGGTATTGCTATTTTGCCAGATTAATTTCACCCCAGAACAAAATATATGTTTTAGCAGACACTATGAAATCTGGCCTGCAACTGCTGGGACACCAGATTCAGGGTATTGCTATTTTGCAAAATGAATTTCACCCCAGAACAAAATATATGTTTTAGCGGACACTATGAAATCTGGCCTGCAACTGCTGGGACACCAGAATCAGGGTATTGCTATTTTGCCAGATTAATTTCACCCCAGAACAAAATATATGTTTTGGCGAGCACTATTCTATTTTGCCAGCCACAGCTGAAACCACTGATTTATGGTATTGCTATTTTAGGACATGGATTTCACCCCAGAACAAAATATATGTTTTAGCGGACACTATGAAATCTGGCCTGCAACTGCTGGGACACCAGATTCAGGGTATTGCTATTTTGCTAAATTAATTTCACCCCAGAACAAAATATGTGTTTTGGCAGACACTATGAAAGCTGGCCTGCAACTGCTGGGACACCAGAATCAGGGTATTGCTATTTTGCCAGATTAATTTCACCCCAGAACAAAATATATGTTTTGGCGGACACTATTCTATTTTGCCAGCCACAGCTGAAACCACTGATTTATGGTATTGCGATTTTTGGAATTGAATTTCACCCCAGAACAAAATATATGTTTTTGCGGACACTATGAAATCTGGCCTGCAACTGCTGGGACACCAGATTCAGGGTATTGCTATTTTGCAAAATTAATTACACCCCAGAACAACATATGTGTTTTGGCAGACACTATGAAATCTGGCCTGCAACTGCTGGGACACCAGAATCAGGGTATTGCTATTTTGCCAGATTAATTTCACCCCAGAACAAAATATATGTTTTAGCAGACACTATGAAATCTGGCCTGCAACTGCTGGGACACCAGATTCAGGGTATTGCTATTTTGCCAGATTAATTTCACCCCAGAACAAAATATATGTTTTAGCAGACACTATGAAATCTGGCCTGCAACTGCTGGGACACCAGATTCAGGGTATTGCTATTTTGCAAAATGAATTTCACCCCAAAACAAAATATATGTTTTAGCGGACACTATGAAATCTGGCCTGCAACTGCTGGGACACCAGAATCAGGGTATTGCTATTTTGCCAGATTAATTTCACCCCAGAACAAAATATATGTTTTGGCGGACACTATTCTATTTTGCCAGCCACAGCTGAAACCACTGATTTATGGTATTGCGATTTTAGGAATTGAATTTCACCCCAGAACAAAATATATGTTTTTGCGGACACTATGAAATCTGGCCAGCAACTGCTGGGACACCAGATTCAGGGTATTGCTATTTTGCAAAATTAATTTCACCCCAGAACAACATATGTGTTTTGGCAGACACTATGAAATCTGGCCTGCAACTGCTGGGACACCAGAATCAGGGTATTGCTATTTTGCCAGATTAATTTCACCCCAGAACAAAATATATGTTTTAGCAGACACTATGAAATCTGGCCTGCAACTGCTGGGACACCAGATTCAGGGTATTGCTATTCTGCAAGATTAATTTCACCCCAGAACAAAATATATGTTTTAGCAGACACTATGAAATCTGGCCTGCAACTGCTGGGACACCAGATTCAGGGTATTGCTATTTTGCAAAATGAATTTCACCCCAGAACACAATATATGTTTTAGCAGACACTATGAAATCTGGCCTGCAACTGCTGGGACACCAGATTCAGGGTATTGCTATTTTGCCAGATTAATTTCACCCCAGAACAAGATATATGTATTAGCGGACACTATGAAATCTGGCCTGCAACTGCTGGGACACCAGAATCAGGGTATTGCTATTTTGCCAGATAAATTTCACCCCAGAACAAAATATATGTTTTGGCGGACACTATTCTATTTTGCCAGCCACAGCTGAAACCACTGATTTATGGTATTGCTATTTTAGGAATTGAATTTCACCCCAGAACAAAATATATGTTTTAGCGGACACTATGAAATCTGGCCTGCAACTGCTGGGACACCAGATTCAGGGTATTGCTATTTTGCAAAATTAATTTCACCCCAGAACAAAATATGTGTTTTGGCAGACACTATGAAAGCTGGCCTGCAACTGCTGGGACACCAGAATCAGGGTATTGCTATTTTGCCAGATTAATTTCACCCCAGAACAAAATATATGTTTTGGCGGACACTATTCTATTTTGCCAGCCACAGCTGAAACCACTGATTTATGGTATTGCGATTTTAGGAATTGAATTTCACCCCAGAACAAAATATATGTTTTTGCGGACACTATGAAATCTGGCCTGCAACTGCTGGGACACCAGATTCAGGGTATTGCTATTTTGCAAAATTAATTTCACCCCAGAACAACATATGTGTTTTGGCAGACACTATGAAATCTGGCCTGCAACTGCTGGGACACCAGAATCAGGGTATTGCTATTTTGCCAGATTAATTTCACCCCAGAACAAAATATATGTTTTAGCAGACACTATGAAATCTGGCCTGCAACTGCTGGGACACCAGATTCAGGGTATTGCTATTTTGCCAGATTAATTTCACCCCAGAACAAAATATATGTTTTAGCAGACACTATGAAATCTGGCCTGCAACTGCTGGGACACCAGATTCAGGGTATTGCTATTTTGCAAAATGAATTTCACCCCAGAACAAAATATATGTTTTAGCGGACACTATGAAATCTGGCCTGCAACTGCTGGGACACCAGAATCAGGGTATTGCTATTTTGCCAGATTAATTTCACCCCAGAACAAAATATATGTTTTGGCGAGCACTATTCTATTTTGCCAGCCACAGCTGAAACCACTGATTTATGGTATTGCGATTTTAGGACATTGAATTTCACCCCAGAACAAAATATATGTTTTAGCGGACACTATGAAATCTGGCCTGCAACTGCTGGGACACCAGATTCAGGGTATTGCTATTTTGCAAAATTAATTTCACCCCAGAACAACATATGTGTTTTGGCAGACACTATGAAATCTGGCCTGCAACTGCTGGGACACCAGAATCAGGGTATTGCTATTTTGCCAGATTAATTTCACCCCAGAACAAAATATATGTTTTAGCAGACACTATGAAATCTGGCCTGCAACTGCTGGGACACCAGATTCAGGGTATTGCTATTTTGCCAGATTAATTTCACCCCAGAACAAAATATATGTTTTAGCAGACACTATGAAATCTGGCCTGCAACTGCTGGGACACCAGATTCAGGGTATTGCTATTTTGCAAAATGAATTTCACCCCAAAACAAAATATATGTTTTAGCGGACACTATGAAATCTGGCCTGCAACTGCTGGGACACCAGAATCAGGGTATTGCTATTTTGCCAGATTAATTTCACCCCAGAACAAAATATATGTTTTGGCGAGCACTATTCTATTTTGCCAGCCACAGCTGAAACCACTGATTTATGGTATTGCTATTTTAGGACATTGGATTTCACCCCAGAACAAAATATATGTTTTAGCGGACACTATGAAATCTGGCCTGCAACTGCTGGGACACCAGATTCAGGGTATTGCTATTTTGCTAAATTAATTTCACCCCAGAACAAAATATGTGTTTTGGCAGACACTATGAAAGCTGGCCTGCAACTGCTGGGACACCAGAATCAGGGTATTGCTATTTTGCCAGATTAATTTCACCCCAGAACAAAATATATGTTTTAGCGGACACTATTCTATTTTGCCAGCCACAGCTGAAACCACTGATTTATGGTATTGCGATTTTGGAGATTGAATTTCACCCCAGAACAAAATATATGTTTTAGCGGACACTATGAAATCTGGCCTGCAACTGCTGGGACACCAGATTCAGGGTATTGCTATTTTGCAAAATTAATTACACCCCAGAACAACATATGTGTTTTGGCAGACACTATGAAATCTGGCCTGCAACTGCTGGGACACCAGAATCAGGGTATTGCTATTTTGCCAGATTAATTTCACCCCAGAACAAAATATATGTTTTAGCAGACACTATGAAATCTGGCCTGCAACTGCTGGGACACCAGATTCAGGGTATTGCTATTTTAGCCAGATTAATTTCACCCCAGAACAAAATATATGTTTTAGCAGACACTATGAAATCTGGCCTGCAACTGCTGGGACACCAGATTCAGGGTATTGCTATTTTGCAAAATTAATTTCACCCCAGAACAAAATATGTGTTTTAGCAGACACTATGAAAGCTGGCCTGCAACTGCTGGGACACCAGAATCAGGGTATTGCTATTTTGCCAGATTAATTTCACCCCAGAACAAAATATATGTTTTGGCGGACACTATTCTATTTTGCCAGCCACAGCTGAAACCACTGATTTATGGTATTGCGATTTTAGGAATTGAATTTCACCCCAGAACAAAATATATGTTTTTAGCGGACACTATGAAATCTGGCCTGCAACTGCTGGGACACCAGATTCAGGGTATTGCTATTTTGCAAAATTAATTACACCCCAGAACAACATATGTGTTTTGGCAGACACTATGAAATCTGGCCTGCAACTGCTGGGACACCAGAATCAGGGTATTGCTATTTTGCCAGATTAATTTCACCCCAGAACAAAATATATGTTTTAGCAGACACTATGAAATCTGGCCTGCAACTGCTGGGACACCAGATTCAGGGTATTGCTATTTTGCCAGATTAATTTCACCCCAGAACAAAATATATGTTTTAGCAGACACTATGAAATCTGGCCTGCAACTGCTGGGACACCAGATTCAGGGTATTGCTATTTTGCAAAATGAATTTCACCCCAGAACAAAATATATGTTTTAGCGGACACTATGAAATCTGGCCTGCAACTGCTGGGACACCAGAATCAGGGTATTGCTATTTTGCCAGATTAATTTCACCCCAGAACAAAATATATGTTTTGGCGGACACTATTCTATTTTGCCAGCCACAGCTGAAACCACTGATTTATGGTATTGCTATTTTAGGACATGGATTTCACCCCAGAACAAAATATATGTTTTAGCGGACACTATGAAATCTGGCCTGCAACTGCTGGGACACCAGATTCAGGGTATTGCTATTTTGCAAAATTAATTTCACCCCAGAACAAAAATAGGAATTAGACTTACCGGTAATTCATTTTCCTGAGATTCCCTCATGACAGCACAACAGGAGGATGTTCCCCTTTGACCTTCTTGGACAGGAAACAGAGAGGTTAAAAGGTCCCTCCCACCTCCACTCACCAGTGTTTATCCAGATTACTGCACCAGGATGGATGCACCCGATTTATTAAAATCATCAAAAATTCCAATAAGCAATCTTTACATAGTAGTTAGAAAGGGAGGGAATGTACAGGTGCTGTCATGAGGGAATCTCAGGAAAATGAATTACCGGTAAGTCTAATTCCTATTTTCCAGTTCATCCCTCAGCACAACAGGAGACGTACCAAATATAATATAGGGGGGGGGGGGGGACCCAGTCTAAGAACAATATATCTCCGATATTTATCCTTAGATAAAAATACCATTTCACAGAATCAGGAATAAACCTGAGACAGAAACTTTTTGATTCTACCTGAACTAATCTTGGTGACAGAGTTTGTAAATCCAGTCTGACTCTGAAATGTCTCTTTATCGGCATACTTGATCAACACACCTACCTCTGATTCTAGACTTAAGAATCTAATTAGAGGAAGAATAAACGTTTTATTAGACATCGGTCATAAAAAGAATGTCCTCTACCTGTATGCCTAGTCTATATGGTAAGTACTACTGCGTAAAAGCGACTAGCTCTAAAATCAGATAAAATATTGTAACCTCATATACAACCACTGCACGAGTAAATATTTACTGTAGACTCCATTGCAGTTTATACCCCAGAGCTTAATCGTTAAACGATAATCAGCTAACTCCTGATGTCTACGAGGTATATGTAAGAAAACCAGAGCCAAGCTGACAGCACTGGCACACAGCAGGCATGGACAACACCGATGAGGTAACCAAACTGTACCGCTGGCTTCTGTACCGGTCCAGGACAAGCTCTTTTTGGGATCCCATACCAGGAGGTGTTGGTATGAACTCAAGGGAAAGAACCTTCCCGACGAAACCAGGCCAACCAAGAACCCATCTGCATGCATAACTTCAAGTTAGAGGCAGTCTTAAGGGTTTCACAAGATCTTTACATGGCCCTAGCCAGGAAACACTGGGACTGAGGAGTGGCAGAAGGTTACAGGACCTGTGCAGCCCACACAACCACAGCTTATATATGAATGGCTGTATATGTGAATTTGGACAGAGGAGAGCTCTATTGCAGTTTTATAGCTTCCTGGGTAGGTCTGCAGTGAGGGGAGTCTCCTTCCCGGAGGCGACAGAGATGCCCTTGAGGATATGGGAATTAAATGAAATGAAGGCATGGTCCTAATGTTCATCTCATTAGCACCCTTAGGTGCAAAAAGATAGAATAACCTAGAGGACAGTTTAGTTGGGCATAAGTTGACTTTACTGAAAATCACTTTTCCTGAGGTAGCATTACCAATTTATTGCCCCAAAGGGGATAGCTGTAATCCTTACATGAATAATACCCAGCCAAGATGGTGCTACCTCCCATTGTAACAAGTCTGAGTAGGATCTTTAACTTCAGGCTGACCCATACTATCTCCAGGTGAATATACTATGAATCACATGGCCCGTACACATATATGTCTTCTACTCCTTGTTCTACTAGGTACCTCCTGAGGTACCTCCTACCTACTTTTAGCTTTAGCTTAACTTCTGCCTCTTACCGTGTTGCTTTTATGTGTCAGGACCGCCGTAGGAGGCAAGTGTCAGCCGACCACTGCCCGGAGCTAAGTGGAGACAGGTTATGCATAGAGGCAGCGGGCCCTGCACGGAGGCAAGGTTGCAGCGGGCCCTGCACGGAGGCGAGCCCTGCACGGAGGCAAGGTTTCCGCGGGCCCTGCACGGAGGCAAGGTTGCCGCGGGCCCTGCACGGAGGCAAGGTTGCCCCGGGCCCTGCACGGATGCAAGGTTGCCGCGGGCCCTGCACGGAGGCAAGGTTGCTGCGGGCCCTGCACGGAGGCAAGGTTGCCGCGGGCCCTGCACGGAGGCAAGGTTGCCGCGGGCACACAAGCCGTGAGACGGCACGCCGCGGGCACACAAGCCGTGAGGCGGCACGCTGCAGGCACACAAGCCGTGAGGTGGCACGCCGCGGGCACACAAGCCGTGAGGCGGCACGCCGCGGGCACACAAGCTGGGCACAGAGGCCGTGTGGCTGCACGCCGGGCACAGAGGCCGTGAGGCTGCACGCCAGGCACAGAGGCCAGGCACAGAGGCCGTGAGGCTGAACGCCAGGCACAGAGGCCAGGCACAGAGGCCGTGAGGCTGAACGCCAGGCACAGAGGCCGTGAGGCTGAATGCCAGGCACAGAGGCCAGGCACAGAGGCCGTGAGGCTGAACGCCAGGCACAGAGGCTGTGAGGCTGCACGCCGGGCACAGAGGCCGTGAGGCTGCACGCCGGGCACAGAGGCCAGGCACAGAGGCCGTGAGGCTGAACGCCAGGCACAGAGGCCGTGAGGCTGAACGCCAGGCACAGAGGCCGTGAAGCTGAACGCCAGGCACAGAGGCCGTGAGGCTGCACGTCGTCACAGAGGCCGTGAGGCTGCACGCCGGGCACAGAGGCCATGAGGCAGCACGCCGGGCACAGAGGCCAGGCACAGAGGCCGTGAGGCTGCACGCCAGGCACAGAGGCCGTGAGGTTGCACGCCAGGCACAGAGGCCGTGAGGCTGCACGCCAGGCACAGAGGCCGTGAGGCTGCACGCCAGGCACAGAGGCCGTGAGGCTGCACGCCATGCACAGAGGCCGTGAGGCTGCATGCCAGGCACAGAGGCCGTGAGGCTGCACGCCAGGCACAGAGGCCGTGAGGCTGCACGCCAGGCACAGAGGCCGTGAGGCTGCACGCCAGGCACAGAGGCCGTGAGGCTGCACGCCAGGCACAGAGGCCATGAGGCATGTTAAGCCAGGTTGCTAACCTGAAAAATCTAAGCACCACATTCTGTCCAAATTAAGAAACAGATGATTCTACTATCGTCTGAGGTCGAAACCTCAGATCCACCAACAGATTCTCAATTAAAGTAATTAGAACTGTGGAGGCAATCCAGCTGGTTAAACACATGCATGGTCTACTTACCTGACAAAAAGTTTGCATGGTTTACTTACCAAACTTGGAGTATGTGCTGCCAAAGCAAGCACAAATATTGTCACGCAGCATCTGCCATACTTGCGTTGGTAAGGAGACAAGGTCCCATTCCAGCTGCCGACTGCTTCAGGCGCACTAAGGCGCAATCCTGCTGAACTCCACATGCACAGAGGCAGGGCAAGGAACAGCGGATCTAAGCTCCATAAACCCATATCCATAGTGAGGTAATCACCAGCTGCATTACTCACTCATCAGGGTTATGAGCAAGCCCGAGGGACCCACATAAGGGGTTTACAGGTACAGCCACTTTATAGGGTAGGAAGGATGAGAATGAACCCACCGATCGAACCCAGGCCATCAGAGAACCCACCTATAAGCTCGGCTCCGCCAGGTGGGTTACGGGCTGCTAAGGGACCTCTTCCCAAGAGGTGTTAGCAAGGCTATTTGAGGTCTGGAAGGAGAGGCCTGACACCCCCCGATCCTAGTACCAGCCTTAGGCCCTTAAAAGTACTTGTAAAAATTCTTCAACCCTAGAGCAGGGAACCTCTCTGCGTCCTTCCAGGAGCAGGACAGGAAAAACACTGGTGAGTGGAGGTGGGAGGGACCTTTTAACCTCTCTGTTTCCTGTCCAAGAAGGTCAAAGGGGAACATCCTCCTGTTGTGCTGTCATGAGGGATGAACTGGAAATATGTGTTTTGGCAGACACTATGAAATCTGGCCTGCAACTGCTGGGACACCAGAATCAGGGTATTGCTATTTTGCCAGATTAATTTCACCCCAGAACAAAATATATGTTTTAGCAGACACTATGAAATCTGGCCTGCAACTGCTGGGACACCAGATTCAGGGTATTGCTATTTTGCCAGATTAATTTCACCCCAGAACAAAATATATGTTTTAGCGGACACTATGAAATCTGGCCTGCAACTGCTGGGACACCAGAATCAGGGTATTGCTATTTTGCCAGATTAATTTCACCCCAGAACAAAATATATGTTTTGGCGGACACTATTCTATTTTGCCAGCCACAGCTGAAACCACTGATTTATGGTATTGCTATTTTAGGAATTGAATTTCACCCCAGAAAAAATATATGTTTTAGCGGACACTATGAAATCTGGCCTGCAACTGCTGGGACACCAGATTCAGGGTATTGCTATTTTGCCAGATTAATTTCACCCCAGAACAAAATATATGTTTTAGCAGACACTATGAAATCTGGCCTGCAACTGCTGGGACACCAGAATCAGGGTATTGCTATTTTGCAAGATTAATTTCACCCCAGAACAAAATATGTGTTTTGGCAGACACTATGAAATCTGGCCTGCAACTGCTGGGACACCAGAATCAGGGTATTGCTATTTTGCAAGATTAATTTCACCCCAGAACAAAATATATGTTTTGGTGGACACTATTCTATTTTGCCAGCCACAGCTGAAACCACTGATTTATGGTATTGCTATTTTGGCAATTGAATTTAACCCCAGAAAATAATCTATCCTTTGCCAGACAGCAGACAGTATTATACTTGTCTAGCCAAAGCTGGAACACCAGATTTAGGGGATTGGTATTTGGGCAATTGTATTTAACCCCTTAATAAAATATAGAAATTGCTATCCTGAGTTTCTAGGGGTGACAATTAGCACAGCCAAGCCCCTGATGTAGGATATAGCAAAAAAAAAAAAACTAGTATTGATGGATTGATGGACTTGGTGGCAGCTTCTTCTGGTGCACCACAAGTCACAAAATGGCAGCCGATCAACCCTGAAAATAAGTGACAGAAAAACGCTCTGTGCAGCCTAAAAACCAGCGAGCAAGTAACTAGCAGAAGTTCAATGATTCTCAGCTGTAGATCGATCCGTTCATTAGGTGCTGTTGCTGACTTTAACCTGCCTAATCTCGCCCTGACAGAAGCTGCGTCCTCTCCCTACACTAATCAGAGCAGTGTGACGTGCGGCGCTACGTGACTCTAGCTTAAATAGAGGCTGGGTCACATGCTGCACTTGGCCAATCACAGCCATGCCATTAGTAGGCATGGCTGTGATGGGCTCTTAGGGTAAGAAGTAAAACGCTAGCTGATTGGCTGCTGTGCAGCCCTTCAGAAAGCGGGAAGAAATCGACGAACAACGGACCCGAACCCGAACTTTTTTGAAAATGTCCGGGTTCGGGTCCGGGTCCCGGACACCCCAAAATTCGGTACGAACCCGAACGATGCTCGAACTGTTCGCTCAACACTACTGATAAGTTATATCCTAATGCATTCTGAATGGAGAGAAATCCATTCAAGATGCATAAGGATGTCTTCAGTTCAGTCACTGAACGGCGTTTTGGACGGAGATAATACTGCAGCATGCTGCGGTATCATCTCTGTCCAAAATGCCGGATAAGTTGCCGGAATGCCGGATCTGGCATTCATTTACATTAAAACCTATTAGTGCCGGATCCGGCATTAGAAATACCTGAAGGACGGCTCAGTCTTTCCAGTCTGCGCATGCACAAACCTTTAAAACTGTAAAAAAAAATACAAGACAGATCCGTCTATCCGCATGACAAGTGGAGAGACGAATCCGTTCTTGCAACGCATTTGTGAGATGGATCCGCATCCGGATCCGTCTACAAATGCATTCAGTTTACATCCAGAACGACGGATCCAGCAGGCAGTTCCGACGACGGAACTGCTTGCCGGATCATTCTGCCGCAAGTGTGAAAGTACCCTAAGACAGATATAAAATAGTTATCAATCATAAAATTGTTATCAATCAAGGTTCCTCATATGTCTACTTTATGTTATTATCATTTTGTAAACGTCATTTAATTTTTTTAGGACGATAGAAGGCTTAGAATTTTAGAAGCAATTTTTCAAATGTTCAAGAAAATTTCCAAAACCTTTTTTTAAGCACCAGTTCAGTGACGGCTTACATAATAGAAAACAACCATTAACCACTTCAGCCCCCCTAGCTTAAACACCCTTAATGACCAGGCCACTTTTTACACTTCCGTACTACACTACTTTCACCGTTTATTGCTCCGTCATACAACTTACCACCCAAATTAATTTTGCCTCTTTTTCTTCTCCCTAATACAGCTTTCATTTGGTGGTACTTCATTCTTGCTGACATTTTTACTTTTTTTGATATTTTACTTTTTTTGAAGAAATTTTTGCAAAATAAATGACATTTTTCACTTTCTGTTGGAAAATTTGTCAAATAAACCTACATTTCTATAAAAATGTATTGTTCTACATGTCTTTGATTAAAAAAAATGCAATAAGTGTATATTTATTGGTTTGGGTAAAAGTTATAGCGTTTACAAACTATGGTGCAAAAAAGTGAATTTCTGCACTTTGACTTTCTGAGCACCTGTCCTGTTTCCTGAGGTACTACAATGCCCAGACAGTAGAAACACCCCATAAATGACCCCATTTCCGAAAGTAGACACCATAAGGTATTCACTGATGGGCATAGTGAGTTCATGGAAGTTTTTATTTTTTGGCACAAGTTAGCGGAAATGGAATTTTTTTTTTTTTTTTTTTACAAAGTCTCATATTCCACTAACTTGTGACAAAAAGTAAACTTTTAAATGAACTCACCATACCCCTCACAGAATACCTTGGGGTGTCTTCTTTCTACAATTGGGTCACTTGTGTGGTATTTTTACTGCCCTGGCAGTTTAGGGGCCCCTAAACTTCAGAAGCAGTTTGGAATCCAAATGCGTAAAAATGTCCTGTGAAATCCTAAAGGTACTCATTGGATTTAGGGCCCCTTTGCACATCTTGGCTGCAAAAAAGTGCCACACATGTGGTATCGCAGTACTCGGAAGAAGTAGGGCAATGTGTTTTGGGGTGTATTTTTGCATATACCCATACTGGGTGTGAAAAATATCTCTGTAAAAGACAACTTTTTCCATTTTTTTATACAAAGTTGTCCATTTACAGAGATATTTCTCTCACCCAGCATGGGTATATGTAAAAATACACCCCAAAACACATTTCCCTACTTCTCCCGAGTACGGCGATATGTGTGCCACTTTTTTGCAGCCAAGATGCGCAAAGGGGCCCCAATTCCAATGAGTACCTTTTAGGATGGCATTTTTACGCAATTTTCTTCTCACGCTTTAGGGCCCCTAAAATGCCAGGGCAGTATTAATACCCCAAATTTGACCCCATTTTAGAAAGAAGACACCCCAAGGTATTCTTTGAGCGGCATGGCGAGTTCACAGAAGATTTTTTTTTTTGGCACAAGTTAGCGGAATTTGATTTTTTTTTGTTTTTTCTCACAAAGTCTCCCTTTCCGCTAACTTGTGACAAAAAGTTCAATCTTTCATGGACTCAATATGCCCCTCAGTGAATACCTTGGGGTGTCTTCTTTCTAAAATGGGGTCACATGTGAGGTGTTTGTACTGCTCTGGCATTTGAGGGTCTCCGCAGTCATTACACGTATGGCCAGCATTAGGAGTTTCTGCTATTCTCCTTATATTGAGCATACGGGTAATAAGATTTTTTTTCCGTTCAGCCTCTGGGCTGAAAGAAAAAATGAACGGCACAGATTTCTCCATTCGCATCAATCGATGTGGATGAAAAAATCTCTGCCAAAAAATATGCAAGAAAAAAAGCAAGCCTGTCTTACAAATGGGAGGCTAGCGAAGTACAGAAGCTGCTGCGATTGATAAAAAATATCAAAACTGATTTTTTTATCACCGCAGCGCTTGTGTAGTGATTGTGTAGTGATTGTGCAGTGATACAAAAAAAATTTTTTTGTCACTGCGGCGGGGGGCGTGGGTGAACGCACGTGTGGGCGACCGATCAGGCCTGATCGGGCAAACACTGCATTTGGGGTGGAAGGCGAACTAAGGTGACAGTAATACTATTATAGATCTGACCGTGATCAGTTCTAATCACTTACAGATACTATAAAAGTACAAACGCTGATTAGCGCTACGCTAATCAGCGAATCAGTGACTGCAGGTGCGGTGGCCTGGGCGCTAACGCTAACTACCTACCGAAGGGGCCTAAACTAAACTAAGACTAACAGTCAATCCTAGTGGGAAAAAAAAAGTGACAGTTCACAAAAGTGACACTGATCACTTTTTTCCCTTTCACTATGTATTGACAGGGGGTGATCAATGGGTTAATTGGGGTGATGGGGGGTGATCAGGGCCTAATATGTGGTGTTTGGTGCACTTACTTGGGATCTGTGCTCTGTGCTGGGTCCAACCGATGAAAAGGACCCAGCACATGGCACAGAGCCCTTATAACATCATGATATTTATAAATATAACTTTTTCCATAGGTGATTTTAAAAATCACCAGCCTGCCAGCGCTGATCATTGGCTGGAAGGCTAGTGACTCACTTCTCCTGCGTCCGGGGGTGCGTTCCACCGGACGCATGGAGCGTGAATTCTCGCATCTTGCGAGAGGACGCGCCCGCGCGTCCAGGAGGAATAAACCGACCGCCACCAGGACGCGATCCTGCGTACGGCGGTCGGGACGTGGTTAATGTCCCCATTTTAGAAACTACACCCTTCAAACTATTCAGAACTGATGGTACAAACTTTGTTAACACTTGAGGTGCTCCCCAGGAGTTAAAGGAAAATGGAGGTCCAATTTCAAAATATTTTTTTGAAGATTTTTTATGTTAATCTATTTTTTCATGCAACATAGCAAGGGTTAACAGCAAAATAAACCTCAATATTTATTAACCTGATTTTGAAGTTTACAGAAGCAACCCATATGTGGTCGTAAACTGCTCTGTAGGCAGGACGGAAGGGAAGGACCGCCATATGGCTTTTGCAGCGAAGATTTTGATGGATTGGTTTATGGGAACAGTCTCTGGGATACCAGTACAGCTATTTTCTGACAACCATATGTTTTTCTCTGTGTGAGGACTTATTTCTTGTAGTATGAGTTGCCTTCATCACTGGTTCTATTTTGGGGCACACAACTTTTTGATTACTTTTTATTTTGCTTTTTGGGAAGCAGGAAAAAGAAATGTATCAATTCTGCCATCACTTTTTGGGTTTTATTATACACCATGGAAAATTGACATATTATCTTTATTCTGCTGGTCAGTACGATTAAGAAATACCAAATTTATATATATTTTTTTACGTTTTACCACTTTTACATTAAGCCTTTTTTAAAGAAAAATAATGTTTTTGCAATTTCTGAAAGCCATATATATATATTTTTTGGGGGCAATTGTCTTATGTGGGGGCTCATTTTTTTGTGGGACAAGGTGACGTTTTCATTATTACCATTTTTTGTGTACGCCTTTTCATAGTGTAAGGGATCATCTCTTATTCGGGGGTCATTCTCTCAGACTTATCACGAACAACCGTGTTGCATATCCAGACAGTGCATTTATTTGGCCACCAGCACCAACAAAACAACACAAAATGATACAAATGAAATCCTGCCCGTAAGGGCTCTAACTAAACAGAGGTATTCCCTATCTCACCTCTATAGCACCGTTCACACCTGGAACTTGATGCGGCTTTCTCAGCCACTCGCTCAGCAGCCTCCTGATTGTAACAATGTCCAACCAAACCGTTGTGGCTAGCACCTAGCCCTGTGGCCTCTCGGCCCTCCTCAGCTGAGACCACGCTCAGAGCCTCCCTGGCTCTCCTTCACACACTTCTCCTTCCCCCAGACTGGCACCCTGGGAGGTGCTTTATCTCAGCCTGATTAGAGCAGGCCTCACCTGGGAATCCCTTCCTGCTAGGGAAAAACCTGCCCCTGGACTGGGGGGGTGGATTGGGAGATCCCACTGCCAAAACCTACCAACCCAATCCAAGTACAATCCAACCCTGAATAAATAAAGAAAATAGCTCCAGCAACTATGTTTTCTGAAGCCAACATTATCCTGGATTTCACCCACTGCAGCCAGTTGAGGAATCTGGGAGAGATATACCCCCCTTCCGGGACTTTATGGTTCACATCACCACAATAGAAATCTTTTTCTTATGAGGTTCAATTCTACTAGAGATGGGCGAAGTTATGAAACATTTGATTCGGCTGCTTCTCCGAATTTCATAAAGAAATTTGCTTTGTGACAAGTTACTTTGTCACAAACTGTATTTCTTTGTATCTATCAGGCACAAAGATGGCTGTGCTGCCCCCTGCCTGTCATTGAACCCCTCAGATGCCGTGTTCATCGCTGATCGCTGCATCTGAGATTAACATTGAGGGCTATCAGGAGTTAATTTGGAAAAAAAACAAACGTATCAATTTGATCGTGTAAATGCCGCCACTTAATGTGACCTTCTCTGAACTTTTGAATGCACATGTCCAACTTATCAATGTTTTAGTACTTTGTGCACATCTTGCTATTCTCTAGCAAGGATCTTAATGGCAAAATTCACAACAGGTGTTTGATCCCTGAATCGCCCAATAAATTTCCTGGTTCGATTAGAATTGGTATTTAAACAGTCCTCCTCATCATAATGTTCACATTTAGACATCATGAGACCAAGACGATACCTAACAATTGATCAACAGTACCTCGCCATTGCGAGGCTTGAAGCAGGATGTTCTCAGACGAAAGTGGCCACTGAGCCACAGAAAGGCATAGAAGTGGACATCCTTTGGCAACATCCCACACTGATGACTGCTTCATTGTGAACAATGCCCTGCATAACCTGCATAAATGTCAGACTCCGTCACGTCGCCATATAAAAGTGATTTAGGGCAAACCATAGGAGTTCCTGGATATCTTAGATTAATGCCAATGGTTATAAAACCACTGAGGAAGAAGTAAGTCACTTCGAAACGTGTTGGGTGAGAAGACCTGCTCATTTACCTCTACATTTGCCCGTAACAAATATTGGCATTAATCTAAGATATCCAGGAACTCCTATGGTTTGCCCTAAATCAAGTTTATATGGAGGCGTGACGGAGTCCGACATTTACGAAAGGGCTTGTGTGATAGAGACCAAGCTGACCAACGCCGCAATTTTGGGGGAACAAGGAGGAATCAACCCGGTATCACAACGAAGCCATCAAGGGCAATAAGAGGTATTTAACACTCTATTAACACGTGGGACGCCACAATAGTTAAATGGCTATGTAGTATATTGATGCGTTTCTTAGTTGGACTGCGCAGCTCCAGGAATAACAGAAAATCCACGCTCAAGAACCATTCAGATAACCTTGGATATAGGAAAGCAAACAGGCCCAAATGAAACCTTTCTTTCTTTAACCTTTAGGCTTCTTTGGAAAACCAAGGATGCAACAAATAGTGAAGTACCATCACATCAATTGGAGTAAACGGGATTTATTATACTCACAATATGAAAGTCGGTAACAAGCGGTGTATATAAAAGATCAAATACCCAAATCCGGGTTTCGCTTCTAAAAGCTTACCCCTGACAAAGCTTTTCGGAGCGAAACCCGGGTGTTTGATCTTTAATATACCCCACTTGTTACTGACTTTTATATCGTGAGTATAATAAATCCCGTTTACTCCAAATGATGTGACGGTACTTAACTAGAGATGAGCGAACACCTGGATGTTCGGGTTCGAGAGGTTCGGCCGAACTTCCGGAAAATGTCCGGGTTCGTGATCCGAACTCAACCCGAACTTCATCCCGAACCCGAACCCCATAGAAGTCAATGGGGACCCGAACTTTTGGGCACTAAAAAGGCTGTAAAAGACTCCCGGAAAGGGCTAGAGGGCTGCAAAAGGCAGCAAAATGTAGGTAAATCCCCTGCAAACAAATGTAGATAGGGAAATGAATTAAAATAAAATAAAATAAATAAAAATTAACCAATATCAATTGGAGAGAGGTCCCACAGCAAGGAATCATGCATCATATCACCCACCACTGGAGAAGGCCACTCTCATTTATTTCGGACCAGCACCCAGACAGAGGATACAGGTCCCACAGCAAGGAATCATGTGTCATATCAACCACCACCGGAGAAGGCCACTCTCATTTATTTAGGACCAGCACCCAGACAGAGGAGAGAGGTCCCACAGCAAGGAATCATGCCTCATATCAACCACCACCGGAGAAAGCCACTCTCATTTATTTTGGACCAGCACCCAGACAGAGGATACAGGTCCCACAGCAAGGAATCATGCGTCATATCACCCACCACTGGAGAAGGCCACTCTCATTTATTTAGGACCAGCACCCAGACAGAGGAGAGAGGTCCCACAGCAAGGAATCATGCCTCATATCAACCACCACCGGAGAAGGCCACTCTCATTTATTTTGGACCAGCACCCAGACAGAGGATACAGGTCCCACAGCAAGGAATCATGCCTCATATCAACCACCACCGGAGAAGGCCACTCTCATGTATTTTGGACCAGCACCCAGACAGAGGAGAGAGGTCCCACATCAAGGAATCATGCGTCATATCAACCCCCACCGGAGAAGGCCACTCTCATTTATTTTGGACCAGCACCCAGACAGAGGATACAGGTCCCACAGCAAGGAATCATGCGTCATATCAACCACCACCGGAGAAGGCCACTCTCATGTATTTTGGACCAGCACCCAGACAGAGGAGAGAGGTCCCACATCAAGGAATCATGCGTCATATCAACCCCCACCGGAGAAGGCCACTCTCATTTATTTTGGACCAGCACCCAGACAGAGGATACAGGTCCCACAGCAAGGAATCATGCGTCATATCAACCACCACCGGAGAAGGCCACTCTCATGTATTTTGGACCAGCACCCAGACAGAGGAGAGAGGTCCCACAGCAAGGAATCATGCGTCATTTCAACCACCACCGGAGAAGGCCACTCTCATGTATTTCGGACCAGCACCCAGACGGAGGAGAGAGGTTTTCACAGCAGAGAATCAGGCATTTAGATCACCCACCACAGGAGTAGGCCATCATTTAATGGGACCCCGGCAACCATGTCAGATGGCACAAACATCAGTTTCACATCACCCAGCACAAGAGAAGGCCACTTTGAGAGACCTTGACCCCTGCACCCAGACGGAGGAGAGAGGTTTCACAGCAGAGAATCAGGCATTTAGATCACCCACCACAGGAGTAGGCCATCATTTAATGGGACCCCGGCAACCATGTCAGATGGCACAAACATCAGTTTCACATCACCCAGCACAGGAGAAGGCCACTTCGAGAGACCTTGACCCTGCACCCAGACGGAGGAGAGAGGTTTCACAGCAGAGAATCAGGCATTTAGATCACCCACCACAGGAGTAGGCCATCATTTAATGGGACCCCGGCAACCATGTCAGATGGCACAAACATCAGTTTCAAATCACCCAGCACAAGAGAAGGCCACTTTGAGAGACTTTGACCCCTGCACCCAGACGGAGGAGAGAGGTTTCACAGCAGAGAATCAGGCATTTAGATCACCCACCACAGGAGTAGGCCATCATTTAATGGGACCCCGGCAACCATGTCAGATGGCACAAACATCAGTTTCACATCACCCAGCACAGGAGAAGGCCACTTTGAGAGACCTTGACCCCTGCACCCAGACGGAGGAGAGAGGTTTCACAGCAGAGAATCAGGCATTTAGATCACCCACCACAGGAGTAGGCCATCATTTAATGGGACCCCGGCAACCATGTCAGATGGCACAAACATCAGTTTCACATCACCCAGCACAAGAGAAGGCCACTTTGAGAGACTTTGACCCCTGCACCCAGACGGAGGAGAGAGGTTTCACAGCAGAGAATCAGGCATTTATATCAGCCAGCACAGGAGAAGGCCGCTTTCAGTGACTTAGGCCTTAGCACCGACACAGAGGAGACAGGTCAGATAGCACAAGCATCAGTTTTACATCAACCACCACAGGAGTAGGCCACCTTTTGTTTCTTTGACCCTGCACTCAGAAAGAGAGAGAGGTCCCACAGCAGAGATTCAGGCATTTATATCAGCCAGCACAGGAGAAGGCCGCTTTCAGTGACTTAGGCCTTAGCACCGACACAGAGGAGACAGGTCAGATAGCACAAGCATCAGTTTTACATCAACCACCACAGGAGTAGGCCACCTTTTGTTTCTTTGACCCCTGCACCCAGAAAGAGGAGAGAGGTCCCACAGCAGAGATTCAGGCATTTATATCAGCCAGCACAGGAGAAGGCCGCTTTCAGTGACTTAGGCCTTAGCATCGACACAGAGGAGACAGGTCAGATAGCACAAGCATCAGTTTTACATCAACCACCACAGGAGTAGGCCACCTTTTGTTTCTTTGACCCCTGCACCCAGAAAGAGGAGAGAGGTCCCACAGCAGAGATTCAGGCATTTATATCAGCCAGCACAGGAGAAGGCCGCTTTCAGTGACTTAGGCCTTAGCACCGACACAGAGGAGACAGGTCAGATAGCACAAGCATCAGTTTCACATCAACCACCACAGGAGAAGGGCACTTTTAGAGACTTTGACCCCTGCAGCCACACGGAGGAGAGAGGTCCCACAGCAGAGATTCAGGCATTTATATCAGCCACCACAGGAGAAGGCCGCTTTCAGTGACTTTGGCGCCCTGCACCCACACAAAGGAGACATGTCAGACAGCACAAGTATAACATTCATATCACCCAGCACAGGAGAAGGACACTTTCATGTACTTTGGCCCCGGCACCCAGACAGACGGAAGGTTCATTCAACTCTGGGTTGCACCCCAAGATCCTACTTAATTTCAAAAATTGATTTTTCAATGAAGATGTGGCCAGGAGTACAAGACAACATGGTTTAAGGCAGTTATTAAGGACTACTCTGCACAAGGGAGGGTAAGGTCTTGTGGGATCCATGCCTGGTTCATTTTTATAAATGTTAGCTTGTCCACGTTGGCTGTGGACAGGCGGCTGCGTTTGTCAGTAATGACGCCCCCTGCCGTGCTGAATACACGTTCAGACAAAACGCTGGCCGCCGGGCAGGCCAGCACCTCCAAGGCATAACATGCTAACTCTGGCCACGTGGACAATTTGGAAACCCAGAAGTTGAATGGGGCCGAACCATCCGTCAGTACGTGGAGTTGTGTGCAGACGTACTGTTCAACCATGTTAGTGAAATGTTGCCTCCTGCTAACACGTTCCGTATCAGGTGGTGGGGCAGTTAGCTGTGGCGTGGAGACAAAACTTTTCCACATTTCTGCCATGCTAACCCTGCCCTCAGAGGAGCTGGCCGTGACACTGCTGCGTGGGCGACCTCTAGCTCCTCCTCTGCCTTGGCCTTCCACCTGTTCCCCTGTGACAGTTGGGAATGCTCTCAGGAGCGCGTCTACCAGTGTGCGCTTGTACTCGCGCATCTTCCTATCACGCTCCAGTGCAGGAAGTAAAGTGGGCACATTGTCTTTGTACTGTGGATCCAGCAGGGTGGCCACCCAGTATTCAGCACACGTTAAAATGTGGGTAACTCTGCTGTCGTTGCGCAGGCACTGCAGCATGTAATCGCTCATGTGTGCCAGGCTCCCCAGAGGTAAGGACAAGCTGTCCTCTGTTGGAGGCGTATCGTCATCATCCTCTGTATCCCCCCAGCCACGCACCAGGGATGTGCCTGCGCTGTGCTGGGTGGCACCCCGCTGTGAACCTGCTTCATCCTCATCCTCCTCCACCTCCTCCTCATCCTCCTCGACCTCCAGTAGTGGTCCCTGGCTGGCCACATTTGTACCTGCCCTCTGCTGTTGCAAAAAACCTCCCTCTGAGCCACTTCTAACAGACTGGCCTGAAAGTGCTAAAAACGACCCGTCATCCTCCTCCTCCTCCTCCTGGCCCTGGCCCACCTCCTCTTCCATCATCGCCCTAAGCGTTTTCTCTAGGAGACATAGAATTGGTATCGTCACGCTGATAACAGTGGCATCGCCACTGGCCATGTTGGTGGCGTACTCTAAACAGCGCAACAGGGCACACAGGTCTCGCATGGAGGCCCAATCATTGGTGGTGAAGTGGTGCTGTTCCGCAGTGCGACTGACCCGTGCGTGCTGCAGCTGAAACTCCACTATGGCCTGCTGCTGCTCGCACAGTCTCTCCAGCATGTGCAAGGTGGAGTTCCACCGGGTGGGCACGTCGCATATTAGGCGGTGAGCGGGAAGGCCGAAGTTCCGCTGTAGCGTTGACAGGCGAGCAGCGGCAGGATGTGAACGCCGGAAGCGCGCACAGATGACCCGCACTTTATGCAGCAGCTCTGACATGTCTGGGTAGTTGTGAATGAACTTTTGCACCTCCAAATTCAGCACATGCGCCAGGCAAGGGATGTGCGTCAAACCGGCTAGTCCCAGAGCTGCCACGAGATTTCGCCCATTATCGCACACCACCAGGCCGGGCTTGAGGCCCACCGGCAGCAACCACTGGTCGGTCTGTTGTTCAATACCCCGCCACAACTCCTGCGCGGTGTGGGGCCTGTCCCCCAAACATATGAGTTTCAGAATGGCCTGCTGACGTTTACCCCGGGCTGTGCTGAAGTTGGTGGTGAAGGTGTGTGGCTGACTGGATGAGCTGGTGGAAGCAGAGGAGGAGGAGGAGGAAGCCGAGTAGGAGGAGGAGGCTACAGGAGGCAAAGAATGATGCCCTGTGATCCTTGGCGGCGGAAGGACGTGCGCCAAGGAACTCTCCGCCTGGGGCCCAGCCGCCACTACATTTACCCAGTGTGCAGTTAGGGAGATATAGCGTCCCTGGCCGTGCTTACTGGTCCACGTATCTGTGGTTAGGTGGACCTTGCCACAAATGGCGTTGCGCAGTGCACACTTGATTTTATCGGACACTTGCATGTGCAGGAAGGCACGACTGTCTTGGAGAAGTAGTGGCGGCTGGGAACCACATACTGGGGGACAGCCATGGCCATCAGCTGTTTGAAGCTGTCTGTGTCCACCAGCCGGAATGACAGCATTTCAAAGGCCAGTAGTTTAGAAATGCTGGCATTCAGGCCAAGGCTCGAGGGTGACTAGTTGGGAATTTGCGCTTCCTCTCAAAGGTTTGAGAGATGGAGAGCTGAACGCTGCTGTGTGAAATAGTGGAGCGCTAGGTGACGGTGGCGGTGGTGGTGGTGGTGTCGGTGGCACATCCTCTGTTTGCTGCTCGGCAGGTGGCAACATTCCTCTCGAGGCGGAAGCCGAGGCAGCAGCGCTAGAGGAGCAGGGGAGCCTGAGCGGGTTCCTTGTTTTTAAGGTGTGTACTCCACTGCAGTTCATGCTTTGCATGTAGATGCCTGATCATGCAGGTGGTGCTCAGGTTAAGAACGTTAATGCCTCGCCTCAGGGTCTGATGGCACAGCGTGCAAACCACTCTGGTCTTGTCCTCAGCACATTGTTTGAAGAAGTGCCATGCCAGGGAACTCCTTGAAGATGCCTTTGGGGTGCTGGGTCCCTGTTGGCGCTGGCCAATAGCAGGCGAACTTTCTGGATGGCGGCTGTTCTGCTTTTGCCCCGTGCTCCCTCTTTGGCTTCGCTGTTGTCTCGGTCTCACCACTGCCTCTTCCTCTGAACTATTTAAGTCAGCGGCACGACCTTCAGTCCATGTGGGGTCTAAGACCTCATCGTCCTCTGCATCGTTTTCCACCCAGTCTTCCTCCCTGACCTCCTCCTGTTCAGTCTGCACACTGCAATAAGACGCGGCAGTGGGCACCTGTGTTTCGTCATCATCAGACACTCGGTCACTCTGCTGTGGTGGTATTCCCATGTCCTCATCATCTGTATACATAAGTGGTTGTGCGTCATTGCATGGAATGTCTTCCACCGCTGGGGAAGGGCTAGGTGGACGCCCCTGGAAAACTGTGGGAGCAGAGTCTTCAAACAGAATAAAAGACTGCTGCATAACTTGAGGCTCAGCCAGTTTCCCTGATATGCATGGGGGTGATGTGACAGACTCATGGGCTTGGTTTTCAGGTGCCACCTGTGCGCTTTCCGCAGAAGACTGGGCGGAAGACAATGTGGTGAACGTGCTGGAAGCACTGTCAGCCACCCAATCGACTAATGCCTGTACCTGCTCAGGCCTTACCATCCTCATAACGGCATTGGGACCCACCAAATATCGCTGTAAATTCTGCCGGCTACTTGAGGGAGTTGGTTCACTACTTTGTGCGCCTGAGGCCGAACGGCCACGTCCTCTGCCAGCAACAGAGGCTCCACGGACACCACCACGACCGCGTCCTCGTCCCTTAATAGAATGTTTCCTCATTGTTGCGATTCAACTCGCACCACAATAAAATATATTATTTTTTAGCCCCAAAATTCCAACACTGGAAGATATAATTCCTTTTCCGGTATTAATTACAAGAAAACTGCTGCAAATTGGACACCAGAATTTTTAAAATGCTAGTTTTGGTACATAGATTCCCACACGGGGAGATATAATTTCCTTTTACAGGAGTGAAAACGTGAGGCCTAGTGTTTCTGGTCTAACAAACACCAGATTGATTAAATTGGCCTTTTTTCACCAAAATTACAACACTGGACAATAATGCCTTTTGGCGGTATTATTTACAAGAAAACTGCTGCAAATTGGACACCAGAATTTTTAAAATGCTAGTTTTGGTACATAGATTCCCACACGGGAGATATAATTCCTTTTTACAGGAGTGAAAACGTGAAGCCTAGTGTTTCTGGTCTAACAAACACCAGATTGATTAAATTGGCCTTTTTTTTCACCAAAATTACAACACTGGACAATAATGCCTTTTGGCGGTATTAATTACAAGAACACTGCTGCTAATTGGACACCAGAATTTTTATAATGCTAGTTTGTGTACATAAATTCCCACACTGGAAGATATAATTCCTTTTTCCGGTATTAATTACAAGAAAACTGCAGCAAATTGGACACCAGAATTTTTAAAATGCTAGTTTTGCTAGATAAATTTCCCACACTGGGAGAAATATTGCCTAAGCCTTTTTACAGTATTAATTACAACAGAAGTGCTTCTTCTGGTCTAACACCAGAATAATTTTATTATTACGGTGAAAGCTTTTTCTAATTTATATTTCTGGCACATAAAAAAAAAATATATTTCTGGCTGACAGTATTGGATAAAGTAGTGGCACTGGCTAGCCTTGCTGGAACAGCACATTCATGGGATTTGCAACCTAAGTGGGTTACTTTCAGTTTCACCACTGATATATTAAATATCTTTGCAGTTAGTATGGGTGACACAAGCACAGCCACACCCCTGATGTAGTATATCTATGAAAAAATCGACTATTACATGAGATTAATGGACGTTGTGGCAGCTTTTGCTGTAGCACCACAAGTCCCAAAATGGCCGCCGCCTATCAGCCCAGTAACATGTGCCAGAAAACAGTCTGCCCAGCCAGAAAAAAAATTGACTTTGACTGAGCAGCTGAATCGCTGTTGTTCTGATTCACAGGTGTAGATTTTTCACATCTTTGGAGCTTTGGTTTAGACTCTGTGGCAGCAAGTGCTGGCGCACCACAAGTCCCAAAATGGCCACCGCCGGTCAGCCCAGTTACATGTGCCAGTAAAAATCGCTCTGGCCAGTCTCAACAAAATAGTGACTTTCAGTGAACAGCTCAGCTGAGTTGTTCTGATGCACAGGTGTAGAAAGGTAGATCATTCAATAACTTCTTTATCCCTGCCTATCTCGCCCTCACAGAAGCTGCATCCTCTCCCTACACTAGTCAAAGCAGTGTGACGTGCGGCGCTACGTGACTCCAGCTTAAATAGAGGCTGGGTCACATGCTGCACTTGGCCAATCACAGCCATGCCATTAGTAGGCATGGCTGTGATGGGCTCTTAGGGCAAGAAGTTAAACGCTAGCTGATTGGCTGCTATGCAGGCCTTCAGAAAGCGGGAAGAAATCGACGAACACCGGACCCGAACCCGAACTTTTTTGAAAATGTCCGTGTTCGGGTCCGTGTCACGGACACCCCAAAATTCGGTACGGACCCGAACGATTTTCGAACTGTTCGCCGTTTAGTTTGGGCCTGTTTGCTTTCCTATATCCAAGGCTATCTGAATGGTTCTTGAGCGTGGATTTTCTGTAATTCCTGGAGCAGCGTGGTCCAACTAAGAAACGCATCCGTACATGTGAATTGTACCCACTTCACGATTGTGACCAGCGACGCACCTATGGCAATGTACTTTTAAAGCCATTATATATATATATATATATATATTACGTAGTATATTTAGACTTTGTAATCGAGCTGCTTTTCTCAATGGTTTAATTCATAACAAGTGCACTTTCCTAACTATTACATCTATATTAATTGCGCTACAAAGTACTTACCAGAATGCCTGAGTTTGAATGCCTATTGATGTCTATAAAGTTCGCAGTCAACTTCCCACTTTTAAGACCTGTACGAGGGGACTACCGCCATCTGGTGTATAACAGACGTAATACAGTGCAGCTGAACATTCATACAATTCCAATTACTAAATAGTGAATGTTGAACGCAAGTGCCATCTAGTGTCCAAAAGTTGGAACACAACTGCTTATTGTTTTATACCTAACAGTGTGGATATCCAGATTTTATTACATTGTAACATAGTACATCAGGCCGAAAAAAGACATCTGTCTATCCAGTCCGGACTGTCATCCTGCTAGCTGATCCAGAGGAAGGCGAAAAAAAAACTGTGAGGTAGAAGCCAATTTTCCCCACTTAAGGGGAGTAAAAAATTCCTTCCCGACTCCATTCAGGCAATCAGAAGTACTCCCTGGATCAACGACCCATCTCTAGTAGTTATAGCCTGTAATATTATTACACTCCAGAAATACATCCAGGCCCCTCTTGAATTCCTTTATTGTACTCAGCATCACCACCTCCTCAGGCAGAGAGTTACATAGTCTCACTGCTCTTACTGTAAAGAATCCTCTTCTATGGGAGAGATCTCTGTACTGACCCCTGATATATTTATACATAGTTATTAGATCTCCACTAGTCGTCTTTTTTCTAAAGTAAATAACCCTAATTTTGATAATCTTTCAGGGTACTGTAGTTGCCCCATTCCAGTTATTACTTTAGTTGCCCTCCTCTGAATCCTCTTCAGCTCTGCTATGTCTGCCTTGTTCACAGGAGCCCAGAACTGTACACAGTACTCTATGTGTGGTCTGACTAGCGATTTGTAAAGTGGTAGGACTATGTTCTCATCACGGGCATCTATGCCCCTTTTGATGCAACCCATTATCTTATTGGCCTTGGCGGCAGCTGCCTGACACTAGTTTTTGCAGCTTAGTTTGCTGTTTATTAAAATTCCTAGATCCTTTTCCATGTCAGTGTTACTGAGTGTTTTACCATTTAGTATTTTCGAGTGACTTGCATTATTCCTTCCCATGTGCATAACTTTACATTTGTCACTTATTTGCCCAAGCCTCCAATCTATCCAGATCCCTCTGTAGCAGTATATTGTCCTCATCAGTGTTAATTACTTTACACAGTTTAGTGTCATCTTCAAAAATTGATATTTTACTTTGCAAGCCTTCAACAAGATCATTAATAAATATATTGAAAAGAATAGGGCCCAGTACTGACCCCTGAGGTACCCCACTAGTGACAGTTGCCCAATCTGAGTGTGTACCGTTAATAACCACCCTCTGTTTTCTGTCACTCAGCCAGTTACTTACCCACTTACAGACATTTTCTCCCAGTCCGAGCATCCTCATTTTATATACTAACCTTTTACGTGGTACAGTGTCAAATGCTTTGGAGAAGTCCAGATATACGACATCCATTGATTCGCCGCTGTCAAGTCTAGAACTAACCTCCTCATAGAAACTGATTAAATTCGTTTTGCATGACCGATCCCTCATGAAGCCATGCTGATATAGCGTTATTTGCTTATTTCCTTTGAGATCCTCTAAGATAGCATCTCTCAGAAAACCTTCAAACAGTTTCCCCACAACAGATGTTAAACTTACAGGCCTATAGTTTTCGGGCTCTGTTTTTGGACCCTTTTTGAATATTGGCACCACATTTGCTATGCGCCAATCCTGTGGAACATTCCCTGTCAGTATAGAGTCCGCAAATATCAGAAATAAGGGTCTGGCTATGACATTACTTAATTCCCTTAGGATACGGGGGTGTATGCCATCCGGTCCTGGCGATTTGTCTATTTTAATCTTTTTAAGTCGGGGTTGTACTTCTTCTTGGGTCAGACAGGACACTTTTAATGGGGGATTTATTGTTTTAGGTTTTATTCTTATATGTTTACACATAAGATATATGGTTTTTGTATCTCTTGCAACAAATAGATGTGTTTATAGAATAATAAAATCAATTGTTTATTTTATCCGAGTCTTGCTCTCTAAGTGCACCATTGCTGCGAGTGCCTGACAGTTAACATAGTCAAACCCCTTTTTTACCTGACAGGGTGAGTCAGTTCTGTTCTAGGCACTGTGGGGGGTTAGCTCTGGTCTCGAGGATCGTTCACATACAGATAGTCGTCCACCGCAGCTTTAGGGGCCAAAACATCGCTTTATTGTCCCAGCATCAACATAAATAAATGAAATTCAAAACAAACACCTGCCCGGCTGGGCTCTAACTTAACACAGTGTGTCCCTGACTCACCTAAGACACTGTTCACACACACGGCACCCATGCGGCTTTCCCAGCCCAATGTCCATCAGCCTCCTGGCTGTTACCTCACCGGTGTCTTTTGGGGGATTGTGGTCCAGTCGTCCGCCCGACGCTGACCATGCGACCCTTATCCCTAGGCGTCGCGGGACCCCCCAAACTTCAGGCTACTCCCAGCCTTGTGGTCTCTCAGCGCTCCCAGATCAAACCACACACAGAACCACTCCAGGCTTCTGTACCTCACAGGACACACCCATCTCACTGTGAGGACAGCTTTATGCTCTCTTGATTGTGGCACCTGTTGCTGCCTCAGACCTGCCCACTGATGGGAAAGAGATGGATAATCCTGCCATTCCTCTCTTCTATCAGCCATGAGGCCTGTCACTGCCTCACAGCACCCACTGCATATTCGTTAATGGGTGAGCCTCTATACACTATTCATATATATCCGCACATTATTTATATGATTACTGCAGCAATACCCACGGTGTGGCAGCAATCTAGCTGTGTGTGTTAATTTGAAACTGATCAGTTGCTCATTTACATATTTTGCCATTTTTTCTTTTTCTTTTTTTTTTTGGGGGGGGGTGAGGGGGTACCATTTAATAAAGAAGCGTTTTTACATGATTACTGCTACA